>OU461582.1:32479973-33079973 GCA_911812115.1 Pristionchus exspectatus | reverse complement strand
CCTCCCTCCACTCAGTTTGTCAAAGGTCAGCTACGCGTGGAATGGGAAATAATCTCACGATATTGAATCAATATTATTGAGGAATTATCCTCAGCATTACAACAAAATTGCCTGAACTACTCACATTATACGGAGCCTCGCAAGCACAGATACCGCACGATTTCTCCTCGTAAAGCCTTATGAATGCTGTTGGTTTCTAAATGAATGAGAAAGATTGTCCTTCTATAAGGAATTTCACTCACTTTACATAGCGGACACGCCTCTATTCCATCCGCGCACTCGCGGCAGACCGCGTGGCAACACGCTGTCGCCAATACGCGCTGCGCCGGCGCGGCCTCGCGGAAAAACGCCGCACGCGCGAACGCTTCTCGCTTTGTTCACACCGATTAATTCTCTGATAAATTTAAAAGTTTAAAAAAATATATATTTAATAAAACTTCACCTCTGCTCATTTCGCTTTCGAAAATATGCCATACGCTTCACAAATTTCTCCAGGCTCGCATCATGGGAGATGGTAGCTGCAGGCATGATGCGAATTTGGCGACAATATAGAATGCAGAAATTACTGTTAGAGCGGAACCAAGATAACCGATATCGGAAGCGTCCACTTGGAGGTATCCAATTCATCAATCGATTTCCTAGCAATAAGCTAGAACGGAGCCATCCAATCAGAATTTGCTATGTGCTCCGGTTCGGTTTGCGATGAGAGGATTGGGAGGCTTCCGATCTCAGAAACATAAATAGGGTAATGCGGAGGCATTTACAAATATCAATAACGCATAGTTATACTCTTCTTATTTGTACTTTATTGTGTGTTATCTCGATCACAAAATTATTATATTATCTCTCCGGCGTGAGCGATGAATTCCAGCGGCCGAGGAAGTAGGTGTCCGGCGTTGGCTTCCAGTCGATTGCGAGGTCCTGAAGTGATTGTTTTAAACATTTTTAAACATTAAAAATAGAAAATAAGAAATTTTACATCAATTCGCATGTAGAGCGTGATCGGATTGTCGGCAGGGGAGTTGCTGATGCTGAAAAAAAAAACTAAACTTATCATGACTCTCAGACAGCCGTCAAGGTTTTCATTGTTGTCTCCAACACGGAATACATGCATCAAAGATTATAATTGAACTCGAAAAAGAAACGAAGTGTTTTGTGGGTTATTGGATCAGTCTGACAGGTCAGTGACCTTGCTGAAAAAGAAGTAATCAGGAAAATACTGACGGATACTTGATGAACGTGGTCGGGTCAGTGAAGTGTACTTGGTGCAGAATGTTCGCGTTCGTCTCGATAGTCATGTAGATGATGTACAGCCTTCAATGATTTTTTAAAAACACCAATGCCAACGAGATTATTGATAATATTGTTCGAGTACTTTCACAATGGCATAACTCACTCATCCTTACTGACGATGTCCGCATGAAAATCGGAGTGGAAGTCGTACAGAGAAGAGCGATAGGGCTGAAATAAAAAATAAAAAAAATTAAATTAAAAAAAAATATTTTTATGCATTCTTATTTTCCTTTTCCTATATTAGGGGTCGTTTATAATGGGATATATCCTATTTATCCTTCAAAATTGAATTTCATCAGTTGCAGTAGAACTGTTCTAATGGAAATGGTCACCTGCTTGTCCAGACAACCGTGGTATCCCGGCGAGCCGACCCATCCGGATGCCGCGACTTGCTGAATGTTGCCTGAAATTAGAAAGAAACGTGCACAATTTGATGCTACACTGATCAGGAAACTGATCAGTCTCACTAATTTTCACTCATATTGTATGTGATACTTTCGCACTGAGGCACGTTCCCATCGTGATTGCTTCAGGCCTTTTTTTAAGCTCTAACAACACTCGGTGGAGAGTGTGGAAAGGATTACAGGCCCGTTCCCCGATCTCCTTTATGAAAACTCAATCACATACTTATTCCGATCGTCGCGACCATCTCGCTCTGGGCCACCTTGCCGCCGTGATTGTCCCACGCGATAGTGATGATGGGGCCGTTGACCTCGAAGGTGAAGCCGGGGAAGGGCGAGGTGAAGCTGGAATAAAATGGGCCTATAATTATCTGAGTTGGATTTTTGACGTCTTGCTGGGGCATATATTGTATGATTAAATTTTAAGTGATGCCGAGGAAGGGCGAGGGGAAACTGAAATTATAATTAATGATGGCAAATCCGTGCGAGTCTATCCTCGGGTTACATGTCCCTTGTGTCGGACCGGTAAAATAGTATTCCCCCCTTATAACTGGACGCATTTCGAAAATTCTGACACCCCATTTACAATCGAGAGTTCAAAAGTTGCAACTGAAAAAGGGACAATTGTGGAGCTGGAAATGTAATGGGTTATATATATGTTTCACAGAGTATTCAACCCCGAAAGACATTCAAATGTTCATTAAGTAGAAGGATTCCATATAATAATTACAATCAAATGTTTCTGGACGGCGTTAAAAAATCAACGTCGTTTATTGTTAATTGAATAACGCTCTCTGAACTTGGTCCACGAAATCGTTTTTCGTGCTAATTTTTAAAAGTATTTATCTCGGAATTTAGCCGAAAATGGAAGATATGACTCACGTCTCATGGTAGAATGTCTTGCAGACTCCTCCAGTGTTGGTGGCGTCGAATCCAGTCATCGTGACAGAGGCGGTTTGCTTCTGTAACAGGAGTCGAAATGTTCTGGGACGAAACGACTCTCCTAATTTCACGCGCGCTCTTGTTGAAAAACATATTATTTCTTTCGCTAAATATCAACGCGTATTTGCGGTATGGACTATCTGAAATGGGCTCGCAACTTACAGCTCCGGATAGCGCATACTTTGGCTGCGTAAGGGTGAACGGTTTCGCGCTCATCACTGTCATAATGGCAGGAAGAGTGGTATGAGAGCGATTGAGTCCCTCGGCCTCGTAGATTTCGTGGTTGTAATCTGATAAAGGTAAAGGTAATCTGTTGTTTGCATTTTATATAAAAAAAATAAATCAAAAATGGAAATATAATATGACAACAAACCCGCTGCGTCGCGCACTATGTACAAAACCAGAGGTCCGGCGGCGTTCTGTGCGTTCGTGTTGGCGATTGTGAGCGTGCGGGTGTTCTGAAATCATTCATCACACTAAATAAACGCATTCCACCTGTTAGAATGTTGGTTCCTCAAAAGTTGAAATAAGAATGATAAAATAATAGAAAAAAAACAGTCTCACGCTCATCTCCAGGTACAGCTTCTGTCCAGTCGCAGGGTCGACGCGAGCAGCCACATCGGCAACGCTAAATATATTTTAAAAAATTATTAATTCGCAAAAAAAGGCAGAACGACAGTGATCGAGTTTTTCTTCATACCACGAATGCTCAAATGGTTCAAATGAAAAGCTACTTAACGCATTTTTTTCAATAAAGTTTAAGACAATAAATCTGTTATAAATAACCTAACGAATCCCTTCTGCTGTTGGATAAGGATGTTCCCCGCGAGCTTCTTTGATTCGGGCGTGATCGAGGCGTAGATGCGACAGGTGGAGACGCACAAGTCATCGACGGTGATCTAAACAATTTTTTTTAAAAATTAAAAATGGGTGATCGCTTCTTCAGTTATATCAGCCGACATAATTTCGAATGCAAACACAGTACTAGATGGCGGACAATTTTCTTACCGATGCTTGCCCTTGGAAGTCAAACTCATCGAGGATAGAGCTGTGGTCGAAGTCGACTCGCGCTCCTGAGATGACATTTTTTTAGACTTCCGGTTCGTTTTTTTTCACAATTTCCACCCCAAAGAAGACAAATTCCAATAAAAACACCTACCTGCCACTGCGATCACTGGAAGAAGACAGACTAGCACTCGCCCGATCATTCTTGACCAAGTGAAAGAATGGGAACTAAGGTATTGGCCTCACTTCCTTTCATATCAGTATGTTTAATCCTCGCGAGGATTACACTCACAAAGATCAAGCCATTGCTATTCGGCCTCTCTCATTTCCCAATACTCTCTCGTCGGTCGGACAGGCGAGCGAGTATGCAATTCGATGAGAGTGTTCACTACAAAATATGAAGCGTGTATGCTACAAATGGTGTCTGCTTTCTGCATGCTTTCTCGTCCCTCTATAAGCCGAGATAGTGTGATAATAGATGAGACTATCAGAATGACACATCCGTCTCTGCATTTACCGTTATCTCTGCTTCGGCTATTCCTTCTCACATTCGGTTCACTCTGACGCCCTGCTGAGATCATGATTGAGGGGATTATGCTCGAATAAAACAGGGCTGGCACGCTGGTGTTTGAGTGGGATCACTGAGGTTTGTTCTCTCTAGAATCGTTGGTGTTTGATAGATCTTAGAACGTAATTTTCGTCGGAAGCATTCGCATTTTGGCAGATGTTCGCCTTGATGACGCTGTAGCAATAGAAGAGACTAATGTTCGAAATACGGGTAATCGTTTCTTCATTTCGCACACTCTCTCGTCTCTGTGACCGGTGAGAGAGCACGTGAAATGGAGAGACGGCGACCCGTATTTCGTACTCTAGAAGCAACAACACATGGCTGAGGGCAGGGGACATTTCATGGTCTGAAATTGCACGACATTCGAGAGGCGTTCCTTGAATTGCACGAGAGATAGCTATTAGGGATGGCAAAAAGTGTCTGAACCGACCAATCCCTTCTCGAGAAGAGAGTCAGGAATGAGTGTGAGAGAGAAATGATCTCTCGAAACTCAGATATTTTTATTTTCGGACACGTCATCAAATAATTTTGCTCTTTGATAGACTCGTGAAACATAAGCAAATGCAAAGTTTCCCATTGAGATACGATAAAATAAAGAAATGCGGTGAAAAGGTTGAGTGATTTGTGCATCAAATTGACCATGCAACTAATTTTATCCTTTTTCTGCAGTTCAATAGTCGTCATTTTCAGTTGGGACACTTTAGTGTCTGAGACAATTTGGTGTCCGAACTTTGAGACAATTCATTGTCTGAGACACCGACCGGTCCGAAAAGTTCGGAATGAAATTGTCTGAGACAACGCATTGGACCATTATTGCCATCCCTAATAGCTATTTATTTCAATTCGACGAGCTTTTTTATTCCCTATTTATTACCCAGGACAATCACCCAGCTTGTTCAGAATAGTCCTCAAACATCTACAAGCCATTCCCTTGTATCCTCCGTTCACACGTAAATCCCACGCACTAATGGACATCTCTGTTGAATTAGTGGGACGTAATCCTATTTCTGGTCTGGAATTAAGCCGTAAAATTTTAAATTTTTTACGTAGACGTCCCTGTGCTGACGTTCCAAAAGCTCATTTATGCATTTCTTTTTGATCTTTGATTTAAAAAAAGGGATCCTCAAACCATCACTAGTTACGAAGCAACTGTCTCCAATTAGCAGCACCACACGTCGCTTGACGCCATCATTTGTCAGGCGATGTTTTCACCCCGTATCGAGGGAACATTCCCAAGAGGATGTGGATAACTATGGCGACTTGTTATCGCTCGATTCAGAATGGTATTGTATCGCGTTTTGTGGCGGCGAAAATACTGTAAAATGATGCCTATTCCTGTTGACTCATCAGGAAGCAAAAAAATATGCAGTGCGATCAAGGGTGTTCAAAGATGTGACGCATTCTTCATATTCTTCGTGCTTTCGAAATGGAGTGATCTAAAATTTGGTCATTACTCCCCACTTTTGGAGTTGGCCTTCCCATACGATTTGTACTCTAATGTATCAGCATGCTTCGTCATAAATATTGTAGCATGAAGGCCAAAGGTGCTCACTTTGGCTCTCGTATCCGGGAGGTCTACACTCTTTATTTTATTTTATTTTGAGCCGGAAAGCACTCATCTACTTCTATGAACACCGCTCATTCGGGTTAATCAGTGTATTGAAACTTTACTTTTTCTACTGTTGGAAAAGTTTTCGAAGCAAGAGTTTCCAGTCTGAGATTGTCAAATTCGGACTTGACTCGTAAGTTTCGTAACCATGTTCGCTTTACTCCGAATATATGTCCGGCCCTCGTGCAGACGTGATTTCGTTTTACTCCCTTTTCTGTATTCGATGTTTCCTCATCATTATAATTTGCACGCTGGCATCAATTATTCTTTCGAGATTGCTAGAGGCAACTTATTATCTTCGTATTCTATCGGCTGTCATCAATAGACTTTCAATCGTAACGAAACAACTAGTCGTTTAATAGGGAAATGAACCGCATTCTTCACGAGAGACAGTGCGGAATGAAGAGAGCGATGGTTGATTTCCATAATAAACGACTAGTTGTTTTGTTACGATTGAAAGTCTAGTCATCAACAAACTAATAAAAATGCAGATCATTCGGGTTTAGGAACTCTTTGAAACTCAACCAATCCCAAGAAGAAGAGATTTATCGAACTAGAATAGCGCTTCTCAAAAGAAATCTCTTCTGGCGGGTTTCGAAACCATGCGCGCACTTCCGAAGAACGTTTCCAAGCGATTTCGTGTAGGCTTTTTCTTACTACTTGCTCTTTTGAGTTTATAGATTCTCGGCTCTTCATTCGCCTCATCTCTCGTCATTCAGAGAAACGAGAGAGTATGGCAAAATGAGAGAGTCGGGCTGTCTTCTTTTTTGGGGTATTGAAAGGCGCCCCTTCAGCGTTCAGACATCATTTTTTCATGTCCTTTCGGGGGAAAAGTCCTGACTAGGGCCGGGATAGTCATCGCCTCTTCATTACTTGTGCTGGCCATAGTGCTCGAATTCTACTCACAAGTCAGACACAGCGATAGACTGTGTAACGTTGGCTTTACTTCTGCTTGCTCCATTCATATCTTTCCCGATGCTCTTTTTGAGTGCCTTCTCACCATAGCTACTCCCTCTTTTTGCGTTCGTTTTTCTGATATTTCTCCATAAGAAACCAAGGATACTGCTGCTGATTTTCGCAATTATCACGGATATTTTCCGCTTTTCACTATTGCTTTTTCTGAAAGAAAGACCGCCTCCGCAGTGAATGTTTTGCTCATCAAAGACGAAAGTTCTTCGAAGACAAAAAGCGTCTACGGTTGCTAAATGTTTTCTTCCATTATCTCGCTCATGTTTCAAGTGTATTACGAAATAGGTTTCGAAATATGGGGAACCGTCTCGTCATTTCGCTCTTATGAGGTCTCCTTGGCGCAAATCATCCCATCACCAGACCGCCGTCTCGTCATTTCGCACACTCTCTCGCCTCGCTGTCCGATGAGAGAGCGTGTGGGAAATGAAGAGACGGCGACCGTATTTCGAACTCTTACAAATACAGATTCCCCCACCCACTGCATTTCGGTCATCATTTGCATTCCTTCGGGCATTACTTCTGGTTTCCTGTCTGCCGGAAATTCGTACGACCACAGCGCGGATTCATTCTGGTCGTTATTTCGGGCAGTTGTCTGCGGGGACATTTTGCCCGTTAATCCCTCTCAGATGATGAGCCCACTGAAAGACGACGACTCCAGTCTGGGATGACAGGATGAATAATCTCCTCATTCAGCGTGCTCTCTCGTCGCTCTGACCAGCGAGAGAGTACGGAGAATGAAGAAACGGAGTCCTTACAGACATAATGGCGAAAGCTGTCTGGATCCTATTGCCAAGGAGCACTCATCACTTCCTTAGAACAACTAGTATCTCGATGAAAATGTATATTTCGCCTTAACCTCCATCCTCTTGCTCGGTACAGTGATGGTTCATTTTTGGGTCTCTCTTTTTCAAGCACGCACATTCCTGAAATCGCACCCATTTCCGCTGAAGCACTTTTTAGAGAGGTGTGCACCCAGTTCGTCTCAAAGTGTGCTCAAATTGACTCTATTTTTCAGTTATAACCCCTTCCTTTTTTAGAGCAGCAGAAGCCCATTGCTCGCTATTTCTAAAAATCGTCATGCCTCTCTGAATATGAGCGAGGGTGTTTGACTTCGGAAGATTTATCGCTCGACCCCCTGAGTCCCTCTAAAGCAATGCATACTTGAACCCTTGAAGCATGCTCGAGAATTCTCGAACCCAAGAAAAGATTACGAGCATAGATTTCTCATATTCAGCACATTTCTCACGCTGCTTGTGAACTGTGTGAAATATCAATCAGTGGACGCTAGGGAGCGCGCGAAGAGAGGAGAGTTCTGTTCTGATTTCAAGTCGTGAGTAATTTTGACCTACTATCACACGCCACCCGATAAGTAATTACCCAATACATCATAGTGAATTTACCATCATAGCTTCTGGTAATGAGCTTTTCTTGGCGTCAGTTTCCACGGAAGCAACGGAAGCAACTTTCAAAAAAACTCAGCAATAGAAACGCTATCTTAAAAGGTGGACAAATATTTACGGAACGACCAATGGACGAGCCAGATTACTGGTTGTTAAGGTCGATCCGTGTTTAGGGACCATTGAGGAGCATTCCCGTGGTGGTAGACTTCGAAAAGCGAGTGATGGCTTCCTAGTTTCACCAGGATACGTGGAAATTCATAGTTGTTTCAGCATGCGAATTTGTTCAAACACTATAGTGATGTGTGGTGGACTCTCTCGAATTTTTGATGCAGATCTGATTCTTGCCCTAAATAATCATCACTTTCAACTGGCTTCACTGAAGTCTCGCCTGATTAAAAGTAGCTTGGCGCATCTCCCAGCATACTGCTGTAATTGTTTTTCGAATTGTGAACCAGCAAAGTATCCCGAGTACAACTATAGCGGTGCATGACTTCACCTTTTAATCAGGGCTGTCAAGGTGAAGAATCCATCTCTCCCTTCCGCGTACTCTCTCCGCGTATGCCCCGTTTACAAAGATCTTTTCACCAGTCTGAATTGTCATTTTTTCTGTCTCCTCCATCCCCAAGTGATGATAATTTTTTTGGCACAGTTGTTGTTATTCATTGTTGTTACTAAACAATGATACCCTTTGAAATAGACAAATTTTCAAGAGCAATTTGCGGTGGTGCGTCCCATCTTAGGATCCATGACCCCATCAGCGTATGCTACATTGCACAATAAGTGATGTCATTCATCACAATTCCTCGTTGATTCCCCTCTTTCTCGCACATATTATAGCTCATCTAACGAGCTCTTATTAAGAACGCTTGACTTGGTCCTATTTTGAGTTCGTGCGACCCGGAATTGACTTGGGTATGACATGGAAATGACGCGAGCGAGGGGGTCGCCCGCTTCGATCCAATTCATAGGAGAGTTCGAAATACGGGTCGTCGTCTATTCATTTCGCATACTCTCTCGCATCTCTGACCGGTGAGAGAGCATGTGAAATTGTGAGACGATTATCCGTATTTCGAACTCTAGTTGCCCGTCTTTATCCAATTCATAGCATCATTCCTTCGTCCAGTCATTCGAGATCTATCACCTCAGTGGATTATCTATCAGAAGAAAGGGGCGGAGTTGGGAAGCCGGGAAGCCGGAGAAACTCCGCCTCCCATTCGCCGGAAACGGACACAGGAACGTTCGGCGGCACTAGTGGTTTCGTGTTATTGACGTTTTTTTCTCATTATGTCTCGCAAGGATGTGGTTACGGTAGCACTGGACCAGAACTTACACGTTGAAATCAAGTAGTTTTTTGTTCGAGAATATACTTTCAAATTTCCCCACTCCATATTTTTTCCTGTACGACTGTTCGCGTTACGATCCACACGCACTATGTCGTCACCATTCACAAATTCTACTCTAGCGTTTTCATCTTTCACCCGTTGGGCGATTCTCACTTGCAAATGCTCAAAGATTCTCGGACATGCACTAAAGAAGTCGAACTTTCGGAACGCCATCCATTCCTGATTCTCGACACGATTTCGAAAAGAGCTGTCAGATAAAGTTCGAAATACGGGCGATCGTCATCTCATTTTGAACACTTTCTCGCCTCTCTGACCGGGGAGTGAAGAGTGAAGAGGTTAGATTATTCGAACTCTAGCTGCCAGAATGAAAAATCCGTATCTTCATTTCGCGCCCTCTCCGTGTGGTCAGAGACGAGAAAGTGCTCGTGAAGTGAAGAGATACTTCATCCCGACACCCACTGATTTCGAAATGCCCATGTTTTCGCCTGAGACTACATGCTTTTTCTCGCCTCGCAAGCGTTGTGAACAAGCGTTTTCAAGTGTGCGTATGATCCTTGATAAGCCTCTTGTTTGCAACCCACTCGAAATGATGCGTGCGTTTCTTACTACCACTCCGCTACGTTAGTGTCTGGCCTGAAGCGGACCAAAGCCAGGCAAACAAAGCCGTCGATTAGAATCTGCGCCAGGGCCGTCATTTATCATTCCGCCAATTTCCTGCTTTTTTGATATTCATTTCTTGCCCAGACAGATCGCGTAAGGAGATGGCGGAGAATGATTGCTGAAGCCCTCACGCCTATTTCCAGCGGAGCAGTTGTTGTTTTTGTTGTGTGGTGCATGTGCTATCCTGATGGTGCGGGAAGCGATGCAGGCCTTACGGGCCACTCATGTCTCTCGGGCTTTCTCGTTTCTCTAGCATCCGAGAGACCAGGAAGAATGGAGAGAAAACAGGACCATAACGGTAGGCAATTATGCACGTTGTTGGTGTGAGGGGAGGGATATGGAAGCGCTCCTGTCTCTCGCAATAGTTCCTGTTCTTACGCTTTCCAATAGAGTTCGAAATACTCTTCACATTTCCCCCCACTCTCTCGCCTCTCTGACCGGTGAGAGAGTGTGTGCAATGAGGAGACGATTACCCGTATTTCGAACTTCACTTTCCAGGATGAACGCAGAGCAAGCGAAAGCTTTGCGCAGTGGTGGGAATTTTGAAATTCGACCCGCCTCCTCCTACCCTCGGTTAACTAATGCCTTCAAAGACCAGGCTACAACCGGAGTTGCCAAGCGTTTCATTCTATTTCCGCTTTCATGTTGGATGAGCTAGGAGAGCCCTTCCTTGTTTTCTAACAATAAGCCCATTAGGCTCCATTGTCCGTCATTGTGGCATCATGTGTGACAGTGATCACGTAGGTCTCGCCGTACCCGGCCTGACCCGTGTACACCACCAGGCGTGCTTGTCCCATGACAACTGAAAGATCACCTTGTTGAGATTGTGGAAGCAACTATACATTAGGGCTGTCAGGATGAAGAATCCGTCTCTTCATTCCGCATACTCTCTCGTCACTCTGACCGGTGAGAGAGTACACGGAATGAAGAGACGGATTCTTCATCCTGATAGCCCTACTGTACATGACAGTCGTCCTGGACGCACAATCGTCATTCTGACTGTCCAACTTTCTCTCTCTCTACTCATTGTTCTCCTCCGTCATTATCCCGAAAAATCCGGCGTCATTTCTGACTCTCGAGCTTCGTATTTTTCCGCTGCTTGTGAGGTCTCCTTGGCGCAAATCATTCCACCATCACCAGAAAGCCGTCTCTTCATTTCACACACTCTCTCTCGCCTCCCTGACCGTGGAGAGAGTACGTGAAATGAGGAGAGTCATTTCTTACCAAGACTCATCACCAGACCGGATTAACCTATGCTACTGCGAAGAAGCAAAGGGCGAACCGTGGCAAATGGCGCAACGCTCTCCCCATTATTCGTGCTCTCTCGCCTCCCTGACCGATGAGAGAGCACGCGGAACGAGGAGAGTGCTTCATTTGCCTGCCTTAACCGTACCTCCCCCGCGATTATCAGTAAATTGCGCGGCCCAGACATCAATTTTGATGGTCCGTTTCGATTCTCGTGACTGAAGAGACACACGCAAAATGAAGAACCCAGGCATCAGTTGGTTGCAAAAAAAAATTCTCACCCGTAGTATAGTTGCGCAGCGCCATCGAAACTTGGGCAATTATCAAGCGAGAGCCGGCTAAAAGATGGCGGCTCGCTAGATACCAATATAGTCGTCATAATTACTCCAGTGAAAGGCTGTGAAGCCAACGGCGGCTATTTCCTCGCTAGTGCTCCCTGTACCCGGGGCGAACGAGACTATATTTTTTAAGTCTATTTTTTCCATGAATATTTTTTTGAATATAGGTTTGAACATCCGATTCCAAAGTAGAATTTAAAAAATTATGTAACTGCGATTCTTCGTGCGGCCCTCGTATATTCTACCATTAAAGAATGGGTGACACGAATATGTGGCTAACTGAGTTCTCGATGTCAGACGGTGTTGCATGAGCACCCCATAACGCTTTCGAAACTCCCATGTTTTCAATTTTCGTCTAAGCCGAGATATACCCGATTGGCTGATTGCCAAGTCACCCTGAAACTCAGGCAACGGGCTAGAGAGAATGCAAAATGAGGAGAGCGCTCCGCCTCACTTTGCATATCAGCGCTATTCGTGCCTCTCCTTCTTTAACAGTTCCGGAGAGTATACCTTACAGCGTTTTTTCCGTGACACATTGCATGATGTGAAGTTATGTTTGTTTTGCTTCTTCAGCTCGCTTGCAGAATCGTTTCATAGGTTATTCCGGATTGCAAACCCGTCCCAAAAAAGGAGCCTCGTCACACTCTAATATTTACTTGCCACTGCGTGTCTACATGGTCTCAGCAATAGCAATTTCATCTCCGCCGGTTCGCAACCCTAAGATTTCTCGCGAAATTACAGCCCCAACACATAATGCGAGGGCGTGCGTAGTGCTTCGTTTAAAATCAGACCTTTTCGTTGAAATCGACCATTTCCTTCCAATTTTCAATTTTCAAAGGCTTCGCTGGCCTTTTCACTTGCACTTTCGCTTGTTGAATTCGGAGAATTTGTCGAGGAAGTGTTAAAATTCCAGAGCCAGCCGAGCGTAAAATAACCTTCCCTCGTTCATCCTATATGAGGTAGAAATACGGACCGCCGTATCTTCATTTTCCACATTCTCTCGCCCGTTCGAGTGGTCGACCTCTTCCTGCCTCCCGCTTAACTATGGACTTCTCAATGCGCGGGGTTTCGTATTGCTATGTTTGCCGTGTTACTCATTCGGTCCATAACCGGGGAGGTTAATCAGAAAATACTCCTGTTATTTACCGCAGTGAGCGATTAAATTTGCTCTGTCAGAGGTCCCCTACTTAACTTGAGCACAATCCATCTAGAGATCAGGCAAAAGAAGAGAAACATAACAGCGTCCAGAACTCCAGTAATCTAGTGGGAATGGCTAATTCCGTGCGGGGTAGGCTTTTTCTGCGGTTAGAGCGAGCTAGAGAGCATGCGTAATCGAGAGACGCAGAGACAATTGCGTGGTAGGGGCAATCCCGCAATGGATAGCGCGCAGCCATTTTCTCCCCCAGTAATCTATCCAATTTTGCTCTAATTCCGTGACGCGTTCTTGGGGCTCCGCAGGCTCCGCCCCCCTCGCCCAATTCCCCTTCAGTACTAGCGCAGTTGCTGCTCAGTTTCCCCGGAGAAGGGAGATGGCGCGTTGCCTAGCTCTCGCCTCTTTGATTAGAGGTGATAATGGAGCCCCAACGCCCACTCGCTTTAGGCTAACACACAATAAGTGCCTACTCCCTGAGTATCATTCGCCAAAAATGTCTAGGGAATGTACCGCAAAGTCTCTCACGGTAGACAATTTGTCGAATAGGTGTTGAATCAACTCTCTTCATTTCGCTCACTCTATGGTCACCAGGCCTGAGTGATCTTTCTTTCGAACCTATCGTGTATATCGTGTCCAGAAAAAATCGCTTCCGTATTCATTTTGGCGTTTGTTATTCCAAGCGAGGGAGGAGGCTACCGAGCGATGTTCATTTATTCATTCACTTCCGTTTTTTCGGCGATCGGTAAACGAAGGTCCGCCTATTCCCCTCGAATCGGTAGAGGAGTTAGCGTGGAGTGATGATTCATTGATTTTCGTTCCTTGGCGATCTAGCACCATCCGCATCGAGGCTTTTTTTCTTGTGAAGGAGTGAGGTTTAGCATTCATTCATTTATCTTCGATTGCTTTGTTATTTTATAGGGCGATCTGAACGTTTAGTGCGAGAGAGATGGGCGAACGTGTGAGATTGATCATTGGACTCGGCGCAATACTTTTTTCGGGTTGTTTACATTGCCCCACGCACTCGCGCTCTCATTATGTTCTCGTTTTTCGACTGCAAATAACGCGAAAAAGATGAAATTCGAGCGAGTCAGCGGGTCCCTCAACTTGTCGAGAGAGTTGCTTAGTCATAATCTAGTAGTGTTTTGGATTGCTTCTCCATTTATTTCTCCGGTGCGTTTGCTGATGTTCAGCTAATCATCGTAAGATAGCGGGGCCTTCTACGTTGTCGCGATTGTAGTGTTTTGGATCGTTTCTTCAATTATTTCTCCATTTTATTATCATCCCAATCAAATGTTATTGTATATCCGCCGGTTTTGCGTGCGACTCCTCCTGTTCGGCTCACGCCAGTCACTTAGTCACCTCTCGCTCTTGGAGTGTTTTCAACGTCCGCCTAGCCTCTAGGGAGCACTGATCCGCGGCCCCTTCATTATCACCTTACTCTTGCCGGTCAGAGACAGCTAGAGATCACGTAATTTCGAGAGAGTCAGACACATCAGTCCTCTCTCGGGGCCCCGTCTCCATAATGATGATAATCCGGCCGTCGTTAAGAGATCCCATATTGCGCCGTCAATACATCTTCTTCCCGTGATGAGATGCGTGTATCCGCCCCGTTGTAGCCTCGCTGTATCCCACGCGTTTCCCCTCGTATTTTCGAAAATAATTATTTTATTCACCTAATTCAGGACTCTCCCAGACTCGGCGTCCCCCCTAATGGCAGTCGCCTCAATCTATCGGGTGAGTTATTGTTCGTTTTGACTGTTATTGTTGTTTGTTTGATGTTATTATTGTTGTTTTGACCTGAAATTTGAATATTCCAGTCCGCGTACCTGCTCAATGCCGCCCTGCTGCTGAGTATCGTAGCGTTGACGGCGCCGTGCGCGTCCGCGCTCACCTTCTATGTACCTCGTGAGAAATCTCCCGATCAGAGCTTCGGTAATTTTACCGCGTGTAACTAACAAGCATGCGAGCACACTGTAAGTGTTGTATTCACAAATTGACTGAAACAGTCGCACATTTTGACAGAATCGATAATTGCGCAACTAACTGCATGCTTACAAGCCCTGTAAATGTAAGTGGTAACACTCATCGTGTAACCGTCACCTAGATCACCGAGTCACTCAGTCACTCAGTTGATAGTTAATATTGGCAATTGCTTACTAGCAGCTATGAGCATGTGTACACTGAGCATGTCATCGCAAAAAGTTTCGTTGCAAACTATTATCTGGCAATTCATCAATGCGCCGGTTAGCGTGAATGGGTAAATAGCTCATTTTGTAGCCACTTAGTCCAAAGATTCAATTAGCAACTGCTCACTAACCGCAACAAGCGTGCATGCAGTGTGGTTTAACACAGGAAGTTAGCAGTGACTTCGTAATTACATTCAATACGCGACTTCCGGTGTTTCGCACAATTTGTAACTACGAAATTGGACTGAGCGCAGACCACCGAGTGAGCACATAACAAGCGATGTCTTCACACTGCAACATAATTGGTCTGTGCCTGCGCCAGATCTGAGATTAAATTAACTTGGAGTAAATTAACTTGAAGTATTGCAAGTTAGAGAAACCTGTAGCGCAGCATTAGAAGGTAACAGAAGCAGCAAAACTGTCGGAACCGGGAAAGGGCCCGGACCATTTTAGCACCCCAACTACGTCACATGTTCATGGCGAATTCACGTCCTGTAACCACGTCGTGGTCGAACTTTGCGTGTAATGATGTGGAAAAATGTTGGCCCACCTGACCGGGGATACCGAGCAAATAAGAAAGACTTGTTTTGCAATTCCACGACACTATTCTAAGGTCTAAACAATCTTGACGGCGGTTTTTTTTTGGATATTCACGCCTACTCAATTTAAGAACATTTCGTCATTTCGTCACTTCCCTGTACCATTCAAAAGATCGAAAAATGACGATTCGTGGAGGCAACGAACCGTGAATTTTCCATATTGAAGGAATTTCTCTCATTTCTTGTGATATCTTGTTCCTGAGCAACGTTTCACTCACCACGTACAAACGGTCGTGTCTTCTATTAGCGCACAGCCACTCAAGCGACGCGTTAGCCTAACGCAATTTGACCCTGGTTCGAAAATAATACCCAGAAACGCTCATTACGAGACTAGAGGGTTTCAATCAACGCTAAGCGCTGTCATGAATTTTCGAACACGAGCTCCTGAGAAATGGCAAAGGTCGCGGTATTTCTACAGTTTTTCCATTGTGACGCGGAGCGTGGGCGAAATTAGCTGATTAATTTGGCGAAAAAGGGAAGGGCATTTTGATGAATTGCTAATGGTCCTTTCAAGAGAATATGTAAGATGTTTCGAGAAAGTTGTGCCATATTGGTTGGGTCCTTAGTTTTCATCGCTAATAGTCATACGCTGATAGATACAATAACAGTCAAATGTATTAGTCATATCAGGCGATTCAGACAGCATCGGTGTATCGGTGAACGCGGAAGACACAGTCGATGTCATGTTTCGGCGCAGTCATTTCCGGGTGCTCAATCGGGACATCGGCTACTATCTAGCGGGAGCTTAGATTTCGACATTGCCCGGATTATTCTCATCATTCACACCCAATTAACTTATTGGCCCTTTAGATGACTTTTCCTGCATGTCAATAGCCTACAATATTTGGGAATGTACAATTCAGTCAAGCACTTTGACAGTAAGCTCATAAATTTACAAAACCAATAAAATATTGACTATACAGGTTCGTTTCTGAGAGCTGCTGACTATACTGGACCGTATTCCATAACTTTCTTTTGTTCTGCGTAAGGGAGCGGTGAATGGCTGATTTGTACCTGAAAAGAATTGCTAATATAAGCAATGTTCGAATGCACTGCATGGTACGATAGTGGAGTGCGAGCACAACCATATTTTAGCTAGTAATTAAATATTTATATATTTAATTATTTATTTACTCATAAATTGCAGCCAATATGGAGCTGGAGAAGGCGGTGAAGGAGATGCTCACCAAAATGGACGACACTGAAGTGGACAACATCAAGAACTACTGCGAAATCTCGGTACGCATTTTCGGAAGTCCTTCGATTATTCGCCCAGGCAAAATCGCTCCGAATGCCCGGTCGAGGGAATGGCAATGATAGGGAAGATGCGCCTCCCTTTTTGTATTTCTTTTTGTCTTCAACTGTCTGTGCTATTCTTGTGCTATTCTTCTGCTAGTCTTTTGCGTGAAAATCCACAATTGCTAATTGAGAAGTAATTTAGATAAATAAAATGTTTCAGAGCGAAAAGGTGCCCATTCCCTCGACGCAGCGATCGCTGATTGTCATGTGTCAAGTGCTCGGTTACAAGCCCCTCATCGTCCAGGCGGTAATTATTTTTCGTAATAATTAAATATTTTAAATATTTAAAAAATATATAATTGAATAAATTACAACTTTAGAAGCCGAAGCGGAGTCTCTCGCAGTACCTCCAGAGAAGCAGCAACTGGCTGCGACCTTCGCGATATTAGTCGTTGATCTTTGATCTTTGATCTTTGATCCCTGATCCCAGCAGCAGGTCTATGCATCAATCGCCCCCCAACACCAGCAGCATCGTACTAGTATCCCTCTCATCATCTACTCGTGTCTCCCGGTTGATCTTTGATCTTTGTAGCACCAATCCACCGCCCCCCCCCCCCCACTGCACCCTGACCCTCTCGGCTCGTTCGAATAAAGCCTCTCGTTGAGTAAACGAATTCGAGATATTTTGGTTCCACGCGGCATCAGGGGCTCGGGCACAAATCCTTACAGATTTCTAACGAATATTGATTAGAAATGCAGAGGGACAGCATGGAATGCAGAAAAAGAACTACTTGTACGCACAAAAAGTCGGTCCTCTCGCAACCCGGAAACGTTCTGCGGAAATGCGCACTTGGTTACGAAACCTAAAGAGCAGATATTCTTTGCCAATTGATAGTCATTCTTTCCCTTCTCCCATTGGCTGGACTTTAAAGAAGGAGTGGCACGAATATCTGGCCAACTGAGTTAGCGATATCAGTCGATGTGGCATTAGCACACCATAACGCTTTCGAAACTCCTATGTGTTCAATTTTCGTCTAAACTGAGATATACTTGATTGGCTGATTGCCAAGTCACCCTGAAGCGCAGGCAACGAGCTAGAGAGCATGCAAAATGAGGAGAGCGCTCTGCCTCACTTTGCATATCGGCGGGGTTCGTGCCTCTCCATCTTTAAAACGCGTTCTCTGTAAGAACGCAGGCGAGAGTGTACAAAAATATCAAAATCATCGCCCGGGGCCCAAACTTCACTAACATGACCTCTAATGACGGTATTCACGATTTTTGAACTTTGATCCCGAAAATTGTGATCTTTGATCTTTGATCTTTCGAAAAATAAATTTCAGAAATACATATCATGTGATAGCTCATTCGAAAGAGCATAAAAAGTTATGCATAAACTCGAAATTTCAAGCATTTTCATCAACATTGGTTCCAGTTATGACTAAAAGTATGACGACTTTGGCCCATTTGGACGAAAATCAATATGGCTACCCACTATGATATGATTTCCGGGACACCAATTCGATATATTTTATGTATTTTATGATAAGAAAAAATGTAGATAACTTTGTGGGGCATATTTTCGGTGACATTGTGGCGAAATCTTCACACAACCATGGTTAGCCACGTCGTTTTTCCCAAAATGGTCCATACGTAGAAGGCTCAGAATGTTTGGCCAGCACTTGCTTATGCCTTTAATGATGTTTTTCCGTCATTATGAACCTGTTTAAGATTTTTCGTCAACATTTTGGCCATATTCGTTGTCATGACCCACCTCGATTTTTTTCACATAAGGGTCCCCCACAGCGTGCCAGAGAGGGGAGATAATCCGATTATCGCGGCAAATCATTTCCCATGTTCTGAAAGACAATGGGTAAATATAACTTGTGAAACATATTCCATGTCTCAGTGATAAGGATAAAATATGCAAATCTGATATTAAATTCTTATCAAAGCATCTCATTTGGTGCCGCTCTATCGATTTTTTCATATTCTTTTAATTTGAAATGCAGTTTCCGATTGGTCATCTACCACGGCTATCTCCTCAGTGGCCGTCAGAGGAAACCCCCACACCCGCATTATTTTTGGAAAGCTCATAACATGGACTATCACGGCGCTAGAAAATATTCGCGAAAAAATTCTTCATATTCGAGAAATTCGAAATTTAAGGTATTTTTCGCGTTTTTCTCGAATATGAGGTACATTTTCGCGAATATTTTTTAGCGCCGTGATAGTCCATGTTAAGGGCATTCCAAAAATAATGCGGGTGTGGGGGTTTCCTCTGACGGCCTCTGAGGAGATAGCCGTGGAAGATGACCAATCGGAAACTGCATTTCAAATTAAAAGAATATGAAAAAATCGATAGAGCGGCACCAAATGAGATGCTTTGATAAGAATTTAATATCAGATTTGCATATTTTATCCTTATCACTGAGATATGGAATATGTTTCACAAGTTATATTTACCCATTGTCTTTCGGAACATGGGAAATGATTTGCCGCGATAATCGGATTATCTCCCCTCTCTGGCACGCTGTGTCCCCCCTTATGTGAAAAATCATTTTGGGGTCATGTGGGATTTGAACCTCCGACCCAACTAAAAGTATGTTAGGGTGCTTAAAAATTAGTTTTATGTTATTTTTAGTGCAATCGAACATGTTATTGTGGCCAATTCCAACATGACCCCAACATGATTTTTCACATAAGGGGGGACCCTTATGTGAAAAAAATCGAGGTGGGTCATGACAACGAATATGGCCAAAATGGTAACGAAAAATCTTAAACAGGTTCATAATGACGGAAAAACATCATTTCAGGCATGAACAAGTGTCAACCTAACATTCTGAGCCATATCGGTATGGACCATTTTGTGAAAATATGCGTGGTCGGCCGTGGTTGGGTGAAAATTTCGAAACAATGTCACCGAAAATATGGCCTTCTAAGAATTCTATATTTTTTCTTATCATAAAATACATAAAATATATCGAATTGGTGTCCCGGAAATCATATCATAGTGGGTAGCCATATAGATTTTCGTTAAAATTGGCAAAAGTCGTCATACTTTTAGTCATAACTGGAACCAATGTTGATAAAAATGCTTGAAATTTTCAATTTTTACATAACTTTTTATGCTCTTTCGAATGAGCTATCACACGATAGGGATATCCAAAATTTATTTTTCGAAAGATCAAAGATCAAAGATCACAATTTTCGGGATCGAAGTTCAAAAATCGTGAATACCGTCCCTAGGGGTCATGTTGGTGAAGTTTGAGCCCCGGGCGATGATTTTGATATTTTTGTACACTTTCCTATCCAAATCACTGCGTTCTTACGGAGAACGCGTTTTAAAGGAGGTGTCCCACGAATATCTGACTAACTGAATTCTCGATGTGAGATGATGGGTCGTGGCTACCCGATAACACTTTCGAAACTCCCATGTTTTAAATTTTCGTTTGAACTGAGATATGAGCATTTGGCTGCGTTCCAAGTGACCCTGCGCGCGCAGGCAACGAGCGAGAGAGCGTGCGAAATGAGGAGAGCGCGCCCTCTCACTCCTCACTTTGCATAATCGCCCGCACGATTCGTGGGACGCCTTCTTTAAATAGTCCATTTTTTTTCTCAGAAGACAACGTTGTTCTCCTTGCGTGCACGAAATGGTCACTGCTTGTTGATTCTGAATGTCGATTCTTACTCAGAGGGATGGATTCGGTTGAGTTTCAGCGAGTAATTGAATAGTGACACGTAGAGTGGCTGATAGTCACAGTCCGGTTCTCTTCAAAAACAAAAATATCAAGCGAATCAGAAATACTACGCATCTTGCTATTTTCTACGTTTTTTCTCGAGAATCTTACTTGGAAAAATCGACGCAATTTTTTCATGGTTTTTAACGCCGCTGTGCAATACAGGGTACCCAACTCGAGCGACAACTTTTGTTGTCATAGCTATAAGATCCTCCTGGGACGGACGGGTTACAGTTAGGCGACAACATCTTTCTATCGAGATAATATCTGATTTTCAGAGAAATATTTTCGGGAAAAAACGAAACCAAGCTATTTCAAGCAATGAGGAA
Organism: Pristionchus exspectatus; assembly: GCA_911812115.1. Taxonomy (NCBI): domain Eukaryota; kingdom Metazoa; phylum Nematoda; class Chromadorea; order Rhabditida; family Neodiplogasteridae; genus Pristionchus; species Pristionchus exspectatus. Next base: position 33,058,957 of record OU461582.1, on the reverse strand, counting down.
CTGGGAAAATAAAATGCCTACGCAATCCACTCCAAAGATGAAGCGTCGACGTAGACAATTAGACTAACTGGAACACTAATCGGAGGTAGGATTGGCTTGGCAAGGACTGAGTCTCTCTCTCACTTCTATGACCGTTGATAGAGTAAGCGAAATGAAGAGATCATTCACTCTCATCCCCAGCTCAATTCCAAATAGGAAGCATCGTTGTAGACAATTGCATTAACACGAACACTAATCTGGAGACAAAGATAGGACTTCCCTTTCAAATTCTACTATTAGTGCAGAGTATTTACGTGCGATTCGGGGATGAAAGAAAATGAGTTGCTTGTGAATGTCTGACGGCTATTCCAGTGCAGGGGATTTTCGCGAAAATCTAAGCGGTAAATGCCTTCTGACTGTCTTGATATTCTAGGGGGTGAAGATTGTTCATGATTTGTACTCCATCACATTTCTTCTGAAGAAATTATATTTAATGCGAATGAATGAAAGGATATTCTTGTATTGTTTGAGAGATAAAAAGATTACTTATTGCATCGTGAACTAATGAAATGATAGCACCAAAGAACAGCTTCTGGTCGACAATAATTACATTCATCCCGCAAATGTTGCTGATATGTCAAAGTGTTGCGAATTCCGACCAAATTGATTCACGAACCTGTCGCAACTTCGAAAGTGCGAGAGCTAGATTTTCATCTTCGAAATCAGTGCTGGTTCATTCAGACCCCACCTTTGTTTGTTTATCAGAGACTATCTGAGAGAATTGAGTTAGGCTCCACAGGGGCCGTACAATGATTTTGGACCCTATGCTGAAAAATTGGCCCTAGGGGTACTTTTTTACGTAGAGTTCGAAAATCGACCTTAGAAAGCCGTATCTCCGACCCCCGGTACCCTGTGGGTCCTGGTACCGTGCCAGACTGTTAGAACAACTTTGCGAATGGGGCTTCAAACCTATCCATGTGATAGCGCATTTTGTAGATCTCGTCGAGACTAACATTTTTTGTGAAGAAAGTGAAGAAAAATATTTTCATTGAAGAGAGTTATGAAGAGTGAAAAAATAAATTTTCACGCCCTGAAAAATTTTTCTTCATTTCGTGCAAATTTTATTTTTCCAATCGATTCAGCATCCTTTTTTACCCCCCTGTGCCAAAATTGAGCGAAATCGAAGGATACGAAACCCAATTCATTTTGCGCCAAAGAGGCAACACCCCTTGCTTCGGTTGTTTCCGGTATTGCGAAATCCAGCACAACTCCGGAAAAAATGGTCGGAATGTGCTCAAACTTCACCAGGGAGACCCCCAGGGGCAATATAATCTGTCACAAAAATCTTGACCCGAAAAGTTGACCTTTGATCTTTGAACTCGCAAAAAATAAATTTCAGATTTAGGTATCGTGTGATAGCTCATTCGAAAGAGCATAAAAAGTTGTGCTATCTCATAGATACTCTCCATGGTTCCTTGCTGACAGGTGCAAAATCGAGTGTTGTTTTTTGCTAACGCTATGCCGTCGTTAAATAAATAAAATAATATCGAACTTTCTCCCGGAGTGTATATGATAAGAAGAACCAATAAAATGTAGTCATCATTCCAACAAAAAATGTTATGTTAATAAAATAAACGTGCAAAAAAGTAACTTTTTCTTGCTTGCAGGTGCAATGTCACGAGGAAATTCCCAAATTTCTCAGACACACCCACTCTTTACTGGGGTTTGGCACGGATGTTTCCCGGGTTGTCAGGGCGGACCTGTTTCTCTTATCATATCGATTATCATTCATCTAAAAACTATTACCTTTCCTTTATTCTATTCGGCTCCACTATACACAAATCACTCTCTCATTAGCCCCTCCCCTCCTGGAATATATTTTTGCCTCCCAAAAAAGCCAATTGGAGAAATGTTAAAACTTTTCGATAGTGCTTTGACTCATTTCCCAAACAACTGGTAGACTTCCCTTGGTGTTTAGCTGTTCCCATGGTTATTTGAGCAAAAAAAAATGTCTCACTGATCTCACGACCGCGAATCTTAATTCAAACTGTTTAGCTGTTGACGCAAACCTAACCGCCAATTAGCACTGTTTCGGGGCGGATATTTCTGCTCTTCTCATTTAGCGCGCTCTCTCGTTTCTCTGGCCAGTGAAAGATCCGAAGCGGGGCGACAACTTTTCTCCCCCGCGATACAGCCAGTAATTTCAGCGCCTTGTCAGGTCTCTCTGAAGTCTTTCAAATGCAGTTGCAAGTAGATCCTCATTAGTTTTTCCTTCGGCCGTATCCAAATTAGTTCCGATACATATTTCCATCTGACAAATACGTGATTTCCTGTTCGTGCGTGATTTTAGTGTGTTTTGCTTATTTCCGGTTGCTGACCATTAAGGTCTTACAATTAGTGGTATTATCACATCTGCCCATGCATTGCACGTATTCAAGCTCCTAAATATTCATGGATTATCCCAGAAATTGGATCATTTCCACAGACACTCTCAATTTCGCCTGTTCTCTCACCGGCGAGACAAAGCGAGAGAGAGAGAGAGAGAGAATGAGTAATCGAGAGAGTGAGACATCACTGCATAGATCATCTCGTCTCTGCGATTGAGCATTTTGGAAGTATTTGAATTAAAGAAAGATTCCCACAAATCGAGTTCATGACACATTTATGCTTTGATTTTATCGTTCCAGGCATGATCTCGCCTCCGTTGGCGACGTTCCTCGAGCCGGGACCGGGCAATAGCACGCGATGGATCCATACTGTTGTGCGGATACGGTGGGGGTTATTGACACTCTGATTGGAGGCAGGCCTGAAACTATTGATTGTCGGCTCTTGTCAGTCAGACCTTTTCGCTCTTTTGATTGACGAAAGAAATTTGAGAAATTAGAGTATCTTTACAATTATTTGTCCACCAGGGGTAAGTGTATTCATACTGTCTAGAAGTCTTCGATAAATTGAGGCGGAGGTCCGTCGTCATGATTACCTCAGCGCTGGATTGAAAAGGGTCCATTTGCAGGTACTTGGCCAACATGGAGGGATGCTACTACGCGATTGTTGGCGCTGAGGTAATTGCATTGGAAAATCAGCTCGTTGAGTTTCACCGAGCCTCTAATTGTAAGAGTATCTGGAAAAGACAATGTTGACGTAGTCATGATTCAGATGAACATAAAAATAATCATATTTCTGTAATATCACGCCTCTCATCTAAGAATCGACCTAAATCTGTCAGCGAGCAAATTTTCGAAGTTGGGATTTTGACTGATTTGGGCCCTACTGATCCCCTCGTGACACCCCACGACCGGAATAGTGTCAAAGATCATCCCCGGCTGAGTTGCTGCACCGGTCGGGTGCAGCTTGGTAACTTCAAAGAGAATTATCTACCCTTCAACGTCGTCCCTCAGATAACTTTTCTGAACGAGCTAGGGCTATTTTTCGATGCTCTATCGACCTGTGTCGACCGCTTATCGATAACTAATCATGGAACACTGCTATGCGCGGCGAATCATATTTCCGAAACCGCTCGAAAAGCTGCAAATTTTCCGACGTAGAATTGTAGCCCATGAAAAGAGGAATCGAATGGTAGGTCTATGCTCTCCCATCTCGAATCGGTGTGTGATTCGCACTCGAAAAACGATTTCAAATCATTTGAACTTTTTTTTCAACAGTCATTATTCGCTTCATTTCGCACTTTCGCGAGAAATGACCCGGTGTTTGATATTCTTTTCTCATACGTTTCAATGATGGTTCATATTTTCAATAGGTGTCACAATGTTCTTTCGTGAAGTGATTGAAACATAGGTGAAATTTTCAAATGACGCCGGGTCATTTCTCGCGAAAGTGCGAAATGAAGCGAATAATGACTGTTGAAAAAAAAGTTCAAATGATTTGAAATCGTTTTTCGAGTGCGAATCACACACCGATTCGAGATGGGAGAGCATAGACCTACCATTCGATTCCTCTTTTCATGGGCTACAATTCTACGTCGGAAAATTTGCAGCTTTTCGAGCGGTTTCGGAAATATGATTCGCCGCGCATAGCAGTGTTCCATGATTAGTTATCGATAAGCGGTCGACACAGGTCGATAGAGCATCGAAAAATAGCCCTAGCTCGTTCAGAAAAGTTATCTGAGGGACGACGTTGAAGGGTAGATAATTCTCTTTGAAGTTACCAAGCTGCACCCGACCGGTGCAGCAACTCAGCCGGGGATGATCTTTGACACTATTCCGGTCGTGGGGTGTCACGAGGGGATCAGTAGGGCCCAAATCAGTCAAAATCCCAACATCGAAAATTTGCTCGCTGACAAAACCCTGCCATTCTGAGTCGATTCTTAGGTGAGAGGCGTGATATATATTTTGTAGGTGTATAAATAATATTCTTTCTCTTTCAGACTCTCCTCCTCCTGCTCAGCTTTGTGCTCATACCCAGCTATGGGCGGCTGATTTGGAAGAGGAAGGTGGGTTAAGCAATTGAATCGGACGCTTTCTCGTCATGCAATGCGAGAGAGGCTTTCCCGTATGTATCAGCAATCACTAAGACGAACGAAACAGAAATTATCAGTCAGAACTAAAACACATTTAAACACGCTTAGAACCTGCCAAATTTTCGAGCATTTCAATTTTGGTATCAGCATGCAAATTTAAAAATTTTTTTAAAAAAACTTCTAGCCCGTGCACGAGAACCTCATCTACATCGCCCTGCAGCAACTCGCGGTTTACGAGGTTTCCCGCTTCTTAACTTATCTTTGTTTTATTTTTCTAATGCCGAACCCTACATGATCTGCATGGTATTAGCATCAATTAATTTATTCTTTATCTTTAATATTTTTTCTCCAAATAGCTTACATTTGTAAGATTTGAAAGAACTGTGGAGAGAATATCAATTTTCGTTTCACATTGAAGGCCTTGAGGGCGCGACGAAACATAACTCACTACGCATATGATTTTATAACAGATCGCCATCGTCGCTCGTCTCGTGATCATTCTCTACGAGAGCGGACTGATCCGGAATGAGGGTGAGCTTTAGAGCTTGAGAAATGTGCCGCAGTCTCTTTATCTCACACACACACTCTCGCCACTCTAGAGTGGCGAGAGATTGTTAGGAATGAAGAGACGTCGGCTCATTTCTCCAGACTTACGATTTCCAAACCACCATTTGCTCGAGGCAATAAAGTGCGTGTGAATAAGCTTGTGATATATTCTATTTCCAAAATAGACTAAATCAATTGAAGGACTCGGGTTCGAGCCCGTTCCCACCCTCAGCATCATTCGTCTCATGCACTACACTCACGTAGTCTTCTTCAACATTGTCGTCTTTCTGGAGAGGTGAGACAACCACAGTTCCTTCGTTTTGCGCGCTGTGTTAAGGCGAGAATAACTTTTTCGAGCTCTAACGATGGCCGAAATTGATTTCTTTTTAAAACTGTGCAGATATCTAGCCACTCGCTACGTCTCGGACTACGAGGGAAGGAGGCGGTTGACGATTCCCATAGTGATCAATTCGCTGATGATAATGATGTCCATAGGATACGGATTCAGAGTAGTGTACGGTGAGTAGAGTTTGCAATACGGGTAATCGTCTCTTCATTTGCTTTTTTTAAACATTTTTTTTAATCATAAATATCGCATTGGGAACATGAATTATATTTCCAGCTCAATCAAACGCCTATTTCTGGACGGGTGTTTCGCTCATTCCGAATTCCCTGGCGGTCGGGGGATTCTGCGCGATACTGAGGGCGAATGAGCTACGGTATTGCTCTTTTATTGAATTTCTAGTTCGAATCCGCGTGCTGCGAGAACTACTGCCTGACTGTAGTAGTATTATTGCAATACTGAGTGTACTGTATTACGGGCTTGACGCCATTAGCAAATGTAAATAAAATTCAGTCTAAACCGTCTCAACAACCACCTCAGTCGGCAGTACTACTGCGAGTACACACTGTCGCTCAAACTGCAGTTGAAGGAGAACATCTGGAGTATACGGGTGAGGCAGGGCTGTGATTACTTTTTTTATCTCTCATTTCGAGTTGCATGTAGGGTTTTCTGATCGTGCAAAAGCAGAGTATAATGATAGATGATCAACTTCATACTCCCATTCACTCTTTGTTGAGTGGCAGTAGAATTGCTCGCTGACTGTCGACCCGTGAGCTACAGTCCAGAATGTAAAGTAATCACGCAAATTATTTGTCGAATCCTTTATCATGACAACCCTATTAGCGACCGTTTCATGCATCCAAAAGTTCCCCTTTCCAGGAAATGCGCAAGTCCCTCCTTCTCGTGTTCACATTCTTCGCTCTGGCCGCTCTGCTCATCTCCCTTCCTCCTATTTTATTGCAAACCGAGGTACGAGCAAGGTGAAAGTAAAGTAAAGTACTGAGTCGGTTACTAATGCGTAACGCGTCGTCGACTACCCCACGTCTGAACTGCAACTGGGGCCTAACCCGTGAGAACAGTGGCCTGTTGCTAAAGACTAACCGGCATGTTGTGTGCACGCTGGCGGGGAATTTGTAGTTTGGAATTTTTGTATAATACGTAAGAAGTTAAAAGTTAAAAGCAGTTAAAAAAGAAACTCAAGCCAAGGTAATATCGAAAATGCTGTCTGTGGCTGTGACAAAGGTGGAAGACAATAGAGGGGTGGAAATTAATTTTGTGTGTTGTTCTACGTCGGTTAAAGGGACCTGGTCGTGCAAATGAAGTGAATTTCTGAAAAAAAGAGCAGATTTTTCTAAGAAGAACTAAAAAAACCGCATATTTTTACGATTTTTTTAAAGGAAGATATGATTTTTCAAAGATTTTGTACCGGGCTGTGTACCGAGCGCTACGGTGTTTAGCGCCGCTAAACACCGTAGCGCCCGGTACAAAGCCAAAATTTAGAACTTTGAAAAATCATAACTTCTTTCAAAAAAATCGTAAAAATATGCGGTTTTTTAGTTATTCTTAGAAAAATCTGCCCTTTTTTCTGAAATTCACTTCATTTGCATGACCAGGACCAGGAAATCAAATGATTCTCATTCACATCGGTTACAAGGTCGTTGTGAAACTCATCTGATCGCATTTTCACCAACCTTGATTTTGAGCAGCGCTTGAATTTGTGAAATGTGGAAATTCAAATTGCTTATCGTGAGAATATTTTCCATTCCACGCGTAGCTGACCTTTGACGAACTGAGTGAAGGGAGGAGGGAGGAAGAGGCCGGGAGGAGGCTAGTGATCTACCTGCTCTCCTCCCCCCTACCTCTTCCCTTCCTCTCTCTCCCAGACAATCAATACGCTAACCAGCACATTGAGTTTGCTGAGCGTTTGAAACGCACGATATCCCCGCAATCATTAAGGAAACCCGACCAATGCTGGAAATATTCGTCGCTGTCGGTAATCTGTTCATGGCTACGTGAGTTTTCTTGATTTACAGATTGTTGCTAAATCCAGAAAGTCCTTGCTAATCGCCGTAACTAACGACAATAAAACGACAATAAGTCCTGCCTGAAAAAACTGAAAGTCCATGCTATACGTAGTAGCTTGACGCAAACAACAGTAAGTCCCGCCTAACAACTCAATTTTTTGCAGTGCTGGTCTCGTAATTGGCGCCGGTATGTGCATTATAAATGAAAGAGCGAGGGAGATACTGCTGCCGGGCTGGATTTATCGGAGGTTCGATTCAGCTAATACAGAAAAAAATGTTCAAAAATCCAGACTCTGCCGGAAACAGCCGAACCCGCACGTGTATGAGGTGTAAGTTTTTTCCAATTATATTTGTTACTTGTTTTCTCTTTAAAAAATGCCTAAAACATACGAAATGCATGAACATTAATCACGAATGATTTCAGGGAGCTAGCCGACCGTCGCTCCTCTATCGACGAGTATTTCGAGATCCTTCTCGCTCTATGGGACGACGCGATTGACAAGAATTTCGGCAAAACAGCTTGCTGTTGATAAATAATAAATGTCCTTTCACACTTCGACTTTCGATATTGTCTTCTTCTCAAATTAAATTCTCATTTTGCTTGGTAACGCAGAACATGAACTTTACAAGCAATCAAGCTTGTTCAGTCTTCGATCTTCTAGGCAGTTGAACAGCGGGACAGGTGCATGGGAAATGACGAGAAACGCATATTCCTAGCACCAGAACACGATAAATCATTGGTTGACTACAAGTGCCCTAAATCAGATATAATGAATTTAATGAACAGCCAGCTGTACGTCAACATAGTCTTCTACTGATCAGAAAACTTCCGCAACTCTTAGTTGTACCTTATCTTTATTCCCTTGTCCAATTGCCGGTTTGCCTTTCTCTCACCACCCTCTCCTCTATTCACTGGCTATCTCACCGGTCAGAACGACGAGAGTTTCTAATGACACGGTTGCGCCACGCGCAGCATATCAGCGTACGTTTTCCACCTGTCGCGAGCAGGCGTGATATTTCTTCTAGTTCTCTACGCTCAATCGGAAAGAAATGTCTTCGCCGTTTCGCTTCCAAACGCAGGACAATTCGACCGTTTGGGTCTTCAATATGGCACAAATCGCGTATTTCGGGCGGTCCCGACTCTTGTACAACTTGGCCACGGGCGTAGAGGTTGTTTACTTTATTTTTATTTTTTTCAATTTATTGGTCAGGTCGTTTCCATAATTGCAACGATAATCACGATTATGGTGTTTTGTGTGAAAGCGGCGATGCATCCGGTAATTTATATTAAAAAATAAAATTATAAAAATAATCACAGCCGCTCCATATCAACATTGTTATTATCACGATGGTTGAGCTTTTTCTATTCTGCATTTCGTTCAGCGCTCGACTTGTTATGATTTTGTTCGAAGCGGGAATTTTGTTCGTTCCGGGTAATTCTTATATATATTTTATCTTCGCTCGAGGCGCAACAGAACATTGTAATAATATGGTCTGAGAGAGATAAATAGATGGTGGGATGACTCTGCTCTAAGTGAGAATGAATAGGGAGGGGAAGGGTGGTGCGAAAGGGTGAATTAATGAACGAATAGATCCTATAATTCTTCGTTCAGCCCCCTTCCGCTCACAATTTTTAATAGAAATGTTCAGATTTCGGTTGCCAATTTTTAATCATTTTTAATAGAAATGTTCAGATTTCGGTTGCCATCCCATACCTCTGCTCAATAAAATACGATTGGTCTGGGTTGTAGTTATTCTCAACTACATTGGACCCATTTACTTGGAACGGTTGGCTCTTCAAAATTTATTATCGATAATTGCAATATTTTTAGTTACGCAGCGACCCATTTCGTTTGCGATTACGAACGAAATAGACGCATTTATATCGCCGTCGTTCTAAGCGTAGCCCAAGTCTCGCTGAGTTTAGCCGTCATTCATATTGTTACTAATGGTAAGTTGATTTTCCTATAAAAGTTAAAATAATATTGTGTGCACTTTCCAGCTCTGATCAACGAATACTCTGTATTCTTTGTATTTGCCATTCCCAACGTTTACTTTTATTTTGTGAGTGAAGTCACCAGATATCCAATGAAGTTTTCTGTGTTTCCAGGCTAATAAATGGCTGCTTAAAAGGAACAAACAACGATTGGATCGACTGAATAGCTTGTTTCGCGTCAAATCACGTGAGCAGATTCGGTCTTTTTTTCTCGAATTTTGGTTTTGGAAATTTTGAAATTTGGTAAAATTTCATTCTCAGGCAAAACGCGTGATGTCTACACGCTCAGCCTACGACTGCAATTGGACGAGAACATTTGGTGCTTGAGAGTGAGCAATTTTTACAATACGAACTATACTTTTCTTTCTCCTTTTTTTTCCTTTTACCCCGTGAAATCAGGAAACACATTTGAGTGGGAGTATCAGAAATTGGCATACATTCTCGTGTCCGCTTTCTGAGAATTCGCTTGCAAGAGCAGCATTGAGTGTAGAGACTAGGGTTTGGCTAAACGATTACGACATAGCAACGTTGCAATGATAGGGAGAGGGTTGCAACGTTGCAACTCGTAGCAACGTTGCTGCCTAGGGAAGCGCTATTGCAACGTTGCTAACCCCGAAATGCCAACCCTAGTAGAGACGCATTTCGAGACGCATAATATTAGCAAAAATGTCGCAACGATGTCTCAAAAGCTTCGAAAAAAATATTAGCGACATTTCATGTTGGACGGCGAGCTGTTATAAATTTTTAAATTTCAGCAAATCTCAGCTGGTAATGCAATTTTCTTCGTGGGGCTAATTGGTACGGGCGCTCTCGTATCCGTTCCCCCGCTGTTTCACTACTCGGGTGAGTGCATGTGCATGTGCTTCTTGTCCATTTATGTAATCTCTCGTTTTTCTGAACGGCAAGGAATAAATCAAATTTTGCCATGCATACCCAGAGCACTAAAAACCGAAAAAATGCAACCTTTTTGTAAAATTATCTCGATTTATTTTATTGCTATTAATTATTGTACATAGATAAATTTTTAAAAAGAAAATAAAATAAAATTGTCACTTCAGCCGACTCGATGTGGATCCTGCAATCGTTCGTTGTCTTCACCAACATGGCCATGCCGACGTGGGCTTATTTAATTTTATTTAAAAAAAAACTTTTAAAAAATCACTCTCAACTTTCATGAATTCGGAGTTCGCTTGAGTTTCACAACAGGAATATATTTTTATACAAAATTTACAGATTGATGATGGGTTGAATGGCTCTCCAAACAAGCAAAAGACAATTATCTCGATTAAGAAAAAAAATAAATATGAAAAAAATTAATGTCCCAGCGTCTCCCTTCTCGTCATCGTCTCAATCGGTCTGTCCCTTGATCGATTTCGAGTGCTCGTCCTTCCACAATGGATACTGGACAGGATAGCAAGGAGCAAGAAGCATGAGATGATCGAGTGCGAATTGTTAACTCTTTTTTTTGACATGCAGACAACAAAGCTGAACAGCAGCCCTAGAACATGATATTGGAACCTCGTCTTTATAGTCTTTAGACAGATGCCATTAATCATGAATCATTTTCAAGCGGATGCATATAGTCCAACAGACAACGGCTTTCATAGAACTCAAAAATGATAATGATAATATATTCGCAGTGAGACCCCGCGTCGCCGCACGCATCGAGTCGCCGAGGAGAGCAATCTCTACTTCAGCCACCTTGCCGACGTGTGGGAGTGCGATGCGAGGGTGCACATGTGAAATTGTTTCTGACCGTCAATTCATCGATGATTATTCACTTTATCAAATAATTCACTAAAGCAGGGTCCATTGCAAATGTTACGCTACGCTCAACCGAAAATAACGAAGCTCGACATATTTTACAGCAATAAAAAAGAGAAATCATATAGAAGATCGGCGAGAATAAGATTTTATGAATTTTAAAAGTGCACAATTTTGCGATATATTCACTCCTCATTCGCCCTCGACAAATGAACGATGCGCAGCGCGCAATTGTTGATTATCCAGTGTTCATTGTCAACGTAATGGAGACCACTGCTGTCGAATGCCTAAAAATATTATTTCGCTTAATTACTCGTCCCATAGGTGTCCACGCCGCCGGCGACTTTTTTTGACCATGAACCCGCGGGTACGTGGTCAAAAAGGAGTCGCCGTCAGACCTGAACAGGTATGGCTCGTCCAATCCGAAAATCATTAAGAGTACCCAATGAATCATATTTACTGTTCAGACGGTAATTGGCAGGTAGAATTAAGGGAAATTGTCTCCTCATTTCACACACTCTCTCGCCACTCTGACCGGTGAGAGAATACGTGAAATGAAGAGACGATAACCCGTATTTCGAACTCTATTGACATGTACCTGACACGGAACGCTAAGCCAAATCTTCTTGCCGAATCGCGGAAGACGCTGAAAAAAGTAACGAAATGTCTGCTTTTCAGGTTTTCATCCGTATGCATAAAAATCCAATTCGCTCTTGCAGTATTTTTTAACGCGTTCCTTCCTAATCAACATGTTAACTAACCTCTAGAAGTGTATAAACGCTGCTTTTCGATAGAAATCGATGAGACGCCTTATGCGTTTGTATCCATAACTTGTCCATTCTTCGCCCAAACATCTCGAGAATTGTTGGACCCCAATCGAAATCGCCGAGTCCGAAGAGACCCTTGCTAGAATTCCGGCCATTCAATGATTGTACGCGAATATATCGCACTGTGGATGAGAAGTCCAGCAACAGTTTTACTGAAATATAATTCATTAATATAAAAAAATAAGTATTAAAAAATATTTATCCGCCCCACCTGGATCGCTAATTGTCATTCTACGAACAATCAATGAAAGTGATTCCAGCTCTACACCAATCAAGGGAGTGAGGAGACGCTCACTAAAATGTAATGTTTTGGCAACTGATTTATCTTTGAAAAATATTGAGAGCTCACCATATATTTTCAGAAAGAGTGTCGATTTGAACTGCAAGCGATTTGAACACTTTTCCTTTGAGTATTTTGAGCACATCAAGACATACAACCGTGCTCTCCTGGTACACACCGACCTTTAAGAGGATATTATTATGGCGCATATTACGGCGTCGACAATTGATCAAAACAAATCAAACCTTATGCACTGATCGTCCGAGACAATCTATCAAATGCGCTGGCAGATCAACAACCCCGTTCACAATGTTGTAGATGAATGCATATCTCTGAAAGCGATAGCTTTGTTTGCAATAATTGTAACTTTTTTTAAATTATAAGGTTTCCTCCCTCTATTCCGGCTGGTCTTTTCTTGTGAGAATTACAGGGAGTATGACAAATGAAAAAAAAACAAAACTTTGAAACTCACAAACATTGTCGAAGTGTATTTTTCGCGTCTGCATGGCATGTCCATTCCAGCCCGATTAAAAACAAGTAGTCTACGTATATGGAACAACGTTTTCTGTCGGACAGTTACATACAAATATACGGTGAGTTTAGGATTCTGAAAAAAAATAATTATAAAGAAACTCGAGCAGGTAAAAAAGGGTAGACGTGTATCCACGCCAAGCATTTTTCAGTCACAAGACAGGGGTGGGACCTGCCGGAAAAGCGGGATGTTATCGTGAGATTATTTTCAATTCCACGCGTAGTTGACCTTTGACGAACTGAGTGGAGGGAGGAGGGAGGAAGAGGCCGGGAGGAGGCTAGTGATGTACCTCCTCCCCCCCCTACCTCTTCCCTTCCTCTCTCTCCCAGACAATCAATACGCTAACCAGCACATTGAGTTTGCTGAGCATTTGAAACGCACGATAATGACTCGAATAATTGAAAGAACTTGGTAGGCAAGGGATGCCAGGTATATAAGTGGCCAGTCTCTTCAACTCTCTCCGGTCAGACAGATGGACGGCAGACGGAATTTTTGCATTCCAACGTATCGTGCGTTGGAAATGCTCAGCAAATGAGATGTGCTGGTTAGCGAGCTATCGATTGTCTGGAAGAGAGGCAGGGGGAAGGAAGGGGGAGGAGGACACTTGATCTACCGCCTCCTCCCGGTCTCTTCCTTTCTCCGCCCCCTCGAACGTTCGTCAAAGGTCAGCTACGCGTGGAATGGAAAATAATCTCACGATACTTCATCCTAACATTCCTGAACCCTACCTCCTGATTGTCACTTGCGCAGAATGTAACTTCTTTTACGAGCGAAATCCTGCTAATTGATGCGTATTCGTCCACACGTGATTTTGTAGAGAGTGAAACCTGGAGGATATATTTGTGAATGAATGTCGCTGTGATAAAATCAATCACGTCTTATTTTTGGCATGCCCTCTGTTAAGCACACACATTTTTTGTATAAAGCCGCTAAAAAAATAAAATCACCTTTCGCAATTCGCAGGCGTATTCCGGAGCATGGTCAAGGAGCATCCACATGACATCGCGAGGAATGGACTCGAAGTGGCTAGCCATAGCTCCTGAACTGCGCCAAATATCGCTAACGCTGGTGATACCATTTAAAACGCAAGCACGAATATTTGGAACAACGGAGCAACAATCTATTCCGGACATCTAACAAGAATTAAATAAGATAGGAATACTCTCAGAGTCTCATTTCGTCACTTTATTGCTGATGAGTGAGCTTCTCCAGTGGGTAGTATTTATTGAGCTTTATAAATGGTGTGAAAAGTGTCCTGAAGTATCTAAGCAAATAGCACGATTTTTATCACACATTACCTATAACGGTCTACGAAGAAAGCGAAGGGGCTTCCTAAACAAAAAGTTACGCAAACTAAGAAAAAAAGTAACTGTCGAAGGTCATATTGAGGAGATCATAGTAAATATGTTAAAAGATTCGTCCTTTCTTGAGTTGTGCTTGACGATTAACTCACTCGTAGTGACTGAAAACATACTGTTAATGGCAAAGCTTTTAATTATTGATAGAAAATAATAGAGTATTTGAAATCTCAATAGTTTCGTATTTGTGTGATAATGTGTGAACTATTCTGGAAAAGGAACAGAAAATGTGTGAAATGTACGTCAATCGGGCCAGATTGCTTGCTAGAGAGAATCCCCCTCCCCCCTCCTCCCGCCCCCCTTTTTTTACCCGAATTCGCCGACCTTTAACGACGCAATTGCCAATTTCCTTAGCTGGCGGTAGATTTGTGATGCCTTGGACGGCGCGCCGAAGGCCGAACATTAACGGCTTGTGGAGAAATGTCAGTTTCTGAATTTTGAACTATAATTGGCGAAAAAAATTGAAACTGACGTCGATAAGTGTTTCATAATTTCGTTGGCGAATAAAATCCGGATAGGCAACGTTCGTTATGAACAACATGTCGATTTTTCCCAATAAGAACATTTCGATAATGATCGGTGTCCAATCTCGATCTGTCACTCCGAGGAAGTAGTTTGTGCCGTGAAAGTCGTGGTCGGCAAGGGATCCCTGATGAATTCGAAGTGACCGAACGACCGTTGAGAGATGCTTGAGCAGTGCCACTGCAAGTTATGAATTGATCATTCCTCCTTTTTTATTGATTATAACCTCCCTGTCGTTGGCCTCAGATCTCCTCATCCATTCAACTAGAGTGCGCAATACGGGTCACCGTCTCTTCACTTCACACACTCTCGCCTCTCTGACCAGCAGGTGAAATGAAGAGACGGCGGCCCGATTTTCGAACTCAACTTTCCACAGTGGCGATATGGAATAAATCAGAAAAGCCTCTTGCCAGGATCAGCGACGGTTACTTGCTCTACTCTCAGCGCTAGATGATCAACTCGCTGTTCGTTGATGGGATCCAGCAGAAACTTTCTGAAAGTTTTCAACATTTAGGTGATAATCTACAAAAATAAAACTAGTTGCTGAGGCGGAACCATAGTAATCACTCCCCATATATGTATTTATCGACTTACACGGCAAGCTCCGATAAGAGATCCGTTTCAACATCCAATTTCCTGAACGACATTCCCTCCAGAAACCGCGCAACGTAATGCAATGGGGTTGACCGATCGCAGTGAATTCGCACATTCTTTCCGATTCGACCGCCGAACACTTCTTTCACGGATGGTATCACTGAATCGGAGTCCTCGCCGGGGACGAATTCGAATGTGTATGCCGGCAAAACATATGATAAATGATAGACAACCCCGTCCAAAACGACCCAAACGAAGTATCTAGTACTTACTAGGCTCCCGATTTCGTCGTATCGCAGCTCCATGATCCGTGCAAGCATCTCACGTACAGCATTCCGACGTAGCAAACGCATCTTGAGCAACCTCAGCTTGTCAGGCTGAACACACAGAGAAAAATGCACGCTGTCGGGCGCCGTTTTCTGCAATTATATAAAGTAGTTTTGTTTTTGCGGGATCGAAACCTTTTTCCCGAACAACCAGGAGTTGATCACTACTTCATCGACGATTTGAACGTTTGTGCGTTGCGATAGATACTCTTCCACACGCCAATTGACCGCTCCAGAAGCCTGAGATGTTTCAGGTGATGGCACATTATATTTTTAAAAGCGAGCTATTCCCCAAGGCCCCACAAGCCCGGCCCACTTTCACGCGACATGATCTTGCGAAAAAGCAAGAAGAAATAGGGTTCCTTCTAAAAACACTCTTGATTTTTATCATGCATCGTACCAATCTGAGAGCGCCAATTTTTACAGGAGCATAATCGATTAGCATCGAAAATAGTTCAGAGGGCAGTCGTTCGAGGCGTGATAGCGTGGATGAAGTCGATGCCGAATCGAGAGAACCATGAGGTTCCATCGAATAACCTGCAATCCAAGCGATTTATTAAACCTGTATGAGTCTAGAACGAAAAAGGCCAAATAAGGGAAATATATTAAATGTGTCTCAAGCCAAATTCTTCTCACTTGTATTCAGCACTAGACAGCACATCCATTGGGTATCATGGTAAATAAATTTTAAAAAACCGCTCACGATATTGGAGGGACACAACATTATGGCCCTCTATTTATCTCTCTCTCTCTCTCCCTCTCTCTCTCTCTCTCTCTCTCTCTTTCACATCGGTCAGAGTGGCAAGAGAATGTGTGAAAAGAGGAGATCATCGAACTCGACATTTCATCCCAACTTGGTTGCAAAAAGCAAAAAAACAATGTATTTTCGAATGCTGTTTCAGAAAGAGTCAGTAAAAAGAATTCAGTTATTCAGCCATCTATATAATCGCAATCGAAAAAATAAATATAAGCCTAATTGTTACTTTGATTGTTGTTCCCAGTAACACAAGACAGCTGATAAAAGGAACTGAAAAAAAAGTGTTTTGTTTTCCTCAATTATTATAATCGCTCGCCGTTGAAGTTATTATTATCACGTATTCTCGTTCATTCTGGGACAAATTGTTCAATTTTTTTCACTCCATTTTACATAATCTCTCACCGGTTAGAGATGCGAGATAGTGTGTGAAAGGGAGAGAGACATGGAGAGCTTGTTCATTTCCCAGGCCTATTCTTGCTAGCGCACTCTGCGAGCATTCGGTCTATGGAATGCTAAATTGGAATAACATACTCCGCAATTCGCATGCACTTTTCACCATTCGAACCGTTCAAAACCCAACCTTGAGTGGGAGTTTATTGAAGTCATCTGATCGCTTTGAGCTGTATTTGCTGCTTGGAGACAGAACCTTTTCACCTGCTTTTCTTTCAGGTCCCCCATCAATAGTGTAAGTCAAAATTGATCGAGGCACGATAAACGTTTTTCACTTTTAAATTTTAAGTAGACTTCCGGAAGAGCGCTGATCGTTCAAAAATCATATTTCTATTCTCGAAAACTAGAAATTATCCGCGATTTGCCCTCTTGCGCACTAGTACTCATAATTGGCAGCTTTGCTGTCGCCTTCGCAGAAAATTTTCACACATTTTCCTATTAATTTAGAAAATGAACGAAACCATCCGACCCTTCATCTACCGCACCCAGCTCATGGATCGGGAATTGTTTCTGTGGAATTTTATCCGGGTCGAGTACATATCTAATGAGCGCGGATTCTACTACACGATTGTAACTATCGAGGTAAGTTTCGATATTTAAATAAAAAAAAATAGATAATCAATTTCAATTAATTACAGGCGATATTTTGCGCACTGGCCGTTTGCTTTTCCTCATTTTTTATCGTTCGAGCGCTGCAGCATCCAGTAATTTAAATTAACATTAACATTTTAAATAATAATTTAAATATCCAGCCAATGCACATCAACCCTTGCCTCATCACCGCGTATGACGTCATCGTTACGGTATTATAGTTAATAATTATGATATTATTTAAATAAATATTAAGGTGATCTCGAATATCGCGAGAATCGGCCAGATACTGTACGAGAGCGGAGTGATTGAGAGCGGCAAAGGTGAATGTCGTGAATATGTTTCTATGGAACATCATTCTTTTAATCAATTAGCTTTGATGGCAGCTGAAATAAGGGACGAAAACGAGAACTGTCTCTTGCCTTTTTTGAACGGGACTCACAGATTGAAAGCAATCTCAAAAACTGCCCAAGTTAAAAACAACATTATATTCCAGAACCACTTCCTACATCTTGCATCATACTCGCCTTCCTCCGATTTTATGGATTACTCTCCGTTTCCCGATACAGCGTCACAATGTTCATGGAGCGGTGAGAAGGAGACTATTAATTATAGAAAAAGAAACCCAAAAAATTCTTCAAATTTATAATTAGATGTGCCAAGAACGAATTCATTGATTTTTAACACATTTTTGTTCATTTTTTAATATTTATTTATGATTGGAAAAAAAAACATGATTAAATGCACTTCAAGATGCCTCGCCCTCCGGTACGTCCGTGACTACGAGAGGAACAGGCGATTGCACATCGCATTTCTGATCGTTCTTATCGACGTTGTGGTCAATACGACACTGGTGGTGGTGCTGATGCTGGGTGAGCCCTATTTGTGATATCGTTCTTAAAATATTCGTTCTTTTTTTTAGCTATCTGCACGTTTCCTGTAATCTCTCTAACTTTCATAGAGAACCGCGATAATCATGAAAATCTTTCAAACATGATTGGTATTTCCATTGCAGACTTCCTTCCCTTCTACAAGATCGCCTGGGTCGCGTTCATGTTTTACTTTGGCGTTTATTTTGTGAGTTTATCTTCTAATTTGAATACAAATTTTTTTGAGGGTTTCAATCGACTTCTAGCCCAAAACGAAAAGCGACTAGAACGTCTGAACAGACGCATTATCAAGAGACCGAGTGTGCAGGGAGGTCTGGGCAAGTTGCCCAAGTGAGTTGATCGGCTTTTGGTCCGCTTTTGGTGTCTTGACCCGCTTGTGGCATAACGACCATTTTTTGAGCAATTATTGCAGGCGATGTGCAGAATGGAGTTAAAAAAGGTTCTTTCAGAAAATTCTTTGGCGATTCAGCCAAGGACATGTACACACTGAGTCTACGGTTGCAGTTGGATGAGAATATTTGGTGTTGCAAGGTATGATAGTCACTTTGCTATATTGTTAGCTAAGTAATATAGGTATTGTTTGTCCAACAAGATTGACTTTTTTGCACTTTTGATGAACCCCAGAAGAAACAATAATATGTTTCAGCAACTCAGTCGCGGCAGCTACATTTTTGTCATTGGCCTGACGACGATAACGGTAAGTGATCGATTATTAGCAACTGGAAATCTGTCCAAGATCTATATAGAAATTTCTATTTTCAAGCTAATTTCCTCTTGTAATTTACCATGTTTATGATTTTACAGCTCATCGAAATTGTTCCTCCCCTGTTCACGTACACTCGCGAGACGATTGGCACGCTGATGATACTGATGACGATTGGGAATTTGGTGATTCCGATGTGAGTTCTGACCTGGTTTGAGCAAAGCCTGCCTATCGTACCCTAACTCACCGAACCCAATCTGATCTACATCAAAGAATAAATCAGTAATTCAGAGGAAACATCATCATGCACTGCCTCATAGCGTGGTCTTTGGACAAATTTCGGCCACTGATCGTCCCTTCATTCGTCTATGGATGGTTCGAGGAAAGGAGATTGAGGGAGATGAAGCGGAGTCGGAGGGTAACGTTGTGAGTTGTTTGCGTTGTCCTATCCTATGGATTGATAGTATCTAAAGAGCTTGTGAAATACATCGTGCCCTATTTATGAAAATTGAGCACATTTTGTTATGATTTTTTCGCAAGACTTTAATAATGCTACAGCATTACGTTGTTGAAAATATGAAAAAATGAGCTCCTTTCAGTGAGACCCAGATTGCTCCTGACTCGGACTCTCGGTACTCTCGGGAAACGAATGAGTACTTTGGACAACTGTCCACTCAATGGGATGCGTCCTTCGAGAGTATCTATATCTAAATCCAGAGATCAACGGAGAATTAATCCTTGAATTGAATCCTTGAATTATTCATGCATAGTTCATCATTACTTCATCATTTACTCAGTTTTTTTTACGCGGACAACATTCCATTAATGCACGTTTTTTGTGTGCGGGTTTTGAGAATAAAATATTCACCAATTTGTTGCAAGGACTCCTTCGAAACTTTACTGCAAGCTTAACTGATTCGCTACGTCAGCGTAACTCGGGTTTGGGTCCCTTGATTTCACCTGCATTCTTGTTTATTTCGAGTTGGCGGGCTTCCTAGCATCGATTCGGACTGAATTTCTTCTTGATGTGCTAATTTCATAGCTCTCGTCCTTGTCATTTCCTTCTTTTTTTTCTTGATATTTGTGAATGAAATTTTGATGTTTATAAAATCTTAATCTCCTGGTCCATAATCTCAAAATAAAGCCCTGTTGCCAATATTCACATCAATTATCGTGAGCATCTCGAATCGCCTACGTAATTGGCAGTTGGCTACTTGCCACTTCGTTCCAACGAGTCTCATCGATATTTATATTTGTTATTTTCAAAGTTACCTCTTCTTTTCGCACGATCTCTCGTCATTATCTTTATGATGAAAAGACGCCACTTTTCAGATCGCTATTGATTGAAATCACCTCATCCTTTCACAAGGTCTCAATATCCTCTCTTCTATTTGTGATGTATTTTTCAGTTCGATGTTGTCAATGTAAACGTATTCCCGCTTTATTCAAGCCTTGAATGAGAGCTGAATAGTGCCTGATTATTCTCAAAAGAAATGAACGACTCCTACCTTCAACCGTTCCTATTCCGGAGCCGACTGATCCCAGGTATATCCCAGGTAGAAGTGAAGTATATCTTTAACCCGATTTTCTTCGATCAGAATTTTCTATTAAAGGCTTGGGAAATGATACACTATTTCAGGAGACATCTGGATGATCCACTTCATCCAGAGGGAGTACCTGGTGAGGATGAATGGATTCTACCTAACGATCGTTTGCGTTGAGGTGAATTTAATATTGAAAACTACTTGCTGTATGGACTTCAGCACATAGAGGAGGGGAAAGGGCAACTTTTTTTATATTATTTTATAGGCCCTCTGCTGTATCGTCGCAGTGTTTCTCTCTCTATTCCTCATGATGCAAGGATTGAGACATCCGGTACGTTGCAATGCTACTGGAATAGTACAATCTTACTGTCGGTCTCTTTGGTTGTCTGTCAGACATTCCCTCATTCCAGCCGGTCCACATGAACCTCGTCCTCGTTACTGTCTATTACATGACGTGGATCGCAGTTTCGAATGGAACGAGAGCCGGATTGATTCTCTACGAGACGGGAATACTTCCATTCAGAAGTGGTGAGAAAGGTTGTTTTTCAAATGGCGAGTGATGCTCTGAAATGACGACGAAAATTATGCCCGAGGCGGGATACTCTACGAACTTGGAATATTACCAGACCGCAGCGGAAATATCCTCAATTTTCGGCCTTTTCCTCCAATACAAAATCAAATATTCCGAAACAGGAAGTTGAATACAACCATCGCAGACATTCAAGCCATTCCATAAAATTGCCGTCGAAAGATCCGCATAAAGCCAAGTTTAGCTCAACATTTCCATTGAAATGCCTCCAACAACACCTAAACTTCGACATATAGATGCACCTGTTAATCAGAATATTTTATTTTACGCCTACAAGCATGTATCTAGGTACGAGTTGGGACTTCTCACAAACAATTAAAACGCATTCTCTGTAAGAACGGGACGGCCCTCAGCAGGGGGTGGCACAATGCTTCAAAATGCTCCGATCGAGCTAAAAAATTTTTTGGGTACTCCCTAGGGGTCAGGTATACTTCTGGCAAAATTTCATGTTGATCCATGCATTTCATGCATGAAAAATAAATTTCAGCTTTGACCCTCATGTGATATACCATTCGATAGAGCATCAAAAGTTATTTCTAAAGCTCGGTTTTCAGCCTGTTTGGACAAAATTCGTTTGATTTGCATAACGAAAACTGCATTTTTCGAAGGTTTTTCATTTGAATGACCATGAAGATCTCATTTGCCCCGGCTATTTTTGTGCTCATTCGATGCGTCTTGAAATTCTGAATCGACGTGAATTTTTAAAAATATGAATATCGGTGGCGAAAGTTCGATTTTTTAACGTTTTCTATCACGCATTTGCCCATTTTCTATCGCGCAATCGACGTGGGTTCGAATCCGGACCGGTGCATAAATCTTTTGCCGGCATGTTTTCTCATGCAAATGGTGTTTTTCGATACGAATTCATTTTTCACAAGCCTTCAGGTTGTTTAGAAGTCGCCTTGCCTAGTTTTCAGGTGAAATTTTGGTCACACCTCTCCGACCTTTTTCACACAAGGGTCCCCCCCTGTGGTGATTTGAGTTTAAAGCCGTCAGTGAGGTATGACGAAAAATTAGTCTAAACTGTAAACTAAACAATGTCAAAACATAGTACGAGCATATAAAACTTTATTTTGTGTCGAAAAACACCATTTGCATGAGAAAACATGCCGGCAAAAGATTTATGCACCGGGCCGGATTCGAACCCACGTCGATTGAGCGATAGAAAATGGGCAAATGCGTGATAGAAAACGTTAAAAAATCGAACTTTCGCGACCGATATTCATATTTTTTAAAATTCGCGTCGATTCAGAATTTCAAGACGCATCGAATGAGCACAAAATTAGCCGGGGCAAATGAGATCTTCAGGGTCTTTCAAATGAAAAACCTTCGAAAAATGCAGTTTTCGTTATGCAAATCAAACGAATTTTGTCCAAACAAGCTGAAAACCGAGCTTTAGACATAACTTTTGATGCTCTATCGAATGGTATATCACATGAGGGTCAAAGCTGAAATTAATTTTTCATGCATGAAATGCATGGATCAACATGAATTTTTGCCAGAAGTATACCTGACCCCTAGGGAGTACCCAAAAAAAATTTCAGCTCGATCGGAGCATTTTGAAGCCATTGTGCCACCCCCCTCCCGTTCTTACAGAGAACGCGTTTTAAGATAGGTCAAGTACAATGTGATGGGGGACAATATTGAAAACCATTCTATACCCCCTCCCTGTTTACTGTCCAAAACCAATTTTAGAAGACGTCCCCCTTCCCTGCCTCGTCCTCTCCTTCCTCCGTCTCTACGGCGTCGTCTCGGTTACAAGGCTCAGCATCGTCATCTATGTGGAGCGGTGAGTTATTTATTTTTATTTTATTAAATTTTTAATTTGTGTAAATCCGCACATTACAAAGAAACACCAATATTCAAAAAATATATATATTTGAGCTGCCTAGCCCTGCGGTACGTGCGCGACTACGAATGCAATCCGCGTCTACACATCACCGCTCTAATCATTGCTTCGGATTTGGTTACGACTCCTCCGCTGGTTGCGGTGCTGTGGCTGAGTGAGCTAATTTTTGTCGAGGGAGGAGGCTGCGGAATATAAATTATTTCATTCTTGATATAGCAGGATTGCGCGAAGTGATGGTATGTTTTGAGGGATTTCAGAAAATGGCTGATCATCGTTGTTAGCATTATTTGTATTCCTGAATTAATTTCGTCTACTTATCTGTTTTGGAATTTCGAAAAGCTATAGATAGAATATGCATAGTTGCATACCCAATTGGCATCTTCCATTGCGAAATGATCATGAGGGAAAAAAAAGAAAAAAAATAGTCATTTGCATGTTCCAACCTGCCCGGCTACCGCATGGCCATCTTCTCCGTCGTTGCGTACATATTTTTACATAGCATACATTACCAGCAAAAAAAATGCAACTATATTGCGTAGGGTAGAATGCGCTTTTGATATTGCACCTGCCCTGGAGTACTCCTGCAACAGCATTGACCCCTTCGCTCTCTACAGAAAAGGATGAATAATGGAATTTAGTTTTGAATTTTCCTCAATAAAGTAAAATTACACATTCCAGACTACCTGCCCGGCTACCGCATGGCCATCTTCTCAGTTGTTGTGTACATCTTTTTCTACTTTGTGGGTGTTTCAAATCTATTCAACATTTTTTTCTTTGCAGCGAATATTTTGATTTTTTTGCAAAGCCAAACGGAGACCCAGTACGCCGACCTAATTTAGCTCAATAAACGAAGACTTTGAAGCATATCTGATCTGATTCTTTACAGAAAGTATCGTATGCTGGCAAATGATGAATGATCAAAAAAAATAGTAAAAAGTTCAGGCCATCAAGAACCTGTACGCGCAGAACGAGCTACGTCTTGAGCACCTCAACGAACGATCGATTAGGAGACCGAGCGCCGCATCGACGACAGGGTTTGGAAAGTTTCCGAAGTGAGTCAAGAGCTTCTTACAAGCATGAAGGAGAGGTAGAAAGGCATAGATTTCCCAGGTAAGAAGTTGGTTTTGATATTATGTGAGTGGCATAGGAGACCGAGCGCAGCATCGACGACTGGGTTTGGCAAGTTCCCAAAATGAGTTAGATTTCTGCTTATCGATTTTTCAAAACTAAATGTAAATGCAGGGATGCCTCTGAAGCTATGCCGAAATCCTTTAAATACCCGAATGATTTGTCAAATTCAACTCTCTGAAACGGTAATTCTAGAAAGTTCTTCGGCGATCACTCCAAAGACATGTACACACTGAGTCTCCGGCTTCAGTTGGACGAGAACATTTGGTGCTGCAGGGTGATTTTATTGATCTAATTATATTTCTCATTATTTATCATAGAAACGTGTTTCTTTATTAGATCAAAAATTTCTGCGGAACCCGCGCAAAACTTTCTCTGTCGCCTTCAGGCGCGAGAATCTCATGGATCCAGCCAATTTTTGCTTGCAAAAATGAGGGGGTGAAGGGACGGCAAAGAGCTCTGAGATCAATATTTGCAGAAAATATTCGATAATAATTTTGTAATTTCAGCAAATCAGCGAGGCCAATCGCATCTTCGTCACGGGGATTGTGTCCGCAACGGTGATTATCGATCAACTATTATAATTAGGGCTGTCAGGGTGAAGAATCCGTCTCTTCATTCTTCGCACTCTCTCGTCACTCTAACCGGTGAGAGAGTGCGCGGAATGAAGAGACGAATTCTTCACTCTAACAGCCCTAATTATAATCCGCTGATGTATTGGATACGGCAACATAAAGGAAAAAAACAATAAAAAGCAAAAAAAATGAGCAACTGTTCAAATATTTGTTTCAGATAGACCAAGTCTGGATTGAATTTGAAGCCTTATTTTTTGAACAAGTACTTGTAGTGAAGCACATTGAAAAGATATATGGAAAAATCAAGTATTCAAAGTTATTTCCCAGCTATTCGTCACCGTTCCTCCCCTACTATCCTACACGAGGGACAGTGCGTGGGTGCTCATGGTACTGGCGGCCATTGGCAATCTGATGATACCGATGTGAGTTCGGCCTTGTGTCAACCTAGGAACCTTGAATCAATAGTGATGGCGCATGTGAGAACAACGAGAGAGTGACGAACTCTAAACAGAGTCAGAGAGATTTACTAGGTGCTGGCGGTGGGAATCTGATGATATCGATGTGAGTTTATTCTCAATTTGAATTTTTGCCGTAAGCACGTTCGGTGATCAGGAACAGGACAACATTTATCGGATCTCTTATTTCGCACTGCTCGCTCATTGTCACCGTTTCTAACCGGCGAGAAAGCGTTGTGAAATGAGAGATTCGTTAAAGAAGGCGTATCATGAACTTTTGAAATTTAAATTTGGGGGGTCCTACAACGATATGCCGAGTTTATAGCGGGTTTTTCGCTAAACGCAGTAAAACTTCCAAGATTACGGTAGTCCGATTTTTTGCCGATTTTTTCAGTTTTTTCTTTTTTTTCAGCTTTCCGCTGTTTTTGTTTCCTGTTGCTGTTTGTTGTGCTCTTATTATCACAATTTGTGTTGCAGAATGCTGGCGCACTCGGCGCTGACAGCCCTAAGCGCTCGCGAAACGGTGCTGCGCGCCGTATCGTCAAAATACCCTAAGCCCAAGCCACGCCGTTACAGACGCCGTCTGTTCGAGGTATTTATCTATTCATTTTATATTTGGAGTTTTTTGTCTCAATGAAAAATGAGGCAGTTAGAGGTAAAGGATACAAATCCCCTACCTGAAGTAACATGAGGTATAATAAAAATCGAAGTACGAGCATTTCCCCTATCAAAAGCGCTTATCATGGTTACTTTTATCTAATCAGGCTTCCGTTGCTCCAGTGATGCCGAGGACGATTACGGAATGCGAACCACCCCTGCAGAGACATCTCGACAACGTTGAATGCGACCAATCGGCTAGCTATGTTTTTTTTGTTTACTTTCAATAGTTTGTTTTGTTATTTTCCGTAGCTACTTCGGAGACACAGTTTATTCGAAGCAATGACTTATCTCCAATGTATTCTCCATTAAATATCGGTTGCATCTTGCAGTACTCTGACTACGAGATTGCTCTCGCTGATCTTGTCCGTAATTATCTCCGTAACGAGGAATTTCGAGTGATGGCCGTGTGCCAATTCACTTCAGTCCCGGGAAGAACACTCCATTTCGCAAAGAACCAGTGAGTGTTTTGAATAAGTTCGGGACCAGTATTCGAGTGGGATGATATTTTATCACGTCAAATTGATTCCCATCTATTACAGACTGCGCGTCAAGGACATCGAGTTCCGCAACTACGGTAACAAGATCATAAAGAAGGTAGTATATTGTAGATTGATATTTATAATTGTGTTATAGTCAAACATGCGTGACCGATTATCCTTATTACTCCCAGAATTTCTCTGCAGGTATTCGAAGGAACTCCCCGGTTATCGCTCTCTCCAGTCTTCACTGGTTCGAATGCTCTCCTTCTCGGGAAGACTCTCTAATCTCTCGTTACCATCTCGAAGGAATGCACTAAATTGAACTAGATCGGGCCACTCGGTAAGTGATTCTAAATATTTGTTTATCGTTGATTACATGTGATTTTAATCCAGACAGACACATAACAATTAAATAGGGACAACTCGTTGGCTGTATGCAATACAATTAAATTGAAATCAATTATTTTCGCGCTATTCGCTTATTGGGCATGTTGCCTATTCCTGTTCCTCCTCATCGCTGTATTCTTCTAGATCCGCGAGTGCACACAGCTGGAGGGGAGTGGAGAGGGCAGGAACGAGGATAGCATCCTCATCCTCTTCATCGTCCGAGCTCCATTCGATATTGCAGTCAGACGGATGTGGAACTGCCGGACGGGTGCGTGCTTCCCACATTTTCTATAATATAAAATACTATCACTGTGTAGGAACGATAGCTTTTCAAACCTTCTCCATAGCCTTAGCTTGCTTTCTCTTGTTCTCAGTTGTGAGTGGGGACTCGGTCATTCGCTGACGAATCTGGAGTATAATAAAATATGCTGCTGGTTCATTTTTAAAAAGTATTATTTTTTTTACCTCAATCGTGAGTCTCTTGATTTCGTCCCTCCATGGGTGTGCGATGGCCTTTCGAACTTTCCTATACACCTTGTTCTTGTGCGTAGGATTTGTGTAGGCTTTTCTGCCAACCTGAAACGGAGGGGAAATAGGTTAGGTAGTCCCCCCTCTCGTACCACAGGCCGGGATCCGTCGAGTGCAGTCTCCTTGAGGAAGTTCCAATGAATGATGGCAACTTTAGTCCTACATTCATGTCCCGATCTTTAATTTCATTTTTGTTTTAAATTTGAGAGAGTGCTCCCACCTTATAAAATAGAGATCTTTTGGGGCATATCGCCATGCCAAGGCATTGATGCTTTCGCAGGGCGAGGTTTGAAGAAGCCAGCTAACGCTCTTGATATCCTCCACGTTTTTCTCAGTAAAAACCTTAATTATTTATTTTTCTAATTGTTCGCTGTGGGATAGAGAAATCAAATACCAGTTGCTTTAGCCTCGTTATTATTTTACTTCCTTTGGAGATGAAAATGTTCGGGTCCTTAGGAGTAGAATGAGTGCAATTCTTGTAATGATTGAACGAGGGATCCTGTAGTTCTCTTATTTGATTCGGATTTTTCTTCCATTGGTACCTTATCAAATGAGTGCTGTCCCTGCATGCACAATAGAATGGCTCTGAATTTCTCAGAAGCCAATTC
Source organism: Pristionchus exspectatus (assembly GCA_911812115.1). Lineage (NCBI taxonomy): Eukaryota > Metazoa > Nematoda > Chromadorea > Rhabditida > Neodiplogasteridae > Pristionchus > Pristionchus exspectatus. Next base: position 33,031,196 of record OU461582.1, on the reverse strand, counting down.
ACCGTTGCCTTGAGCCGTAATCACTGCATCATAGCACCGGTTGATGATTGGCTTTACCCAGAATCTAACCGGAGTCATATAGGCTGGCTTACAGATCTGCAATGAAACACCATTGCTATTGTTATGATTTATATTTTACTTACGCTGATGAGAGTGAGGACAATGTTTCGGAAAAAGTGCCAGGGATCAAAGAAGTGTTTGATCCCTGGAAACTTTGTCCTCATCATTTTTGTCACTGCACCATGCCGATCTGTTACAACACTTTCGATTCCCTCTAGTCCTCCGATCATATACGATAACTCATTCAGTCCCCTCTCCAGTGCAGCCACCTATCAATAGAGAAATTGTAATTGGTACATTGAAGTTTCACACCTCCATCGTTCCTGAGCTGCCGGTCTCGCTCTTGTGCATGAGGATATAGTGCAGTGCGATTCCTGTCTCTGCATCAAGCAAGAAATATCGGCACCAAGCCGCACTGTATCCACGCGAATCAAAAGATCCGTCTCCACAAATATGAATCTTGCCACCCTTCAATGATTTTTTATGCTAGTCTTATCTGTGTTTCTCTAACCTTTGCAATTTTCTCCTTCACTGCTTCTAGCACTTTGGCTTGCGTCTCGTAGAAGTGTTCATTTATTCCGGGAATGACGTAGAACTTCTTTAGTCGATGGAAAGTGGGAGGAGAGAGCGTGGGGAGTCCACATAGCGTTAGCACTTGTCGTAATTTCTGCAATCAAATATGATATTTCGAGCTAATCGTTTTGTGTTTCAATCCATATTTCGATGGATTGATCATTGTTTTTTTTATAACTCGAATCTCAGGACTCACAGTGCCACCCACAGAAGTGAGAACAGCTCCGGTTGTAACGTCCACATTGATCTTGAAGAGTTTCTCTCTTTTTGATGCTGTGGCTGTTGGGAGTGTCTTGCTGCTCCTCCAATTGAACTCAGCGCCGCACTGGTTACAGGCCCCAGTGCACGAGATGGCCAATCCATGCATTTTCACTGTCAGACTTCTCTCTCCTCCAATACAACTTGTGCACTGGCGGAGAAGGGGAAGTAGTGCTTCAGTGGACACTACTAGGTACTCTGATAGTGGGGATCCTCCAGTGGTCGCGGGATCTGGGGTCCAGTTGGGGTCCCTTGACTGCTCTTCCTCCTGTAAAATATGCGGGTGAAATTTTTCAAATTATCGTAACTGAATCGAACAAATAATAAGATTTCCTGTTCAGGACGACAGCAGCAGACGCAGCACGGAGGAGGGGATCGATCGATGAGAGGAGGAGGACGGACGTATGGCACGAGTGATGAAGAGGAAGGAGGAACGACTCGTGAAGAAGAGGGCATTGGGGAGTTGAGGGGAGATGCAGGTAAGAAACTAGGTACGGTAGTGACGGTAGCCGGGGCTACGGTAGCAGACGTTGCCAGGTCCTGAAGTGCATTTATTTGTAGATGTTTGGTAATAAAATGTTTTCTCAATCGTACATTGTACAACACTCACATGGAAGAAAGGGACAGCATCGGGGCGAAGAGATGATTGAATGAAATCCGAGGGGGCGAAGTGAGATGCACAGAGAAAAGGATTCTTGTGTACAGAAAGCACAGCCGTAAGATTTCTCCTTCCCTCGTTCGTTGATCGCACTGCCTTGATCCATACTTGTTGTTTGCTAGCTACCCTCGTGAATCGATGCATTAGGGTCCCATACTGCTTCTCATGGCAGACGACACAAGTGTATCGTTGCATCTGATATGATGATGGGTTGTATGGTATAACAGATCATGGAACATAGATAGAATAGTAATGACTTCAACATTTCGTGAATCCAATCATTGAATATTGTCATCAACATAGTTTATCGATATGATTCATTCATCAAAGAGTGCCTCTAGCTTGAAACCAGTGTACTGGCCATCGGCACTAGGCCATTTCTGCCTGATTGCCTCGATCATACAAGCGGGGAGACGGACGCGGCATCCACGTCCCAGAGGACCGAGAAGAGAGGCAATTATCACCCGGTAGCAGCCATACCGTTTCGCCCTGAATAGGTACGTTTGTAGGTGCACGGCATTGATTGTGTACCGGATTTGGATAAGATATTTCATTTCTTTGATGGGTTGTACTAGATGATAAAGGGACATTGAACGGTATGTAGCATTAGTGAGATGGTAACTAACTCGTTCTCGACGATTGCCTCGTGTCCCGTCTGGTAGGCGTGCAGCGCTACTGCTGCTTCCGTGCTCTGCAGAAAAAAAGGAATGTAGGTGTATGGCAAGTCATTGATTGTGTAGGGAACTTACCGCTTCGGTGATGAGTCTCTCCGTGAAGAGACGATCCTTGGCGACGCATGGAGTTGAACCATGGTCCTTCAGCTTCGACAGCAGTCCCGCCTTGAGCATCTCTCCCTTCTTGAGTAGGGGGTAGAGGAAGATCGATTGGCAGCAATAGTCATACTTGCTCAATCGATCTCGAAATGGGCAAGCAGTACAGGTACATTCTGCTGCCTCCTCCATCTCCACACCACTCGCGAACACGAGTTCCTTCTTCTCATTAGCTGCGTACCACTTGGAGAGGCTCTTGGCAGCATTCTGAGGATCAGGAAGGAACGGATCCATCTGAAGATCAAAGATCAGAGATTACAAATAAAAGGGAGGGACATGAATACGGTAAAGAATACGGTAGATGAATCGTGAGAGCTAGAGCCGTTTCCGTTGATTGTGCTTCAATTATCATCACACAAAGCTTCTCATCGCAGACTAGTTGCAATGCTGATCTCACATTCCATTCTTTATTGTATGTATGCAAAGAAACAATCTCCTTCACACATTGTGGACAAATATGGATGAAAAATTAAAATCTTCAAAAAAATAGTTCTGCACGATACGTGCGTTATTGATTTGATTTCATTGTGTGTGATAATGAATTGCCCCGGGTACTGTACTGCAATGCCGGTTCTTCGGTTCATATTACTGCACATTCAACGTCTTACAATAGGTAAACGTTGCTCAAGTACATTTTATGATATCGCATACTCTTATCCACGATCCGTTTTAGCCAAGAGGAAATCAGCAAAAGATTCCCGCATCCGGCGGGATTCGAACCCACCTCCCCTCCCCACCCTTTCCCCTCCCTTCCTCACTAATCAATACCAGCGAGAGGATGCAAATGCGAGAGAGACAGCGATGCAAATTCCACTGATCTACCTTCCCTTCCTCCCTCTTGCGCTGCATAAAATATTTGAATTCTTTGCAGCTTTTTCCCTGTTTTACCCTGATACTTTGAGTGTGAATATCTCGGTTTAAAATGGGTCTACAACTTCCAAACTTCGGCATTCTAATATCGTTCTAGATTCCGATCGGATCATGTTCTTAAAAACATCAACTAATTTTTCGTGATACGCCTCCTTTAAAGTGTTTTAAAGTTTAAAGTTTAAAGTTTAGTTAAAGTTTAAAGTTTAAAGTTTAAAGTGTTGTCAGCATATTTGCGCAGTCAGTTACAATCACAGATGATGATGGCACTTAAAATTTTGTTCACCTTTTTCTGAGGGGATTTTGTAGGAACACACAAAAAAAGAAAATTATTCCAGTTTCGCAATCGCCATCAAATCCTCCATCGCGTGGTCGCTGGACAAGATGAAACCCCTTATTGTTCCCGCCTTCGTCTTTGAGCGGTACCAAGCAAGGTAATATCATTTGTATTCAGGAATCATTATTCAGCGACTGGTTTCGTTTCAGTTTCGAAGAATAGTTTAGGTTCCTATGTTGACTTTATTACAGAAATATGCCAAACACATTATGTGTTTGGATTTGAACTCCTGTCATCTGTTATAAAATTGTATTCCAGGAAGCGAAACCGACAGCTGCTGGAGAAAAAGAGAAGTGGGCGAGTGACAACGTGAGATTTTTCACAATTTCTTTGTCCTTGGCCGAAGTTTTGAGGGTTCGATTCTCAGAAAATAATTAAATCACCTGCTTCTGCAAAAGCTGTGCAGAAAAGTTGTGAACCGGAAATCACATGCCTTCTTGGTAAACCTGGAATTAGTGAGCACAGCATTCTGCCCCGACAGATAAGGCGGAGACCTTTGCATATCTACTCGCTCACTTTGTATGAACCGAACTGCAAGGCCTAGGCGGGAGGAGCGACCGCTCTCCCCGCCCTGTTGTTTGAATCGAGCGCGGGAAATTGCAGTTCTTTCGTGTCGGGACTTTGGCGCGAAATTTGCATTCATTGTTCACCCTTATCTGGAGAGAACAATGGGGTTTAGAATGCTGTGTGAGTTCCTTTCCACCGTCTTTGACACTTCCCCCAGTGAACCATGCCGTGAATAAGAAGATCACCCTACCATTTCCGACTTTTAAAAAGTGCATCCCCACTGATTTCTCTTCATTCTCACTTCTCGGATCGGCGAGAGAGTATGCGAAATGAAGAGACCATTATCGATAATTTCTCGATAAGCCAACCCTATATCAGACAGAGCCAGATCGAACCGGAGTCGGAATCGCGCTACTCACTGGAGACGAAGGAATACTTTAGTCAGTTATCGAGCCAATGGAATAAGTCCTTCGACAGCACTTACATGTAATCTATTATAATAGTTATTTAGTCTGCTTGTGAATGTGAGTACTATTTTCCACACTATTCGTTTATACCTTACAATTAATTGAGATAAAGCCAGTAGAATTTCACTTTAGTCAATTGTCTGAGCAAGTATTTCGATAGTATCTACATGTGGTTCATACCGTATTCTTTAATAATGCTTTCTTTATTTCGTCGATGAAGAATTTAGTGTTTTTTCAATGCCCAACACATTCTCAACATTTCAAAACCTCATCTATTCTTCTCAAATCGTATTTGAAACTCAACCGACAAACTTCGCTGTGACGCAAATCCTAACGAGTTTTCAGCCGGACAATGGTCTCTCTCTTCTCCCCGTTCTCTATATCTTTCTAACCAACGAGAAACCGTGCGAAACTGAGAGAGCGCAGATAAATTCTGAGATGAGACGTCCGCTCCCGCTCCCACTACGAAGGCTACCAACGTGACCATGCGTGATCGAGGAGGACGTGACAAGCAGTCGCAGCAGCAGCCAGCCACCTAGGACGTCGGCAGCAAGGGTATACCCTCCCTCATGTCCATTCCCATTTCATCATTCTCGTTTCCCATGACCAATACATCTAGTACCGTAATTCCTTCTAGTACCGTAAACCCTCTTAGTACACGTGCACTATCGATTCCCTCCTCCTCTGTCTCTTCTTACTATGCAAATTGCCGCTCCGTCAGATGCAAAGTCCCTCAGATTGCTTACCTCCTCTCCTCTTTTGCATACAAATTGATCTCTCTCACCGAAACATGGTTACTTGAGACTGATAGTGACGCTCTTCTCATAGGTGGATTCCCTGATTACCATTCATTCCGTTGTGATCGCGCTCTTTCTATTGATTCTGGTCGTGGTGGCGGTGTCGCCCTCATCGTTCACAACTCCCTTAACCCCGTCCTTGTCTCCACTTTTACCGCTTCCCTGTTAGAATCTTGCATTGTTGACCTTCACCTCACTTACTGTACTTCACTACCATTTCGTAAAGTTAGAGTCATCATTGTATATAGATCTCCTTCCTCCCCTCCTCTAGCTTTCACTTCTTTCCTAGCATTCATTGCCCCTTTGATTTCTCAAGACGTCCCGTGTATTCTTCTGGGTGATTTCAACTACCCTAGTATTGACTGGAGCTCAATGACATCTCCCAATAACGAGGACATTATCGATTTTGCGTGTGACCATCATTTCACCCAGCTTGTATCCTTTCCTACCCGTCTCCTCAGTTGTTTAGATCTCATTTTCTGTAACTCCGACATTGTATGCAATCTAGCCCCTTCCGTGCCCCTTAGTGACCACTTGTCCTTGATCTTTAATCTTCGAATCCCTTCCCCTCCCTCTCGCACTTTTGCACCATCTAGAATGTACAGGCATGCAAATTGGGATGCAATTAATGACCACATTTTTTGCCATGATTGGACTATTGCCCTTTCTTCTCTTGACGCGAATAGTGCATACGAGTATTTTGTACAATTCATTAACAGTCTGCTAGATCAGTTCGTTCCGTTGTCTAAGACCACTCCCCACTCTAGATACCCACGATCCTTGAAAATTCTTTATGGTAAATGTAAATCTTTGACTAGAGTTGCCCCAAATAGTATTTCTTGTATGATGATGTCTAAGCGTTTCCAGAAAGCTCTTTACAAATTCCATTGCTCATTAGAAAATCGTATTGTCTCTTCCGCCAATCCAAAATCATTCTATAGCCTTTGTAACGATAGACTCAAAGTTCCTAAGTCCACTCCCTCTGGCTTAATTGACTCTTCTGGTAACATTCTTCTCACTGATAACGAGAAATGTCTTGCGTTTTCCTCATTCTTCTCTTCTGCTTTTTCTGTGCCCCAGAAATCCCCACTCCCCCTCCCATCACCTAACTTGATCTTTGATCTTCCCGTTATCTCACAAACAGATATTTTGTGTGCTCTTCGTACCCTCTCACCGAAGATCAATGTTTCCCCTGACCGAATCCCCAGCCTTGTTCTCTCTAAATGTAAATTCACCATTGTTTCTCCTCTCGTTATTATTTTCAACAAGTCACTCCTCACCTCCCAAGTCCCATCACTCTGGAGACAGGCCCTTGTCAAACCCATCCCTAAGAAATCTAGCAACTCAGTATCAGATTTCCGTCCCATTTCCCTCACTTCCCCGACTTGTAAAGTATTAGAGAAGATTCTGATCAGAGAGATTACATCATTTTTGGACAGCAACAATCTTTTTGACCCGCAGCAGTTTGGTTTCAGAAACTCTAGATCCACCTCTTCCAACCTAGCCGAAACATACTCGCATTACCTGCGCATCGCGCAAAGAAAGTCTGCCTTTGACACAGTTTACATTGATTTTAAGAAAGCTTTTGATTCTATTGACCACAGGTTGTTGCTGCACAAATTATCTGATTTAGGCCTCTCTGATCACCTTGTTTCCTGGTTCCGATCTTACTTGTCAAATAGAACCCAGTCTGTTTTCATTGACTCATCGTTCTCCCCTCCTTCCCCAATGATCTCAGGAGTTCCTCAAGGCTCTTGCTTAGGCCCGCTCTTATTCATTCTCTTCATCAATGATGTTTCCTCTAAATTCCCTAAAACCGTTAGATATTCTGTATATGCCGATGACCTTAAACTATTTGCTGAGAGTCCCATTCACTCTGATGACCTTCAAAGTGCTCTAAACGTTGTCTCTTCCTGGTCCTCACAATGGAATCTTGGCTTATCCGAGACCAAATGTACAGTTATGTATTACGGTAGTAACAATCCCCGTAAACAGTATCACATTAACAGTATCCCTCTTGTCCCCCCTCCCGATAAGAAGATGTTTGTCAAAGATCTAGGTGTGCTTTTTTCTCCTTCGTTAACTTTCTCTGACCACATTAACAAGGTAATCTCGAAGGCCCGATCTATAACTAACTTACTGTTCAAATCCTTTCGTAGCACGTCTACTCTTGTCTATACGAAGTCCTTCACAACATTCATCCTACCCCATTTAGAATATGGCTCTATCATTTGGAACCCCGTGCATAGTGTTGAATTGACTAGAAGTGTTGAAAAAGTCCAGCGTGATTTCACGCGAAGACTCTATACTAGATGTAATCTCCCCCATGTACCGTATCGCCAGCGATTGATTGACCTGAACTTTATGACGCTAGAGAACCGTAGAATCATGATCGACCTGTCGTTTGTTCACTCCATTATGCACAATAGAACCCTACTTGACACCTCATCCCTTCTTTGCCTTTCCCCTCTCTCTCGTCCTCTTCGTAATTCGCACAACCTACGAATTTCCCTTCCATTTTTACCTCCCAATTCCCATACCACAGTTGCATCGCGCACTATCAGTCTCTGGAACTCATTGCCCTCCACCACTGTATCATCTAGAAGTGACTCATTCCGTCTATTTATTGCGTCCCAACCTTCTTCATTTTTCCCGGTATCTATAATTAAATCTTGGCTTGATCTTTGATCTCTACCCCCCCCCCCGAATTCCCCTACCCTTGCTGCCGCAAGAACCGATTCGACAACGTCGACGTACATCCGTCTCTAGCAAACAACTCTATCGCAATTCCATGTACATTAACCTGACGGAATAAATATTGAATTGAATTGAATTGAATTGAATTGAATTGAGATTGTCAGCGAGAAGGAAGAGGGAAGTGCGGGGCCGGAAGTTTCGCATCCGGGAATAAGGAAAAAGAGAACAATGGGATTGCTCCCCCTCTGTTTCCTGATGAACTTTGCAGGATTCTCGCGAGTCGGAATCTTAAATGAGATTGACAATCGAATGTAGCGTAAATCCAAATGTGGCGTCCCAGGCAATGTTGGACAGTTTCTTTCAATAAGTATTTTTTCTCGACGGTGCAAAACCGAGACAATTGTTGAGCAACAATTCAATACAATTTGTGTGAGAAAGAACGATGAGCATGGTGTTCCGATATTTACAACGATCACTGGAGAGGATAGTCAAAAAGAGATAGATGTGGGTGGTCTGACTCTCTCAATTTGCCATGCTCTCTCGCCGTTCTCTGGACGACGAGAGAGTATGTCGAAATGAGAGAGGGCGAAACGATAATAAAAAAGGGCGTGGTGTTTTTTACGGCTGGGTTAGACGAAAATCATTTACAAAACGCCCCTCAATTCACAGAATTCAGGGCGGTGACTTGTTACACAAAAAATTGAATAAAAATGAGTTGATAAAGAGCGAAAAGTGATACCCGTAGGTCTATTGAGCATGATGTTCACTAATTGAAGAGAGAGTAAAGCTTGTTCATTGGTGATAGTACTCGTAGTGTTGAGTGTGTCAAAATATTGCGATGATTGGGGAAATTGATTTTCATCAATTTCGAAATTATTTGTTCTCCGTTGTCTTGTCTTCCTCAAAGCGTACGGACGGCCTGTAATTAATTTAGTTATGTTTCCCGAATTGCTTATCTCAGGAACTGCAATCTATTTTCAGTGATGTGTCGGCCTCTTGTTTAAAATGTTGATTAATTTTCAAGCTGAATAATTCATGGTTTAATTGATTTACTCATATGTACCCACTTCGGCGAGGCCGGCCTTGACACGGCAGTCGTGGAAGCGAGCGAGCTCTTCCTGCTGGTAGGACGGGAGTTGTTCTGCAATTTGTTTTATTATTTTATGTGAAAGCATTGCCAGATGTAATTAATTCCGCATCTAATGAACTTCAAGTGTTCTTGAGGAAAGATATACTTTTCGATTGACATCATCTTTTTTTTTGAAACTAACAATAAGCCCACTACTCACCCTGCTGTTACTGCAGCTCGACCTGCTCGGCGGGATATCAACCACAAGCCTAACACCCTTTTCACCACCACACTATAACCAGAACGCACCGTAAATTCACTTTTGAATCATTTTGTAGCTAAAATATCTCACCCTGCTCGTCGGCGCACTATTACTGCAGCTCGACCTGCTCGGCGGTCCGTCCACTACAATGGTCGGAATGGCCGAAGAGGGGAAGACGGCGGGCGAGAGACGAGTGGAGGAGGAGGAGCAGGGGGAGGTGGATTCCTGAATACGGGGGAAGTCTTATTGTATCCTGAATCACCGAATGGTTCTTATTGCAAGTTTTTACGTCTGCGCGCTTGATCATTAGCGAAAGTGACTACTACTTGCGGTAACAAGGCATTCGTGAAACATATCTTGACCGATACAATAGATTGCTTACCGGATGATGAATGGACAGCGTCAGCCGCTCGATGGCCTCAGTGACGACCTCGGTGGAGGACTTGGGCCTGCAAAATAGTTGTTTGATTCGGGAATATTTGGATTATTATTTCAGAATGCTATCTGAACTACCAATTGCTTTGGTTTTCGCTCTCCCACCAAACAATATAATATATCATGGCTACTTAGTTTGTTAGCTGGCAGAGGAACGTCGAGACATATTCGATAAGCCAGCCAATGAGGAGGGATGATATCTCACCTCTCATCCCCACTATTAGCAGCCATATAGTCATTGTCCTCCCTATCAGACCCCCCCCACCCCTTTGCTACTCACTTATAATAGTTAAATAGGAGTGACATGCAAAATCTCACCTCTCATCCCCACTATTCGCAGCCAGATACTCATTGTCCTCCCTGTCCGTCTCATCTCCTTTCTCCCTTCTCGTCGGCGAGTGATCGGTGATGGTTGAGCGACGGGATCTGCAGATTGCGCCTATTGAGAACTGGAGCAGCTCAGGTTGTGAGATGGTATTTAGAGCCACACAAAGATTGTCGTTTAATTGCGCGCCAAGTATGTTTCACTAGGGCTGTATGTGAGAAGTTGCACGAGGGAACTGCTTATTTCCCGCGATTGTTTGCCATCGAACCCCTGAATATTCTGAACCACAAACTTGCTGAGCGTATTGATTCTACGGCAGTTTTCATGATCTTACAGTATGCCAATCAATAATAATAGAGTACGCTACCGTACCTGAAGGACGATCTTTTACTGCAGCTTCGAAATGGATTTTACTTCTATAGTTATTTTGTGCAAGATCAACAGTACCCCAATCAATAAGGATACAGTATACTACCGTACCTGAACGACGATCGGGAACTGCACGTGGACCTCCGACGCGAGTAGAACTGATCGATGACGAAATTCTCGAGACGAACGACCTGGAGTACGGTAGGTTACGGTGGGGTGGATTATTGATTTTTCATGCCTTTCGATATTTCCTCATCAGTAATGCTATTCTAGTGCATCAACCTTTACTGCACTATTGCTAGCAGCGAATATACGTTGCGATATGATGAGAGAGTGACATTTGGGAATAAATTATGCATTCCTCGCACGGCACTCATTGCAGAGTAACGAAGCAGTGCGCAAGCCTTCATTGGTTATGAGAGCTAAGAATAGCTTGGCAAACAAACGTATTCGCAATTGATTATTCACTGCATAGTAAAGCTAGTTTTTTTCCGTAATTTTTGAAAACAATTGGAGAAAAGTCGAAATTCGCTCACCTTTTCAATGGAATTGGCGAACTCGACCTCATTGAGCACTTTGAAATCGAAATTCGTCGAATCTTTCAACTCCTCCTTGAAGCGAAGGATCGTCGGGTCGTCCTGAAAATAATTTCAGGTCAAACATTGATTTATTAATTTAATATATTTGGTTCTATAAACTCGATGCTAGTTACCTAGTGCCCCCCTAAGGCCTTCTTATACCCCATCTCGATCAGCGCAACTTTGCGACTGCTGATAAATCCGTTTCGGTATCTGCTAAGCAGCTTGATTACCAATTGATTCTCAGGAGATCTGCCTTACTGACTCATCCACTATACACCCTTGAAATACCTCATGGGCCCCCACACTCAAAGAAGCATCTCAACCTCATTAGCGAGTCGCTCTCGTGATCTACTGAGTCAGTTCACGATCGTTCCCGTCTCCTCACTTCACATACTCTCTCATCGGTCAGAGAGGCGAGAGAGCGTGTGAAATGAAGAGACGGGGACCCGTATGGCGCACTCAGTAGGTGTGTAATGCTATCAACACTTGGATCTCTATTTCCAATTCACGGCTCTGGCTCTCCCTATTTCACGGATCTCTCCCCGGTCACAGAAGAGTAGAGAGTAGATGACGGGAGAAGAGCAACAGCTCTCACGAGTGCGGCACTTAGTACCTAATTAGCTCCCTTCGCGAGAAGGATGAGGAGTCAACACACTTTATGCGATCGGCGAAATAGACGCGCTTTTTACGATCATGTAACGGTTGTAACCCAAGTCAACTGGCCAAGTAATGGGAAAAAAGCGCAATTCAGTTGCGTTTCAGCCCATCTAAGAATTCATCCTATTCAACGATATTCACTAGATACTAGAGTTGTCTATACGGAATGCGGAATTCCCCTTCTCTCATTCCTCGATTTCATTCTTTCCGCAACGCGGTCTTTCCCTCTCAATTCGAATGCGGAACTCTTCGGAATTGCGGAATTTCCGCAATTCTCATTCTTCCGCAATCGCGAGACGCTGATCGGTGGGGGAATTGAATGAAAAATGGGATGAGTTTCACAGATAGGACAAAGACCTAATCTCATTTTCCTCTCTCAATCTGGATTGCGGAAATTCCGCAATTATTCGGAAATTCCGCAATTGAATGAACCGGTATGGCCGGAATGCGGAATCGAGAATAAGAATGAAAATATAGCGGAAATTGCGGAATGAATTCCGCATAGACAACTCTACTAGATACTTGGAACGCAATTTAAAAAAAAACAAGTTATTTAATAATTTAACAAATAAATCAAGCTCACGGCGACGGATCCAAATCGAGTGCACAGCATGGCGAGGTCGTAGAAGACGTGCAGTCTGGGATTGTGATTATTTTTTCCATTGTTTTCTCCTTTTATGGAGCTTTTCCGTCACAGCGATTGTTTTCAGTGATTTTCATTCACAGTGGCGCAATTCAGTTGTGTTTCAGCCATCTATGAATTCAGCTTACACATTGGATTCGGCAATCGCGGTGAAAAAACATGAAAACAAAAAAAAAACACAAAAATTGCTATTGTTCTCGGTATTTTTAATAATCACCTCGACGGATGCATGGGCCTCCTCCAGATCCTTCTGCCCATTACGAAGATCTCCGCGTATTCTTGCTTGACCTGAAATTGATATCAGGTCATTTTGCTAATTTCAGGACATTTAGATTTTAATTATAGGCCAAAATTCATTTCTGGTCATCTGCTGATTTCACGTCATTTTCCTGTTTTTCAAAGGTCATGCTCCGCATAGTATGAGGTCAGTGCTGATTTCAGAACGCAATCATTTTAATTTTAGATTATCTTAATCTTAATTTCAGACAATCGCCCTTGTTTTCACCCCGCGTTCACTTCCTCTCTTCTCTCTTTGTTCTATGGGGGTAAAAAGGAGATGGGGAAGAGGAGAAGAGGGGGATAGATCAAAAGAGGGGCTGCGAAAGAGAGTGAGGAGCGGAGTAGGAAAGTGTAAAGTGGCTGGCTCAGCTCCCTCCAAACATTGCCTGGGCAGAGACTGCTAGAGAGCAGGAAGATTGACGAGGTGCAGAGAAAAGTCCCCATCAAAACATGAGATCCAATGTGCCGATACAAATGCGTTTGTTTAGACACGATAGCATCAGCAAGTGTTCAACAGGTGGTTCACTATACTTTTGATGGATTAGAGAGCATGAGCGCAGTTGCTAACATGCTAGCTGATACACTAGTCCATGAGTCAAGGAGCAGTGATCAAGAGAGAATGGATTGAAGAAGCTTATACTCTACGAAGAAAAGGAATATTAATCATTCGGAATATAGAGATAGTAATACATGAATTCTGAAAGATTCTGGGGTGCTTGGACACTACGTAAAAACATCGGACGTAGATGTAGATAACAGAATAAACGTACCTCCTCCCACACTTTCCTCTTCGCCTCGGGCTCACTGAGCAGGGGCGCGAGGCGATAGTAGCAGGCGTAGATGGCAGAGGCATACCTTCAATGGATTGCGTTATGTAAGTGGATCAGTAATGGTTCTACGTCCATCAGGTGGGGGGGGGAGATCTGAGCCGGCTGTGTTGAATAGGGATGGCTTTGTATCTAGACCCAGGAACCAGAAACTATCCGCGAGTCAACATCAGAACAGGCTACGTTCAATCCGGACCCCGATCGAAACCAGATGTTCGCAAGGGTTTGCAGGATTGTCGTCACATGATGTTATGAAGGTCAGGCGCTATTTCTGGATCGGTACATTATCGACCAAACCATGTAAGATGAACCGAGACCATCCAGGTACCAGAACCCAAGACCCATGATAGAAACTAAAATCCATAAAACTCACCATGCCAGATAGCAGTACTTCTTCGGAATCGCTTGCAGTCGATCGAGCCACTCCTCGCACAGTCGCTTGCGCTCCTCCGGCTCGCCCTCTTCCGGGTCACCGTACTGAAATTAAGGCCATTTTACAAATCCTAAATCTGATTTTAGGGCATTATGCAGGTATGTTCAGGCATCCTAAGTCAGGTGCTTTCAGGTGAATTTTCAAGCGGATTTTAGGCCATTTTTAGTGATCCTTGAAGTATTATAAGGTGAATCGCAAGTTGCCACCTGGAATCGGAACAGGTCATTCGCCGTCCAGTTGTCGCCCTTCTTCCGCAGTCGCTCGAGCTCGTTCGTGGGCTTGCGCGAGATCTTCGAAGCGACCACCTTGCGGATCGGGCGGTCTGCAATGTAAAGGTTAAGTTAAGTTGACGCTAAGGTTGGTTTAAGAACTTTAATGTTAAGTTAAGAATTGGTTAACCGTTTCCAACGCCATGTGCAATGCGCGGAACATGAGGATTCTTTATATGGGGTGTGGTCTGGAAAATGCATTTCAATGGTAAAGCCATGTTTTAAAAGTTCGGTTAGATAATGTATCGGGCGGTCTGGATATATTAATTAAGATGGTGAAAAAAATTTCAAATGTTCCGTTAGATTATGTTTTTAATGCACAGCGCGCTAAGAAATCATCCAAGACTGCCAAGACGGAATACATGGTCGCCGTGAAACCTAGCCTGATCACCGCATCAACGTACCAAACAATTTCGCGGCAATCCGCTGCAGAATGCTCTTCAGCGGCATAGTGCGAATGCGGTAGTAGTAGTAGATACTAAGGGACTGAGCCTGAGTCCTCGGGTTGCGGGTCCTAGACTCCGCCCCTTCCCCTTCTCTTCCGCCTTTTATTCCCTAGAGTGAGCGAGGGAGATGCGCTTCTTTCTCGTGGCACTCTGGCTGTCTGGGCTCTCCTGCTTTCCCCCGCTCTCTCGCTTTCTCATACTCTCCATCTCGAGCCACTTAGACGTCACTCAGAAAGAGGACGACGAAAAACCACCACCCGAGTAGAGTAGAGGGCCGCAGGACGCCTCGCTTAGTCATCTACCCCGACTTCCCAATGCGTTAGTAGGCCAAAGAGTAGGGTGACTGGAGAGAGCCCCTTCTCCTTAGGGTTGGCTAAACGGTACTCTAAACGTGGCACGTTTAGCTCCCTCTACCCTTCCTCTTCCCTACTTGCGACGAGAGAGCATGCGGAATGAAGAGAGTGCTTCCGATCTCAGGGGCATATAGCGTAGGGGGAGCTAAACGTGCCACGTTTAGAGTACGGTTTAGCCATCCCTACTTCTCCTCCCTCCTCTCCCCTCTAGAAGCAGCGGGCAATTACCGAAAATAGCTCGGCCGTATCGATGCCGCGCGCTATAATGGGCGTGTGTACTTGTGACCAAAGGGACGTAGAGGGTGGAAGGAGAGGGAGCGATCCTTGAACTATTATCAAGTCCCATGTGACCACCGTGGCACCCACTCAAGGAGTCGATGAACAAAGTGGGCGTTGCGTTTCGTCATAATGATAATTTACTTGCAAATAATGTAGATAAAAAACAAGCCCTGAGTTCAGGAGCCTCTGTGATACTTGCGGACGTCCCATGTGACCACAACTCGCCCACATAAGCTCCCCTGAGCTATTCAATTAGGGTCTAGTCACATGTTCGAGGACACAAGCTAGGCACAAAGACTATTAGTCTTCTTGAACCATCAAGTCCCGTGTGACACCTCCTCCAGTACCCTTTCAGTCTACTCATTAATTCGACCCACGACCCCTCTGGATTTCGTCACGGCTTCAAACTACAATGGACCTTGGTAATGTGTCATTATTGGATCCATTTCATCACAATTACTTCACGCTCCCTTGGTCAAGTTATCACGATGAGGAATCGGTTTCTCCGGAAAGCGTCACATGTACGATCAAACTACTGAAAGTTCCAAGTACGAACAGTAAACATGTATCAGACCGATAGCATCAGGGCCTTTTCTCTCATTCATTGACGCTTCTTAGCCTTTCTCAAGTACAATTAAGACGATGAGTTCCAAGAAGGATGAGGAGGAATATTTCTCAGATATTGAGTAGGAATGGCTTGGCAAGAAATGATTCTCCTCATTTCGCGTACTCTCTCGCCTCTCTAACCAGTGAGAGAGTGCGCGTGATGAAGAGACCATCCCTAATATTAAGAATCGCGTCACAACGCGTCATCTCACACCCTCATTAAACTAGCGCACATCGCATTTCAAGTAAGCTCGAGATGAGCCGTCGAGGAAGGAGCACTCTCTTCGGTTATTGCCGACGAGGTTTTGCGTCATCACTGTATCCTCACTGCTTTACTCGAAGGTCATTGCATCTCAAATAGGCCCACGGCGAGATGTGATGTTCTAAGCCGGAGCATTTTTCGACATGCTGTTGATGTCACATAGGGACGAATGATGTATCCAGGATAATGAAAGATCTTCGTCGATCTACGTCTCCAAGCCACTCCGTC
The DNA here is from genome assembly GCA_911812115.1 of Pristionchus exspectatus. Classification (NCBI taxonomy): domain Eukaryota; kingdom Metazoa; phylum Nematoda; class Chromadorea; order Rhabditida; family Neodiplogasteridae; genus Pristionchus; species Pristionchus exspectatus. The sequence continues at coordinate 33,014,822 of OU461582.1, read as the reverse complement.
AAAGAGCTCGTTTCTCATTGTCGTCTCTCATTGCATCTCAAGTGGGGGCTCAGGAGTGCGAAACGGCTCGTCAGACATGCATGCGTGTCAAGGGGAAAACAAGGAAAAGGGGGGAAATAGATCGGCTTCCTCGATGCCTTCTCAAGTGTACTCGTGAGCCCGTTGTGCTGTTCCTCAGACATGAATGAGCCAAGAGCCTCTACTCTCCAGTGGAGAATTAGCCTTCGATACCATCGGCACTGTATGATCCAACCCCTTCATGTGTTCATTCCGGAATTGATTCATGCATGAGAAAACTCCACAGACATGCAGCGACAACCTCGCCCAAACCACATCTATTCAATCCACTGTCTCAAATGTACCCAGGAGTGCATTCCTGGAGTAGGCGCATTGTTTCTCAGACTTGCACAACTGAGCTACGTCAGCGCGCACTGGAAACCCGCTGGAGCGCGGAATCTCAGCGTTCCTAGAGCCTTCATTCGTTCGGTTCATTCCTCTTGAGCCTCCTGAGTCTCTTCATCTAGCAAGCTCTCTCGGTATCCTTCTGAATGATGGAACTCGTGGGATGAAGAGAATTCACCGTCTCTTCATTTTGCACACTCTCTCACCGCCCGAACAGTCGAGAGAGTGTGTGAAATGAAGAGAGTCGTTCTCCTTCATCCTTCCGCCTCACTCGATCTGATTGACGGAACAAAAGAAGAAGGAATACGGAAGAAGAAGGACCTCCGCATCCTCAATGCTCCCTTGCCTGTCAGGCAGTGCATGAGCCAGTGAGAAGTGGGGATAGTCAAAGAAGGAAGACGAGAAGAGGAAGAAGAAAGGAGACAAGGAAATGAGGACAAGACGCGAAGGAAATATGGGCAAAAAGTCATGTTTGCGTGCTCCGTCTCTCCATTTCGCGCACTCTCTCGTCCGATCAAACAGCCGAGAGAGTGTGCGAAATGAAGAGACGGTGTCCCATATTTCAAGCTCTACTCTGAAGACGAATCCCTTGAGAGTCGAGGGCGATATTCTTAGACGGGGACATAAATTAATGTCCAAGCAAAAGCAGAAGTGCTTGCCTTGTTTCTTGCTATGCTAACGCATCCTCGGGGAGCTATTGTGAAGCAGGAAGAAGCAACCACTTGAACAATTTATTAATAGCGATTCAAGAATGGGTGATGCCGGCTCTCTCGACGACGACATTGATGAATACTTGCAAGGAAAATGCCAAACTACCAGCTTTTGCCTAGCTGAGTTCATGTTCTTTCTGCTGAACCTCTCAAGTGCATCATCCTAAGGATACATATGGCAGAGGCATCCACAAGAAGAGTTGGCGGGAACCAGATTAGCCAGACCCGTTTTGCATGCGCGCCGACTCTAGAGAAGGGCCCACTCGCTCAAAATAGGATTAGGACTCTGCAGAACCGCTCGAAAGGAATGGCGTCACTTGTGCATAAGTGAGTCTGGAAGAACTAGGACAAAGAGACTGGAGTTACGCACGTCTTTCTCATGATTTCTAAGATGATCCGTTCTGAAAGTTTTTTTTACAAAGAAGGGCTGAAGAATCCCTAAATTTTCTCATTCGCATTTGTTGCAGCCCAAGCCTGAACTTTTCGATCCCCAATCCGATTGTGTTGCAGCCTAATGGCTCCCCAGGGAATGTCATCACTTGATCTGATAAGAGGAGACGAAGAGTCAGAAGCGAGTCATGAGGATGCTCGGGCCATCTCTTCCATCAGATAAGACAGGGTTCTCTAACTGGCAAGAGAGAGACTGCAAGATGCATAGAACGGTGTCGACGAGGCTCTGTATTGATCAGATAACTGAAGGAGATCGTGTGGAATGGAGAGAGTCGAGCACATACGTAGAACCGTCGAGCCTCTTTCTCTCTCTCTCTCTCTCTCTCTCTCTCTCTCTCTCTCTCTCTCTCTCTCTCTCTCTCTCTCTCTCTCTCTCTCTCTCTCTCTCTCTCTCTCTCTCTCTCTCTCTCTCTCTCTCTCTCTCTCTCTCTCTCTCTCTCTCTCTCTCTCTCTCTCTCTCTCTCTCTCTCTCTCTCTCTCTCTCTCTCTCTCTCTCTCTCTCTCTCTCTCTCTCTCTCTCTCTCTCTCTCTCTCTCTCTCTCTCTCTCTCTCTCTCTCTCTCTCTCTACTTGTGAGAAAGAAGGCGAGATTGAGAGACCTGATCAGATAACAGAAGACGAGTCGGGCAGTCTTTCTCTTGCCCCATAGAGAGCACGTAGATGGCAGAGTCTACCAGATAAGGCATCATTCTAGAATCGTAAATCCCGAGAAGTCCCACTTCCTTGTGCATAATTGCTGGCAACGAAGATCTATGACACTCTTTGTTACGCGAGCACAGCGTCCCTGGGGGGGGATCATTCTTGAATGACGCACTGAGTAACTTCGGCAGTGTTCTACAAACTGTTGTGTCAGTGAACACTGCGAACACTGCTTTATGAAGACAACAAACATTGTATCGGAACACTTCTGATATTCTTTTCGTGGCGTCCCTTGAGGAATAAATGGTGAATGACGCACTGAATAATTCTGTGGGGGAGTTCCGCAACTTTTTCCATTTAAAAACAATGGGTGTGTTATGCTTTGTGTGGTAGTGGAACGCTTCAACTATTCACGAGGGAAATCACTTGTGTGACGCACTGGAAATGCAGTGGGTGTCACTCCCTTAGCAAGATACAATCTGTAACGATATGGACTGTGATTCTTTGTTTGTGCCTCGCAGAAAGACTGCTGGAGAATCAAATGCAACGACGTACGGAACAACCAATGCTATCTACGTTTTGAATAGCACTGGATACCACTCCTCCTTACCAGCCTTACCAGTGGGTCCCATCTAGCGTTGTCTTATGACTGTAAAATCGCTTGACGTGGATACACCTTTACCTTACCACTCTTCTCAATCTCCATTCATTCCACTGTGGTGGAACCCTTTCAGCTCAACTAACCACCCATGCAGAGGCCAGGCCAGAGGCGTGAACACAATACGCTTTTGTGCTCATTTTGCAGTAGTGCTCGAAATGCGCGGTCTCTTCATTTTCCACGCTCTCTCAACCGTTTGAGTGGTCCGAGCTCTATTCTGCAGAGCTGCTTGGGTGGGTGGATTGGCCAGCATGGTTAGCGGGTCGTCGAGAGACATGGGTGTTCAGCACATCAACACAATAGAAGGAAAGACAATGGAGCTGACGAGTTTGGGTCTGCAGTGAGAATCCGTGTATCGTTGGAAGTAGTCGTGGGTGGATCGACTAAGCTTGCTACCGGGTCCATGGGCGAATAGTAGCAAATCCGGCATGAAAAGGGGGATCCTCATCACTAAACAATGCGTGGGTTTCAACGCAACCCGCTGATGACGTCGTTAACGAAAATTTACGATTCTTGGCTCACTTTCCAATCAAGGATTCTTACCCTCGTGTTTGAGCAAACTTCCGAGGCCAAATATGTACAATGTTTTCGCCTCCTCAATCAAAGAAGGTCAAAGAGATTCTCCTTAATTTATTACTTCTGACGCCCTTCACATGTGCACGCCGAAAGCCGTCTGGAAGGAGTGCGAACACACAATTAGCGGAGTGCCAATGAATAATGGAACACGTCTAGCTCCTCGTTAATCGTCCTAATTGGCTTCGTGTGGGCCTTCATTCAGTTACTTATTTGGCCAATGGGCATCGTCTTGTTGCATTGTATCTCGACAATTAGACAAAACGATACATTTTCATCTATTCATTGACTGGCCGCGTGGGTGCCCCTTGATAATGCCGATCATGCCTCTCTCATTCCGAATTCTCCGAGCAAACAAATCCACTCTTTGTCAATTATTCATCATATCGAAGAGCGCGTGGGTGCGATACGATACGCCATTCTCTGCTTAGGTGTACGGTCTCAAATTTCAGGATATCTTACATTACTTATCAGTAACGTGATTGAATCCCCGAGAACCTTTCGCAAACCCTGATTCACCCCTATTCCACGTCCCTGCTACTCTTCCACGTTTTGAGATCATTGAAGAGCAATCTCCCCTATTTCCATCCTTCCGGTTAGACCGGGCGAGAGAGCATGGCAAAACGAGAGAACCAGACAGTCGAAGTGTTTCTAGCCCGCTTTCTGACGTCATTCCCTGCTAGCAGTTGTCTCACTTTCGAGAAGCTAGCAGCTAGCTAGTCGGGCATAGGGTTCACGAGTTGGGAGGCGCCTAGGCCGCCCAACTCATTTTTGTTCACGATGAATAAAGCCCAACTCGCCTGACTGAGAACAAAGGATTTCTCGCAGGCGCCTATAGGCCGCCTGCCATTCATTCTCCACTCTCACTTTGGATCGACTGGTCGATGCGGTTGAAAATGATCGAAGTTTTTGATATTTTTCAAATATGCTTCGAGCAAAGCACAAAAGAAAAGCCTGGCAGGCGCGAACAAAGGAAAAAAGCCTATCAGGCGTCCTTCATTCCGCGCGCCCAACTAGGCTTTTCGACCAGTCCGCAAAAGCCTGAATAGGCGGAATGGCCCAACTCGTGAACCCTAGTCGGGCACTTTGAAGAAGGAGAGAATGAGAGGGAGAGATGATCTGTCTTGGAGACGATAGACGCAAAAAAAGGTTCCAGAAGTTCAGAACCGGAGCCGAGGATTGGAAAGAGCCGGGAGATGGTCTCAGTGATCTCCTGTGCTGCGTCTGATAATTTCGTAAGAATGTTAGGAGCCAGTGTTGAAAGTATCTGCCTCAGGTCAAGGTGCCCTGATCATTTTGCAATTCGATCAGAAGAAGTTTCAGATTTGCATGTAGTTTTGAAATTCGCAGTTTCGGATCAAAGTCAGATCAGATCATTTCGCGAGGAGGACAAGGAGCAACGAGTTCGAAATAGCTCCCACACAGTCATAATGCCATTGCGAAATCAGTCCACGAGACAATTTTCCTTCGCTGATTGGGGAAAAGCAAGTAAAAAGAAGGGGGGATGTCTTACTCAACTTTACTCAAACTGTCGGGAGGCCTTGTATGATCATCATCATGAAGTCAATCACAAAAAAATTTACGAAAATTGCAAAATTTACCAAAAATTGTATTGAACACAAAACAATCCCCAAATTGTGAAAATTTCAGGAAATTTTTTCCTCGTCTTGAGCAGTGAACGCTTTCGCTGCATTTCGAAAGAATCTCCCAATCTTCCCCAAATCACTAAATCGTCTAATGCTCCTTTTCCAGATAAAAAGTATTGACGACGTGCGAAATTTTTCCGAGTTTTTCAAACATTTGTCTGTACTCTCTCACTTTCGCACACTCTCTCGCCCTTCACTAATTAATGGCTCTAGACTGGAAGGGCGGATGAGTACCATAGTTAATTGTCTTTGTTGTGTCTGGGTGGAAATTTCGGCACTTTTACATGGAAGAAAATGAGTCGGAATAAAAATGACATTTATTAAATATTTAGTGAATAAAAATACCTGGAGGTGGCTGCAGCTTCGCATGGCTGCGGCGTCTCTCGATGTCGAGCTGAAATGATTTAATTAATTAGCTTAATTATAAAAATTATAAATATATTTTACCTTGCTCGTATTATCATCGACCAGATATTTCTTCAGGTGCGTCATGCAGCGCTGAAATATAATGTTTAATAAATTTATTTTATTATTTATTTTTAAAGAGTTTTTCCAGAAAAAATTAAAGTCATCAAACTACAGGCTCATTTGTGAGTGCGGTGAAACTAATTTGAGATCCGTTTGAAAATTTACTTGATCGATGCCAAGTGTGTTTCATCCTGCTCATAACTTCCGATTATGAGCGAATGGTTCAGTTTATGCATGGAACCGGGAAAAAATTACAAACTATCGCTGCCATAACCTAAAATACTCACCCGATACTTTGCGAAGCACCCTACAAGAATCCCATTCTTGATCCTCCTCAGCCTTTGCCCGAACCCGATCCGCTTTCGAGCCGTGTGCATGCCCATTTCCTGGAATTTAAATAATTAATTAGCTAATTAACTAATGATTTCCGAAAATGATAAAAATATAGTGAAAGAACGAAAAATGGTCAAACACGAATGACAATGGCAAAACAACCACCCCCAAATATGCCACGATCTCGTCAAATGCAGTTCGGAAATGTCCAAACACCAGTAACTGAGTGAACCGCACACTGGATGATGTGAAAAGGGAACAATACAGACCGCGCATACTAGTAGTCAAAACCTAGTTTAACGTACAGTTTAAAGTAACCATCGGGCTCATTTCCCTAGAAATAGCATACATGCGCCCAAAATTTCGACTGCTAACGCGGGCGCGCTAGCTCGTCTCCAGGAGCAAGAAAAGGAGGGGGAAAGAGGATGGATACGTTAGAAATGTGGAGCGATTATTAAAAATATGAGTGCCAAGAACCTATTTTCTGCGACATTTGCAATTATTTGAGACATACAACCAAGTTTATGCTCATTGAGCAAGAGACCAGGCAACAGAGAAATGTGAATTCAGCAAAATTCTATGAAGATTGAAGAGAACAATTAGGTCTAAAAAACGCTACATATTCCACATGCTCAAATTTCGACCGACTGAACGACTACTATTGCTAGTGCGCACGCGCGGGCTCGTCTCCAGGAGAGGGAAAGGAAGGAGGAAGGATGGGACACGACTCCACGTCTCTCCATTCTCCCTTATCTCTCGTCGGTCAGAGAAGGCGATAGATCATGCCGAATGGAGAGAGTCCCGAGGCAGGAGGCGAGAAGAGAAAACAAGGAGAGAGGAAACAAAGGCAAAGGGGCGCGAAATTGGGGCGAAGCGACAATATTGAATTGGTCGTCTCTCCATTTTGCATGCTCTCTCGCCAGTTGGAGCATGTGAGAGAGCGTGAGGAAGTAAGAGAGCCAGGCAAAGGACAAGTCCAGACGCAATCTGCATAAATCACGTCATATCTGTACTTTCTATTTTAAAAAGCAGAATGGCGGGCCGAACTTGGTGTAAAGTCGTGCATAGATTTTTCCTAGGCATAGTGTATTCGTATTTTCCAACAAGCGACTCTGGTGTGCGAATCCAACTTGGATCCAAGTAAAAAGGGGTTTTCAAGTTGGATCCAAGTACAGTATCCCGGCCTCGGGAACCCAACTTGGATCCAAGCAGTTCTTGCCCCGTCGCGTCTAACACACACCAAGCCTATAAGGTCCTTTTTCGCAGCTCTGTTTTGACTGCCTTCGGGCACGAGTGTGATTGACTGTCTACGGTCCCCAGTAGGACCGTATTTTGGATGTGACCGGCCCGACATGGTCTAACCGTGCGGAGCCTTTGGTTACTGTATGAGATTACTGTATCTCAAAATGTCAATCAATAAAAAAAGAAGGCTACCGTGACCCCTTTCCAAGTTGGATCCAAGCAGATTTCCAAGTTGGGTCCAAGCAAAAATCCAAGTTGCTCCCAGGCCTGGTCGCAACTTGGATTTTTGCTTGGACCCAAGTTGGATTCGCACACCAGAGGAAGCAAAAGTGAGATCATTCGCAAAGTTACCTGAGCGAGATAGAGGGCGTGTGAAACATATCGAAGAAAATACCGAGAAAATCATATCAGATGAATGGATGCAAGAATAACGTCATGAAACACCACGAATTCGTGCTCTAAGAAAAGATTCGAAAGGGGAGGTCTCGAGCACGAAATTCCGGCCCGAAGAATTCGGGAAATCGGGGCTTTATTCGCTTCCTTTGTGTGCAGTAGTGCTTGCGCATGTAAGAAGGAAGTGGAGGGAAAGGGGAGAGGACCTCAGAGATTACATGGCCCTGGTTGGAGGAGCTACGTTGTGGCTCTCTTTATTTTGCATACTCTCTCGCTTTCTCTACTCTGCGATTAGGGACCACCATCACTTTTTAACAGCTAGGACTCGCGGAATGTTGAATAACTCGAAGGAGGTCAAAGGGCCGCAAGTTCTGTTTTCGCGGCTGTTTACTACACTATTTCGGGCAACTTTGCTGAAAAAAGTCAGAAAAAGTTCCCGTCGCCCCCGTTTGTTATGATGTCATTTGTCGAAAAAACAGGCAACATTTGTAAGAATTCTGACTTTGAAGCTCTCTAAAAATCGTTTGGAGAGGAGGCCGCCAATTTTGGAAGTTTCCCATGCTTCAATAGGTTAAGCCCTACATCATATCCGAAAATCAGCCATTTTTCCTGTCGCCCAAAGAATTTGCATAAGTTTGAAACTTGGCATGCGTGATTAACTTTGAACTCATGTAACTTCCGTGGGCGACGGGAAAAAATGGCTGATTTTTGGAAATGTTATGCATAGAACTATAGTCTATCACTGTAAACTTTCAGAAGTCGCGGCCCTCTCCTAGAACGGAAGTTTTAGGCTGTCAAAGATTTGTGTCTCTCGTTTTACAAAAACCAGTTTTCATTAACTTGTGCATATCTGGAAAACTGTTAACTTTAGGCTGATCATCCTTTCAAAAAAAAAATGATTCTATACACCTGATTAACAAACTGAGATACTTCATAGGTCATGATTATATAATTTGCATAATCGATGATGGTCCCTACTCTGCGATATTCCCTTTTAGAACAAGGAGAGACATAGATGGGCCTTTGTCAGGAGCTCGGAAGTGGGGAGGGCCTACGCGATGCTCCTTCATTTCCTCTTGTAAGTCAACCAGGAGGCGAGATCAGGGAATTTCATGAGAGTCATGTGCATTCTTGTGCTGTAGAAAAATGCAGCGAAATAGCATGAGCGGCGAGGAAACAGAAGTGAAAAGAGCGGCAGCTCTCTCAGAATTGCATGGTCTAACTTGACTCTATCTTGAAGGTCCGTGCGAACTACGTCTATGCATTGCGGAGTTGACCTATCAGCGATTAGAGACAACAAAGAGGTAAAGGATAAATGAGAGGACAATAAAGGAGAGCTTCTTTTAAGTTGCCCAAAAGCAATGGAAGTAGAAAGCTGTCATAGTCTCTTCATTGTGGAAGAACAGAGAAATAAAATAACGGAATAGGATGAGATCCAATGTCAATTAGAGATATGTGATAAAGCATAAGGTTTCGTCAGAAGACGCTTGGTAGTGTATACCGATACACGTCCGGCAGCAGCGGGTCTAAGCATCTATTCTCGAAACTATTCCCTATCCTTTCCTCCCAAAAAGAAGGAAGCTCCCTCAACAATGCACGAGGCAAACCAGCCATTTCGTATTAGTGCAAACCACTCAACTTAGAATTCATAAGTGAGTGCTCTTTGACCGCCCGGAAAGAGTAGGTTGGAAGAAAAACGCGGGCTGCGGAGAAAGACAAAAATTCTCCCATTGCAAAATAACTAGTCCTTACGAATTTCGGGTGGATTAGAAATTCGCATCTTCAGGACTTTATCTAGGGGAATATGGTGTAACTGCTACTTGAAACTCCGCCAGGAATCACTAAGTAAATGTCCCATTTCGAATCGCCGTCTCTCCATTCATCACACAATCTCGGTGGTTAGAGAAAGCGAGAGAGCGTGCGAAATGAAGAGACTGTGAAAGGCACTACTGGAAGTATGAAGAATGTGTCTCTTCATGCCCTGTATTCTCTTATCGATCAGAAAGAGCGAGAGAGTGTGAGAAATGAAGAGACCATTTTTTCATCCTGACTGGATTCGAGCTCTCAAACTGCGTAAGTAAATGCGACTCTGAAGTGGCACTAGACGCGCGGTGAGACATTAAAGTCTGCCGCAGTAAATCACATCGTGAAAGTACTGCCAAAAAGTGACGTGAAATCAGGAGTAGCGAAACTCGGAAAAAAAGCAAAGTAATCGATCAATTTTGAGAAACTTGAATGCTGATCATATTTTGGAAGGGGGAATTCAATTGAAATGCATAAGTGATCATGAATTCTTCACTTTTACACGTCTTTTGATGATAAGTGGGTACTGCAATTTCTTCCAGGTTATCGGAAGTAACCAGACAACCTATTCAACAAAAAAAAATCCCAAGAGAAGTGAAGCTCGGGATTGTATCAATCGCGAAACTTAAAAAGATGCGAAACTTCTTGCAAAATAGAGAAAACGGAAGAGAAGAAGAAGGGAAAGAGGAAGAGGCAGTCAACCGGGCAAATTTTCGTCAGACCAAGTTCGACTATCGGGTTTCAGTCACCCGGAACATAGGAATATCTTCGCGAGAATCGACTCTCTCCTCATTCCCTCCGTCTTTCTCATCACTATGCCCGATGAGAGAGCATGCGAAATGAAGAGACGGATGCAGATTCTTCACTCAGTCACCCGGAAAATGTGCGGACGGATCGATTTGCGCTGCGAACATGAGATTCTATGTGTGAAGAATCGAGACGAGGATTTGCTCACTAGTTGATTCATATACATTCAGTTTCTAATTGCTGCTGCTGGTAAGGTCCCACTGTGATTCTCACTTCTAAAGTACTCTTATATCATCAGCAATAATCACAGAAACAATGAAAAATCAGCGAAAAAAAGCTGGTTTAACTTAATTCCCGGAAGTCAGAATCTAGAGAAATCTTCCACTACCACTGAACTCAAGTTCTCGTTTAACATCGGAAATTGGTGGGGAACTCAAAACATGTGACTAACTGACGGCGGAGCGAGGGAGGAGAGGTTGGAGAGGCTGATCTGACTCTCTCACTTTCGCATGGTCTCTCGCTCTGTCTGATCGGCGAGAGAGTGAGAGAACTCTCTCAATTGCCCATGATCTCTCGCTGTGTCTAGCCTGCGAGAGAGCATGGATAAATGATAGAGTGCTTGAACGAGGCGGGAACAACTGTCTTGAAGAGGATAAAGTTGAGGAGAGACGAGATCTGACTCTTTCACTTTCCCGTGATCTCTCGCTGCTCTGATCGACGAGAGAGTGTTGGAAAATGAGAGGATCAGGCAATTGGCTGAAAAATGAGAAAGTGATGTGGGATTGGGAAAGAGAGGAGTTCTCAGGTATTTCGAAAGCTGACTTCAGAATAAGTTAGTTCCTAGATTAAAGAGGGAGTTTCAACGAAATTGCGTTCGAAAATAATTGAGCAAAATAGACGAGACGTGAAACATAACCAGAAATATTTGGAAAGGTGTAGTGCGAAATCGAGGATGAAATAGCACTGTGAGAGAGGATATCGGAATTCCTATAAGCAATTCATTTGCCAAACGAAAGTTTGTTCACATTTTGAACCTATCAGTAATCGGAAAGTCACTGTTCCGCGGTTCCTCTTTAAAGATGTACGGCAAACGTGAACCATAATCGAATGCACATCGAAAATTGCGCGATCGACGATATGCAAAGAATGCGCCAAGTGCAGAGATGCACGTTTTTCATTGTGACAGCCCTAAGTGTTAGAGGTGAGAATGAAGAGGTAAACTGCTTGAGCTAAGCAGTGCAATGCGTGAGAGAGAGGTACGCGACAGAGGTGGGAGATGATAATGTGAGAGGGGGAATCGCGGGGCTTGAGCGTCTCAAGTAGACTTTCAATCGTAACGAAACAACTAGTCGTTTATAATGGAAATCAACCATCGCTCTCCTCATTCCGCGCTGTCTCTCGTGAAGAAGGCGGTTCATTTCCCTAGTAAACGACTAGTTGTTTCGTTACGATTGAAAGTCTAGTCTCAAGCTAAGATGCTGATTGATTGATCCTGGAGAACTCGGTCGTCTTGAACTCCGAGATCCTTCGAGAATTAAGCAAAAAAAATATATTATTTCGGCGCTCGAAAGGTAAAATGAATCGGGGCTTGATCCTCTGTCTCTTCCATCGCACAATGCTCTCTCGCCGGTTAGAGCAGCGAGAGATCATGAGAAAGTGTGAGAGTCAGACAAGTCCTCGAGTGAGAAGCAAAAGGGGCTTGAGCGATGCTGATTGATTGATTCAGGCGATCTCGCTAGGAACTTCGACGAGAATTCTGAGGGCCTCCGAGAAATAGTAGTTACAGAGATTTCGCTGATTTAGAGAAATTTTTTTTCATCGGATGGCCAAGTAATAATGTTCTGCCACGATGAAGCAAAGAGATATGGGAAGTGTGAAACATAATCTGTTGAGTAACCGAGAATTTCGGCAAACTGTGATCCATATCCTTGACAGATTTCACATCCCGTCAGGGCGAATTAGCCAACATCCTCTCATCAAGATTGATGAGTTACAAATACTCAGAGATCCACAGAGGAATTCCTACTTGTTGACCCCTTCCTGCAGGGCAATGTGGAAAGGGGGGCACATCTTCTCGAATAAGAAGAAGATAGATTTGGAACAAATACAATCACCACAATCTCGTCATGCTTCGCCCACTGTCACTAATAAATAAATACAGTAAATCAGCGTCAGGCAGGGATCAAGTCGGAGAAGTAGTGAACAAGTTCTTCGAAATGCACGATCACAGCCTTGAATCAATTCTAACTTGATCACCACGTAGTGAAACGAGTCGGTTGAACACCAAATCACAGAAATAAACCCGAATTACTAGGGGGAAGCCTGATCTCAGTTCACGTCAATACTTTACTCATCGCATGAAATACTTGTTATGAGTCAACTAATGCTGTGGAAAAAGTCAAAGAGGAAAGCACAGGTTTGAATTCTCGCAATTTTATATCTCTGTTCCCAGTGGTGCTAGGCACTTGAAATATGGATTCCGGGGTGGTTTTTAGATTTCCACCCCAGAATTCAAATATCAAGTTGCTACCTATACGGGGAGCTGAGATATAAAATTGCGGGAATTCAAATCTGTGCTTTCCTCTTTGACTTTTTTCCACAGCATAAGAGTCAACAGCGTTAGCTGCACACTAAATAGCCGTCTGAGCACCAAATCACAGAAATAAACTTGAGTAAATCAAGGGAACTCCTGTCAAACTCATCACGTCAATACATTGCTGATGTATTACTTGTAATTCGACCTCTATCTGTCAACAGCGAGTAATAGTAACATGACTTGAACACGAAATGATCGTTGGAACGTAAAACGGCGTGTGTTTTTGTTCATCACAAGTTTTGTCAGACGGTCATAATATATTATTGTTAACCCTGATATCGTTGAACTCGATTAGTAAGGGCAGCCTTGATGAATGGATATCAATTATGTGAATCGTATTTGACGCTTGCTCACAATAGATTCAAACAGTGGAGGATGTGCATTAGTCCGAAGTAAGTTCGAAATTAAGGTGTATCTCTTCATTTCACATGACACTAGGACAAATGTAATGAGGCATAACGAAAGTCGAAAACGCGCGAAATAAAGAGACGACACCCCCTAATCCTACTAAGGCACCCCGTAATCCTACGGTGCGACATCTCGAGATCAAAGGAGGAACTCTTCCTGGGACCTCCGGAAAACAGGATATCAAATTACTATTGCCCCCAGAGAGATTGACTCGAATTACGAGGGCGGCAGCGAATAATATTAGGGAAGAGCACGTAGCAAGGGTATCTAGATTGATCTCTTGAATTGTACTTCAGAAGACCACGGACTTGATCAGTTTGCGTAAGAGAATCGGGCCCCTGAGCTACGGGCAAAAACTGCGCCGACAACGATTTCAGAATCACGCGTCTACTACTGCAGTAAACCCTAGAGTTCGAAATACGGGTAATTGTCTCCTCATTCTTCACACTCTCTCACCGGTCAGAGAGGCGAGAGAGTGTGCGAAATGAAGAGACGGCGACCCGAATTTCGAACTCTAGTAAACCCAAGTTGCGACGTCAGAACCGTCGTCGAGTGGGAAGGGCACAGCGAAGGGCAAAGGGGAATCCCCGTCACTCTACTGGAGTATACCACCAAGGTCGCTGCGTCAGAAGAGACACCGATTGAGATCATGAACGGATGTTAAATCGAACGCTGATCTAATGATCAAGTATTTGATTGAACTAAACCCATGCTTTATGAAATTGATGTTTGGTAAAGTTAAGAATGGTTCAACGATACTTGTTCACACACTGCTAACCAAACCCGCACGAAGTTATGCGTTGTAACTTCTTAAACTCTGATTATCACTTAATTCAATGAGAGTGCAATGATTCAACGCACTATGAAACAGCTGTGCGTGGGGTGCGGTGTTTTGCAAGGGTTGTTGCACTCTGGGAGATATTTTTAGCTGAGAGATAAAAGATTTTTTTTTTCAGCGATTAAAGCTAATTTATTATTTAATAATTAAAAAAAGTACCTTATCAGCCGGTGACACGGACATTTCGCTTCAGTTCATGCGATGATTTTGGTTCTTCTGAAAAAATTAATAAAGTTGAAATAACAATGATTGCAGTGATGGACATGAGAGGAAATGCTACATCGCCGATCGAAACTCGCAGGAACATGAATCAATGAATACAATGGAATGCACGCAGTGATGTTTCAGTTATGTTTCTGCGGAGATACAACCGCGCGAGGAGATGAGCACATTAATGAGAGCTCGATTCTTGCTTCAAAATAGATATATTGAATAATACTCCGTCCATTTTCTTCGAGAAAGTTCATCGTCGACGGACATCCGTCTCTGGTAAACTCTCTCGCAATTCTTATGTACATTATTCTGACGGAATAAATAATGAATGAATGAATGAAAGTTATGTTGAAATCTTGGGGCACAATGAGCAGCACGAGAGGAGGCCGTTAGTGAAGGCAATTGAGCCCGAGGAAGAGTCTCAGAAGCTTCTCTCTCTCTTTCTTCCTTCGAGTAAGTACTCTCCCGATTCGCCCTGCTCTCTCGCCCGTTAGAGAAACTGATAGATCACTCGGAATGGAGAGTGTTTTGAGGGTAAGCCCTGCGCATAAAAAAGCGATTAGCCGAACTCAAATTGCCGTGAAAATCTCCCGGGCCAGAGCTTCTCTAATTCTCTCCATTTCGCGTGCTTTCTCGCGCCGTCGGATCGGGAAAATCAACGGGTAATTGCAGATTTTCGTAACAATCGACGAAGCTACGAGGCGAAAACAAGATAGAATTGCAGCTTTGAGGTTACTTAATCAATATTGAACAGCAAATGTGAAATTTGCATGAGAATACATTTTTCGAAACGTCAAAAGGCAAGGAAAGTTCCGTAAATTTCCCCAGAGAAGGGTTGAAAGGCAATGAGTGCTTGAAACAATTGTCGTGATCTCTTCCTTTTTCGTTATCTCGAACAGGTCAGAGAACGCGAGAGAGCACGCAGAACGAGGAGAGTGGGAGAAGAGAATTGGGAGAAGGAAGATTCTTGGAAATGGGTAAGGTAAATGAAATTGTGAGACGAAAGGGGGGGAAGTGATGTCAGGTCGGTAACCCAAAGAAGAGACTGAGGTTCAATGGCCGAACAAAACACACGAATTCTTCCAGTGATGAAAGAATTTGAAATACGATCGTCTCTTCATTTCACCAGATCTCTCGTCGGTCACACCAAGTCGAAAGGGGGAAGAAAGCTCATTTACGTGGCACGGACATTTTCGACTCAAATCCATCCTCTCACTTTGGCGACTTTCGAGACACCGAGTCGGTCGGTGGAGAATGTCTTGAATTTCCCATCATTCTTCTCCATGTCTTTCATTCGAATGGTGAAACTTATTGTGAAACCAAATTCTATCGACTAACAAATGGCGCGGACCAAGGAGTGACTTCTATACTGAGTGAAACATAGTTGAATGTCAATTGAATTTTGCACAAAAACGACTATTTTCAGTTCTCTATGGCTTTTAGAACATCTGAGAGTTGAGATATCAAGTTTCAGATGATGAAACGTGCGCAAAAAATGGTGAAAATGGCCAAAAACGATCATTTTGAATACAAAGAGGCTATCAACTCAGCGGAGGAGATAGCTATTGACATGGCGTTTGTGCAGAGATATTCCAAAACCCTTCCCACAGCACGCTACGTCTTCTGATTTATGAATTTCGATCCCATTCGGTAGCAGCACTAGCAAACGTGCGCAAAATCTGATGAAAAATGCTAAAAATGATCATTTTGAATACAAAGAGGCTATCAACTCAGCGGAGGAGATAGCTATTGACATGGCGTTTGTGCAGAGATATTCCAAAACCTTTCCCACAGCACGCTACGTCTTCTGATTTATGAATTTCGATCCCATTCGGTAGCAGCACTAGCAAACGTGCGCAAAAACCCTCATTTCACACCGCTCTAGCCGCTCGCGCGGCGCAGAATGACTCCACGGCGCTGTGCCACGCAAATGAGCTTTCTTCCCCCTTTTGACTTGGTGTGTCGGTGGAGAAAAATAGAAAAAATTCGGTGGCGAAAAAAATTTATGGAATGAAGAAAATCAAATCCAGAGGAAGGAAAGGAAATGATGCCACTCGTTCTTCTGATTTCGGATTAACTTCGAATTTATAGGCCCGTGTGCCAAAATTGTAGTGAAAAAGGGGAAAGACATGAAATTTGAAAGAAAATATAAAAATAAGAAAAATTCAAATGAATCATTGCGAAAGTCAGGAATATTTTCCGGAAAATAGGCAACATAATTTCCGCAGGCATCCACATCAAGAGGAAGTGGTGAGTTAAAGAAGGATGCGTGTCGACTGACTCGTGACCCTGCGCTCTCTTCATTCAGCCTGATCTCTCACTTTCTCTAACCGCCGAGAGATAATGATGTTTGGAGAGATCAAGCCTTCTAGGTTCACTCTGCGCACTCTTCCTTATGCGTGGTCTCTCTTCTACTCTAACCGGCTAGAGAGCGTGCAGAATCGAGAGAGCGCAAGAAGCGTGCATTCTTCTTGAATTACATACAACTGTTTGCATTCGGGATGAGTTGGGTGGCTGCCGGTCTCTCGATTAGGCATGCTCTCTCGCCGGTCAGAGATGGCGAGAGATAAAGCGGAATGGAGAGAGCGCAGAGACAACCTAGATGGCTTGATAAGGCGAGAGTGCACGTTAGATTGAGAGAGTTAGGCTCGAAAAGAGTGTTCTAAGGAGGGGTTTAGAAAGAGGAAAGTGAACCGTTGAGCTACTCTTCGTGTGAGAAAGAATCGAATGGGTGAGAGGAGGAGGGAAATTTGATCTTATCGAAAGGAAGAGGGAGGGTCGTGATCTATACTTCTTTCTGAGTCATTTCAACAACAATAATTATGTAAATTACATTGAAATAGTCGATAAATTAAGAAATGTCTAAAATCTAGTGTGATAGGTGAGAGATAGGTGAGCGAAGTGCCGGAATTTAATCTGATCGAAAAAGAAAAGAAAATAGAGGGAAGGGGCTTGATCTAAACATATTTGCTTCTTTTGATTGATTTGAGAAAAGTCGAATAAAAGAGTTTCCACCGAATAATTGCGAAATGTTCCCAGAAAATTGCCGCGAAAACAAGGAATTCGTGACTTTTCTAGTGGGACGCGGAACTCGGAGACTCCCGGGGAGAATCGAGCAAAAAGCAGACTGACTGATCACTGGAAATCACGCGGATTCGGGAACAACTGTCTCGAGATAAGAGACGAAGACTCTCTCACTTTCCCATTCTCTCTCGCCGGCTAGAGTAGACTGGGGAAAGAAGTCCTCTTCATTTTGCCTGATATCTCGAAGGATAGAGAAGGGAGGAGATAACTGGCAATGGAGAGATATTTTCGCCGGTTTGAAGGAGGATGGGTGAGATAACTAGAGATTCTAGTCGAGGGGAAGGCTTGTGTCAGGTGAAAGAGGGACGATCAGATTCTCTCACATCCGCATAATCTCTCGCTGATCAGTCGAAGTGGGAGGGTACGTACAATCGAGACAGACGAGACAATTGTTCTCGGATCAGATTATGGGGCTGCACTCGGGAATAGAAGGAGGGGTGGAGGGCATGGACTATCGATACCTCTTCCTTTAGGGCAAATCAGGGCAAAATTGCGATAAAAGATTTCCCATGACAGGTTGAAAGAAGCAAGATCAGACTCTGGGGTGCACTCTATGATGGAAAGGTGGAGAGAGGGCTGGAGGCATGGACTTGCGAGATCAGATCTCTAGCTCGAGGGCAATATCTTACAGCAAACGAATGATCGGGGCTAAATATGTATTGTAAGAGTCAGACATGAATCAAACAAGTTCTGAAATACTTGGCACCCGGTATCTCAGTAAATGTTTCAACCCTGTGTAAAAAGTGCGCGGAAATCATATCAGTTCTGGACGGCGATTGACATCGAAATGCTGCAAAAATGCGTCAGAAAGTTCGTAAGTTCGGAAATAACAATGACTAATCTCAGGATCAAACAACAGGGTTCATCTCAACGAATCTGTGTTGTTGCTCATCGCGTTTCTTCTTTATTTTTAGAATTTGTTGTCGCGAAGGAGGCAGACGAATCGTGGCGGAAACGAGGTGCTCTTGAATTCGCGAGGCCTCTAACGATCAGGGCTGGGCAAAAATTTTACGGTCTCTCGTTTCACAATGCTCTCTCGCCTGTTAGAGACAGCGAGAGAGTATTGCGAAATGAGAGATCCGTAAAATTTTTGCCCAGCCCTGCTAACGATGTCTAAACGAACGATAGAGGATTGGAGAGATAGAGAGCAGCTCTCATCACTCCACCCTCTCAATATTTTCCAGAGCAATGGCAGCCAGACAATCGCATTTATCACTTGCATCTCGACGTGCTGATTTCATTGCCAGACAATCTTCAAAAACAACGAAGGTGGAACTAGAGTTGGCTTTTCGAGAAATGTCTTTCTGCACACTCTCTCCTTTCTCGGTTTTGCGAGGGAGTATGTGAAATGAAGAAGCCAGTTTTCGACAGGACTACCGTAGGTGGAACAGACAATGGTTATTCTGTATTTGCTACCGAAAGATGTGATGCATTGCTTTTTTGTAATGTGACTTATGATATCGTTGAAGTGGTTTTGTATCAGAACACTTTATCACTTTGTACGATCGAATTGATTTGGTGAGATCAGCCAAGGCACACGATACTCGAGTGAAGCTCGATAAGAGAAGATTTAGGGAATACGGACTGCCGTCTCCCCATTTCGCACACTATCTCGCCTGGGATACTGTAGATTTCATTTGGACTACGGTAGGTTGTGAAATAGTGTCGAATCGATAGAGTCGGCAGTCCGTATTTCAAGCTCGATAAGAGTTAAAAATTAATGTCCGAGATCACAGTAGCGTAAGGATACAACCCGGAATGATGGCAAAACATTAATGGATAAATTAATGAAAATAGGGGAGAATTGTGTGGCGACTGAGAGCAGCGTTGGTTGGCTACGGTAGAGAAGGACAGGTTGGAATCGATTGGCGGGCTAGGCGGGGGTACGGTAGTTGTGATGACAAGACGGCAAGCTCCTATTCCGTTTCGAACATTCTTTCGCCGGTCGAGGGGCTAAAGGGCACGGAAAATGGTAATAGGTAGGACGAGAACTATTTCGCAATATTTTCTCTGACATAACAATTGTCTCTCGCCTCCTAAAGTTCTCATCTGACCTAGCGCCTGGAAATTGTGGAGAGGCACATGACCAATTGTCATCACCATACGGTAGAGGGGGGTACTGTAGTCTGTGCTAGTATCGATCGACATTGCGCATCGGGACCGGTCGAAGGTGCGCCAGCGCAGAGTTACGGCGCGCTTGCCTGAAACAGGGACCCTGACCAATAGAGTTAATGCATTTCCACGTCATTTCTTATTTCAGTTGAAAAAGTACAGAAATTATTTCTCGTATCGTGCGTTTCAAATGCTCAGCAAACTCAATGTGCTGGTTAGCGTATTGATTGTCTGGGAGAGAGAGGAAGGGAAGAGGTAGGGGAGAGGAGAGCAGGTAGATCACTAGCCTCCTCCCGGCCTCTTCCTCCCTCCTCCCTCCACTCAGTTCGTCAAAGGTCAACTACGCGTGGAATGGAAAATAATCTCACGATAATGCCGTACTTATCAGGCGGTGAGGTGATAAGGCAGTTACCAGGGAAGCCTGATCATCAACGGGCCGTACCGCTATTCCCTTCTCTTATACTATAGAGAAGGTAGATAGCTCCACCGGGTGATATGTTTTACTGATCTTGGGATACGGTAGTTTGAGGAATAGCTCACTTTTCCGCCATCGCCGACACGCTGCGCGGTTCGTCATCTGCTCCCGGAACATTCAGCGAGGCGCCCCGTCGGATCTTGTGCAGCTGCTGCTGCTGCTGCTGCTGCTGCTGCGGATGTTGAGGCCCGAGGCTGACATGCTGCAAAAAGACTGGATGAATTTTATTTATGAAAAAATCGTTGATTTTGTTACAAGATTTTGGGTGTGTTTCACGGCCAATTCATAGTCACCGCTGCGCGGTTCATTTTGATTTTTTTTCAAAAACTCTTTACAACAAAATTCCATACATATGCCATGTACCTAGAAATTTTCCCACAAAATTAGCAGGCACAAATTTCTTTGGCATTAGCATAGTCTGTTCAACACCTAGACAGGCTCACATTATTCGATCGCTGCTTATGTGGTATGGTTCCGGGTGCGATGACAATGTCGTCGGTCGGTTCGTGGATAATTACCTGAATTACTTCATTAATTATTTGAATTAATTTTTAATTATTAAAATTAATAAAATCAAATTTTGACGACAATCAGCAAAAAATGAGGCAAAAGCATTCGTTCAGGATGAGATTCGAACTCACGCGGGCAGAGCCCATTGGATTAGCAGTCCAACGCCTTAACCACTCGGCCACCTGAACACACTCCTCGGCGCCGCTAGTCGACGCTATGGAGCGTGCACGTGCTTTTTGTTAGTATTTTGAGATGAGGTAACGCGTTTCTTGTTTTCGGAATAGCGTGGAAAATCAACGCCCAAAGCCCAAAGTCCAAAGTTCGAAGATCAACTGGCCTGTCCTGGTTCACAAATGTTGATTCTCTTTTTCTAACGTATCTCAAAACCCATGACAATTAGCAAGGAGATTCCTAATGCTAGCAGTACTGTATTCGAGGGCATGCCAACACCAAGATAAAAGTCCAAAGATCAAAGATCAATTCACCTGTCCTGGTGGGTGGCCGTTGGTGCTCTCAGTCGCCGCGCGCCGTCACAAAACGTCGCCGTTCTGCTTGTCTGCAAATTTTTCCTTTTGTCGATTTCATAGTCATACATTTCTAGGAAATATTTCAAATATCTATATCTAATCTAAATCTATATCTATCTATCGAAATATCTAGGAGAAAGTTTCATTCACATTGCAGATGGTATTATTTACATTTCATCTTACAGCAAGTTTGAAACTACTGACACTGTGGCACTGCTTTCTTTTTTACGGAATCTGTGAAACTTATTTGTCAGCTAGCGCAAGCGTACCAGTGGGTGAGGGAGTAATCGTGGCGCGCGACGTCGGCCGCTCGCTCCAGATCAGACCCACCTGCAGGGACGCGAAGGTTTAGAGATCAAAGATCAAACATTAAATATCATTAATTGTAGATGCCCAATGAACGTATGCTAAATGCTACAATCTTCAAACGCCTCCGGGAACGGGTCCACATATACTTTCAAGATCAAAGTGCAAACATTTGTCGCTACGGCGCCGAGGAGGCAGCCTTTTCGATCCCTACTACAACTAGGGGAACCTCGGACTTTGTGGAAGAAAAAATCTGGCCCATTTAATCCTATTTACGATAGTCGAAATCCATAATTCTTCGCCGAGCGCGTCGGTCGCGGTCAGCGAACGCCCGAAGGGCGCGAGACGACCACGGAGCGACGTGGGTGAGCGTAGCGAGCCCCCCCCCAGCCCCCGGCAAGGGCCCCGCCAGGGGGGGAGCTAGTCAGTTATAGGCAAGGGCCCCCGGAGCTAGTAAGTTATCATGTTCGAATTCAATGATCAGAAATCAAAGATGAAACCTTGGTCGCTAATGCCGCCGGGAAGGGATCCACGAACAGCAGAGTCTCATCGGCTGCAGTAGCTATCGCGTGCATCTTCAAGCGTTGCCTGCGAATGAATGTGATTATTTTTGAAAATAAACATGTACAATTTTAAGTCAGATAATTGTGAATAATTTTACAAAGAAGGTCAAGGAATTACACGGAATTGAATTTTATTCTTCATTACCTTTTTATACAGAATTTGAAACATAACCTCTGTGCAATTCGTGTTTGTTTTTGTCCACGTTGTTTTTTGTCGTTTTTCCCTGATCACGTGCAGATAACGTTATTTTTGCTTCCCTTACTGAAATCACGCACGAAATGCACTCAATTCAGAGTCTTCTGATTACATCTGAGAAAGAATCCGCCTCTTCCGAGCAAACTTCCTCTTTTTTATGCGGGCTTCAAGCTAATTTAGCGACTCCGAGGAAGAAGCGTCATCACAATACATCAGGTGCAAAATTTCCGAAAAATAGATTACTGTGATCGCAAAAAATTAAATTAAATTTTTTAAATACTATGAAATAGAAAACACACGTTCATGATTCAAAGTACAAAGATCATATTAGTGAGTTCAAAGCCCACAAAGAATGACCTTACAATAGGTCTAAAAATTGTCGCCATAATTCTATTTGGCACGTCCTCAGGTAATATTGACAACTCCATGGATTATGAAACTGACCTAACGATCGGCTTGGTCACGTTCCTCGACGGCACCAGGTACTCGTCGATGAAACCACGTTTCTGCTCCACGAAGGACGTCCGCTTGCCGCTCTGGAAGGGGGATCAGGGATCAAAGATCAGAAGTCAAAGATCAGAGATCAGAGATCACGGATCAAAGATCTCGCAAGGGTATTCTTCAAGAATCAAGTGGGATCAAATTTCAAGCTCCTAAGGCACATTTTGCGTACCCGGACTTTTGGTAAAGGTCAAACTACAAGCTCTCGAAGGATCAAAGATCAGTAGCTCACCCCCGCAGCCTCGTGATGTAGATAGAGTTCTCACTTATCTCCCATTTATTTACTATCCATCTCACCACCTCATTCTCTTAGAGTTTTGACAAAAAAAAGGTGAGCGAAACCGACCCAATGGACCGAAACATCCAACCGCATTATTCTAGGAAGTCCTCCTCTTTCCTTAGCATAAGTTAGCAGTTTCTCTAATCTTCTTCAATTTTAAACCAATATTCTTACTAACTTGCTAGACCCCATAAGGTACATTTGTTTGCATTATTAACACAACCCCACTTCCCTTTTCCTGTTGTGATTCTATCAGTTAAAATAAGTATAAACAAAATAAAAATAAAACAAAAAGAAGTAGCTCACCCCGACCGCCTCATGATGCAGCACGTCAGCGACGATGGCATAGTTCTCCTTCGGAATGGACACTCGCTCGATGTAGGCCTTGAGCCCGCGCACTTGGGTGGCCTGGAGAAGATCAAAGATCAGGCTACAATCTAGGTAATCCAATGTGAATTTGCAGTTCAGATTATCGTGAGATTATTTTCCATTCCACGCGTTGCTGACCGTTGACCATACCTTTCGAGAGAGCGGAGTTAGGAAGAGGACGGGAGGAGGCTAATGATCAACCTGTCCTCCTCCCCCCTCCCCCCTACCTCTTCCAGACAATCAATAGCTCGCTAAACAGCACATCTCATTTGCTGACAGTGAGCATTTCAAACGCACGATACGTCATTTTGTGACCCACTTGGAAGGGTTATTGATGAGATTGTTTACGATGACGAAATGCGATGAAAAATGTGCACCGCTCGCTCTCACCTTACAGAGTGAGTGAAACTCAATTTGCATTAGCAGAAAAGAAGGGAAATTGAAGAAACGATTAGCACTTGATTTTCAGTTGAGTTTCACAGATTCCTTTTCTCTATCTCATGACCTATGTTGACCAGTATTAAACCCTAACGTAGAACAGCCAACCAATAATTTGATCTCACAACCATTTGACCGGCCACTTATCCTAGAGGAAATATATTTGATATTGCTCTGCGGTAAAAAAGGAACAAAGATAAAACCTATACCCGACTTCACGTTATCCGTCAATTCTCGTGAAAAGGTTATGCTACCTACAGCCGTCGGCATTTGTCTTTGATCTTTTTAAAAAGCCAAAAACTAACCAAATTCACATTGTCCGCCCTCGCCGACAGCACGTCGGACATCTTGATGCGCTTCATGTTGTAATACGCGGAATCGATACGCTCGAAGACCGAGTAATCTGAGAAAGATCAAAGATCAAAGATCAGAGATCAGTGGAACGCCAACATGCCTCAGGCTGATTTAGGTCACCCATGCGATTGCTAGCAACAACTATCACACAAAGAACAACAATATCGAACAAAGAGACCAAAGGAGGAAAGATCAAAGATCAACAACTGACCAGTGACAAACAGGATCACTCGGGCGTGCGCGAGTGCCCGCGAGAAGCGCAGCTCGTGCATCAAATCGAGGATCTGGAGTGGAATTATTCAATTTTTAAAAGATGTGACAAAGATCTAAGTTCAAGTGTATATTTACAAGTGTTCTAATCGCAATACACTAGCTAAATTGATAACATTCTGGTATATTTCGATGATGCCCTCTCCACCTGTAAAACTCCGTGGCGAGAGGCTTTTTATATGCTCGAGTTCGAATATCATCTTCGAAAGATCAAAGATCACGCACCGTCGCGGTCAGCGGTTCCTCCGCCGGAATGGAGCTGACGTCGATCTTGACGAGTCGTTTCGCTCTGGAAGACGTGATCTTTGGTTTTTGATCTTCGCTCTTTGATTTAGTCTTTGATCTTACTTGGAAAAGTAGGAGAGGAAAGGTGCCGCACACTTGGCGTAAGCGTCCATTCGTTTCTGGAAAGAAGAATGACTATTTACTTGGACCCGATAACTATTATTTGCGATACCAACAGCCGCTACTATCATTATCAGAAACGATTGACCTCCATTTGAAAAAACTTTGAAACATAACTTGCTGTAAATTTTCTAACTCTTTCGAAATAGTGATTTTTCTTGAAATTCTTGTATTTCTACGGGGGTGCTGAACATCACGAAACAATGTTCCAATCAGTGTTCGCACCTCCAAACGTCCCTTGTCCGCCTCGTCAATGCCCTTAAGGAACGTCTTCATTTCCGAGCTGAGGTTCTGCCTGGAAGTTCAAAGATCAAAGCACATGTTGCAAAGATTGTGGACACTAACAGGGGCTAAACAATAGCGACTGCAGACCACAAATATAAATCGACAAACTTTTCAGCCGGTGGTTTCTCCTTCTTTTTCTAGTAGGTACTAACGAGACTGAACGGAGCGACTACAAACTGCAAAGATCAAAGATCAAACTACAAACTTCTCAGCCGGTGGTTTCTCGTTTTCCTTCTTCGCCTCGCTGGTGGGCGGCCGCAGGGAGACGGTGAAGTCGAAAGCGCAGAACACGGGGTACTGTAATGAAAGGGTACTGTAAGTATCGATTTTTTTGGAATAAGGTAGGGTTGTATGTTTGGGATTGGCATTCCCGCGAATGTCGGTTTCACCGACAAACCGATGAGAATACCGACCCTCTATTTCTCAAGACTCTCTCTCACTCGCGCGAGCTATTTCAGTCGGTAATGCCGATACCGAACCTGCAACCCGAGAGTAGGGTAATCATCAACTAATCTGAAGATTATTAAAAGTAGACTATGCGTTAGCTTAGTATCGATTGTTTTTATGTTAGCTTTTGGAGACTACGAGAAGCAATGAAAGCGAAAACAGTAATTCTGTAAAAATCTGCCAACTCGGAGTACCAAAGTCATCGATTGAATCAATATCGTCAACATTATCGACATTTGTCGCTCGAATATTGTTTGTGCGCCAAACGCGTCATCTTTGAAGCATAGTGTGAAACTCATTATTTTAGGTATTCCACAAAAAGAAAAGTTCTTGATAATTTCACCTATTCTTGAATCCCCGATTCAACAATGTCGAAATGTCGGTTATCCACGTCTAACTGAACCCCCTTTTATTGTGTTCTGCAAAGTCTGAACGTGAGCTCCCGTCCCAATCTTCTTTCGTCCCTCTCTCATCTCGAAATACTCCCAATCATCCAAAATTGTGAGGCTTCGGCGCCATTTGCGTCAGTGAAGCCCCTGTTTGCGAGTCGAAGCAACGAATTCGGGGGAAATGATTTCCCGCTTTTGGTTTCAGCATTGCGTTTCGGTTTTTGGCCTTGAGACTTTTGCGCAAGTTGCGAGTGTACTCTCCCACTTTGCCATGATCGGAATATGGTCATAGCAGGGCGCATGCGTAAGACTTCGCTAGAAACATCTCCGAGGGATTCTCGGGAAATTGGTTGCACTTCCTTACCACGCATTTTCACAGAGGATATATACCAAGAAATCGAACCTCTTTTCCCGTACCGGAACTATGGGAAATTGATCGCACCCCGCAACTTCGCATGAGGCTAGAGAGAGACTACTGAGATTAGCGAATGAGGCAAGTGAGGTACGGTAAAAAAAGGTTATCAAGAACAGTACACAGCGTGTCAGCGCAGACGAATCCTTTGTTTCTCGCGGCGGATCATTTCACTCGATTCGAGGGCGAGGAGCGGTCAATAAGAGGGAGAAAATGCGCAATGAATTAGGCGGCCTAGCTCATAAGAGAGTGTGAAATGGGTCATGAATGATACAGCGATCGTTTCCCAACACAGAGCGCTACTCCATGCGAAAAAGTCAGGTCGTTCGGTTTGATTAGAGAGAAGTTATTAGATGGTTTACATTATTTCGAAAATTGAATGACCTCATATTTGATATTGCTACTGAAAAAGTAAGGCGAAAATCGAAATTCTGCCGCCTACAACTTTTCCCAATAGAGTTTCCCCAACATCCTACACAGTTAGATTGCCTCTGGCACTATCCACTCCTTGGATAACTTTTGATTTATGTGAAAAACCATCGAAAATGGGTTTTTCTATAAAGCCACTGCTTCCGTTTTCAAAATATCATGGTCTAAGTCACTCAGGAATGATCCCCTACCATATATCTACAGATCTTATTTTTTGGTTTTGGTGATTCTGAGCATCTAAGCCTTAGGCATCTTGTTTAGCACAACATACTTTTGTAAAAAATGAGCATGTTTAGGCAAAGTTTTCCAGCTTCCTGATTCTGCCCATAACAAACGGTTTTGACAGGGTGGTAGTAATGAAGTGTGTCTCAAAGTTGTAGGCGGTGGATTTTAGAAATAGGCCTTTGTCTCCAAGTTACGCAGCACTAAAGTTCAAGCTTTTGGTGCGACGAATGAGTGTGAATCACGGCGAGTATAAGTTGAGTTTCAAGCGATGGATAAAGACCAAACGATTCTCGCTCCCCATTTCTCGATCGTACAGATATGTTTCTTGGAAACATCATCTATACATTTTACTGAGTTGGGTCTCCCTCTCACTTCATTCTCACCACCGATCGCACGAGTCACACCGAAATGAGAGAAATTAAAGGAAAGAAAAATATTGTCTCCGCCGCCTCAATTCCCTCTTTGACACGCTGTGCAGTATGATGTTTTTGTTAGAAAAGAAATAGCAGAGTGCTATCGATCGGTGCCCTATCACTCTGTTTTAATCTCCCTCGTGAAACGTAACCGAACAGCATTCAAACAAGTAAAAAGTAATTTATTTCTGCACGCTTCATTTTGAAATGTGAATATGTTCACGAGTAAAATTAATTAGAACGAAAATAGTCTCACGGATCGCTCAAAGTCCTGCAGGGCCCTCTTCGATTCGTCCTCTGACGAGTATGAGTCCGCGCGGAGCATCGAGGAGAGAGCGGGGATGATGTCCACGACGAATCTGGAACTATACAATTAGAGTTCCGAAAACAAACGAGCACTCGTCGAGTTTTGAAAACGAGTACTCGTTTTCCGAGCCATTCGAGTACTCGTTTTCTCGGCGAGTACTCGCGAGCATTTCACTCAAAATGAGCGAGAGTGGGCGGTCGAATTGAAGTGAGAATGAAGGGAATGTCGAGTTATGTTTCAAGGATGAGATAAATAACGAATCGAAATTTCTTTTTCGGAACACCCTAGAACCCTGTTGAACAGAATCTCTTTATAATTTCCTGATGAAACATATCTAGTTGTGAGGGTTGAATTTCATCTATCGCCGATCATTCCTCGATCCACCGACCGCGCGAGTACCCGCGCGAGTACTCGAATGAGATGAACAAATGCTCGTCGAGAACGAGTACTCGTTTCCTTTCTCTAAACGAGTACTCGTTTTCGCGCGATCACTCGTTTTCGAAACTCTATATACAATTGAGATCGTTGTTCTAATTCATTTATGCTCGTCTGAGCGACCATACAGTATAATAATTATCTCGGATGGATTCGAAACTTTGAACGCTTAAGTGCTTGCTGCACTACCGTTTCTTTGTAAGCTAAAACAACGTGAATTATACGGAAGATCACGATATTGAATACAGTTGAGGATCAGGCACCTCTGATGCATGCTCCCAGCCAGCTTGCCCATGATCACGGAGAAAATCCAGTCGAGAGAAAGGGCACCCGTATTTTTATCACACCTATTCTATAAGCTGAGGAGCATGGATTGCGCCTCTACACTATGCATAGCGCGCTGTCAATGAGTGTTTGGGCAGCTAATTTAATGAAACAATAGTGCATCTAGTGCATTCTGCCCTACCGTTCTTCTCAGCCGGTGGTTTCAAGTTCAAACTTTAAACCCAATTTGTTCAAAAAAGAGAAAGGATACCTCTGATGCATACTGCCCGCCAATTTCCCCATGATCACTGAGAAGATCCAATCGAGGGACAGGGCACCAGTGTCTTTCTGCCAATTAATTAATTAATTATTTGGTAAATTATCATTTCTCCTTCTCATTAGAACGAGAGTGGCCTTCCGAAGGTATAGACCGAGTGAAACTCAACTCGCTCCATAAAATGGACGGTACAATGAAATAGCGAAGCATTGTTGAAGTGTTTTTCACGTGATGAATAGTGATCTGATATTTTTTAGGAAATCTCACTGTTCTTCACAAATTGTACTTCTGAATTTCACAACTTAAATCGAACATTGTTTTTTTGTTCAATTGTGTTTCACCGTGCTCATTTAGACATGAGCTAATGCAAATGTTCAATGAATTCTTCTTCATCTGAGCTCACAAAAATATCATAATCACACCTTCAGCAACTCCTGCACGTCGTTCGCCGTCGTCAGCTCCTGATCGGGCGAGCTGTTCTTGAACTGGAAAGATCAAAGATCACTTTTAGACTAGAGAGATCAAAGATCATTCCAAGGGGCAGAACATTTCAGAGGCCATAGATGTTTACAAGATGATTCACAACTTCAGAGAGCACCCCGAGACAGGAGAGACCAAAGACAACTCAGAGACTGTCAGAGACTGTCTAGAAGATGAAATATCAAAGATCAACACTAGAAAATCGAGAGATTAATAATCATTTCAAGAGGTCAAAGACCAAAGATCAAACCCGGCTCGGCAGGTAGCCCAGCACGATCTCCTCCACGTTGATGCTGTGGAAATCGTACTGTGTGATCATCTCATGCGTCGCGAACCCCTTCTGCGATTGGGGACCGCCTGAAAAAGAAACACTGTCAATGAAATTGTCGTTGTCAATCAGTGAATTGTCATTGTCAAAAGATGATAAATTGAATGGATTTTTCTCATGCGTCGCGTACCCTTTTTGAGATTGGGGACCGCATGAAAATAATTTTTTTTATGTTACTTCTTCCGAGACTGTGAAATTTAGGCCGTTTTTTTCCAATGTTCACATCCAAATAAGAAGAATCCAAGAATCCGTGATCCCTTAGAGTTTAGCAGAAATTTCCTGTCGCCGAACTTTGTCCACCCATCAATCCCCTGGGAGTCGAATGGCAAAAGCAATTCAGCGTCGTTGCTTCCAGCTTGCCGCCATAAAACTTGACAGATGGGCCTCGTTAGGGCGAACTGCTCTAGCTCACAACTTTCTCTGATTCTCTCTCTCTATTCTTCTTGCTCCCTCACTTTCTCTGCCTACTCTGACTCTCTCCAATATCCATACTCTCTCACGTTCATCAAGAAATAATATTTGATTGAAAATTTTCTCAGAAAGAACTACTTGTGCTCATGAGCCAATTGCATTTTCAAAGCACCAGGCGCACCATGTACGATTCAGAACGATCGAAAATGGATAAAAATGAAAGATCAAATCGACTCACCAAATATGAAAATGATTAACTTTTGGGCGTTCGGCCGTGTCGGGATGCCAGTGCCAATCTGGAATGAGGGATTTGAGCTCATTTTTGTGTATCCATTTCAAGCGATTTTACAGTTATAAAACAACGCTATGTAGGAGGAAGATTAGGTGGATTTGAGGACATTGTCTGACAAACATCAAATCTCACTTGTCGAATTGTCCTTATGTATCTGTTGAAACATAATCGAATTTATGATAGACTTGGTAGTACATATCTTTGAATACAACCTCACTGCGTATCGGGCAACGTTTTTTTTCTGGATCTCATTACACTCCCTCTATCCGTTCAAGCCCTGATGAAAATTCAACTCCGAATTCAATCATCTAACTTTCCAGTGCAATTTTTCCATTTTTCCTACCAAGCAAACAATTTACTTGATTATTTTTATTGAAAAATCACCTGATACGGCAGCGGCTTGGGCGGAGCGAAGTCCTCCACCCTATCTTGTGGATCCGATTTGTGCGTGACGCGAATGCCGCGCATGGGAGCGCATCCCATCTGGAAGGAGGGGTTGTTATTGTTATTGTTGTTGTTGTTGTTGTTTTGGCAAAACAATAATAACCATAACAAGGAGGGGTCTACGCGAAACTTTAGATGTTGCTATTTTTGATGTTCTTGTTTTGGCGAAAAAAACAACAACAATAACAATAACATCGGAAAAAGTAACATGGAGTAGAGGAGCGCAAAAGTGAAGGGAAATGCGATGGGGAAGAGTGCTGCTGCTGCATAATTCACTCGATTGCATTACTCCCAATCATAAGAGAAGAGCAAGAGGGTAGGGGCGCTCTCTCCATTTTGCGCACTCTCTCGCTCTGACTAGCCAGTGATAGAGTACGCAAATGAATATTTTTGAACGTATTTCGAGCTTGAAGCCGTGAGGAAAATGCGCAGAAAATATTCCAAAATTTCATTCCGGAAAGGGTAGGAGCAGTGAATTAACGAGAGATGTAGACTACAGCATAAGTGAGCAGAATTCATGAACAAATTTTGCTGACCATTTATGCCTTAGAAAAACGCACACGCCCTTAGAAATATTTTGATCCTTAGTAAGGAAAGGTTCAAAGGTAAGTAAGGTTTAGTAAGGTTTAGTAAGGAAATACCTTACATGCTCGCCTAGAATCATGTGTTAAGTACTAGAGAATCGCCTAGAAGCCTATGAGGTATTGTAGAAAACAAGCCGAGCATCGCGAAGCTTCCATAAAACATCATACGCGTAAACTCGAGATTGAAAAAGCAATAGACAGGCGTTGAGCGGGAAGAGAGGCAGGGAAAGAGAAAAAAAATGGAGCTTCCTCGGAAATAATAATAATGTGCACAGGAGAGATGCGATCTATGAAAGTTTTCGAGGTAAATTCACAAAATATAAATAGCTCATAAGTAAGATCAACATAGCATTCGCGATGAAAAGAGTCGAGAAGACTATGGAAGGTAAGATGGCTAACTTTCCCTGTGGCAGATTTGAGCAGTAAAGTCTGCCGAAACCATCAGAAAACATTCAGAACGTTGAAAAATCAAAATTTAATCTAGGTTGATAGTTTGGTCAACCCTGGTAAGTGGAAGATAAAGTAGTAAAGAAGTCAGCTGGTAGAGAAACGGGAGAGAAAGATGAGCAATGATGATATGATGGAAGAGGAGGAAGAGGAGAGGTGGAGGAGGTGTAAAATGTGAGGGGATGCGTTTTTTTTAAAGAATTGATTGCTAATTAGCTACTATTATTATGGATTTCCTGGAGAATATAACTAAATCATGGTGAGATATGATGGAAGAGGAGGGGAGGAAGAGGTGTAAAAATGAAAAGAAGCTTCCTTGATTGTTGTGATTATTATTACTATTTGTGCTTCGGGCAAAGAGAGAAAATCAAATATCATACCTTCAACTTTCAACGGTCGGGTGAAAGAACTGAAAGATTCTGAAACTTTCAATCTTTCAGTTCTTTCACCCAACCGTTGAAAGTTGAAGGTATGATAGTTGTGTAAAATTAATCCTCAAGTGCATTTTTTGTAACGGGGTGAAAATGTGATGAGAGTCAGTAATGAGATGAGAGAGTTGAGAGGTGTGATGAGAGAAGAGGATCAGAGCAGAGGTGTAAGAAGACCAGGCTGAGATATTGAAAAAGACATTCCTCTCTCTCTCACCCAGCTGTTTTCAATGAATCGGGGGGTGAAAATACTGCCGTTACGTCTAATAATGTCGTAGATTTGAAGACCTGAGGAGAATGAGCGAGATATGCTTACTCATTTCACCATGATCAATGGTTGTAGATATCTGATGTGGATCAAGAGACGAGAACATTCCTCATTCTATCGCATTTCAAACTGCATAATTCGCACTTGGAGAAATTGTAATCAAAAAGCATCATACCCAAATCTATAGTGCGATCTGTGAAACACAACTTGGTCAGGAAATACAATTCAAGAACTCAATCTTTTTAGTAAGAAAAGGCGGGAAAAGGAGTCATCCCACGTTCATTCGCCCTCTCAGCTTCTTGAGTGTGATTGCCGGAGGCACAAATGGTACAATTCCTCCTGCGGCTACACTAATTCATGCCCAAAAAAAGTTTTTAGCAAAGTTTAAGAAGAGGGAAACTATTATTAATCAAAAAGGACAGCTTACGGAAATCAAAAGAATGCCCGATGAAACACAACTAATTTTTAAAAAAAATCACGAGGCGATGATCTGAAGTGAGGTCACTTGATGTTGAGAGAGCTTGAGAGATTGCAGCGAGAGAGAGAGAGAGAGAGAAATAAGGAGAGTCTTATCCTGGCAAGCAATCCCAAGTCACTCAATTGCTCCTCAGCTACTCTCTCATGTGCCCTCTCTAACGGAGTTCGTGAGTGGGGGATCTCAGCTCGGGTTTTCACAAGGGCCTATCATCGAGTCTTACTATCAAAGTACATCGTCCGCTCAAGGGATTTAGGCGCTATACCAATAAAAATTTCGTAGAAACTGCTACAAAAAATAATAAAAATACATTTGGTTCCGCCCAACATTGCGTGATCACGAGAAAAGAGGCAACCCAATCACAGCGTGCCAGAGAGGGGAGATAATCCAATTATCGCGGCAAATCATTCTTCGTGATCTGAGAGACAATGGGTAAATATAACCTGTGAAACATATCCCATATCTCACTGATAAGGATAAAATATGTAAATAAGAATTTAGATTCTTATCAAAGCGTCTTATTTGATGCCGCTCTATCAATTTCTGCATATTAATTTAATTTGAAATGCGTTTTTCGATTGGTCATCTGCCACGGCTATCTCCTCAGAGGCCTTCAGAGGAAACCCCTACACCCGCACTATTTTTGGAATGCTCATAACATGGACTACAACGGCGCTAAAAAATATTCGCCAAAATTTTCCTCATATCCGAAAAATTCGAAATTTAAGGTATTTTTCGCGTTTTTCTCGAATATGAGGAACATTTTCGCGAATAATTTAAGCGCCGTGTTAGTCCATGTTATGAGCTTTCCAAAAATAATGCGGGTGTGGGGGTTTCCTCCGACGGCCTCTGAGGAGATAGCCGTTGAAGATGACCAATCGGAAACTGCATTTCAAATTAAAAGAATAAGCAAAAATCGATAGAGTGGCACCAAATCAGATGCTTTGATAAGAATTTATTATCAAATTTGCATATTTTATCATTATCACTGAGATATGGAATATGTTTCACAAGTTTTATATACCCATTGTCTTTCAGAACATGGAAAATGAATTGCCGCGGAGAACAAAGGAGGTCTCCCTCTCTGGCACGCTGTGCCAATGGAAGAAATGGAAGGAAATGGAGATAAATCAACACAAGCATTCTCCTCCCTCGCAATAAATTCGTGTGTCTATTCTATTCTGAAGGGAGGGACAGGAAATGGTCTCCTCATTTCTCGTCGGTCAGAGAGGCGAGGGAGCGTGGGGAATGGAGAGGGTTAGAGTGGTCAGAGAAACGAGAGAGCGTGGTAAATAAAGAGAGTCCGACCATCCCTCTTCTATTCAGAAGAATAGCGGACAGGAAGGGGCACACGGACAATAAATCAACCACAACATTGCATTCGTCAAAGGAGAAATCTGTGTCTCACATTCTGTGGGGAATATTGGGTAGGGAGGGGCAATATTTGGGGGGAAATATATGTCCCCAAGATATTGCGACGTTCCAAAGTTGGTTGGGGTATTGAGAAAGTGGCATACATCAGCAGAGTCATTACATATGGAATCTGAGTCTCGGAAGGAAAAGAGAGCGGTGTGAGGGTCAGTCATGGTACATCATAGTTTGGAGAGGTGCAAACGTTGCGTTTTGAATCAACATCAACAACATTTCCTTCTTCTAAGAAAAATCAAGAGTCCGTCAAACCACTAGATTGTTAAAGTATACAAGTATCGCGAAGAAAATCGAGAACTCTGTCAGGATAAATCAGCAGCCACTTGTCATCTCTAATAGAGTGAAGAGACAGATGGGTTAGAAGGAGGAGGAGACACTCAGAGGGGCTAGAGAGTGTGTGAAATGGAGAGACGGAGGACCAACACCACCGTGTTATTGAGGTTCCTTGCTGTGAAGGATGATGCAAACAGGCGCACTAGGCACCAACAATTGGGGTGGTTTCTGGGTTTTAGAAGGTAATCCAGTTTCGGCAGGATCAAAGTGCTAAAATGCAATCGTCTTCTGGAGGTTTCTGATAGTGATTATCCTCGTCAAATTCTTCTACGTTCGACTAAAAACACGAAGGTTCCATGCGGCAAAGACGTCATTTCTTAGCTTTTGTGAGCTGTTGTTCAGAACTCAGAGACCACTATTTCCAGGAACTATTGTGCAGGAATGGAGGAGGTTCTGAATAGACGGGACCGTTTGAGCGTCAGAATGGTACACGTGGTGGGCATGCGGCCCCGGTGTTCTGTGAATTTCAACTGACCGAAAAGCAATAGTGTTCAAGTTGAGTTTCATAGGGTACGTATTTGATTGATTTCTCCGAATCTATAATGGAATAACAATTTCCTTTTTTAACGTCATAAAAGCAGTCGTGCTCTATATGAGTTTCATTGGGGATGTTTCGTAATGTGTTGTGAACAAGACCGTGCAAAAATATAAATTAAAATGATAAGCTCTATGTTCCCTAAAAAAAAACTCCAACTACTCGGAATACGTAACCAGAATGCATATTGAGAATGCTGCCTAAAGAACGCTCTGAACGATAATTGGTGGTCAACCAGAGAACCTAAGGTTCAGAATGCTGAATAGCGACGATGGGCATGATGCATAAACAGTTCTCGTGGCTAGAAGGGAGGAAGAAAAGGATGGTCAGAGATGGTCAGATGACTGTGGTTATGCATTATAGATAGGAGTCTTCTGAAAGTTTGAACGATTCTATTTTTAGTGACTTGCTTGAGCATCATCAGAGTCAACGCAATGAATAAAGAAACCAACAAAAAAGAAAATCAAAAATACATTTGGTCACGGGGAGCATGAATATTGCCACAGTGGGATGCTATTTTCCCATTTCAACCATAACATCAGTCCCAAGATACCTCAAGAAAAGAAAGTAACGTAAAGTAAATCACTAAACCGAAAAAAACCGAAACCGAGTACAGCCCCTTGCTAAAAATGGAAAAGAAATACATAAACGAGACTGAGAGTCGTCTCTTCGTTTTGCCTTATCGCTCGTCAGTCAAAGAAGCGAGAGCGCATTGCGAAATGAGAGAATCAGACCGTACAACACAAGAAGATATCAGATGACTGCCATACAGAAGAAAGCAGCTTCTGTTGTCGATACTCAGCACGAAAAAATGGAAGCCTTCTTTTTTACAAATATTTCCTCTCATTACACGCATTTTATCACACAACTCACAATAGAATGAGAGAAACTATTCAGCGAGAAACGACGGGGCCGCAAAACAGAGACAAGCCACAGGCCCGAGAGGCACGTGTAAGGTGTTAGAAAAGGGGGAGAGGTATTAGGGGCTCAACCCAACCACGTTCCACCCAGCCTCGTGGTCGCTTAAAGAAAGAGGCTGCTTCTTTCGAAATTTTGTTTTTGTTTTGATGTTTTCGGCTTTTGCAAGGGGTCTTGGACCAAAATTTGTTACAGTTTGATACCGTCAGAGAAGGCGAGAGAGCATGAGAAATTGAGAGAGTCAGACACGATTCGTAGAAATAGCGCAAGCCCCTTGACGCAAATCTCATCTGACGATGCGGTGAAGGAGAGAGAGAGAGAGAGAGGATTGTAGATAGTAAACAGCCATCTCGAAATATAAGTGATGCGCAAAGCGAAAAGCGTTCAGAAATTGACGTTTTGAGGAGATATTCCGTATTCATCCTCTTCGGATTTTCCATAGCCCTGTTATCTCCTCGTTCAATGGATGACTGATTGCGTAGACTACCTCTTGAATGAGAGGGCGATTGTCGTAGACCGTAAACAAGAAGGATGGTTCCCAGATTGGCAAATGAAAGGATACGCGAACCGGCTGAACCCGATGTAAGAGCATCGTTCGGCCAAAGGGGCTGGAGTGAGAGCTAATTTGATGGAATTTTTACAGAAAAAAAATGCGCGATAATATCATGAAGGAGGCGACTGTAAGCGAGAGATTGCGTTGGGATAATCTTTGAATGATGCAATCGGTTCTAGGATAGCTATCGTAAGATTATTTTCTATTCCACTCGTAGTTGGCCTTTGACGAACGTTCGAGGGGGCGGAGAAAGGAAGAGACCGGGAGGAGGCGGTAGATCAAGTGTCCTCCTCCCCCCTTCCTTCCCCTTGCCTCTCTCCCAGACAATCGATAGCTCGCTATCCAGCACATCTCATTTGCTGAGCATTTCAAACGCACGATAAATATAAGAGTGATGCCACCCAGATCAGGTCTAGCTTCCTCGAACACTCTTGCTTATTCTAAACGCTATCGCATTTCTTCTGGCAATGTTACAGTTACATTGCAACGAAGTTAAGGAAGAAAAAATAGTTTGAATTATGTAATTAGGTCTAGCTTCAAGTGATGAACCAAGCGACATTCGTAGTCACGCGGGATATAAAAAGACAAGGTGGATGATGATAATGTATAGGGAAATGACAACGAGAAGCAAAGATCAGCCGGGTTCGATAAACCAACGTTCTATCTCTGTTGGAAATGATGATATAACAGGCATTGGACCGGGTAATAACAATTTCGCAATGTTTTTTTCGATTATTACACTAATCAAAGACTGGCAAGATGTCTTTGTTCATATGAATATGCGAGGACGCAGGAGG
This sequence comes from Pristionchus exspectatus, assembly GCA_911812115.1. Classification (NCBI taxonomy): domain Eukaryota; kingdom Metazoa; phylum Nematoda; class Chromadorea; order Rhabditida; family Neodiplogasteridae; genus Pristionchus; species Pristionchus exspectatus. The sequence goes on along the minus strand of OU461582.1, from coordinate 32,977,710 downwards.
ACATGAACGAAGATTCCAAGAAATCATTTGTGAATTCTGGGAAGATGAGCAAATTGGACGTCAAAGTGCGCAAAAAAAAGGTGCGTTTTTTCGAGGAAATGAAGCGAAAATACGAAAATACCGCATCAGCTAATGCGGTAATCGAAAAAGGCAGACATTTTGTGCATGACGACAGCGGTCAGAGAGACGAGATAGTGTGCGAAATGAAGAGAGTTAGACACTCTGTCCATATTTGTTAGAAATTCATCAAAAAAAAGCAGACGACGCATTTAGCCGGTTTCGAGAATTAGCGGATGTGCATAATTTGTTATGGGAATGGGGCTTAGAGAGAGCGAGAGGGCGGGCAAATTTAGGAGAGTTACTAGAGAAGTGCCCGAGCTCTAAAAGACACTACCCTCGAAAAGCACGTACTTGAAATTGGGACTAGGGAGCTGATTTGAATCAGTGATGCTGATTTTGTGTGCTTTTAGTGCTTTGGCCTTCAATATTCGGACCGCTTCCGCGTCAATAAATCGAATAGTGTTATAATAATAGTAATATTTATCCGCACGATGACATGGCTGTGGGGGGGGGGTGGGGTTGAAAGGGGAAATTGAACTAGATGAGTAGGGCGAATGATATGAGCAACCGAGTAAATCAAGTGTTCTAAAATAAATGGCAGAGCGCTCCTGATCGACAAAAGTAGTAGCAAAATTCGAATAGCATGAAAAAGCATCGAGTAGTGACAATGCAGCGTTCGCACAAACACAAGAAAGAGCCTATGAATAAATTGTGGAAAACGAGAGTGAAGGGAGCGTCTGACTCTCTCCAATACGCACGCTCTCTCGCCCAGTCTGCCCGGGCGGGAGACCAGGGCAAACAAGGAGACGATCGGACGAAAAAGCCGGCGCCTGAGGGGAGGATTTTCATGCATGTGAAACGCGGCGCAAGGATATGGCGCCTGAGGCGATTTTCGGTCTATTAGGAATACATATTAGTGTTATTGCAGAAAAAAAGAAATGGGTCTTTGAATTCTTGGACCTATTTAGATTTTTTTATCAGAAATACTTACTGGACTGGCAATGCTTGGAATACTCGCATCTAGAGTTTCGAAAACGAGTGATCGCGCGAAAACGAGTACTCGTTTAGAAAAAGGAAACGAGTACTCGTTCTCGACGAGCATTTGTTTATCTCATTCGAGTACTCGCGCGAGTACTCGCACGGTCGGTGGATCGAGGAATGATAGGCGCTTGATGAAATTCAACCCTCACAACTAGATTTGTTTCATCAGCAAATTATAAAAAAAACTCTGTTCAAAATGGTTCTAGTGTGTTCCGAAAAAGAAATTCCGATTCGTTATTTATCGTACCTTTCAAATTCAACGGTTCAATGATCGAGTTGATACTTTCTGAAACTTTCAAAAGTATCAAGCTCCGTTTGAGCTTCCCAGCCACTTTGGCGGGTTTTCCTTTTGGTTCTGTGTTTACCATACCCGGTTTCCTAAATAAGCCAGAAAAGTACCCAAAATATGCGGTATTACGGCCGCGAAGCACATATTTGTTAGTTTCGAAAATGAATACCGTAATCGAATTTCGGAGCCGGAAAAGGCTGGCGCGAGAGGTGTGTCTGTTGACCAGTGTGATCGCTTGCTGGCATTCGATTTGCAGTTTGGGCCGTTTCACAGCGTTCTCACAGTTTCTTGTTGATTGATTCGCATATTTTGTCTTATCTATTGTATTTCCGATTGAAATTGAACCGTTGAAATTGAAAGGTACGATATCTCATCCTTGAAACATAACTCGACATTCCCTTCATTCTCACTTCAAATCGACCGCCCACTCACGCTCATTTAGAGTGAAATGCTCGCGATTACTCGCCGAGAAAACGAGTACTCGTATGGCTCGGAAAACGAGTGCTCGTTTTCAAAACTCGACGAGTACTCGTTTGTTTTCGAAACTCTACTCGCATCATTCAACAGGAAAACTTTCTTAAACATGAATAAATTGAATTTGAATTCAGCATAAATGATATTATTATTTCTGCAGATTCCTAGCCTAAAAGTGGAATGATGCCTAAACGAGTCATCAGCGATATCAACAACAGCGAAACATATGGCTTTCCGCGTAGCTGAAAGTGCGCACTAGGGGAAAGCCTATGATGAGATTGGAAGTAAGCTGCAGACTCTGTATCGTGCGTTTCAAATGCTCAGCAAACTCAATGTGCTGGTTAGCGTATTGATTGTTTGGGAAGGGAAGAGGTAGGGCGGAGGAGAGCAGGTAGATCACTAGCCTCCTCCCGTCCTCTTCCTAACTCCGCCCCTCGAACGGTAGTCAAAGGTCAACTACGAGTGGAACGGAGAATAATTTCACGATAAGTGTTGCAACTAAGAATAATCGTATCTTCATTTCGCACGTTTGCCGGTCCGAGAGGGGTTCAAGGCGATCAAAAGAGTGACTAATAAGCCGGAAATGCTTTGCAGAATCGTCCTAATATTGACCTATGCAATCATCATTTGAACCTAGGGGCGATCGACTTTTCAGTCCGTTGCATCTGAAGATGGAAGAACCTTCGACCGTTTTATATGCACAATGATAACGAAAACCTTAATCGCCACCTCATAACAGCTTGGAAAAAAGGTTAAGGTGTATCCACGTCAAGCGATTTTACGTCGTAAGACAACACTAATTGGGACCCACTGGTGAGGCCAGCTGTTAGAAAATAGGACAAATAAGATGAGAAAGAGTAGTAGAATACGAATCGAAATATTTCTCACAGTTGCGCAATTATGCCAAAGATTCTTCTGATTAGTGATGACTATACCTCAATTAGGTGACTTTAATAATGTCGCTGCTCACAAATTGACGCTATTCATTACTGGAAAGATTTTGATTGAGTGACTGGATCTTTCGGAAAGCGAGTCCGTTGAAAAATCAACGGGATAGCTGCACCAATTTTACTATCTTATCTGGGACACTAAAGCCAAAGAACGCCCAATCAGCGCATCAAAAATTGCGTCCCAATTGGGAATTTGCGTCAAAACAATAACAAAAACACGATTTCGTCGAGTAGCTAAAATAGTAATCGCGAGCCGATGTCAGATGATGCATCTAAGAGAGTGGGGGACGCAGGCCGTCAAAATAAAGTCATCATTGCAAAAATTGTTTATTAATGACAAACCCGTGTTCGGAACACAGTTTTTTTACAGACATCTCTCTGACTGGTGAATGGGTACAAGGAAAGGAATGGACATGTTGTGAAGCGGATGATATACTGTTATTGTTACTGAAATAGTAATCGCCCAGCGCCGATGTCAGATGATGCATCTTAGAGAGTGAGTGAGGGAGAGGGAGGAATACGGGCGTCAAAATATCCCAAGTAGGGCTGTCGGAATGAGGAATCCGTCTCTTCTTTTGATATGCTATTTCCCGTCGCTCCTCCCGGCTCTAATGGAGCGATGGAGGGAGGGAAGCCCCGCTAAGAGATGAGGTGGTGGGATATACATTGTCTCCTCATTTCGCATGATCTCTCGCCTGTCAGAGTGAGCGATATAGCAGGGAAAATGGAGAGAGTCAGATATATTACGAAAATAGGAGGCACTCGCGGTTGCATACGGTCTCTCAGAGGTCTGGTTTGGAAGCGGCGGAAAGGGATTGCAACAACGCCTTATTATATTTAGTGCGTAATTAATTTGAAACTGACTGGGCCTTTTTATGTTCCCTTATTTCGAAGAACTCTCTTCAAGTGTGAAATAAATTTCGGATGCGGCTCAAAATAGAGAAAATTCAAGAAAGATTTGCACGAGAGACACAACTAAAGTACGAGAAAGGACAATTTAGCTGCGACTAAAGGTAAAATTAGACGGAAATTGGCTTAGATTGATGCAAATTCAGGATGAGTAAGGAAGGTTGAGAGGATGAGAGAAAACAGGAAAAATAAGTGAGTAAAGGGGCTCACGCGCATCTCTCTTCCGAATTCATCAACTACCAATTCATTCCGGGGATGAGGAGAGGAAAACTCTGACGCAAATTCTCGACGAGATAAAATTGATAAGTGAAGCCCTAAAATTTGTCCGATTTCGATTGGTGTGCGCACCCCATTTCCTCTTTATCTTCAAGGTATTGAGAAATGTAGGAGTCATACAACTAGATAGTTCAAAAAGACAATCGTCATGGTTTTCAAAATTAATAGATTACAAAAGAGATTCGGATTAGATTTTTTACACATGAAGCACTGCAAAAATGCAACGAAAGAATACTTCCTAGACATGCAGACGGGTGTTTCGGTTCTTGGGTCGTTGAGAACCTATGAATTCAGTGCCAAAAATCAAAACTTGAATCTCGGTGTGCAACCGATACTGTCTATTTCCTCTTTTCCTTGGGAATCGGGACTAATCACCATTCAATTCAATGCTAAAGAGACTGCTAAAGAGACATATTCAGGAAGATGCAACTGGAGTGAATACGCTATACGGAATTGCGAAATCACGAGGTATCTGAGACGAATGTAAATCTCGACATTTATTTTAGCCGGTCAGAGTCTCGGTCGGATCCCGAAAGCAGTAGTGAATACTAGAGTTCGAAATACGGGTAATCGTCTCTTCATTTTCCACACTCTCTCGCCTCTCTGACCGGTGAGAGAGTGCTTGAAATGAAGAGACGGCGACCCGAATTGCGCACTCTAGTGAATACCCTGCTATGAAGCGCAAAATGAGCTGAAGCATGAGAAATTTTGCATCAACGATAGTTCCTTACGAGCTGCGATCTCTTCGGTGAGTGTGTTTTTCATCGGTAGGAGAAGTTATGGGGCTTTTTTGCCCCTACTTCTAAACAACTTTTAGATGCATCACTTGTTTCGGAGTGACGAGGGTTTAGAGTAAGTATGCCACGCACTCAACAAAACAACGAGAAAACACGCAGAAGAATGCATTTAAAGAAGGCGTAAACTCCAAATGCGGGGAAGCACTTCCCTGTGCAATCAGGGGGAAGTACTGTAGGAGGGTGAGAGTGACAGACGCGAGAGTATTTCGCTCCTCTCCCGTCTCTTCCCATCTCCTCTGCGTCTTGACTTAGCTCCCTTCCCTTTTGTACCGCGCATCTTGATTTTGCCTGTGCCCTGTAGAAACTTTGCGCGCGTGTAACTCGGTTCAAAGTAGAGCTAACGAGTTCTAATTTTCGAACTTTTTTTTTTTTTTTTTTTCGAACATTTTCGAGTTAATGTGGTTTACGGAAACTATCGACCTATGACGTTAGATATCCCCCGAAAATTTTGAGTTTACGCCTTCTTTAAGGGATAGGTCGGAAAGATGAATTCGCCTCTTTCTCATCAAAATATCAGGGAATGAAACATTTCTTCCGTGTAGCATACTTCCACAAAAATAGAGTGGCTACCGTAGTCAAAAAATTTGCGCTGGTTATGTTTAACCCTTTGGAAGAGGCTTAAAACGCTCTCGGAATCAATCAGTTTTGCGGGATTTCTGGACTAGTATCTCCTCGTTTCACCTGCTCTCTCGCAGGTCAGAGAAGGGCGAGAGAGCGTGTCAGAGTGAGAGAGTCAGAGATATTCACAAGTCAGAGAGAGAGACGAGAGAAATCGAGAGAGTCCCTCTCGTCACTCTATTCAGGGAATGTTGCAGGCAGGAAATTGGACAAACTTCCGACATGTCCCATCACTTTGATGTTTCTTTCTTTCTCTGGACTCTCATAATTTCGCGTGCTCTCTCGTCTTTCTCTGGCCGGCAAGAGAACGCATGAGAAGATGTGTCACAGATTCAGGAATAACTTTCATCGTATCATTTTCATAAATTACCTTGGATGAGGCCAAGATAAATCGGATACGCATAAATTCGTATATCTATGTATATTTAGGCAGACAGAGTACGGCTTCCGTGTAGGAGTAAAGGAGGAGGCACAAATTGACCGGATTAAGGGGATGCCTCCCACTTAAAGGAGGCATAAGAAGTGGGATTGGAGAGGTTATGCATGGGAATTACACTGGAGACCCAGGATACAAATTAGGACAAAAGACTTTGCCAGGTATTAGACAATAGCGAATGGTTTTCGTAGTTACAGCACTCATTTCAAATTCGGAAGCGCATTAGTTGATTGAGGGGATAGGAGATATTGAAAAGAGCACGTGAAATAAACGGCATTGCACGATGACGATTTTTCAACATGCCTAGTCAGGAAAAGATAGTGAAGCAGGTTAGTAAAACAAACACCTGAGGCAGTACGCGTTAAATTGAGAGGGGATGCAACGGAAGAGGAGAGGGAGAACTAATCCGTGGAAATGTCCCCACTTTCTCTCTCGAAGGGACATCGAAGAGAGGATGCGCGCCCCTCTCATCCCACCCCGCTAGAGTTCGAAATACGGATAGCCGTCTATTCATTTTGCACACTCTCTCACCTCTCTGACCCATGAGAGAGTGTGCGAAATGAAGAGACGCTTATCCGTATTTCGAACTCTACTCCCGTTGCTCGGATTAGAATCCTTGAGTGTGGGGAGCGCTGACTCTCTCCGTTTCACGTGCTCACTCGACTTCTCTAGCCTCAAATTAGAGGAAGTTCCTAATGAAATGGACGGGTTTGAATGAGGATGTCCTCACATCTGAGATGAAATCACCGATAAAATTGCGGAACAACCTTGTTCGGAGAAATGGGATTTTTTCTGTCCCTTTTCTCAATATTTTTCAGAAACCCAATTTTTCTTGATTAATTCACATTGGAAGCGACATTTCAATTTGTGACGACGTTGTAGTCATGACCAAATTAATTTCTCATAAGATACGGCCTCAACGATTTTATCTCATGAAGCAAGTACGAAATAGCATCAAAATAAGGGAGGGCGCCCTATTTGTACTATAATACCGAAGTACCAGGATGCCTAATTATTTTTAGGCAATTCGATGCCAAACTGTGACGCAAGAGTATCAAAATAAGGGAGGGTGCGTTATCAATCAGTGATTGAGGAGTCTTGCCATAGGATTCATGGAACGTCGTTTTGGATGCGACATCTCAGTCTGTGACGTAAAACGTTATCAATCTAGCACAGGAATCTTATTATTTTCTGGTGGACGCGACATTTTCGGTTTCAATTTGTGACGTAAATGAAGGGAAGCCAATCACGGGTTGCTTGAATATTTTGGGATGGAAAAAAATCCCAGTTTCAAACTGTGAAGACGGGCATAAATTGAGATATGGAATATTACCAAATCTCTAACCCATTCTTAATCTTTTTTTAGTTAGAGAACTTCCTCAACGTCATGCCGTAATACAAGCATGAGAATCTTTCCATAATTAAAAAAACCCCGGATAAACGTAGTGCCAGATTCCTGCGTGTCCACCGATCAGATTTCATCGTTTAGTAGATGACTAATTCGAAGAGAAAACATTGTTTGGGTGTCGAGACTCCCTGAAGGAACGTTTCTGTAGCCCTCTCTCAGATCCGCTAACTCTCTCGCGTTGTCTGACTTCCATGCAATCATGGCATTTCAATAGGATCAAAAAAGGAACGCACTGTTTACGTAACAGTGTTTGGAAAATTCTCTGCATCTCTTCATGCTGCATGCTCTCTCGTTACTCTGACCGTCGAAAGATAATTGGGATTGAAGAGAATCCATTTCTCACAGTAAATCATGCTGATCAGTATATATCCAGTCATCATTTTGACCAATTCGCTTTCATTTTGATTTCCCTTTTCACAAAAATGTAAACTTTTACAGAATGCGCAGTCTACTTTGTGTAATTCTACTTGTTTCCGTCACTGACGGAAGTTTCGATTTACCTCCAAATGTTCGCGCGCTTCTATCTGAGGATTTCAACGTCACTGCCGGCGAAATTATTGTTGCTGAAGAGGCTGAAAAACTGAACCTAACAGCAAAAGAACACCTCGCCTACTGTACGAGTAAGACCATTTCAGTTTTTTGCAAAAAAAAACAAACATGAGCGTAATTTAAATGTATATTCCGGCGTAGGAAATCCAAAGAACGGGAAACATTCATTTCTAAATTTAGGTACGGTTGCCGCTTTCTTATTCTCACCAGAAGAGAAGCTGTCAATGAAAGATGAAAAATGTAGCCCGAGACAGATGAAAGTAAAATCTTCAGATGACGTACTTTCTTATTTATGTTAAATATTATATTTGTACTTTTAAGGTCATTTTCTATTTGAAGGAGCATTGTCCGAATACTTACAAGAAAATGGTGCAACTCAATGAAGTTTTCGAGAAGAAAATGGATGATAACTTGGATCGTGATACGTGGGAATACGTGCAATTTGTGAGATTTTCAGAGTTTATTTTTTCGGAAAAATGGGATGCTGAAAAAAAACTATCAATAATGCTGCAGGTTCGTTATACAATGTTGGTGAACATGGTAGAGTATTCGCATTTCGAACGCGGGCTCAAAACCGCTAACGAAACCTCAGCCAAGTTCGGAAACGACATGGCAACGGTTAGTACTCGAAAATTATTTACGCTATTTGAGTAGTCCTGTCGGAATACTGACAATGACTGATCCTATGAAGTTCGCGCATAATTCTTTCAGATCCTGCATAAATTCAAGATACTACCTCAAGAAGCGAAGGATAGCATCGAACGGGGATTCTGTGCTCAAACCCTGCTGCGAATCGCGATGGAAGACCCAAAAGTGAAAGATGATGAGTTCCGACAAAGCACCATTCGTGCGATCATGGATATTGAGAAGAAGATGGGCGATGTGAACTGAACTATCACAATAATTGATGCATGATAAAAATTCAACTTTTTTTTTCTTTTCGCTTTGTACAATATTCAAAATAAAATCCAATGAATGATTATAAAAAAATTGTAGAGCAAAGCAGAGGAACATTGTTTGAGCGTAACACAGCGAGCAGATACTTGTTAAACTCTCCTAATTTCCCCCATTCTCTCGCTTTACCTGACAATCATGAACGTGAGCACGGTTTACATTACAGACAAAGAATTTTTTCTATTCTCGAAATCTCTAGATCCATTGTGCTCTCTCATTGCACTAACCTATGATAGACCGTTCAAATATAATAGAACGATGCTTCACTGTAAACCATTTCGATCAGTATATAGTCAATCATGAATCAGGCTTTTCGCTTGCATTTTAATGCTCACATCGTTCATTGATTAGCGTATTTTCAGAATGCACATTATTCTTGGTATTCTTATTTTATCCTCTTTTGCTGAAGGAGCTTTCGACCTACCACCCAATGTTCGTCTTTTTTCCCTTTTCCACTATGGAACTTCTTGATCGACGCGAAGCAAAATATCAAAAATTTTGCACAGGTTCGAGCGCTGTTGTCGTACGATTTCAATGTCACTGCTGGGGAAATAATCGTTGAGGAAGAGGCTGACAAGCTGAACCTAACCGTAAAGGAGCTTGTCGAAATGTGTTCGAGTTAGTTCAACTCACATGATTTAAAAGAAGACAACTCGATTGTCGATTTATTTTCTAATAACTTTCAATAGAGTTCGAAATACGGGTATTCGTCTCTTCATGTCGCGTGCTTTCTCACCGGTCAGAGTTGCGAGAGAGAGAGAGAGAGAGAGAGAGAGAGAGACAGACAGGCAGAGAGACTCTGGTATTGAGTTCCTACTAGGCCACCTAGTAAATGACCATTTTCATGCGATTCCTACTAGGTCACCTAGTGCAAATCTGAGACTATTTCGTCCTACTAGGTGACCTAGAGCACTTCCTACTAGGCCACCTACTCAAAGAGCCCTGGCCCCATTCCTAGTAGGCCACCTAGTGGTTCTACCTTCCTACTAGGCCACCTAGAGCCATTTCCTACTAGGTCACCTAGTCTGTGTCAGTGAGAGCGATTTGCTTACCCGGTTTGACTGGATCTCATGCTGCCTATAAGGTCCCTTCGCGGGCTCCTCCAACATCAGCACTGGCGCCCAGTCGCTGTAACTACCCTACGATCCCAGTCGGAAACGAATCCACTTTCCTACGGAAAGTGAGACGCTGGGTTTCTGTGAGAAACCCTAAAAGGTGCTTGATTTGGGTCCCCCTTTTGATGGTTATGCGAATCTCAATAAAAGTAACGGAATCTGAAATATCCAAAATTAATAAAAGTGGTGGAATCTAAAATATCCAAAATTAATAAAAGTGGTGGAATCTAACAAACTCGAATCCCAAATTCGCGCTTTTATGCCTCGTCTCCAAATTTGCCTCAAACGAGACAATGTGTAGAGAAGGCACACCGACCGCCTTCGGCGATCGGTGGGCCTTCTGATATCAAACGCCTAAATGTATATAAGACAACTCCCGAAAGTCTTCTATGGTCGAGGAGCCTTGTTCGATTAAACACCTTTGAAAAAAACCCCAATACTTGCGCGAATTTGGGCTTCGAGTTTGTTAGATTCCACCACTTTTATTAATTTTGGATATTTTAGATTCCACCACTTTTATTAATTTTGGATATTTCAGATTCCGTTACTTTTATTGAGATTCGCATAACCATCAAAAGGGGGACCCAAATCAAGCACCTTTTAGGGTTTCTCACAGAAACCCAGCGTCTCACTTTCCGTAGGAAAGTGGATTCCTTTACTTTTATTGTTGCACAGCAACAACATTTCATTTTTTTAACAGTTGGATTGCATTCTGTCACTTTAAGAATGTGCAAGGGGGGCTCTGCCCCCCTTGACCCCCCCGCCAGGGGGGCTCCGCCCCCCTGGACCCCCCACCGCGCCACGTTAAGTGCATAGTCCCTACAAAAAATTCGCTCAAAATTGTAACACGTAATGAAAGGATGAAGAAAGAAAGATAAAGATACCACTCTTTTTGAGGGATTTTGGTTCTGAATGCTTGACGCACCTGGTTTGACTATTAACACACCCAGGTGCACCTATTGAGCCTACCCCAGTATGCTAAAATAGTGGCGAAAACGTTCGCACAAGTGGAGAGTCGAGCAACTTATTGCACGCAAAGTAAACCCCTTTGCGGCTGCGCCACGAATTTCACTTTAAAATGGTATCTGGTCCACTCCTGACCCTCCAGCAGCGAACTAAAAATAGAGCAAAACTTCTCCCAAGAGTTGGACTCGAACCCACAACCGATTGAATGCAAAGCAACTCCCTTACCGCCTGCGCCACGAATTGCACTTAAAAATGATCCCTGATCAATTCCTGACCTTCCAGAAGCAAGCTAAAAATGGAGCAAAACATTTGCCATCAGTTGGAGTCGAACCAGGAACGACCAACACCAGCGGCGAGCCAGTCAATCCTCTTAGCCACTACAACACGAGGCACATGTTGGGCGAGCTCTGAGAGCGCTCTATCTCCTCTCCCTCCCCTCTCCCACACGCTCTCCCCGCGCGCCGTTCATCAGCCATAGTGCAAACTTTGGAGGTCCATAACTCGACGCAGAATGCGCCTAAGCTCCCAATTCGAAAAAGTGAACCTTAGAATCTGCCCAAAAGCTTAACCTCGGGTTTTGGTGAGCTTAGGACAAAAGGGCCGAGGTGTTGGAAAATAGATCCACGCACACAAAGTGACCGCATTGAGGTGCCTGTCATTTGGCGCTCGATTGAGCTTTTTGGACAAAATTTTTTTTGGGAGGTCCTGAGGCCATGGGAGTAAGGCCTGCAAAGTTTGGTGAGCTTAGGCGCACTTTGAAACTTTGAGCTCCGCCCACCGCGCCAGGGGGCAAAAATAAGGGAGAAATTTGTTGGGCTTGGACCCAAATTGCTGTGGCGCTTCGCGCCACAGCTAATTTTGGATCTGTGGTTGTCCACGTGCACAGTGATTACTGTGACTGGCAATACACTGAGTTTAATCGTAACCTATTGGTTGCTATTTTGGATGCCTAGTTTTGGCTGATATGAGAATATCGAAAATGAATAGCTAGCAGATTTATTGCTAAATCGCATTCATAATCAATGAAAAAGTATAGTGACTGTTCTAGCCGACTTCGTCAATTATACTATAGAGTGGTACTGTCCACAGCATTACATCAATCTTCTTTCCTACTAGGCTACCTAGTGTGCAAGCACCGTCTCCCTCCCCTCTTTCCTAGTAGGTCACCTAGTCGACAGTCGATCTTTTCCTAGTAGGCCACCTAGTGGCCCATGGCTTCCTACTAGGCCACCTAGTTCAACTCCTACTAGTTTGCTAGCTAGGAGCCTAGTAGGAAATTTACTAGGTGGCCTAGTAGGAACTCAATACCAGAGGAGAGAGAGAGAGAGAGACAGAGACAGAGACAGAGACAGAGACAGAGAGACAGAGAGACAGAGACAGAGACAGAGACAGAGACAGAGAGACAGAGACAGAGACAGAGAGACAGAGACAGAGAGAGCGCTAAGTGAAAAGACCATTACCCGTATTTCGAACTCTAAAGAATTATGAATTGTAGGAAATATTGGAGTGTATGTGTTTAATCTGGAGGAGACTCGGTCAATTAACGCCGAAAGATGTCCGCACCTATCCGCTGCTAACTCATCGAACGAGGTATCGTGAGATTATTTTCCGTTCCACTCGTAGCTGACCTTTGACGAACGTTCGAGGAGGAGGAGAAAGGAAGAGGCCGGGAGGAGGCCAGTGATCTACCTGCTCTCCTCCGCCCTACCTCTTCCCTTCCTCTCTCTCCCAGACAATCAATACGCTAACCAGCACATTGAGTTTGCTGAGCATTTGAAACGCACGATACCAACCACCCCATTCTGACCCCCTTTGTTCTCTCCAGAAAAGAGTGAACAAGGGGATTAAGTTTCGAATTTTCCCGCCACACCGTAATCGGACTGCAAATCGATATCAGAATATAATATGTTTCTGAAACATATCTCGATTTCAACCGCTCATCCGCATTCAGAATGAGAATTGGTTTAAGTTTCAGACACATTTCATATTCCGTGATCGCAGTTCGACTACAACCCTTTTCTGTAGAATGCAGCGCAACGAATTATATTAAGATTAACAAAAATAACTATGATATTTTCTCAGTTCATGTCTAGAATCTCCCAATGTCCGGCCCTTCATGGCGCATTCTCAAGACGCTTGCAAATCTTTCGAAATAAATTGGAGAAATTGGAAAACAATGAGAAACAATGGGCTAATGAGGTCAATTTTTCAATTATTTTATTTGGAACCAATTTTAGTCCCTTTTCCTCCAAATTCACCATCACATAAATACAATTACAGACTGCTGAGGCACTTTTTCAAACATGGTTCACGTTTTTGCAAATGCTGGATGGATCTATAGACGAATTGGAAGTCTCTCAGCGGATCGCCGTGCTTTGGCCTACGGTGAGTAATTTTAGAGGTTTTTTTTCGCGTTCTCAGACCGTCCAGAAAACAATTTGAAGAACGTACTGATTACAGTTAAGTTAATTACAGTTAAGCTACTTAGTTAAGTTAAGTTAAGTTACTTAGTTAATTACAGTTCAATTAATTGCAGTAATTATGATTACAAGTGCAATCATATTGTATTATAGGTTTACCACCATTTCAAGCAGCATCAAAAATCGAAGGATCAAAAATCGATATCGAACGGGCCTTCTGTATCCAGACTGCTGCGAGAATAGTACAAGAGGATTGCATGATAACGGTCTTTTCGTTCATATTTTCCGAGGAGTGTTAACCATTGAACCAATATGGGCCAATAACCAATGTGAAATGCGTTTGTATATTAATACGAAAAAAACACAAAAAAAACTTCGTTACATTCCAATAAATACCTGTACTTCAAGGATAACTCGTACCGGCAGCTCTTCATCAAATACGTGGTGGAGCAGGAGAAATGGCTCGAAAGAAATGCAACTGACGTTTGATTATGAATTGAGCCCAGTGCATATTCACTATTGCTGTCCATGCGGAATAAAAGATTCTAATGTTGTTGTGTGTGTGCTTTGAACAATGAACATCCAAAGATCAGACAAAACTGGACTTTATCGAATGTTATCTTTCTGTGTTCTTTTAGCAGATGAATATCGGGAAAGATCAAAGAGCGTGCCGCTAGTCGGCCGCGCTGTTCTTTTTGTTGATGAATATTGGGAAAGATCAAAAGATCAATGGGGGCGTGCCGCCTCAGCCGTTCCAGTCGACTTGGACTTCCTGAAATTTAAATATGTGCAAAAATTAATTTCAGGTCTTTCTCAAATAAATTTAACAAAAAAATCTATATCGAAATACAACTTTCAACAGGCCCAAAAATGTGAATAATTTAAAGAGCACTTTATAAATATTTTAATTATATTCAAAAATAAATAAATAATAAAATAATATAAATTACGTCAACGGTTTCGTCGTCCTTGCGCGGGCGGAACACGTTGCCGCGCGCGATCGCCTCGTTCCACTGGCGAACCTGAGGATGGGAAAGATCAAAGATTGAAGTTTAAAGATCAAAGATTAGGAATCAGATCAGGCTTCTTCCATTGGTCCAAGACCAAAAGACCAAAGATAAGAAGTTTGAAATCCCACCTCCTCCTCCTTCCGCTTGTTCAGTCGTCTCTTCGGTTTGGGCGGGGTCTTCAGCTGTAGAACAATCAAAAACATCAAGAGAGCCCAATCCTGCCTTTCTTGGAGCACTCTCTCTTTACAACGCGTGCGTGCGTTTTTGGACAATTTCAAGCCATTGTTTTGACTCTGTGGTTTGAAATGGCCCAAAATCCGAATATATTTATTTAATTACCTTGGCTTTCTTCGAGTCGCTGTCTATCTGTGTCTCGTTGCTCTGCATCGCGGGCGTTTTCGCCTCGCGCTCCTTCTTCAGCTTGGACGATTCCTGCAGTTAAATTGCGGTAAATATAAAAAAACCGTCAAAATTATTTTTTAGGATGCTATCTTATAGGATGAATGCGCTAATGCTATTGAATTCCTTTACTTTTTTCATTATTCCAGTTCGCTACTTCTCACAAAACATCGTTCTTTCTGGTCATTTTGAGCCGGCTCTTCTCAATTTAAAAGTTCAAGTTGAAATTTCACACCAATTCCACTTTACTACTACTGTAGGGTACGGTAGGTCCCAGCGGATGCGGTAGGTCAGGGTACTAACCAATTCCTTTATAAGGTAAACTAACCAATAAAAAAACCGACCAATTCATCCGCTCGCTCCCGGCTGACCATCGTCTCGTTCGTGCCCACTCGCTCCGTGGATGGCAGACCACTGTTGCCGACCCGACTGCCGCCGCCTCCGCCCTTCTGCGAGTCGTCCATCGGCGTCTGAATTGTGGTTTAATTTCAGGCTGAATTTAAGTTCAAGTCAAGTTAATTTCAGACCAATTTGAGGAGGTAGTGTCTACAGATGGGGTACATTGCGATAGTTTAGAACATACTAGGTCAGACTGTGGTAGCATTTGAGTACTATCTAAAGCCGCCCTTCTGCGAGTCGTCCATCGGCGTCTGTGCGTACGGTAATGAGTATGGAAGGCTAGACTACGGTAGGAAAGGATACGGTAGGATAGCATGCGGAAGGGCTGGCAACACTTGGTCATAACTGTGCTATTATTTGAGACCAATCTAAAGCCCAAAGTCTTTCCGCGAGTCTTCAACGGCAGGAATACGGTCCAAGTTAGAGCACGGTAGGTCAGGGTACGGTGGGTAAATTGCTCGAGCATCATTAACCAAGCAAGGATCAAAGATCAAAGACCACCGTTCCCAACCTTGCTGCCGCCTCCCGCGCCCGTGCCGGCTTCCTTCGTGCTCGCGTCGTCGCCGTCCTGGAATTGGAGGGATTTTTTTAAGTTGAATCCAGGATGAAATCAGGATATTTTTAGGATAAATTCTGGTCAAATTCAGGTTGATTTAAGGTTGATTTCAGGTAAAAACGACATTGTTTTCAGGTGAAAATATGGCTAATTTCCGTACAATTTCAGGATAAATTCAGATCAATTACGGGTCAATTTCACTCACATTCTCCCTGTCCACTCTCTTCGCGTCGCTGCTCTGCTTGCTGAACGGGTCACTGCTCGAGACGGGCCGCAGCGGGTCCTTCTGGGAGAGATCATAGATCAAAGGTCCATGGGTCAGAGATCAACTTTATCCCGCCTTATGCACCAATCCATTGCTGGCAGTTTTGAACATCGAAAGATCAACGATCAACTGCCAGACATCAGAGATAACCGATGCCTTGCTCATTTTCCTAGCCTTTCCTGACCAGAGATCAAAGATCAAACCTCCGCTCTCGTAGTCTTCCGCCTAACTCCTCCTCCGTCCTTGTCCGATGGCTTCTCCGAGCCGTCCCTGTCGTCGCGAGCCTTGCGCCTCTGCAATGGGAACAGGTGCTGACGCGCTTGAAGTAGATACTTGCGCATTTGAGGTGTTGGGTAAAAGGTATGCGTGAGGAGTTGACGCGTTTGAGGTGTTTTGCCAAAAGGCATGCAAGCCTGAGGTGACGTGCTAATGGTGCTGGCATGCTTGAAGCAAGCTCCCGTGATACTCAGTAAAGTAACAACTGACACCTAAGAGAGGCTAAATATCAAAGATCAAAGATAAAAAACCATAGATCAAAGACCAAAGATCAAAGTACCCTCGGCAGCTGCTCCTGGTTGCTCCTGTTGTTGCTTTTCGCCGTGCGCGAGCGGTTGATTCGTCTAAAAAATACTCTTTGATCTTTGATCACAGATCCTTGATCTTTACAACCTTTTCAATGTCAGCTCTAAGAAGAATGCGAGTGATCGCTATTCATCAAGGGCTCTCTAAATCACTCGGTCCTTCTTGAATCAGAGCGAAAATGATGTGAATGATCTTTTAACTCGTGATCTTTGATCTCTAATCTCTCCAACTCACTCTCTCGTCTTCTTCCTCTCGTCCTCGAGCGTCTTCTCCTGTAAGTGAGCAAAGATCAGAGATCAAATCCTCTAAACCCCCTTTTGATCTTCGATCTTTGATCTCTCCAACGTACCTTCACATCATGGTTGATGTTCTCCCTCTCGATTACGGTAATCTTGCGGCTGCCGCCCCTGTCCAGCGCCGTCTCCACGCGGTCATGCGAACTCTGCGAATGGGAGTTGATCTTTGGATATTTGATCTTTGATCTCTGATCTTTGCTACTATTCTGGAATTGCACTAAGGAAAGATCAATAGGTCCAGAAAACGAGAACAGGAGTGCGACAAGATGTATGCGTCTGCGATTACTCTTTTCGTGATCTTTGATCTTCGATCTTTTCTACCGTAATCCCAACTCACCCCATCGCAAGAGAGCATCTTTACAATCTGATCTTTGAACTTTGATCTTTGGTCTCTGATCTTTACTACTGTAATCCAAACTCACCCCGTTGAAGGAGACCTTGGAGGAGCCGGGCGGCCCGCAGCACGACAGCGCCAGCAGCGAGACTGCAATGGGCTGATGATCTTTGGTCTATGATGATAAAAACAGCACGAATGAGAGCTACCGTACCCGGCCAAAGCGGTAATTCAAACTAGAATATTTAATAGTGAAGTGTAGTGCACGACATCTAACTTAGATCCCTACGGATACCGTACCCACTAAACTATCGTGCTCAAAGACTATTTACCAGATCCAGAGACTACCGTATCCACAACCATAATCTACTGTACAAAGGTACTACCTTATCCAAAGACTACAGTAATCAGAAAACTACAGTACCCCCGCAAAACTAGCGTACCATACCTCCGAGCAGTCCGGCCAGCGCCAGCAACACGTCGATCATCGAGACGACGGGCAGTAGAGATCGAAGATCAAAGATCAAAGATCAGGGTCAGTCGCGGAAGAGAGACGGGGAGAGACCACTCGGGAGGGCGCGTTGGGGTGAGAATGAGGGAAGGAGGGAAAAGAGAAATTGTAATTCTCCATTCTCGCACGCCTAATTTGGTATGTGAATTAATCAATTATGAATTATGAATTTACTTTATTGAAATTAAAATAATCGTAGCAGATGCGGTAAAAAAAAATCAAAAAGATGTGGTGTTTGTCATTAACATTCAATTGATAAAAACAGATCAATGCCGATTTGGAATTTGTTCAGAAAGAAAGATTCGAAAATACAGATATGAATTCAGCCATGATTATCCCTCCACTTCCATCGTCGGCTCCGTTTCGAAGAGGCGAATGAAGACACCGACCTTCCTGAATCAAAGGACTTTTGTTTATTATCGACTGAATTATAAGTAGACTTTCAATCGTAACGAAACAACTAGTCGTTTAATAGGGAAATCACCCTTCGCTCTCCTCATTCCGCGCTGTCTCTCGTGAAGAAGGCGGTGCATTTCCCTATTAAACGACTAGTTGTTTCGTTACGATTGAAAGCCTAATTATAAGTTAGCGCTGCTGGACTCGTTCGAATTCGGCAGGAAAACAAAGAAAAAGCAAAGAAAAAATAAGTTAGTCTTTGATCTTTGAACTTTGAACTCCCAAACCTGCAAAAGGGGCACTTGGCTGCCTCCTCCAGACTCTGCTCCTCCGCGCACAGAAGGCAGACAATGTGGCCGCAGACTGGAAAGAATTCACAGGCTCGAAATGAACAAGAATATTCCAAAACTTAAACACGCCATCGTGGGCACAGTCAATGGAGAAGTCGTCTCCGAGGGGAGGGGAGGGTTCGATGCGAGATAAACGGTAATGAACGAAATGCTTAGGGTCGATAAGATAAGCCTATGCTAGTCACCAGTGTAGGCGGCTCGCAGTCGTGTATCCATAGGATCAGTCCTTAGGATCGGCTAAGTCACTCACAAATGTAAGCCGCGCGCACTCTCGGATTTGCAGACAGACAGATGCCGCAGCCGCGATTGAACAGGAGATGCTCAGTGTTGCTGCAAGATGAAAAAATTGAACTCGTTATGAGCACTTTGAATGATCTTCTAAAGGAAAATATGAATCGCTGCGATTTGGGAGATCATTTAGGCAAAATAAAGACTCCTAAAAAAAGAGAAAAAAATAAAAAAAAATAAAGACACCTGTCGTTCGCCTCTCTCCTCTCCGCTAGACGCTTCTTTGCTGCGGCGGCCGCCGCAATCCCCCGATTGCGTCGGTGTAGAAGTGTGCGTAGACGTCTGTTCACCAATTCCCCGTGATTCCTCCGAGCCCCTCTTGCTGCACTTTCTTCTGCAGCTGTTGATGCTGCTGCATTTGCTGCAGGCTCCACCGGACTGAGTGTCTCGAAAAGGACGGGCGTCGTCTCCTGTTCTCCAACGTCCAGCAGCCATTCAAAACCATTATCCGGCGCCCCAAATACCGCCCTTGCTGCGGCTGGGGGCCTTAGCAACCTGAAAAGGAAGGTGGGTTGTCAGTGTTGTCCGCGATATATTCCGCCGGGGGATTAATCCCTCCTAACTAGACTTTGAAAAACAAAATTCTACCAACTATGCGAATGATTGCCCAGAGTCGTTTGCACTCACTCATTCAACCATTTCCATTCAACCATTTCCTAGAGTGGTCTCGCAAACGATTGTTTGTTTATTGTTGTTTGTTTGTTTGTTTGTTTGTTTGTTTAACGATTGTCTCTTTATTTCACACACTCGCTCACCGGTCAGAGAGGCGAGAGAGCATGTGCAATGGAGAGACGGCGACACACTCTAGTACGCGGGATGGTGATTCGATTGTTGAGAAGCCATTCATACCTTTGTCGCCGCTCTCGATTCCGGACGACCTGATCGGCCGGGGTCGAGTCCCGGTGGTCCTCCATCAGATTGCCAAGCACGTCGCGAGAGAGATCATCGATGACTGCGACAGGGGCAGGCATTTCTGAGCTGAGATAGGACTGCGAAACTATTTTTGAGTGATAAACGCGCATTTGATTGGAAGCAAACAGAGATTGGTTTAGCACTAATTGTAAGCACGTATAATCAACGACTACAAAAATGTTAAAGATGAAAAATGAATCAGCGTCGCGAGAATGAGAATAGAGAAGAGCGAGTTTTGACCTGATGAAAAAGACAGAAGAGGCGACGTCCGATCAGCAATGTGCGATGGGCCTCCTGGCACCGCTTCTGAGGGTGGCGAGACCAAGTCTCCATGTCACGTATGTACTCTCTTATCGATCAGGGTGCCAAAAGATTAGGCAAACTGAAGAGACGGATTCTTCATCACGACAAACGTGTCCAACACTGCATCCCGATTCTCACGAACTTTTATCAACACAATTTTAACAATAGCACATACACGGAATCCGTAACAACAATAACAACAACAACAACAATGCGACGTGCCATTCCGGAGACCACCAGGCTGGCAACTAACTGATCGAGGGCGCGTTTCCTTGAAGTCGAAAATTGTGCACGAACCCTCACCCCCCCCCCCCTCCTTAGTCCCTCTGGCACACGATTGTTGATCCGAACTGGAATACCGATGATGTAATGACGAATTAAGATTTGAAATCACTAAGGAAGATTAGAATCAGAAAAAATAATCACCTGGAAGAATGAAATTTCTACAGCGGTACTGGATCCGAGTGTCACCATCGCAATGCGACACGTAGACTTCCGCTATTGCCAGAATGTTCTCCCAAATTGATGAACATGCTGCAAAGGTTCAATGTCCTCATGTCTACCTTCACTACAGAAAAATTATGAAATGGCAAAGTGCCCAACTCACACTGAATATAGGTTATTCATTGACAGGTTGTTGCTTACGGAGAAAATGAGCGTGTGTAGAACGCTGAAAATTTAGTTAAAAATCGGACGAAGGAAACATAAAGGACACGATAAAATAATACTAGAGCAAATAAGACATCAAGCGGGGGAAGGAACGGCCAAAGCCTCTAAGCGTAGTGCAGACTGATAGCAGAACGCGAGAGAGGGGAATGATAAGATAACGGCGACTCCGATTGATAGTGATCAGATAACACGATGGGATGAATAGCGTATTTGAACGACCGAACGATATGGCGAATGAAAAAAAGAGAGTGCATCATTCACTTTACAGAGCACTCAACCATCGGCCGCGTGGCGCAATGGATAACGCGTCTGCCTACGGAGCAGAAGATTGTATGTTCGATCCCTACCGTGGTCGCAACGTTTTGCTTCTCATGAGGAAATTCTTCATGAACTCTTGTTCCAAGTTTTGCATTCATTTTAGAAATCCTTTCAAAGTATCGTAATGTTGCCAATCCAGACAGAGGTTCTGTCACTGTTTTTAAGAGGGAAGATGAAGTGGGACTCCGAATTGTCCGATTCCAAATTAGAAAACGAATTCAGCATGACCAGAGAAATTACAAATTTCGATCGCAGTCCAGGCCAAGATTGCGAACAACAATGATAGTTAAAAATGGGATCAAACAGCGTGTTTCACTTTTAGGTCTTTATTATCGTACACCGAGTCCATTCTCCACGATGATGGTCCATCATTGTCCATGATGGACCATCATTGTCCATCATTTTTCCATCATCGAAGTTCTTTGCTTAAAATGCGATAATCAGGGCTCTTTTTGTGCCTGTTGCACTCTTTTTGGGTCCCTTTTCACATTTGAGTGAAAAAATAAAATAAAAACAATCATTTTCATTGTGAAATTCACATTCCATTCGATTCCATCAAATTTCCATCATTTGCCAATCGCAAACTGACGGGAAGCTCGGTGGATAGCTGGAGCCGGGAAACTACGGTACCCTAAACTCCGGACACGTTTCATTTTCGGAACCTCGTACCTTCGTTTTTTTAAATCGATTTTCATATTTGTTTACCGCGATTATTCTTATGTTTCTCTTGTTCAATCGTGCGTTTGACAGAGGGCAACCTTTCCTTGTAGTCTGATTGAGGTTTTCCTTGTCGCAATGACTTGATTTCACGCTTTTCTTCTGTGACTGCGCTGTCCCTCTCTATGAAAGTGAAACAAATCTTGTTTCTCCTGTGATTCGAGTTCTAGGCATTGCTCTTGTTCTGTTTCATGTTTATTTCGTGACGACATTGACCACGACCCTTTCCTAATCGCCGATTCTCCAGGCCAAGAAGTGGCGCGATGACGATTTCGTGTTTCGAGCCGGAAGGATGTCATTCGTCTCTCGAGTCTTACTCCTCCTCACATCCATGGTTTCGACGGTTACCGTAAGTCTTCTAACATGCAACCAAGTTCAAATGTGAAGTTTGAGTTTATGTACTCAGCGACTAAGAGGATAGAGTGAAAAAAACCGTTCAGAGCCAGCGACTATGCGGGAGGCGTCTAACCGAGGCTCTCGCTCTCTGTCGTATGTGACCACAAGTGATGAGGTGATGAGCTCTCAATTGATAATGGCAAAAACAATCGAGATTCGAATTTAAATTTTTTGCCATGAAAAATCCTAAATTATCTAATTCTGCTTCTTCTTGCAGGTGTCAACACAACAGCTACGCCAAGGCCTCCGGAGGCTAGAGCGAGGTTGGGCCGCATCCTCTCCAAGGTGGTAAGTCGTTTTTTCATAATTAATATTATTTTGTCGGTTATTGACATTGATGTGTGAATGAGAATAATGATAATGAAGTTATTCTATTCAGATCTCGTCGGCTTCAGCGATTCTCCGATCGAAGCAGCAAGCTGCGATTCCTCTCAATATGAGTCAATCAGACGAAGATGATAAGACGGAGAGTGACAAGTGAAGAGTGAAGAGATTCGTTCCATCCCTTGTATCTCTTTCCCCCACGATTGTTTCACTTCTTATATATTCTAATCCATAGCTACTCATAATGCAAATAACGTAAGTGTTAGCAAACATACTCGCTATGATTCGTTCTGTAGATATTATTCTGTAATTATCCAATAAATATTCTTATCAATTCATCCAGCAGGTTCCGATTAAATTAAACATCACATGCCAATGCAAATTTGTCGGTACTTATCTGTTAATTGGTCCAATTTTTTCTCGCAGAGTATTCCTTCCTAGCATTTTCTTTCCTTCTCTTAAGAGACTAGAGACAAAGGGCTTCATCTAGCTTCTCCGCTCTTACCATTGGAATTTCGGCTCAAATACAGTATCAAAAATACTATTCTGATTTTTCTACTGCCGAAGTTGCGGAACCAATAAGGCCATCGAGTGAATAATAGAATAACTCGTCTCTTAACCTCTATTTCGCTGGGAATGGTATACCTTTCATATTTATCAGCAACAAAACAATGTGAACAGCAACTGACAAGTTGCTAATAACGATTACACCAAAAGTTGAACGAGTTAAGTATTAAAAATAAATACATCTAGAGGTAAATAATGTGATTAGAATAATAGACCTAGTGATAACTAGAAATACAGTCCCAAAGGGGAAACAATTCAAGTGATAACCTAACTTGAGGGCCTTGCGGGACGCCTCTGGAGCTGGCGTAGCTGTTGGGCTGGATTCCACGGCGTAGCTTGCTTCCGTAGATGTTGCGGAAGGTGTTGGCTCCTGCACGTAGAAGTACAATTAGATAATTTAGGATTTTTCATGGCAAAAAAATTTAAATTCGAATCTCGATTATTTTTGCCATTATCAATTGAGAGCTCATCACCTACCTCATTCATTTCGGCAAATGTAAACGGGTTTACTTTACAATATAATTTCTCTTTCACACTAATAATACAAATAAGCGATATTTCAAATAAGAGTCAGAAATATGGCAGGAAGGCAGTAGAGGCCCTGATACTATATACCACTGGACAACCGTCAGATCCAGCCTATCCATCATTAACTATTTTTTCAAAGAAGATAATTACCATTAAATTCCCGATGAGTGCGTGCGTACGGTGTTGAGTTGCTCTCTTATAGGTCGATGATACTTGTGGTCACATACGACAGAGAGCGAGAGCCTCGGTTAGACGCCTCCCGCATAGTCGCTGGCTCTGAACGGTTTTTTCACTCTATCCTCTTAGTCGCTGAGTACATAAACTCAAACTGCACATTTGAACTTGGATGCACGTTAGAAGACTTACGGTAACCGTCGAAACCATGGATGTGAGGAGGAGTAAGACTCGAGAGACGAATGACATCCTTCCGGCTCGAAACACGAAATCGTCATCGCGCCACTTCTTGGCCTGGAGAATCGGCGATTAGGAAAGGGCCGTGGTCAATGGCGTCACGAAATAAACATGAAACAGAACAAGAGCAATGCCTAGAACTCGAATCACAGGAGAAACAAGATTTGTTTCACTTTCATAGAGAGGGACAGCGCAGTCACAGAAGAAAAGCGTGAAATCAAGTCATTGCGACAAGGAAAACCTCAATCAGACTACAAGGAAAGGTTGCCCTCTGTCAAACGCACGATTGAACAAGAGAAACATAAGAATAATCGCGGTAAACAAATATGAAAATCGATTTAAAAAAACGAAGGTACGAGGTTCCGAAAATGAAACGTGTCCGGAGTTTAGGGTACCGTAGTTTCCCGGCTCCAGCTACCCACCGAGCTTCCCGTCAGTTTGCGATTGGCAAATGATGGAAATTTGATGGAATCGAATGGAATGTGAATTTCACAATGAAAATGATTGTTTTTATTTTATTTTTTCACTCAAATGTGAAAAGGGACCCAAAAAGAGTGCAACAGGCACAAAAAGAGCCCTGATTATCGCATTTTAAGCAAAGAACTTCGATGATGGAAAAATGATGGACAATGATGGTCCATCATGGACAATGATGGACCATCATCGTGGAGAATGGACTCGGTGTACGATAGCAATAACTCGTAAATCGAAATCCTCAACAAAGCAGCACGTCATCATTTATCAAATATCATAATGACGAAAAAACGATCACTGACGAATTGTAGATTCAGAGTCGCCCTGAAATTGGCTCGTTTTGTGAATACATTCTAAGTGCGTCAGCGCACTACAAGTGCGTCATCTAAACAAAATAAGCGTTCCAACCGTACTTTATATTCCGCTTCACGTGCTCGAGTATCTTTTCCCCTAGATCGTTTGCAGAAGAACGCTGCAATGGCAAGGGCGTGATAAAATATCGATCGTTTGGTGTGGACGCCTCGATCGCGTCAACACAGCAAGCGCGCAAATACCTCCCGATAGCATTTGAAGTCCGGCTTGCGAATTTGCTCAGAGATAATTTCGAACGGAATTGGTTGATTCACTCCGAACATCCAACTGTGCTTGTAACCAATCTCCTCCGATGCACCTTCGAGCACCATCTGAATAAATGGTTTTGTTTTACGAGGACGCCTCAAAAACGTCAACACGACAAGTGCGGCAGCTAATAAAAATAGATTTACCATCAGGAAATTCGTAACCCACTCCACTTTCAGTATCATCGCAGTTGTATGCAGCGAGTGTAGATGGGAGATTCGATGGAGAAGCGATTCAGATGGGTAGAAGGTGGCATCAGAGACCCGTTGGATGTTCATTTTGTGACACCTTAGAACAGTAACATTGTGGCCATCAAGAATCGGCTTTAGTTTTGTGAAAACTCGACTTTCGAATGGAATCTAAACGGATTATTAATGACCAAAAGTTATA
This sequence comes from Pristionchus exspectatus, assembly GCA_911812115.1. Classification (NCBI taxonomy): domain Eukaryota; kingdom Metazoa; phylum Nematoda; class Chromadorea; order Rhabditida; family Neodiplogasteridae; genus Pristionchus; species Pristionchus exspectatus. The sequence goes on along the minus strand of OU461582.1, from coordinate 32,952,435 downwards.
TCAGATAATTTCCAACTCGTTGTATGTATTCGTTTTTAAAGAAGGCGTAAACTCCAAATTCGGGGAAGCACTTCCCTGTGCAATCAGGGGGAAGTACTGTAAGAGGGTGAGAGTGACAGACGCGAGAGTTTTTCGCTCCTCTCCCGTCTCTTCCCATCTCTCTGCGTCTTGACCTAGACCCCTTCCCTTTGCACCGCGCATCTTGATTTTGCCTGTGCCCTGTAGAAAGTTTGCGCGCGTGTAACTCAGTTCAAAGTTGAGCTTGAGAGTTCTAATTTTCAAATTCGGAGTGTGGTTTACGGAAACTATCGACCTATGACATCAGATACCCCCCGAAAATATTGAGTTTACTCCTTCTTTAAAGAAGAGGATTCTTACAAAGGAATTACACAGGTGTCCTATTGATATTTCACAGCGTTGAAGAAAATATAGAATCAAGTTGTGTACCTGTTTCAATATGACAATTCTCGCTTGATGGGTGCGCAAAAGTATTTGGAGTTGATCAAAAAAATCGTCCGGAATGAGCGCATCGTGTGTAGAAACGACGTGAGGAAACATCTAAACGGAAACATCGTCCGACTTTTTTTCGCAACAACATTCGAATTGGGCATACTCTATCGTTTTCGCTAAATCGGACTTTTCGATATATAGATGATCTCTTTCACATTTCCGACAAAACGGACGAATTCATGAGAATAACGACCGATATGTATCACCATTCACTCACTCTAGAACAAACTAATACAAGTCCGAAAGAGTCAGCCTTCCTTGGCATGTCTGTAGCGGTAACCAATACGGGTACTGTTCGGACCTCACTATACAACAAGACCGATGATTACTCATTCTCAGTCGTTAGATACCCTCACTATGAATCGAATATTCCAATTAGTATGGGTCTGAACACGTTACATGGTGAAATAATTCGCATCTTCCGAAACTGTTCTCTATTCGAACATTTTTTGGAAAGAACTCGTCAACTTGCGCATTATTTCCTGCAAATTAAATACCCAAAAGAAATCCTATACTCTAGGCTGTATTCGACATTGAACAGAACCCCAGCGATATCACTAAAATATGCAGTTTGTAATAATGATATATGCATGCGTATTATCGAAAAACTTGATTTCCCCTTATGAGATATCTTCCCTTCCCTTCCCTTCCTTCCCTTCCTTCTCTTCCCTCTTCTCGAAAAGGGGTAGATCATTGATCTCTTGACCTTCCGATCTCTCCTCTCTCAATCTATCGATCGCTTCCCTTCTTCCCCCAGTCAGCAATCAGTCAAACCAGCGATTGGACGTTTCTTCTCACTCTGGCATATTATTCCACACCCACCTTTTGCCCTATATTGATATGAAATATTTAAAGTCCCCGTTAGTTCATTTGCGCTATTCATTGACACGTTTTCGCGTTAGTTGTTTGTTGTTTACTTTTATCTTCTTCATTCCCTATCTCTCTTGTCTCCCCACTTGCGAGGGGCGTCGTACTGACGAGGTCCACCCTTCGTGAGGCGGTTGGGTGTCTACGACCCAATGGACCGAAACACCCAGCCGCGTTCTTCTAGGAAGTCTTTCTATTTAGTTTTTCATAGCAGTTTCTCTATGTCTCTTCTTTCCGCAACCAGATTTAACTTTAATTTCTTCTTTTCCCAGGGACTGATCAAAGAAAAAAGGGCATATTGTGAAGGGACTCCAGTTCGAATTACACTCAATCAGTCCATCACTTTTGCGTCTCTGGTACACTCGTTCCGTACCAAGAGTATCAACTCCTTCTCTAATTCTTCAATCTGACCGCCCGTATCGAATCCCGGTACCACTTTAGAAGACCAGAATGGGTCCTATTGTAAGTAGTGCCCGAAACCCACCTCATCGCACAGTTCTTCGTCCCGGCCCCATTCGTCCTCAAAGCGGTCAGCGTCTTCCAGCGGCGCCGGCGGTTCGTGCATCTGCAAACATTGACCAAAACTGAGTTGTTTTGTATGGACACCATAAGCGCGCAAATTGCAAAAATTGGCCGAAACTGAGTCGTTTTGTGCGGACACCACGGTCGCGTCAGTCCGATACCTCGCCGTTTACTGCGACATAGTAGTAGTAGTATCTTAGATAACCGTGCGGGTACTGTCGACATCGGACCATCAGCTTGAATCCGTAGCCGAGTGGCGTCTGCAATAGAGTTTGCAATACGGGTCACCGTCTCTTCATTTCTCGCCCTCTCTCGCCTCCCTGATCGGTGAGAGAGTGTGCGAAATGAAGAGACGATAACCCATATTTCGAACTGTAGGCTGCGAGTTCAATTTAAATTATTACAATGTTTAAAAATGTTATCTCGAAAAGATCTTTATCTTCACCTGAGCAATATAGAGCAGTCCATTCTTCCACTTAATTTTGTCCAAGCATCGTTCGTTAGTTATCGCACGCATTTTCTTGCTGGTAGTCTTCATGTGGTGGATGTCGATTCTGAATTTTTAATAATAAGTACCTTTATTTAGAAATCTCACCGGTTCAGATGTTTGAATATCTCCAACAAGCAGAGGTCGGGAAGGCTGGAGATACTATCGGAGTCCATGAAATCTGTGGTGTGAAAAAAGATGCAACTCGAAAACTGGTGAAGTCTGTGTTTTGAATAGATGAAAAAACTGATTCTGAACTGGTACAAAAACGAGGGATAGGCCTCGATTTTTATGGAATACGGGAAATATTATGTTGTTGAATATTAAAAGTATGAGACGCCTCTCCCTTTTTCACATTCTGATTTCGGCATGGCCAGTGGGTGTTTGCGTCTGATTGGCATTGTATTTTTGAAGTTTTGTGTTAGTGTTTTAACCTTTGAACCTCAACTTCGTTCTCGCTTCATCGCATTTCATGCAGCGCAATAACTTATCCAGCCTTCCCGACCTGTGCTTGCTGGAGATATTCAAGCATTTCAACCGGTGGGTGCCTAATGGTGGAAGGCAATGTTGATTCAATTTCAAATTGTAAATCAGGGAGGGGTCGCCGTCTCTTCAATGTATTTGAATATTTTATCTTTATACTCTTGCTCTTCCTGAAAAATACTCCTTAAAAAAGAACTCGACAACGAAGAATATTTGTAGCATCGACATCTACAACATGAAGACTGTCAACAAGAGAATGCGGTCGATAACTAATGAACGATGCCTCGACAAAATCAAATGGGAGAATGGATTGCTCTATGTCGCTCAGGTAGTCTGAAGTTTTCTGTTCTATTTATAAGCACCGGCTCACATCTAACAAGCATAAATATCGCAGACGAATTGCGGCTACGGATTCTATCTCCTCGTCCGATGTAAAGACTATCCGTTCGGATATCTGTCGAACTACTACTGTGACATCGATGTTAACGGCCACCTCATTCACGCGGTACCGTAGTGACGCACCCGTGGCGTCCATACAAAATTACTAGCACAGCGTGTCAGAGTGGATCGAAAACCTCATTTGCGTGGCGGATGGCCATTTCTCCCCCCTCGCTCACTAATCCTTTTCATCCCTCTCATTTTGCTTGTCATTCTGCTTGTCGATAGGTCGGCGGAGAGAAATGAGAAATGAAAAAGAGACAAATGTAATAGCACGCATGAAACATAGCTAGAATATTTTTAGTGTACCAATTTATCTGCTGATCGATTTATAAATCGAGTGAAACATAACGTTCAACAGCGTAAAACGGATGTTTTGGCTATTCGGAGGCTATCTCCTCAGCGGGGAAAAATGCTAAAAATATGGCACTTGTGCAGAACATTGCCTGAACCCTTCCCACATACCGTGACGGTGAGTATGTAATTTATCTTTGCTCCCTTCGCTTGCGGCATGCGATAATGCACGAAAAAACCTGCCATTTTACGCCGCTTTTCTCTCTAGCGCGGGGTAAAATGAGACGGTCTCGCTCTCCCCTCATTAGAATACGTCCGCCGCGACGAACAAAGAAGGCGATCCACTCTGACACGCTGTGACTAGTTTTGGCCAATTGTTGCAATTTGTGCGCGATTATAGTGTCCACGAAAATGGCTAATTTTTAGTCAATTATTGCAGGCGACGAAATTGGTGCCGGCGGAAATAAAAGGCGACTTATTTGCCGCATACAAAGGTCGCAAGGACGAACTGCGCGACGTGGTGAGTAGAGTTCGAAATACGGGTCGCCGTCTCTTCATTTCGCACACTCTCTCACCGGTCAGAGAGGCGAAAGAGTGTGTGAAATGAAGAGACGGCGACACGTATTTCGAACTCTAGTGGTGAACTGTAGTGGTTCTCTTATTGGAATCAATTCCGGAATTCCAATAACGAGAACAAAGGTGTGACGTAATTCCATTCGTTCCATTTCTCGTCTAGCGAGTGGTCTAGTGGAATTCCTTCAGTTATTGGAATTCCATTAAGAGTTTTGCATACAATTATTGTTACAAAGAGTGAGGATTTTCTTATTGGAATTCCAATAAGAAATTGAATTCCATTCTGAGTGGAATTCTAATTGAGCGCCGGTCGTATGCAATCGATTCCGTGGAAATGAGTGGGGTGGAATGGAATTCCAATAGGCAAATAATTCCAACAAGAGAACTTTAGTGGTGAGTGTTGACTGATTGTGAGATCGTTTCTCTTCACCCTGCATGCTGTGTCGCAAGTCAGGCAGAGCGATAGACCGTGGGTAATGAAGAGGGTCAGACGGCGATTCCGTTTAGATTTTTCCGGACGTTGTTTCTCCACACGATGCGCCTATTCCGGACGCCTTTTATGATCAACTCAAACTAATTTTGCGCGACCATCAGGCGAGAGTAGTCGTTTTGAAACAGGTACACAATTTGATAAAATAGTTTTTTTCCAGTTCTCTGCATTGTCAACTATCTATCAACATGCAAAGAATAAAAGGTTGCGAAATTTCTTTGTGAGCATCCTTTTTTTGGAAATTTTTCTAAAAGTGTTTTGGCATTATCCTCGCAAGGGCGGGCTATCACTGATTAGCAACTTGAGCCTATCCTGGGAGGACCAGTGGGTTGCTGCGATGATTAACCGCCCGTGTTGTGTGCACGTGGTAGGGTATTTTTGTTACTGTCGCTTTCACCGCTTCCAACATTTCTTATCCTTGGTTTGGTTTGTTTGGTTTGGTTTATCCTTGGTTTGGATGGATCTGAGGGCGGGCGGGGTCGAACTCGTGACCTTTCACATCACTCGACACCAACATTAAGCAGTGGAGCTTTCAGTGTGCTCGAACTGCAAACTTGAAAAAAGAAATGTTTGTGAAACATATCTCGATTCTCATTTCGTATCTGACAGACCGTGGAATTCGAGATATGTTTCACAAACGTTACATATTTCGAAGAAATTATTGTTTGACTCGTGCGGTAATTTGCAGTTATTTCGTGGAATTTCGGCGCGAAATTTGCTTCCACTGTTTACCCTTTTCTGGAGAGAACAAACGGGTTCAGAACGCTGTGCTCTCGAATTGCATTCCTGTCTAGCAGCATAACTTCAAATTCACGTTACAAACTGTTTTGTCCGCTATTTCGAACGAGGGAACAACTGAATATTCTTTTTTTATTGCTTTTCGAGTTTTCAATAGTATCTTGAAGAAGGAGAGGCACGAACCGCGCCGATATGCAAAGTGAGGCAGAGCGCTCTCCTCATTTTGCATGCTCTCTAGCTCGTTGCCTGCGCTTCAGGGTGACTTGGCAATCAGCCAATCGAGTATATCTCGGTTTAGACGAACATTGAAAACATGGGAGTTTCGAAAGCGTTATGGGGTGATCATGCCACACCGTCTGACATCGAGAACTCAGTTAGCCAGATATTCGTGCCACTCCTTCTTTAAAGTAAACTAAGCAACTTGTTGAAAAACAGTGAAGCAGCGAAAAACATCTAACGCAATCATGTTATGAGGTTTCATCCTTTAGTGTGAAATATATAATTTTGTTTAGATTCCATTCGAATATCGGGTTTTCACAGAATTGAAAGCGATTCTAGTGGACCACGACATTTCTATTCTCAGATGCCATGGAATGATTATCCAACAAGCTTCCGATCAAACTCGGAACAGGTTGTACATCTCACTTTTTTAAGTCAATTCGGGGCTCTTGTGTTTTCAGCTTTGCATATTTTATTCAAAAAGTGGAAACGGTTGATTTGACCCAATCGAATCAGCAGGACAGTAATCTTATAAACGAAAGATTTCTGCACGATGCGACCAATTACAAGCTCAAGCGTCTTTGCGGATATAGAGGTCTACACTCAACTAGGGTGAGCCGTGTGTTTAAATTGTTACAAAATAGCATATGTTTTGCGCGCGCTCCTCGATCAAAATATTTGAAGGGGACCTTCTACCCGTCAGAGCCGATTCTCCGTAAAATTGCTCGGCTAAACTCGCTGCATACAACTGCGATGGTTCTGAAAGTGGAGTGGGTGACGAATTTTCTCATGGTGAATTTCCTTTATTTGGAGATGACTGACGCATTTGTGGTGCTTGCGCGGTCAAGGTGTTCACACAGAATATACGAATTCAGATGGTGCTAGAAGCGGCATCGGAGGATCCTGACTACGTGCACTTTTGGTGTTTCTGCGTCGATCGGCCAATGACGTTTGAAATGGTCGCAGATCAGATTCACAAGCCAGATTTCAAATGCTATCGGGAGGTATTTGCGCGCTTATAGTGCTCACGCGATCGTGACATCCGCATAAAGCAAACGTTATTTTGAAATTTTGTCATTGCAGACGATTTCTACGCCGAATGGCCTCCATGTTAAGCAAATACTCGAGAACGTCAAGCGGAGCATAAAGTATCTACCGTTTCCATGCTCCTTTTCGATAATATTCCATACCGTGTTCAAGGGAGGGGGTAGTTAATTTTAGAACTCATGTTTTAGAACTGGGTCATTTTAGAACTCGTGTTTAGTTCTAAAACGTGGGTTCTGGAGTGACTGGTTTTCTACCTTTTTCGGGTTATTTATCTTATGATCAGCCAATCATAATTGTACATAAAACGGAAGGTGTATGAATCAATGTGCATCGTTTTGGAGCTCAGCATGAGCTCTAAAAATGACCCAGTTCTAAAACGTGAGTTCTAAAATGATAAACCCCCGTTCAAGGCTTCTGGGGCAGCACTGATAATCGTGGCTTCATCATCATCATCATCATTTTTATCCAGGTCGAAATAGCACACAAATAGGGGTCATACAAAAAAGAACAAAGAAACGAAAAGGGAATCAATAATCTTCATTTGTAGTCGTCGAATCGCATACTCTTCTCTCCACGCTAGGGGGCGGGGTCTGGATGTGCGGTACGCACATTCCACAGTTCTCGATTAAGAGTATGTCTCTCAGTTAGTCCTTTGGATGCAAAGTCCTGCCTTATGCATCTCATCCAGCTTATCTTTGGCCTTCCCACTGGCCTTCTTCCGGGTGGTTGATACGTGAGCATCTTTTTGCACGGGTGGTTTCGATCACGTCTCTTGATGTGGCCATACCAGCGTAATCGCTTCTCCCTCACTTTCTCCACAATGGACGTAATGCCAAGCATGCCTCTTACTCGTTCATTCCGCACACGATCTTTCATTCTAACTCGACAAATCCATCTGGCCATCCGCATCTCAGCAACACTCAATCTTTCCTCCAAAGCCACAGTCAACGCCCAATTCTCACTGCCATACATTAATGCTGGCCGGATAATCGATCTGTAGGCTTTTCCCTTCAGTCGCATTCGAATTCTCTTGTCGTGCAGGATGCCGGAGCACGCATTAAATTTGGCCCATCCACATCGTATCCTGTTGCTCACATCTCTTTCTGATCCACCATGCTCATCTACCACTGATCCGAGATATCTGAACTCATTCACTTGTTCTATCGCATCTCCATTTACATCATTCATGGCTCCATTTCCTCCACCAATCATCATGAACTCCGTCTTACGAGTGTTCAAGGTAAGTCCACTCGCCTGTAGCCGCCTTTGAATCGCGTGCACTTTTTTCTCAAGTGTGGCAACATCTGAATCTATGAGGCACAGATCATCCGCATAGGCCAAACATTGCGGTGCGGCCTCCATGCAATCTCCCAACACTGACTCGAGAACGACAATGAATAACAGGGGGCTCAAAGCACTACCCTGATGCACTCCCACTCTGATCGTAATGTCATCTGTTGGACCGAATGATGTTCGTACGAAAGCAGTGGCACCATTATACATCTCTTGAATTAGTTGCACATACAGTTCCGGGACACCTTTATCTCTCAAACTCCTCCATATCTGTCTTCTCGGCGTTCTGTCATATGCTTTTTCGAGATCAAGAAAAACCGCTGCCATTCCTTGTGCGAACTCAATATTCCTCTCCACTAGTTGACTCAACAAGAACATTGGTTCTGACGTTGACGAACCACGCACAAATCCAAATTGGGAAGGATTGAGATCCATCATATCTCTCAATCTTCTATCGACGCATCTCTCAAGGATTTTCATCGAGTGAGAGATCAGTTTGATTCCACGATAGTTTCCACATTCCCTTACATCTCCTTTCCCTTTGAATAGTGTTACAATTTCGCTTCGTCGCCATTCATCAGGCATTCTCATATCTCTCAATATTCTATTGAATAGTCTCGTCAACCACCAAACTCCGGCTTCTCCTGCTGCCTTCCATAAATCAACAGGTATCTTATCTGGCCCATATGCCTTCCTCCATGGGCATTTTCCAATGGCCCATCTTACTTCCTCCTGAGTCCATTCTGATATCGGTTGATCAACTTGTTCACCCTCCTCAAGCCGTGTCTGTGCCTTCTCTACATTCAACAGTTCGTCAAAGTACTCTTCCCATCTCTTCCTCACTTCTTGCTTCGTTCTCAACACTGACCCGTCTCTATCATAGACAATCTTGACCTCTTTCAGATCCTTCTTCTGTCTATCTCTCAGCTTTGCGAGACGGTAGATGGCTTTTTCCCCTTCTGGCCTATCCAACAGATCATACAAATCATCGTATGCCTTCATCTTTGCCACATAGATCGCCCGTCTGCATGCCACTTTCTTCCTCACATACTCCTTCTTACTTTCCACGGTCTTCTTTCTGAACCAGTTCCGAAATGCCGCCCTCTTTTCCTTGGTCGCCAGTTTCACATTATCGTCTTTCCAGAACCATGTTTCTCGGTCACTGCTTATCTTTCCACTTGTGGTACCAAGGATTTTCTCTGCGCATTTCAGAACGGCTCCTTTCGTCTCTAGCCACACTTCCTCAATATCCATTGCCGTGTTCAAGGGATCGAGTCCAAGTGCTCCCTGTTCAATTATCTCTCTCTCGAGTTGATCTTTGATCTCTCTATCCTTCAACTTCCACCATTTCAGCTTCCTTTCTAGCTTAATCTCTTCAGCCTTCTCCTTCTCGATCTTCCCTCTCAATCTTATATCACATATCACTGGTTTGTGCTGGGGAGCTGTATCCTCTGAAGGGATAACTTTCACATCTCTTACTCTCCATCTATCTGCCTTCCTCATTAAAACGTAGTCGATTTGCGTTCTCGCAGCACCTGAATAATAGGTTGCCAAATGGCTTTCACGCTTTTCGAACATCGTATTTAATACGGCCAGATGGTGTTGCTGAGCAAAATCAAGCAATCTTAATCCATCCACATTCTGCCTTCCATATCCCTTTCCTCCATGCACACTGTAGTCTCCAAATATTTCGGGTGCTTTGCCAACATGACCATTCCAATCTCCCGCCAACACAACAGTATCCTCTGGCTTCAGTCTTTCCACCATCTCACTCGCCTTTGCATAAAATTCTTCCTTCGTCCTCTTATCTGATCCAGTCTGAGGAGCATATGCTGATATTATGCAAATGGATTCTCCCTCGATGTCCAGCATCACTTTTATTAGTCTTTCATTGACTCTTTCAACTTCTACAAGATACTTGGAAATTCGAGGGGAGAGAACCACAGCTACTCCATTCCTCAATCCATCTCCTTCTCCACACACAATCTGATATCCGTTCACCAATCTACTCTCATTTCCTTTCCATCGGATTTCTTGCAGACATAGTACTTCAATCCTCCTTCTCATCATCATGTCAATGACCTCCATCATCCTTCCAGATAGAGTTCCGATATTCAACGTGGCCAAGCGAGTGCATTCACTTTTCAACAATCTCATTGTTCAAGGTATCGCAGTCAAATTGCAACACCGTGCTGATTAGACTGTTCTCTATTTGATCGCAAATCCCTCGGATAATTCAATCAATCACGGACAATGACTAATTTGACTGTCTCGTACGTGCGTCTCTATCGACGGAGTATGCAAATTGTCTCGTTCTGTCTGTGCCGCTCTTTCCCCTCGCGTACTTTGATCTTTGATCTTTGATATCCAGTCAACACGGGTCGCACAATCACACGAACTGATCTTTGATCTCTCTGGCTCAACGGCCTAGCCTCATTAATTTCATTAATTTACGTATATGAGGCGGGTTTTCTTAGAATGGATCAATGTCCCGAAGGAGGTGGGACAGTAACTTTTTTTGCGTATTATTGTTTTCGAAAATGTGGTAGAAGAGGTTCTAAAGGGTGCCGATCATCGCGGCGGACAACATTTTACATATTCTTGATCGGTTGAGCCATGGCGGCACACACCATGTCAAAAGGGGGAAGAAAGCTCATTTGCGTGGCACGGACAATTTTGACTCAAATCCACCCTTTCACTTCAGCCACTTTCGAGACACTGAGTCGGTCGGTGGAGAATGGCTTGAATTTCCCATCATTCTTCTCTATTTCTCTTATTCGAATGGTGAAACATATTGCGAAACCTATTTCTACCGACTGACAAATAGCGTAGACTCAGGACTGACTTCTATGCTGAGTGAAACATAGATGAATTCAGTTGCATTTTGCCCAAAAACTAAAGATCTCAGCTCACTACACTTGCTTACTCACCCTACAGTTGAGATATCGACTTCAAAATTAGTTTATGATGCCCAAACTGTCCAAAAATGACGATATTCGACTGTTGGTGTACGCGAAAGCCTACTCCTCGGCGGAGAGAGAAGTTATTGACATGCCGTTTGTGCAGAAAGTTTCCAAAACCCTTTGAGCACCAAGTTACGCTCAATGGTTGTAAAATTTCGATCTCATTCGGTAGCAGCATTCACAAACGTGCGCTCAATTAGCTTAAAATAGTGAAAAACGGTCGATTTGGGCACGCGAAGTCCTACTCCTCTGCGGAGAGAGAAGTTATTGACATGCCGTTTGTGCAGAAAGTTTCCAAAACCCTTTGGGCACAAAGTTACGCTCAATGCTTGTAAAATTTCGGCCCCATTCGGTAGCAGCATTCACAAACGTGCGCAAAACCTGGTGAAAACCCTCATTTCACACCGCTTTTCCCTCTCGCGCGGCGCAGAATGACTCGACGGCGCTGTGCCACGCAAATGAGCTTTCTTCCCCCCTTTGACAGGGTGTGCGGCACTGTATTTTTTAGTGCTAAAATACATTTGCGAGCATATCTCAGGACCGGCTTTCTGAATCCCTTTGAAAATTTAACAGTGAGTAGATTTCGGTTCTATGACAGTACTGACCATATTTGAAATCTGAATGTGATACGATAAGAGTAGATAGAAAATGAGTTTCGAATACAAGGGATTAGTGGAGTTCAAAAATGAGATAGCCGCATCCGCCTTCTGGGAATCATTGTTCATATGAGGCCGTTTGTGAGAGAGTCGGACAAGAGTTGGCACAGACCAAAAATGTCAACTCTCTGAAACTTTGCGTTAGGGGTTCTGATAACGGTTGGCTTTGCTTTGGCTCCAGACGACGTCTCGTCGAAATTCATTTTTGGCATCTATTTCGGTCACTAACCACCTCACCCAATTGTGTATGCGAGAGCGCCAGGGAAACTCTTTCGGGCAGAGACGCAGAGAAAACAGTACACGCATGTGGCGTGCTTTTTTTCATGATAAGTCGATTCTCTTATCCTGATCTTCTGCTCTTGTTGTGCTGGCGCGATTGAAGTGTCTTTACAAAAACGAGCGTGCTGGCGCGATTGAGGTGTCTTTACAATAAACGAGCGTGCTGGCGCGATTGAGGTGTCTTTACAAAAACGAGCTAATATCAGGGCGACGCTAGAGATGATCACGGAAGACGGTCGGCATCTCATCGTGATGTTCTTTGACAAGTAATTCGAGTGAAGACCGACGCAGATGATGCACAAACTGCGCCTCACAAATAGAGTTCGAAATACGGGTCGCCGTCTCTTCATTTCGCACACTCTCTCACCGGTCAGAGAGGCGAGAGAGTGTGTGAAATGAAGAGACGGCGACCCGTATTTCGAACTCTACTCACAAAGCCTCCTTCAAAAGCAGAGTTGGACCATTTCTGGTGTTTATTTCATTGCTATTGTTGATACTTTGTGAATGTCCAATAAATAATTGATTCTTCGTCTTCTGGAAGAAATTATAGCCGTTCCATGAAAGTCATCTGAATATTTTTTGTATGACTATTGTTTATCGTGAGGAATAACCTAGTCCCTGAACAGTCAATTATCGGCCGCGTGGCGCAATGGATAACGCGTCTGCCTACGGAGCAGAAGATTGTAGGTTCGATCCCTACCGTGGTCGTAACATTTTTGCCTCGGTTTGTTACACTTTCATGGTCTAGTCAAGTTTTGATAGGTCATCTGTTGGTGCCCAACAACATTATATAAACCAGTTTCAAGTCATTGGAATAAGTCAAATTCAATCATTTGCACTTCAAATTCTGTTTAAACGGATTAAACACTTTCCCTATTCCTTCATTCCATTACTCCCCACCCTCTCTCTCTCCTTCCCTCACTCGCTTCTCACTCGCTCGTCCCGGGCGGTCTCTCGTTCCACCCGCTCTTCCGTACTCCCTTGCTCCGCCCCTCTACCGGACCCCTCAAATGTCGTCGGAGAAGTCAGTCAAGCTAGAAACGGTCTTCGATGATCGGAATGATAAGGTACACGATATTCCCGGGTTATGGTAGTCGGGTGCCGTATACTTTTCCACAGTACTCCTACTGCTGACGCGCTTGTGGTGTCTAAAATGATCCCTTCCTTGCAGACGGGTCCATTCAAGGAGCAGACGACGCAGGGCAGCAAGAGCAAGACGGGCAGCAAAGAGCGAGTACGTTGGCGCGCTTGTGGTGCTGACGCACTCAGTGTGCCTGCATGAATTGCATTGCCTTTACAGGTAGGAGGCGGGCAGTGCCGCTACGTGCCCAAGCCAGCGCCGCTCCCGAACAAGCCCTGGGAGCCGCCCTTCAAATTGAAGGTAAATCACTGGCGCACTTTGCGTGAGCGCCTCAAGTGCGCCAGAAAACTACTGTAATCGCCGCAGCTCAACCCGCCCGACTACATCAAGATGAGCTGGGTGCGCGGCGTGAGCGTCTACTCGGAGATGACCATCCAAAACACGCAAAGCACGCCAACCTGCTATAAAGTGAGCGCGAAACTCGGCCGTTTTACGTAGACTCCACTAGTGCGTCAGCACACCACAAACACGTACTCCGCAGATGAAGTGCACGGACAACTCGCAGTTTCGCGTGCGACCTCCGATGAACTTCATCGACCAGGGCGGCAGCGCGTCCGTCAAGGTACTGTAGTGGAAATTCGGATCCATTTGTGTGGACGCCTAAGGCGCGTCAGCACTACGAATGCGTCACTAAATACCGTATCCTATTTACCGTGCCTCGAGGGACTATCGTACTCCGTCAGGACAATACTGTAATGTCATTGGTGCAATCTACCGTAACCCCTCGAACCGTACCTCTAGGGGTTACGGTACCCACGTCCTATCGATACCGTACCCCACTCCAGATCATCCACAACTCGTACGCGCTTCCGGAGCCGAACAAGCACTACTTTGCCATCTACCACGTCAAGTGCACGCCGGAGGAGATGCACGCGCGCAACTTCAAGCGGGTACGCCCTATCGGACTGACGCGCGCGCGGCGTCCACACAAAGCGTCTCAATTTTGAGAAATTTTAAAACTTGTGCGCGGTTGTGGTGTCTACATGAAATCATCGCAGGTTTGGAAGTCGTCTGCGGCCGTGGACGGTGTTATTCGGATCCCGATCGCCTTCGAGACGGCGGATCTGAAGATATCCACCAACTCGACCAAACAGAAGCCCGGCTCCGCCCCTCCCACGAGCTCGACTATGACCAAGGTATACTGACGCGCGTGTGGCGTCCACACGAAATGTCTCAATTTTTTAAAATTTTGCTGCAACTTGTGCGCACTTGTGGTGTCATGATCCGGTTGTGGGGTCTCACACACAGATACGCTATCATGATAGCACATTTTTACAGAAGACATCATACGATTGTTTTGAAAATGTGATAGATGGGAAAACGGTTGCTCGCGATATCGATCTTCAGTTACCGTATCCCCTGGACTACCGTATCCTACCGTACTCCTTTGCAGACTGTAAGCGCGCCGATGAAGCAGAGCAAGACGCCGACCGGAAAGAAGAAGTAGACGAAGCCGGATGGGGGCAATTGCCGGCTCTGAGAAATTCCCGGCCTTCTCCCCATTTTTGCTCTCCGGCTTGATCATTGTGCTCTACTCGTGAATTACGCGCTCGATGAAGGATTATGAAACTGATATTGACAGAACTTTTATGGCATGAATTAAATAGCAATAATTACATTAGGTCAATCAGAGAAAAATATGAATTCTTGATGCGAATCAAACGAATCAAAATTTTAAACAAAAAAAGTTCTTCTATGTCGGTCTTCTTTGATATTAGCTAACAAAAGAACATCACAACGAAATTCCGATCGCCGACACTCATTAATCTGACTAGCGCCCTGAAATTAGGTTTTTTTTTAAAGACGCTTCACGTGCGTCAGCATCTGCAGTAAAAGGGGGGGGATTCCCACCGTACTTTATTTTCCGCTTCACGTGCTCGAGTATTTGGTTCTCATACACACCATGCGGAGAAGAAAACGCCTGCAATAGTAAGGAAGTGAGAAACACTCGATCGTTTCGTGTTGACGCCTCGATCGCGTCAACACCACAAGCACGCACATACCTCACGATAGCATTTGAAGTCCGGCTTGCGAATCTGATCAGCGATCGTATCAAACGTCATTGGCTGATCGACGCCGAACATCCAATTGTGCCAGCACTGAAGTTCCATCGATGCCGCATCCAGAATCATCTAAATTCGATTGTTTTGCGTAGACGCCTTTCGCACGTTAGCACTATAGTTCGAAATACGGGTCGCCGTCACTTCATTTCACACACTCTTTCGCCTCTCTGACCGGTGATAGAGCACATGGAATGAAGAGACGGCGACCCGTATTTCGAGCTCTAGTTAGCACCAAAATCGCGTCATCAAGATTTAAAAAAAAAATCACCATTAGGAAATTCGTTACCCATTCTACTTTTAGAATCATAGCGGTTGTAAACAGCGAGGTTAGATGGGAAATTCGCGGTAGAAGCGACTCAGGCGCGTTAAAGGGTAGAACCTTCAATTTTTAAATTTAATATATCGGCACACTCAATAATTCAGCGGCACATCAGATGTAGCACTCACATTTGCGGAATACGCGCCTTCATTGATTATAATACGTGTAAGTTTGCAATTTGTGACGTCGTGTAGAAAACTTTCGTTTACGAGATCCGATTCATGTTGATATGATTGCGTCAAATCGACCATTCCGATGTTTTGAATGAATCGTGCAAAGCTGAAATGATCGCAAAATTGAGACGGGGAAGAGAAATTTGCAGTGCCATTTATCTATTGCCAAAAACGCATCGATATTATCTAGCCTCAAAATTCAGTGTGCACTTGCGTGAATCAGTAAACAATAATTTCTATTCACAAGAAACTAGATCTTTTTTTAAAAGAGGAAAAGCAGGTAGTAAAACCTTTTCCGAGTTTTGTTGGACACTCGTCTGATAGTCATTCTGTGACATCTGAGATGAGCAACATTGTGGTCCTCGAGCATTGTATTCAGCTCTGTGAAAACCCACCTTTCGAATGGAATCTAAATGAAATTTTTATATTTCCAACCAAACGTGGAAATTTTGAAATTTGAAGCCCGCGCTGTTCGTGGACTTCTTCTTTAATTTTGAATAAAATGAACCTGTTTGAGGACGATTACTCTCGCTTGATGGTGACGCAAAAGTTGTTTGAGGGCAGTGAACAAGTCACTCGGGATAGGCATGTTGTGGAGTGGGACATCGGGGAACTTCTAAGAATGGCGCATTATTATCACAAAAATCGAATCCCAATAAAAAAAATCAAATGTATTTCTTTATCGAATTCATTTAGGCTCCGCAAGTGCCGCTCAACGGTTTTTATCCAAAAAAAATGGTCGTGCGGTAAAAATTCACTTAGAGATCGAAAATCTATATTAGTTAGGAAAGTGTCTGTCAAGATTTGCACAGTCGCATATTTCGTGAATCATTATCCTACTTTGCCGTAGTTAGCACTAAGCCTTCGGAGAATGGCTCAAGTGTACCAACCAAATTCTTGACTTACCTTTTCGCGCAATTCCCTGTCCGCTAATTGGCCTCCGTTATACTCATCATCATTCCAAGCTGCGACGACGTCTTTCGCAGTGAAGGAAAGAAAGGGCTCAACTGGACCAGAGTTCTCGATAAGGCACTTGTAGTTGGTGACACCGTTGTAGTACGTAAGATCGTATAACGGATAGTCGAGGCATCTTACGACGAGAGAGAAACCGTAGCCTCCAGTAGTCTTCAATTCGATTATTGTAATGGTATATCAAAAATTCTTGTTTCTAAAAAAAATTATACCTGATAAATATAAAGCAATCCGTTCTCCCATTTAATTTTGTCGAGGCACCTTTCGTTAGTTATCGATCGCAATCTCTTGTTGGCAGAACTTGCGTTGTAGATGTCGATCCTAATTTGATTTATTAATAAACATCCAATTTACGGTGATGACTAATTTCACACAATTTTCTGATAGGTTGACGCAAAAAAATCGGCAGTTATGCATTTTTCTTTTAACCCTAGCAGAGCAGATTGATTGTTTTGCATTCAGACAACAAATCATTTACAGAAGTTGATAAGCTATATGTAACGATCGTTTAGTTAACCCACCTTTTCAAATGCTTGAATATCTCCAGCAAGCAGAGGTCGGGAAGGCTGGAGAAATTACAGTGCTCCATGAAAACCGATGGAGTGAAGAGAAAACGACAACTCAAGACGTTACGATGCGAACGTTACGATGTTAGTTTATTCAAACGCTCTTAAAACTTCAAAAAAAAGAACGTCGTTCAAACAATACCCACTGGCCGCGCCTTGATCTGAATTTCAAAATGAGAAAAGCGTCTGTTTCGGAATCTTTTCATCGATAACAAATTATTTAATGTAGACCGTACAAATCGAAATATTCTCGTCGGCATTTCAAATTATATATTTTCACAATGTTCCCAATCGTTCAGCCACATCGCTCGTTTCTCATGGAACACGATAGTTTCTCCAGCCTTCCCGAACTCTGTTTGTTGGAGATATTCAAGCATCTGAGCAGGCGAGCTAACAAAATAGTCAATAAATGCAATTAATCAATTGATTGAAATACAAAAAGAAATCAAATGTTGTACCAAATTGCGAAAGAAATTGGAGTAGCAAAAGAATACGTTTTCTTCCGGAAATGAATGAGAATCGAATTTGTTTTGCTATTACTTTTATTAAATAACAACTGATCTGTTAAAAAACTGTTAACTTTTTTTCTTCAGAATCGATCTCTATAACATGAAGACTACCAACAAGAGAATTTGGTCGATAAGTAGTGAACGGTGTCTTGACAAAATTAAATGGAAGAATGGGTTGCTCTACATTACTCAGGTAAGGTAAAGTTGCTTCCACAATCAAGGCGATTTTACAGTTGTCTTGAGACAACCACGCCTGGTGGTGTACACAGGTAGATAAGGCCAGGTACAGCGAGGCCAGCGTGATCCCTTGTTGGCCTGACTTCTAGGGCACGTTTACCTTTCGTAACGAGGGTACTACCAATTTGCCGACCCCTGGGGGATAGCAAGGCTTGGTCTGCCTCGGCGGGGGATTGAGCTCGGTACCCTTCGAATGGCGAGCGGCGCCTTACACCACTCGGCCATCCCGCCATATTACCCGCTGCTTGTTACTCAGGTGACCCGAGGCAAAAAGTTCTTGAATGAAACCCTGCTCTTAAAGAAGGAGTGGCACGAACATCTCGCTAACTGAGTTCTCGATACCAGTTAATGGGTCACGGGCACCCCATGGCACTTTCGAAACTTCCATGTCTCGCTTATGATAATTGTGCCAGCAATCGTGCCTCTCCTTCTTTAAGCAGGCCCAATTTTAAACTCCACTGTACATCTATTTTGCTGGCCTACGTTAAACTACATATCGCAGACTCCTCGCGGCTACGCATTCTCGTACGTCGTAAGATGCCGTGACTACCCTGGCGGCGATTGGATGCACTACTACGGTTCCGTCGCCTTCGAAGATGAAAACACGAGTGATGAGCGCCCAATCAGTGCTCGTGATATCCTCGCAGCGTGGGATGTGGACAGCGGGAACGAGTTAATGAAGTTCGAGTTGCGCATGAGAGTAAGTTACGATTTTGGATTTATATCGTGCGTTTCAAAAAAAAAACTCAATGTGCTGGTTAGCGTATTGATTGTCTGGGAGAGAGAGAGGAAGGGAAGAGGTAGGGGGGAGGAGAGCAGGTAGATCACTCGCCTCCTCCCGGCCTCTTCCTAACTCCGCCCCTCGAACGGTAGTCAAAGGTCAGCTACGAGTGGAACGGAAAATATTCTCACGATACTTCTTGGTTAATTTTTGTCCTCCTTAGATGTTCCCTGATGTCCCTGAGCACAACTTACCTATGCCGGGCCAATTCTTCAGCGCTCTCAAACGACTTTTGCGCCATCATCAAGCGAGCGTAATCGTTCTGAAACAGGTAACAATGTGCTGATTGAAGATCTCCAAATTACAGTAATAAATCATTTGAACGAGGAATTGAGAATTGATTGCGTTTTTAAAAATAATGTTCAGATTCCATTCATAATGCGGAATTTCACTGAACTAAATGCGATTCTCGAGGATCACAATGTTACTCATCTCAGGTGCCATAGAATGACTATCCAGAGAATCTTCGAGGGAACTCGGAAAAGGTGTTTCAACATTCACTTTTTGAGGGAATTTGGGTTTGCATTCTCTCCTACCGTTGAGAGGGTTTGTGTAATGATGAGACGATTATACGTATTTTGATCTCTTCCAGATAGGGGTGATAATACCTTTGCCTCACTGTTTTATAACGTGGGAGAGGATGCGATTCACAAATAAACACTCGAGTCCTTATCCGTACTTCTCCGTGCATTTCTGCCGATCTTTTCAGCTTTGTACGACTAATCCGAAACGTGGAAACGGTTGATCTCACGCAATCGATTCAGCAGAAATCGAATCTCATAAACGAACGTTTTCTAAGCGATCTCATCAATTGCAAACTGAAGCGCTTATTCGTCAATAATGGTCCAAATATCGCAAGTGTGAGTGCTAGAATTGATATGTTGCTTATCTTTTTGAATAAGTGAGAAAAAATAATAATAAAAAAATAATAAAAAAATAAAAATAAATAAATAAATAATAAAAAAATAATAATTTGGAGGTTCCGCCGTTCTATCCGTCCGAACATCTTCTCCAACGAATTTCCAGTTTACACTCGCTGTTTGCAACAGCAATTATTCTAAAAGTGGAATCGGTTACGAATTTCCTGATGGTGAATATCTTTTTATTCTACAAGGCGCACTTGTGGTGTGTATCCACACATTTCAAACACATTTAGATGGTGATCGAAACGGCATCTTCGGATTTTGGCTACGTGCACAATTGGATGTTCTGCGTCGATCAACCAATGACGTTCGAAATGGTCGCTGATCAGATTCGCAAGCCGGACTTCAAATGCTATCGGGAGGTATTTGCGCGCTTGTGGTGCTGACACATTCATGGTGTCCACGCAAAACGAACGTTTTTTTTCTAACTTTGTTGCAATTGCAGACGATATCATCTCCGTATGGCCTCCAGGTGATCCAAATACTCGAGCACGTCAAGCGGAGTATAAAGTATGGTTGGAATGATTGATAATAGTTGGCACACTTGGGGTCACTTGGTGACACTTGGTGACACCTAACAATCCACTCAGAACAACAGGGATTTGTCAGCGAGCCAAATTTAGAAGTTGAGATTTTCATTGATTTGGGGTCTATTAGACCCCTCTAGGCACCCTATGGACGGAATAGTGTCAGAGGTCATTCCCGACCGTGCTGCAGCACCGGTCCGCTGCAGCCTCTCAATTTCAAGGCCCTTATTCTACCGTTCAATGTAATCCTGGAAATGACTCTTCTGAAAGAGCTAAGGGTATTTTTCGACGCTCTATCGATTTGTCGCTATCTTCCCTAAATTCTGCGCTATACGAATCGAAGCATAACTAAAAATCAAAAAACCAAAAATCAAAGCTAAAGATTTTCTTGCGCACATCGATAGCCCTGATTACAACGATTCGAATGATATACTCGCGCTCGTATACGAAGAGGAGTGAACATGGTTTCATACTTGAAAAAAAGTTCAAAAGTTGGAAAGACAGTTTTCATGTATGAAACCATGCTCACTCCTCTTCGTATACGAGCGTGAGTATATCATTCGAATCGTCATAACAGGGGCTATCGATGTGTGCAAGAAAATCCTTAGCTTTTGCGGTAGATTTTTAGGTATGCTTCGATTCGTATTGCTCTGTTTGGAGGGAAGATAGCGACAAACGACCGGTGCAGATCGATAGAGCGTCGAAAAATAGCCATAGCTCTTTCAGAAGAATCATTTCCAGGATTACATTGAACGGTAGAATAATGGCCTTGAAATTGAGAGGCTGCAGCGGACCGGTGCTGCAGCTCGGTCGGGAATGACCTCAGACACTATTCCGTCCATAGGGTGCCTAGAGGGGTTTAATAGACCCCAAATCAATGAAAATCTCAACTTCGAAATTTGGCTCGCTGACAGATTCAGGTCGAATCTCAGGTGAGAGGCGTGATATTTTGTTTTTTTCTTATTTATATATATCTATAACGAACTATCAGCTGGCCTTTTCAGCGGGTCCCACCCAGCGTTGTCTTACGACGTAAAATCGCTTGACGTGGATAAACCTTTACCTTTTTTTAACGAACTAATATCAGGGCTTCACTGAGATTAACTACCATCGGCGATCGGCATTTCGTCGAAATGTTCTTTTGAGAATATTCCGAGTGAATATTTTTTGTAAGATATCGAATTGTGACATCGGTTAACGACATATTGCGAATAAATTGAAACACTTCCTGATCTTTGATCGACAATGTCTATTGAAATCACTTTACTGTTAAGTGTTAAAACAATGGTTTCGATTTGATAAGGATTAAATAATCAAGATTTGATTACAGTCTTAATGTTCGCTTCTGTGTGGGCGTTCTATGTAGGGATGTCTATCCGGACTACGGAGTTCCGTCCCCTTTCATTCTTACTCTCATTCACTCCGTGAATCGGTTGCCCTGCCTCATTTCGTATGCGGATATCCGTCAAAACTCGGAACTCCGTCATTTTCATTCCTCCGATTTTCTTTTGAGTGAGATCGGTCTCACTCTTCCTCAATCGCAAAGGCAAAACGAGTTGAGTTTCAATAATAGCTCAAAATGTTTCTGTTGTCACGGATATCCGAGTTCTACTCGGATATCCGAGTAGAGAGGAGACCGATTCAATTATTCCGCGGAATGGAGAATGAATAGGGAAATCGACTCGGATTGACCGATAAAAATCCGGATAGACAGCCCTAGTTCTATGGCACCTTCCGCGGCCGAAGTCTACCAATTAGCAGTCCTCCTAGGGCTGGATGGCTTGGTTTGCCTATGTCATCTCGTTAATTCTCCAGCATTGTACAAGTGCTCCTTTTGATCATTTGTAATGACATTAATCTTGATGAAATAATTTTTACAATAACGTAATAACGAGCATTTTCGCAGTCTGTTTCCGTGTTTGGAAGAATTGAGTCTAGTGGGGAATTCAAATGTCTTTGAGAGAGATAGAGCTCAGATCAGAGATTAAAAATACTCTATATAAGTGCCTCCTCAAATCTCAGAGAGAAAAAACTACTTGTTTCATGCTGATGTGCTCCTGCAATCGCCCTTTCAAGACGGAAATGTAAAAGTAAAGAATCCACTTAGTTTCACTATCCGTCTGTTTTCCACATCAAATCTAAATATGTTTCCCACCTCATTTCGAACCCTAGATTCCTCAATTTTGTTCTATTTTGACTTCACATACTGATTTCATCTATCCGCTATCAACTGTGACATCTTTGAATCTGTGAGCAGTATTGCTACATTTTTGTTAACTGACATTTTCTTACATCTATGCATCCATGCTCATATTTATCAAATAAACTGTAATCATCTATAATTACGACGTTATGTTTCGTTTTCTACCATATCCCCTCCGGTCGTCAATGCTATTACTGACACTGAGAATCTAATAAACGATCAATAAAGTGAATTTGCGAGTCATAATTGAATCATACAAATTAAATTTGCATAAAGACGTGTGAGAATGGAGAATTACGATTCCACTCTTCCCTCATTTGCCCTTCATTCTCATCCTGACGCGCCCTCGCGAGTGGCCTCTCCCTGTCTCTCTTCCTTCTCGATCTTTGATCTCTGATCTCTGCCGTCCTCCGTCTCGATGATCGATCTGGTGCTAAAGCTGGTGGACTGCTTGAAGGTATATGGTAGTTTAGCGGTGTATAATCACTGGATTCCCTAATAATTGAGTGCGTTGGTCTAACAGTACGGTACTCGTTTGCTACGGTAGCTTAGGGTCTAAGGTAAAAGTACAGTATTATCTGGAAACGGTGGTTGTTGGGAGTAGTAGTCTTTGCGAACGGCAATAATGGGATTACGGTAGTATGTTAGTGATAACATACGGCAGTCGTGGGATACGGTAGATGTTGAGTACTGTAGCGTTCGGGTATGGTGTATTAGTCACTGGGTACGGTAGTATATGAGTACGGTAGCGACTGACAGCTCTGGCGTATCAAGATAGCTAGCTGTCTAGGCTACTACCATGGTCTGACATTTTCTACCGTGTCTCCTCCTCCCACGTACTATTGCGGAGAATCTAACAAAGGACCATTAAAGTGAAATTGCAACTCATAATTGATTAATTCTAGTTAAATTTGCCTAAAGACGTGAGAGAATGGTTAATTGAAGGCCTGACAGAACCGCGACGAAAAAGCGCCATTTGCCAAAAACGACAATTCCGCAAAATCCATAAGCGCTAACGACAAAAGTGCAAATCTTCATAACTTGACCTAGAGTGATGCCAGTTGGGTGTGCTCATTCGAGCTGATTCGATTCCTTAGTCCCTGGACTACCGTACCACGGGTTGATATTTGATCTTTGACCACCCGGCGACAAAAGCGCAAAACGTCATTACTCGACGCAAAGTGATATCAGTTGGGTGTGGGTCGTCACATTCGATTCCTTACATTTAGGCCCTGGACTACCGTACCACGGGTTGATATTTGATCTTTGACCACCCGGCGACAAAAGCGCAAAACGTCATAACTCGACGCAAAGTGATATCAGCTGGGTGTGTGTCGTCACATTCGATTCCTTACATTTAGGCCCTGGACTACCGTACCACGGGTTGATATTTGATCTTTGACCACCCGGCGACAAAAGCGCAAAACGTCATAACTCGACACAAAGAGATGCCAGTTGGGTGTGGGTGGGCGCATTCGATTCCTTAGACCCTGGACCACCGTACCACGGGTTGATATTTGATCTTTGACCACCCGGCGACAAAAGCGCAAAACGTCATAACTCGACACAAAGAGATGCCAGTTGGGTGTGGGTGGGCGCATTCGATTCCTTAGACCCTGGACCACCGTACCACGGGTTGATATTTGATCTTTGACCACCCGGCGACAAAAGCGCAAAACGTCATAACTCGACGCAAAGTGATATCAGCTGGGTGTGTGTCGTCACATTCGATTCCTTACATTTAGGCCCTGGACTACCGTACCACGGGTTGATATTTGATCTTTGACCACCCGGCGACAAAAGCGCAAAACGTCATAACTCGACGCAAAGTGATATCAGCTGGGTGTGGGTCGTTACATTCGATTCCTTACATTTAGGCCCTGGACTACCGTACCACGGGTTGATATTTGATCTTTGACCACCCGGCGACAAAAGCGCAAAACGTCATAACTCGACACAAAGAGATGCCAGTTGGGTGTGGGTGGGCGCATTCGATTCCTTAGACCCTGGACCACCGTACCACGGGTTGATATTTGATCTTTGACCACCCGGCGACAAAAGCGCAAAACGTCATAACTCGACGCAAAGTGATATCAGCTGGGTGTGTGTCGTCACATTCGATTCCTTACATTTAGGCCCTGGACTACCGTACCACGGGTTGATATTTGATCTTTGACCACCCGGCGACAAAAGCGCAAAACGTCATAACTCGACGCAAAGTGATATCAGCTGAGTGTGGGTCGTTACATTCGATTCCTTACATTTAGGCCCTGGACTACCGTACCACGGGTTGATATTTGATCTTTGACCACCCGGCGACAAAAGCGCAAAACGTCATAACTCGACGCAAAGTGATATCAGCTGGGTGTGGGTCGTTACATTCGATTCCTTACATTTAGGCCCTGGACTACCGTACCACGGGTTGATATTTGATCTTTGACCACCCGGCGACAAAAGCGCAAAACGTCATAACTCGACGCAAAGTGATATCAGCTGGGTGTGTGTCGTCACATTCGATTCCTTACATTTAGGCCCTGGACTACCGTACCACGGGTTGATATTTGATCTTTGACCACCCGGCGACAAAAGCGCAAAACGTCATAACTCGACGCAAAGTGATATCAGCTGAGTGTGGGTCGTTACATTCGATTCCTTACATTTAGGCCCTGGACTACCGTACCACGGGTTGATATTTGATCTTTGACCACCCGGCGACAAAAGCGCAAAACGTCATAACTCGACGCAAAGTGATATCAGCTGGGTGTGGGTCGTTACATTCGATTCCTTACATTTAGGCCCTGGACTACCGTACCACGGGTTGATATTTGATCTTTGACCACCCGGCGACAAAAGCGCAAAACGTCATAACTCGACACAAAGAGATGCCAGTTGGGTGTGGGTGGGCGCATTCGATTCCTTAGACCCTGGACCACCGTACCACGGGTTGATATTTGATCTTTGACCACCCGGCGACAAAAGCGCAAAACGTCATAACTCGACGCAAAGTGATATCAGCTGAGTGTGGGTCGTTACATTCGATTCCTTACATTTAGGCCCTGGACTACCGTACCACGGGTTGATATTTGATCTTTGACCACCCGGCGACAAAAGCGCAAATCGTCATAACTCGACACAAAGAGATATCAGTTGGGTGTGGGTCGTCACATTCGATTCCTTACATTTAGGCCCTGGACTACCGTACCACGGGTTGATATTTGATCTTTGACCACCCGGCGACAAAAGCGCAAAACGTCATAACTCGACTCATAACTCGACGCAAAGTGATACCAGTTGGGTGTGGGTCGTCACATTCGATTCCTTACATTTAGGCCCTGGACTGCCGTACCACGGGTTGATATTTGATCTTTGACCACCCGGCGACAAAAGCGTAAATCGTCATAACTCGACGCAAAGTGATATCAGTTGGGTGTGGGTCGTCACATTCGATTTCTTACATTTAGGCCCTGGACTACCGTACCACGGGTTGATATTTGATCTTTGACCACTCGGCGACAAAAGCGCAAAACGTCATAACTCGACGCAAAGTGATATCAGTTGGGTGTGGGTCGTCACATTCGATTCCTTACATTTAGGCCCTGGACTACCGTACCACGGGTTGATATTTGGTCTTTGACCACCCGGCGACAAAAGCGCAAAACGTCATAACTCGACGCAAAGTGATATCAGTTGGGTGTGGGTCGTCACATTCGATTCCTTACATTTAGGCCCTGGACTACCGTACCACGGGTTGATATTTGATCTTTGACCACCCGGCGACAAAAGCGCAAAACGTCATAACTCGACGCAAAGTGATATCAGTTGGGTGTGGGTCGTCACATTCGATTTCTTACATTTTGGCCCTGGACTACCGTACCACGGGTTGATATTTGATCTTTGACCACTCGGCGACAAAAGCGCAAAACGTCATAACTCGACGCAAAGTGATATCAGTTGGGTGTGGGTCGTCACATTCGATTTCTTACATTTAGGCCTTGGACTACCGTACCACGGGTTGATATTTGATCTTTGACCACCCGGCGACAAAAGCGCAAAACGTCATAACTCGACGCAAAGTGATATCAGTTGGGTGTGGGTCGTCACATTCGATTCCTTACATTTAGGCCCTGGACTACCGTACCACGGGTTGATATTTGATCTTTGACCACCCGGCGACAAAAGCGCAAAACGTCATAACTCGACGCAAAGTGATATCAGCTGGGTGTGGGTCGTTACATTCGATTCCTTACATTTAGGCCCTGGACTACCGTACCACGGGTTGATATTTGATCTTTGACCACCCGGCGACAAAAGCGCAAAACGTCATAACTCGACACAAAGAGATGCCAGTTGGGTGTGGGTGGGCGCATTCGATTCCTTAGACCCTGGACCACCGTACCACGGGTTGATATTTGATCTTTGACCACCCGGCGACAAAAGCGCAAAACGTCATAACTCGACGCAAAGTGATATCAGCTGGGTGTGTGTCGTCACATTCGATTCCTTACATTTAGGCCCTGGACTACCGTACCACGGGTTGATATTTGATCTTTGACCACCCGGCGACAAAAGCGCAAAACGTCATAACTCGACGCAAAGTGATATCAGCTGGGTGTGTGTCGTCACATTCGATTCCTTACATTTAGGCCCTGGACTACCGTACCACGGGTTGATATTTGATCTTTGACCACTCGGCGACAAAAGCGCAAAACGTCATAACTCGACGCAAAGTGATATCAGCTGGGTGTGGGTCGTTACATTCGATTCCTTACATTTAGGCCCTGGACTACCGTACCACGGGTTGATATTTGATCTTTGACCACCCGGCGACAAAAGCGCAAAACGTCATAACTCGACACAAAGAGATGCCAGTTGGGTGTGGGTGGGCGCATTCGATTCCTTAGACCCTGGACCACCGTACCACGGGTTGATATTTGATCTTTGACCACCCGGCGACAAAAGCGCAAAACGTCATAACTCGACGCAAAGTGATATCAGTTGGGTGTGGGTCGTCACATTCGATTTCTTACATTTAGGCCCTGGACTACCGTACCACGGGTTGATATTTGATCTTTGACCACGCGTCGACAAAAGCGCAAAACGTCATAACTCGACGCAAAGTGATATCAGTTGGGTGTGGGTCGTCACATTCGATTCCTTACATTTAGGCCCTGGACTACCGTACCAAGAGCTGATCTTTGATCTATGACCACCCGGCGACAAAAGCGCAAATCGTCATAACTCGACGCAAAGTGATATCAGTTGGGTGTGGGTCGTCACATTCGATTCCTTACATTTAGGCCCTGGACTACCGTACCACGGGTTGATATTTGATCTTTGACCACCCGGCGACAAAAGCGCAAAACGTCATAACTCGACTCATAACTCGACGCAAAGTGATATCAGTTGGGTGTGGGTCGTCACATTCGATTCCTTACATTTAGGCCCTGGACTGCCGTACCACGGGTTGATATTTGATCTTTGACCACCCGGCGACAAAAGCGCAAATCGTCATAACTCGACGCAAAGTGATATCAGTTGGGTGTGGGTCGTCACATTCGATTTCTTACATTTAGGCCCTGGACTACCGTACCACGGGTTGATATTTGATCTTTGACCACCCGGCGACAAAAGCGCAAAACGTCATAACTCGACGCAAAGTGATATCAGTTGGGTGTGGGTCGTCACATTCGATTCCTTACATTTAGGCCCTGGACTACCGTACCACGGGTTGATATTTGATCTTTGACCACCCGGCGACAAAAGCGCAAAACGTCATAACTCGACGCAAAGTGATATCAGTTGGGTGTGGGTCGTCACATTCGATTCCTTACATTTAGGCCCTGGACTACCGTACCACGGGTTGATATTTGATCTTTGACCACCCGGCGACAAAAGCGCAAAACGTCATAACTCGACGCAAAGTGATATCAGTTGGGTGTGGGTCGTCACATTCGATTTCTTACATTTTGGCCCTGGACTACCGTACCACGGGTTGATATTTGATATTGGACCACTCGGCGACAAAAGCGCAAAACGTCATAACTCGACGCAAAGTGATATCAGTTGGGTGTGGGTCGTCACATTCGATTTCTTACATTTAGGCCTTGGACTACCGTACCACGGGTTGATATTCGATCTTTGACCACCCGGCGACAAAAGCGCAAAACGTCATAACTCGACGCAAAGTGATATCAGTTGGGTGTGGGTCGTCACATTCGATTCCTTACATTTAGGCCCTGGACTACCGTACCACGGGTTGATATTTGATCTTTGACCACCCGGCGACAAAAGCGCAAAACGTCATAACTCGACGCAAAGTGATATCAGTTGGGTGTGGGTTGTCACATTCGATTCCTTACATTTAGGCCCTGGACTACCGTACCACGGGTTGATATTTGATCTTTGACCACCCGGCGACAAAAGCGCAAAACGTCATAACTCGACGCAAAGTGATATCAGTTGGGTGTGGGTCGTCACATTCGATTTCTTACATTTTGGCCCTGGACTACCGTACCACGGGTTGATATTTGATATTTGACCACTCGGCGACAAAAGCGCAAAACGTCATAACTCGACGCAAAGTGATATCAGTTGGGTGTGGGTCGTCACATTCGATTCCTTACATTTAGGCCCTGGACTACCGTACCACGGGTTGATATTTGATCTTTGACCACCCGGCGACAAAAGCGCAAAACGTCATAACTCGACGCAAAGTGATATCAGTTGGGTGTGGGTCGTCACATTCGATTCCTTACATTTAGGCCCTGGACTACCGTACCACGGGTTGATATTTGATCTTTGACCACCCGGCGACAAAAGCGCAAAACGTCATAACTCGACGCAAAGTGATATCAGTTGGGTGTGGGTCGTCACATTCGATTTCTTACATTTTGGCCCTGGACTACCGTACCACGGGTTGATATTTGATATTTGACCACTCGGCGACAAAAGCGCAAAACGTCATAACTCGACGCAAAGTGATATCAGTTGGGTGTGGGTCGTCACATTCGATTCCTTACATTTAGGCCCTGGACTACCGTACCACGGGTTGATATTTGATCTTTGACCACCCGGCGACAAAAGCGCAAAACGTCATAACTCGACGCAAAGTGATATCAGTTGGGTGTGGGTCGTCACATTCGATTTCTTACATTTTGGCCCTGGACTACCGTACCACGGGTTGATATTTGATATTTGACCACTCGGCGACAAAAGCGCAAAACGTCATAACTCGACGCAAAGTGATATCAGTTGGGTGTGGGTCGTCACATTCGATTCCTTACATTTAGGCCCTGGACTACCGTACCACGGGTTGATATTTGATCTTTGACCACCCGGCGACAAAAGCGCAAAACGTCATAACTCGACGCAAAGTGATATCAGTTGGGTGTGGGTCGTCACATTCGATTCCTTACATTTAGGCCCTGGACTACCGTACCACGGGTTGATATTTGATCTTTGACCACCCGGCGACAAAAGCGCAAAACGTCATAACTCGACGCAAAGTGATATCAGTTGGGTGTGGGTCGTCACATTCGATTTCTTACATTTTGGCCCTGGACTACCGTACCACGGGTTGATATTTGATATTTGACCACTCGGCGACAAAAGCGCAAAACGTCATAACTCGACGCAAAGTGATATCAGTTGGGTGTGGGTCGTCACATTCGATTTCTTACATTTAGGCCTTGGACTACCGTACCACGGGTTGATATTCGATCTTTGACCACCCGGCGACAAAAGCGCAAAACGTCATAACTCGACGCAAAGTGATATCAGTTGGGTGTGGGTCGTCACATTCGATTCCTTACATTTAGGCCCTGGACTACCGTACCACGGGTTGATATTTGATCTTTGACCACCCGGCGACAAAAGCGCAAAACGTCATAACTCGACGCAAAGTGATATCAGTTGGGTGTGGGTCGTCACATTCGATTCCTTACATTTAGGCCCTGGACTACCGTACCACGGGTTGATATTTGATCTTTGACCACCCGGCGACAAAAGCGCAAAACGTCATAACTCGACGCAAAGTGATATCAGTTGGGTGTGGGTCGTCACATTCGATTTCTTACATTTTGGCCCTGGACTACCGTACCACGGGTTGATATTTGATATTTGACCACTCGGCGACAAAAGCGCAAAACGTCATAACTCGACGCAAAGTGATATCAGTTGGGTGTGGGTCGTCACATTCGATTTCTTACATTTAGGCCTTGGACTACCGTACCACGGGTTGATATTTGATCTTTGACCACCCGGCGACAAAAGCGCAAAACGTCATAACTCGACGCAAAGTGATATCAGTTGGGTGTGGGTCGTCACATTCGATTTCTTACATTTAGGCCCTGGACTACCGTACCACGGGTTGATATTTGATCTTTGACCACTCGGCGACAAAAGCGCAAAACGTCATAACTCGACGCAAAGTGATATCAGTTGGGTGTGGGTCGTCACATTCGATTCCTTACATTTAGGCCCTGGACTACCGTACCACGGGTTGATATTTGATCTTTGACCACCCGGCGACAAAAGCGCAAAACGTCATAACTCGACGCAAAGTGATATCAGTTGGGTGTGGGTCGTCACATTCGATTCCTTACATTTAGGCCCTGGACTACCGTACCACGGGTTGATATTTGATCTTTGACCACCCGGCGACAAAAGCGCAAAACGTCATAACTCGACGCAAAGTGATATCAGTTGGGTGTGGGTCGTCACATTCGATTTCTTACATTTAGGCCCTGGACTACCGTACCACGGGTTGATATTTGATCTTTGACCACTCGGCGACAAAAGCGCAAAACGTCATAACTCGACGCAAAGTGATATCAGTTGGGTGTGGGTCGTCACATTCGATTTCTTACATTTAGGCCCTGGACTACCGTACCACGGGTTGATATTTGATCTTTGACCACTCGGCGACAAAAGCGCAAAACGTCATAACTCGACTCATAACTCGACGCAAAGTGATATCAGTTGGGTGTGGGTCGTCACATTCGATTTCTTACATTTAGGCCCTGGACTACCGTACCACAGGTTGGTGTTTGAACTTTGACCAACCGGCGACAAAAGCGCAAATCGTCATAACTCGACGCAAAGTGATACCAGTTGGGTGTGGGTGGGCGCATTCGATTCCTTAGTCCCTGGACTACCGTACCACGGGTTGATCTTTGATCTTTGACCACCCGGCGACAAAAGCGCAAATCGTCATAACTCGACGCAAAGTGATACCAGTTGGGTGTGGGTGGGCGCATTCGATTCCTTAGTCCCTGGACTACCGTACCACGGGTTGATCTTTGATCTTTGACCACCCGGCGACAAAAGCGCAAATCGTCATAACTCGACGCAAAGTGATATCAGTTGGGTGTGGGTCGGCACATTCGATTCCTTAGGCCCTGCCTCAATGGAAATAATGTTCGTAGACCAAAGATCGAAAATCATCCCGCTTAGAGAGTGCAAAATTGTTTGAACCTGGCAATCCTATGGTCAGCACTTTGGAATGTCAAATCGACTCGGAAATTTTGTTTTGTTATTTTGCCCATCCAATTTATACCTAAGCTCCGTCCCATTTCCGTTTGTCCATTCTCCGGTCAAGTCCAATGCGCGCTCCCGTACAAGGAATGTGATCCGCAGAAACGTACAGAATCTTCCGTGAAATTGTTTGATGTCATGCTCAAAACTACCTTTTTTACATAATCTTTCGCAATGTAAATTAAGAATCTGCATGCTCGAAAATAAATTTCAGATAATAAAAACTAGCATCATCATATTTCACAACGATAATTTAACTGATTTTTTAATACTATTTATTGCCTTTGTTCTGAACTTGATAATAAGCGCAAAAAATAAAGAAAACCAATATTTAGGAATCAGGAAATAAAGTAAACAGAAATGATAAGAAAGAAATGAAAAAAATTGAGTTCGCGCGATTTCAAAAGGCGGAAAATGTTGTGTGAACTTTTTGTGTGCGAGTGTCCTATTTTCATCACTATTTTAGTTTTCAAATTTTGCTTTGTTTATTCCCGTCCGCGACTGTTATTGAATGTTTTATCTTACTCACCATTATCAGTTCTACCGAAATCTAGGCTGTTTCCACCAAGAAAGTGTATTTGCAGGGGGGGAAATACTCAAGAAGAAGAAGAAGCAGTCGGTGAAATTCAACATCGAATGCAAGAGCCCCGTTGAGGACAAGATCCTCAACATCGAGGACTTCGTTGGTTTTATTTTCTAATGAAATATAGATTCTGCGCTCACTTTTCGTGTTATCCAGTCAGGAAAAGGTGTTGAGCGATAGTTGAGGGTTTGAGTGCGTCTTGTGTTGCGCGTCTGACCTTGCTTACACAATCATTGTCAAAGCCATCTACTGTCGTCAGAGGCTCACCACGCATAGTAGTATGCGCAGGTAACTGCGAAGCTAACGTGATCCCTTGCTTGCCCGGCTTCTAGGGCGCGTTTATCTTTTTGCAATCAAAGTTACTGCCTATTTTCCGACCCCTCGGGGGTAGCCAAGTTTGCTCGGCAGGGTATTGAACTCAACAGCAACTTGTAAGCTATCTCATTTCAGGAGAGCTTCCTCAGCCAGAAGATCAAGGTCGGTGGCAAGACTGGACAGCTCGCTGTCAGTGGCGTCAAGGTCGAGGTCAACAAGACCCGCGTCGTTCTCTCCTCCGATGTTCCGTTCTCCAAGAGGTATGAATTGACTGTAACTTGTTTCTGTTAGGTCTTAGCTAATTTGTGTTGGGTTTCTGGCTCCAGCGTGTTTCGCCCGCGCCCGTCGCTCGCTCGAGCGCTCTAACGCCCTAGCGCAGAATTTGTGTGACCGCTTGAGAGCTTCGAGCGCAATATGCAAAATCTCGAGTTGTGTTATTGATCCTCTAGATGCTGGTAGACTCCATTTCGCAATATGTCCTCTCCCGCCTCCTCCTCCATTTCGCCCAAAAACGCGTTTTTCAAGTTTTTATCGCTGATTGTGAGGAGTGATTAAAATGGCATGAAATCTCGGACGCCCTGACACAATATTTCAATCTCCTGGTCATATTGGCATGGCATGATTTATTTTCGTTTTCGAGAAAAAGCATATTTTTTTACCCAAAGGCCAATGGTCAAAGAAAACCCTTGGGGAGTTGATAGAGCTGGTTCTGCTGATCATTTTGGTATATTGAACCATGGGTTTGAGTTTACATATTGAAGTTACGGGGGCGGAGCGTGTTTTTGCACATTTTGTAGAGCTCGTTAAAATGGTCATTTCTTGAGTTGGAAATTTTAATGAAAACGTTTCCTTAAGGAGTTACAATCGATCGAAGTTGCTTTTTTCACGAGAAGGTAGATAATAATTTTTCCGAAAGCTGTAACCTCTTAAGGAAACATTCTCATGCAAATTCCGACCACAAGAAATTGTCAAGTTTAACGAGCTCTTCGAAATAAGCACCAACACGTGGATATTCGCGATAATTTTTTTCTGGTTCATTTTTGCTTTTTTTCGCATAAAGTGAAAGCACCGCATTGGCGAGCGTTTTGCGCTCGGAATTCTTTGAAAATTTAGACACAACGAGCGGTTCCATTGGTCGTAATCTGATTATATTTTCCAGGTACCTCAAGTATCTCACCAAGAAGTACCTCAAGCGCAACACCCTCCGTGACTGGCTCCGTGTGGTCGCATCCTTCAAGGATACTTACGAGCTCAGATACTTCCACATCAACCAGGATGAAGAGGAAGGCTCGAACAACGAGAACTACGGCGACTTCGTGATCATTAAACGCGCTCACCGTAAGAACGTCATTAAATGGGCCTGAGGCTCCATAGTAAGTTTTTTTTCAAATCAGAAATTGCAGGAATACCCCCTAGTGACGTCATTTACGATTTTTGAACTTTTATCCCTCAAAATGTTGATCTTTGATCTGTTATACCTTTCACTCGATAGCTCATTCGAGATAGCGTTACATATGAGGCCGTTTGCGATAGAGTCGGACAATACTTGGCACAGGTCAAAAATATCGATTCTCTGAATCTTCGTGTTTCGGGGTTCTCAAGGGTGCTGATGACGATAGGCATCGTAATTTTTCATGTTGAGCCCTCGTTGGCTCCAGACGACGTCACGTCGAAATCAGTTTTTCCTCTTTTTCTCACGTCCCAGAAAAGCCAATATTAAGTGAACATTTACCTCTGGGTTAAATTACATGCTGATCACACCTGTCAACTTTATTTTTCATTAAATTCAAAAATAATTATGCTAAATGGAAGTTCTCGCAGAGTGAAAAGTGCTCAGGGAGACTGACATAGATCGGACCGGAATTTCATAAGGATTCCAAATATATTTTTCGCTTAATTTTCCTGCGTGCACCTAAGGTTTTATGCTAAACATAGTGAAGCGCCTTGTAAGTAAATTTTGGCATCTTTCCTCTTGTTTACTTCCTTTGATCTACCTCGAGTCTCTCCTTCCGATTGATCGTGTCCATCCTCCATACACGGTCCGTCTTTCCGGCGAGAGACAAGAGGAAAGGAAGAGAGGGCAGAGATGGGAAGAGGAAGAGGCAGCGGATCAATCGGAAGGAGAGACTCGAGGTAGATCAAAGGAAGTAAACAAGAGGAAAGATGCCCAAATTTACTTACAAGGCGCTTCACTATGTTTACTATAAAACCTTAGGTGCACGCAGGAAAATTAAGCGAAAAATATATTTGGAATCCTTATGAAATTCCGGTCCGATCTATGTCAGTCTCCCTGAGCACTTTCCACTCTGCGAGAATTTCCATTTAGCATAATTATTTTTGAATGTAATGAAAAATAAAGTTGACAGGTGTGATCATCATGTAATTTAACCCAGAGGTACGTGTTCACTTAATATTGGCTTTTCTGGGACGTGAGAAAAAGAGGAAAAACTGATTTCGACGTGACGTCGTCTGGAACCAACGAGGGCTCAACATGAAAAATTACGATGCCTATCGTCATCAGCACCCTTTAGAACCCCGAAACACGAAGTTTCAGAGAATCGATATTTTTGACCTGTGCCAAATACCTCCGGATCTGTCCGACTCTTACGTAAACGGCCTCATATCATAGGGTTTCATCCATTGAGACCCAAAATGTAAAGATGTGCCTCCATTTCGAGGAAAATCGATTAGTTTACGATCAGTCTATGAAGACATGTTTTTTATATCAGTGCGTTCGCCTTTCGTCAAACTGCTTGAATTACATTTTTTGATGGGACGAAACTCTGGCGAGAAGCGCAATTCTTAGGCGAACGCACTGATATAATAATAATTAATAATTTATCCACGCCCGAGGCGCAACGAGACCGAAACGTAACATTAATAAGGTAGAAGAACAGGAATGGGATGGGGGGGGGGGGCTCTCCTGAGTCAGGTGAGTTTGGCGAGATCAGCGATAAGGGGATGGTGGTCGACGCTTGAACATTCGGATATTGGGAGCAGTGCGGATACTATCTGGAAGTTGGGAGTACTATCGTGAGGTTAATAATAATAATTTATCTACGCCCGAGGCGCAAAGAGACCGAAAAGTGACATTCATAAGGTTGAAAAGCAGGAAAAGGGGTGGGAGACTCTCCTGCATTAGGTGAGTTTGGCGAGATCAGCGGTGATGGGGTGGTTTTCAAGTCGACGCTTGAACATTCGGATATTGGGAGCAGTGCGGATACTTTCAGGAAGTTGGGAGTACCATCGTGAGGTTCTGACAGGGAAAGAATGGTATCTGGGAGTACTGGTTGTAAGTTGAAACTTAAGTTGAAAATGTCAGCAAGTGGGGTAGACAGAGCGTAGGCACATTTCGGGAAAACGATTTGTGGAATGGCATCATGAGCAGTAGAGCCGGTTGGGGACAATTTACGGAGGGATTTGTAAACTTCATGAGGAAAGAAAGTGAATAGAGAGAGAGGGAAGGGGGAACACGTGAGGAGGAAAGGGAAGGGAGACAATCGTCATCAAGAGTGAAGTGAGAGGCAAATTCTGAGGCAAGAAGGTTGGATTTGGAGATACTATCAAACACAGGTAAGTTCTGAGGTGAGACTAGTTCAGGAATGGAAAGTTTAGGTTTCGTAAGAGAGGAAATGTGGCGATACAAATCATTGACACGCGAGAGTTTTTTTACGGGTGGAATAACGGGTCCATTTGTCAATCTCAAAAAGGAGCTTCTTACTACATTGGTCAAACAGGATTCTAACGGAAGGAAGGTGAACTTTTGAGAACAATGTATCACGATGTTTGATAAGCTGACGAATGTGAGGAGGGTAAGAGAGAGAAGGGGGACGTGGGGTACGGTAGGGAACAAAGAGATCATGGCAGAATGAATAGCAGAAGAGAAGGCGGAGTAAATAGAGTCAATATCACGCCTCTCACCTAAGGATCGACTTAGACCGGCTGAATTTTGTCAGGGGGTCAAATATCGAAGTTGAGATTTTTACTCATTTGGGGTCTACAAGACCCCTCTATACACCCTGAGAAAGGATTAGTGCACAAAGTTATTCTCGACTGAGCAGCAGCACCTTGTTAGGTGCAGCCTTCCAACTTCAAGGCCATTTTTCCACACTTCAACGCAGTCCCCGAGAAAACTTTTCTGAAAGAGATAGGGCTTTTTTCCGATGCTCTACCGGCCTACACAAGTTCCTTATCGATAACTTCACTTTTATCAATGTTACACGTTTTATCACTTTATTTTGAAAACTGCCACAAAACCAGATTTTTATTGTTCACGATTGTAGAGCTCGTCAAGAGCTTTCGAATGATAGGTCTGCGCTCGCATATCTAGGGGGGTGAGTATGATTTCATGCCCGAAAACTGTCTTGCCAACGCTTTATCTGTATTTCAACAGCCATTCGCCGCTTCATTTCACTCTCTCGCGCAAAATGACCCGGCGTCCGCAATTAATTCTCGATATGTTTCATTTGCCGTTCAAGTTACCGAATTGTCGTGTTAGTTCAAATGTGAAGGTTCAACGAAACATATCGAGAATTTATTGCGGACGCCGGGTCATTTTGCGCGAGAGAGTGAAATGAAGCGGCGAATGGCTGTTGAAATACAGATAAAGCGTTGGCGAAATAGTTTTCGGGCATGAAATCATACTCACCCCCCTAGATATGCGAGCGCAGACCTATCATTCGAAAGCTCTCGACGAGCTCTATAATCGTGAACAATAAAAATCGTGGGTTTTTGTGGCAGTTTTCAAAATAAAGTGATAAAACGTGTAACATTGATAAAAGTGAAGTTATCGATAAGGAACTTGTGAAGGCCGGTAGAGCATCGGAAAAAAGCCCTATCTCTTTCAGAAAAGTTTTCTCGGGGACTGCGTTGAAGTGTGGAAAAATGGCCTTGAAGTTGGAAGGCTGCACCTAACAAGGTGCTGCTGCTCAGTCGAGAATAACTTTGGGCACTAATCCTTTCTCAGGGTGTATAGAGGGGTCTTGTAGACCCCAAATCAGTAAAAATCTCAACTTCGATATTTGACCCCCTGACAAATTTAGGTCGAATCTTAGGTGAAAGGCGTGATATCAGGACAGTCACAAAGTAGGGAAAACCAGTTGATAGAGAGTAGGTAATTGGAAAGTGCAGAATAATCGACACGAGTGAAGTCGCGAATTTGGGATGGTAAAGAAAGAGATTGGGGAGAAGAGAGGGAGAAAGATAGACCAAAGTGATCACAGGAAGAAAAGGGAGGTACGATAGAGATGGTTGGAATAAGGGAGGGATCGTTTCCTATGACCCAATCGATACATCTATTGCCGCACGTAGGAAACATATGAAGGTGAGATAGATCAACGGAAATTAGGAAGTCTGGGAAAAGTTTATCAATAGGTGTAGGTCGTTTGCTCGGTTCTGAAAAAAAATGAAAAAAAGGGTTCTGAAAATATAAAAACATAGACTAATCGTAGACTAATCGATTTTCCTCTAAATGGAGGAACATCTTTACATTTTGGGTCTCAATGGATGAAACTCTATGATATGTAGCGCTATCTCGAATGAGCTATCGAGTGAAAGGTATAACAGATCAAAGATCAACATTTTGAGGGATAAAAGTTCAAAAATCGTAAATGACTTCACTAGGGGGTATTCCTGCAATTTGTCTGATTTGAAAAAAAAACTTACTATGGAGCCTCAGGCCCATTTAATGACGTTCTTACGGTGAGTGCGTTTAATGATCACGAAGTCGCCGTAGTTCTCGTTGTTCGAGCCTTCCTCTTCATCCTGGTTGATGTGGAAGTATCTGAGCTCGTAAGTATCCTTGGAGGAGGAACTGTGCCGCCCCCAGTCTTCCAAGGATATTTACGAGCCCAGATACTTCCACATCAATCAGGATGCGTATGGAGGCTCAAACAAAGAAATCTAAGTCTATTCCCTAAGAATCTAAAATAGTTTCGGTTTCACACCATCGACAGGGGTTAGTCTATAGTTCAAGATGCTCCTATCGAAATGAGATTTTTTTGTTGGATATCTTGAGGGGTACGGTATGCTTGTGGCTAATTTTACCGTAGAATACTGGTTTTTAACTCGAAAAAAAGTTTCGATCCTGGCGTTGCTTACCATTCGAAAGAACCAAAAAAATCCAGGTTTACCTAAAAATGGATTTTTTTAAAATTGATATGTAATTTTCGCCGACGGATTGAATGCTCATTAGACGCGGCTTGTAATTTTGGGTGAACATGATATGTTCAAAATACGGATAACGGAGGCGAAACTTGTATTTGTCATGTTGCCTATCATGCAATAGTAGATGCGGATTCGAATCTGCCTCCTTATTTCAATCTTTTACCAGCATTACTGTTCAAACAAATGATGCTATGAACGTGAAATCACTTTCCACTTGATTACTGTTTGCTTAAAAAAATTGCCTTCACCAGTACTGAGATTTTATTTTTTATAGTTTCCTTTTTTTGCAAAAGCTTCTTTCCCTTTTGAGTTTCACTTTCCATATTTTTGTCCATATCTTGTTCTCTTGTAAGCTTCAGACGACGTCACATCGAAAACGAATTTTTGGAAACAAGCTTTAAGAAAGCACACGCTCCATCGATCTGCAGAAAATAATGAGAGGGGAGTAAGGACCGCAGACATCAGACGGTCGGAGGAAGAGACCACAGGGAATGGTGAATGGGGAGAAGAGACCTGAGGAAGTACAAAGACTGGACAATGGCAAGAAGAAGAAAATGTACAGACATTGTGATGCACTATCTATTGCAGAAAACCTTGTTTCGACACTGTTACACACAAGCCTGCCCACTTCACCGATTATTATTTTCAAAATAGTTATATTTTGGTCAAAACGACGTTCTAAGGGATCGCTTAGAGCACACTGGCGTGGTGGCAGATGAAGAGGAGGGGATGGGCAAAGCATTTGTTACCTCTTCATCCCTTTAATTCCTAGACGTCACGCCTCCCACGATAATCGTACAACTAGGTTTCAATGTGATCTTGTTGTCTGCGGCAAACGAGAGATCTGAGTAGATAATGCATAAGTCTGCCGTCATCAGTACTCTCAAGCACCGCCATTCTCAATTTCAGAGAGTTGAATTTATTTGAGCTGTGCTATTCGTTTTCCGTCTGTCTCACATATCACCTCACAAAAGTTGTACAGCAAAAAGAGGAACATAAATAAGGCAAGGGGACGTCGAAAGGAAAGAATACTTTAAATACGAAGATGTTTGTCCAAAATTTAATCTGAGGATTGGTCAAGACATTTTTCAAGCAAACAGTAATCAAGTGGAAAGTGATTTCACGTTCATAGCATCATTTGTTTGAACAGTAATGCTGGTAAAAGATTGAAATAAGGAGGCAGATTCGAATCCGCATCTACTATTGCATGATAGGCAACATGACAAATACAAGTTTCGCCTCCGTTATCCGTATTTTGAACATATCATGTTCACCCAAAATTTCCAGCCGCGTCTAATGAGCATTCAATCCGTCGGCGAAAATTACATATCAATTTTTTTAAAGCAACGCCAGGATCAAAACTGCTTTTTTGAGTTCAAAAAACCAGGATTCAACGGTAAAATTTGACACAAGCAGTCCGTGGCAAATGAAGAGAGAAAATGAGAAATTAAGAGGTAATTTTCCCTCCCTCTCATTTTGCGCTTCATGAAGAATGACCCGTCTGTTCTACCTCTTCATGAAGAGCTTTCGCTGAATGATGCATAACTCGCCTACAAATAGAGATTTCTATCTGATTTTTGGCGTGAACGTGTCAATCCCTTTGCCTTTAGTTTACGCTAAAATTTTCATATCAGAATTTGTCCCAGTAGGTTTCTCTGACAAATAGTTCTGACTTCTAAGACTGTTTAGGTTTGAAAAAATTATCAAAATACTGTTCTGACTTCACGGATTGTGGTTTTCCAACATATAAAAACTATTTTAAAGGCACAAAATCATGATTCAGCTCCATAGATCGACTTGTTATTGTCACATTTCCCGATCTATAGGCACCCCGAAACTCTACCCCAATCACGAGTTAGAGTAATTAAAATACTGTATGTAAGTGTGTCACTCGTTATTAATGAAATAACGATAGAAAAACGAATGAAAACTAAGCAATTTGACCAAGCTCTTCATGAAGAATGACGCCGCACCGCCCTCCTTTGTGAGGGAGGATGAAGAGTTCAATTTTTTTCTTCATTCGCCATCCATAATTCCATACCCCTCAAAATATCCAACCAAAAAAATCTTATTTCGATCGGAGCATCTTGAACCATAGACTGACTGACCCCTGTCGATGGTGTGGAACCGAAACCATTTTAGATTCTTAGGGAATAGACTTAGTTTTCTTTGTTTGAGCCTCCATACGCATCCTGATTGGTGTGATTGATGTATCTATGTGTTGCAGCAGATTCGTTTGTACACTTGACATTTTTTTTGAAAAAAAAACATGTTAACCAGTCAAGGCCAACCATCTATCTTATTTTGGATTCTAGATAGTAAAAATGTTTTGGAATACAATGCATTAGTATGTCCCTGACCTATATAAACTATATACAGGATAATTTAGGTCGTTTTTAGCATTGTTGTGCACTGTGTGGTTTTCCCTGTTGTTTAAGAGATTGTGTGATATGTATTGTTAACTCAAATCAAACAGCGGAAATAAAGATTTTTTTAAAATTATCTTAAATTTGATATTGTTCCAAAGCGGTTGCTCGCCCGCTCTTGTTATCTGTATACGGTATCCTTATACCGTGGCCCGCCTCCCTAATCGGAGACTTGCCTCATTTGCAGAAAGAGAGTACTGTAAGTACCGTAACCCGACGCCAAGATGTCGAAGACGAGCGGCAACATGGAGCTCATGAGCTACGGTGCCGGTGTGTTTCCTATTATTATCACTAACTAATTTAATTGGAGTATTCATGAAGAAAAACGCATAAAACCAATTGCAGTTGCATTTTGGCCACTTTTTTGCATGATACTCATTTTAATACCTAAAATACTCGCCCAAAATCAACGAACATCATGATAATTTTAGATGATGATTCTGCAGCGAGTGACGGCGGTGGCGCGGACTCGTTCAATGTGCCCGCTCCGCCCCCTTCGTTCGGCAGCAGCGATAGAGGAGATGAGAGACGCCGGAGCCGATCCAAGGTGAGGGTGAAACACAGATGGGCCGGGTTAGGGGGTTTGATTGAAGGTAAAGTCAGGGTATGGTGAGGGGGTTTCAACTGATATGTACAGAGAAAGAGTTGGTTCCTAGGTGTTATTATGGGGAGATGTATGTGGATAGGAGCCGATTCAAGGTATGGGTGAAACACAGATGGGCCGGGTTTGGGTGTTTGATTGAAGGTAAAGTCAGGGTGGTGGTTTGATTGAAGGTAAAGTCAGGGTATGGTGTGGGTAAGGAATCAGTTTAGTTTTCGGGAGTGAATGCCTGTGAACTCAATAGAACTTGACTGATTTGGGGAGTGAGTTGGGGGCATTATCGATTGGGGCCTGCCCCATCATTCGGCAGCAGAGAGAGGGGAAGAGGAGATGATAAAGACTGGAATAGGAGCAGATCCAAGATGTGAAGAGGTGCTGAAACCGAAATTTGTAAGGGGAAAGAGATGGTTGCCTGGAAGAGATCCAAGGTTGGTTCAAGTTTCACCCAACCTAGCATGGGCCACGGTAGAAGTGCTGTAGAAGTGCGGTCGGGGTGACATAGAAGTGCTAAGGAGATGATAGTGAACAGCGATTAGATCGACGGGAGTCACAAATCTCACGGTGTGTGCATTTGTTGTGTGGAGTATGCTGAAAATATCCGAATATGTGTGATAGGGTCACTTTGAAAAAATCCATGAAGATGAATTCCTAAAAAAATTGTCTTGTGGAATGCAAATGCACCATATTCGCTACGCACAACCAATAGGGCTATCTGCAGACAGTTACCCTGAGATGCAAGATGCTACAAGTTTTCTGTTTCTAACCCCTTCATTATTAGAAAAAAAACTTAATTAAATTTCGCAGGAGCGACATCGGTCTCGGTCGCGCTCGCCCAAGATAGCAGATAACAGGTACTGCCGCCGTAGAAATGTGATTTGCCGAAACTTTTTTGCTCTTCTGGTGTCATGACGCGTTCAGAAGATAATACTGTAGTTGGTAGGTAGGTCAGATTTGTCTCAGAAATCATGCTCATCAAGCGCGAGAGGGGGAGCAGGTACGGTAAACAGTGGTGATTACGATAGGGCGATCGATGGCGCGCGTCTTGTGAGAGTATTTAGGTAAATGGATCCCTGGTGAAGTTGAAGCTAAAAGTTCGAGCGTTCTTAATGAAATGTTTGTGATTGTATATATAGGAGAGATAAAGAAGAAAATTTGAAAAAAAAAGAAAATTTTC
This sequence comes from Pristionchus exspectatus, assembly GCA_911812115.1. Lineage (NCBI taxonomy): Eukaryota > Metazoa > Nematoda > Chromadorea > Rhabditida > Neodiplogasteridae > Pristionchus > Pristionchus exspectatus. The sequence goes on along the minus strand of OU461582.1, from coordinate 32,909,364 downwards.
GGAAAAAGAGGAAAGAGAAGAAAAGTTTCCCATTTTAGACCCGGGTATGGCTTATCTCAGATTCCGGAGCTTGTAGAGACCTCTGGTTTGGATTAAAAATGTGGTGAAGTTGCGCACGCTGCTCGGAAGTTCTGGGTTTTGAAGAACTCTAGTTGTGTAACATTTCTTTAAGATTAATCACGAGTGAATATTGATAGATTAGAATATTATCATATATAATGCAGCAGTTCGGTCACCATCGTGGATCTCCCAGTAGCCGAGCATCCTTCCATCAACTGGCAACGTGTACTCGGCGGTTATCAGTTGGTTATTTTGACACAAGATCGTTAGCACCTGAAACATGTATCGTCTTTCTACTGATCTAGTCAACTCACTTTAAACACCATAGAACGGGGGACGGATAGGAATTCAGGCCAAATATGAAAAGGCCAGACACTTTTTAAAAACATCATAACACTTAGTAGCAATCTGCACTCAAATTGATGGAATTTAATATTCTTGCTATGATTGAAGTAATGATGATGAACACATAGTTTCATTGCCAACCGGGGACGAAAAAGTGGTCTGACACTAACAATAAAGGCAGGGATCTAATGGCTTTAAAACCTGATTTTATTGTGAATATATTGTGGTCTGACGACAAATTTTATCAAATATATAGTCTGACTACCAGCCCGGTGGTTACGAAAATGTATGAAGATGAAGGTACTGTCCGGATTCCAAACAAAAGATCTGCAAAACGTTAAATTTACAGTGGTAACGGGTTCAAGAGTATCGAGTCAAACACGGGCACGAATATCGTATTTCGGTGAGTGACTTTCGAAAATTAATGCCCACTTGCTCCACGAAACCTCAACAGTTTGCACTTCCCTAGAGTGAAAGCCAGGAAAGTAAAATTGGCTATCAAAATTAATACATAAAAAAAATCTTTAGACTATTAGTTAGTGAAAGTGGAATAGTGTGAGCTTGCAATTATGGAATTATTAAAGAATTCTCTGATAATTTGGCATTTCAGAGGGATGGGCGTTCGCAAGACCGGCAAGAAGAAACAGGTGCATATCTCTTTTAAATTCTATTTAAATTAAATTTTCCACAACCCTAGGAGTCAGATAGGCTTCCAATTCTCATATTGATCTTTGAACTTTTACCTCAAAAAATAAGCTGGGGTTTGACCGTCGTGTGATACACCATTAAGCAGATGAACCTTGGCTTCGTGTCGAAAAACATCATTTGCACGAGTTTGCTTTAAATGGGAGAAAAATTGCTTTGAAGTTTGGAAGCTGCAGCCGACCGGAGCTATAACTCGGCTGGAAATAATTTCTAGCGCCCTTTCGATCCGGGGCATTTTGAATCATTGTGCCGTCGCCGCCCCCCCCCCTTGCTGTGGCAGTCCGGTTCTTACAGAGAATGCGTTTTAATATGTATTTTGCAGATGACAGTTGGTGAGAACGATGGGCGACTTCGTATCGAGATCACCGGTCCATTTGAGGGAAGAATATCCGCGAATAATAGTGTACGTTTTGCTTACTGCTAGGAGCAGCGAGCGGGTTAATAGATTTAATAGATTTTGCATAGTCAACTAAAGATAAACAAATATAGTGAGATGCAGTGGGCAGCATGGTGAAGTGGTTGTGAAATGAACCGGGTGGAGCACGACATTTGGAATTAACAGCTTCTCTATGCAAATTAAAGATAAAAGCAATTGAAACATTAGTTATAAAAATTTCAAGTACATCAATTTTCCTCAAATTAACCCCCATTGCAGATTGACAGGCTGATCGCGACGGCGATAGATGGCTTCTGGGGTAAGCGACAAGGTTTTCAAACTTGATGGTTTTCCGGTTTCAAGTATGCTTCGGTGTTTACAGTTCAGAAGTTTCGTGAACAGTCGTTCGAAAAAATAGCAATTTTTTTGTGAAAAAAATGTCTTCTAGAATTTAATTTTCAATTAAATTATTCCGCAGGCGAGTCCTCGGCGCCGACGATGCGTCCGTTCGACAGGGTGTGGATCCCGCAGGGCCACCACCCGCATCTCAACTTTGCCGACCTGCTCAACGGCCCCAGGTAGGTAAATTTTGTATGAACGAAGCAAACGCGCTAGTACCAGAAGTGCGTCCAGTTCTAAATTTAAAAAAAAAATGATCACATTCTACCAACGAGAAGGAAGTAGTGGTGGTGCCCATATGGAAGTAGTGGTTCGCAACACATTGGGGGAGGAGGTGTTTTTAAATTTAAAAAATAACATTATCTACTTGCAGCGGCAACACGCTGAAGGCGCTCGAGGTGGAGAGCGGCACGGAGATCATCATCAGGTGAGGAAATTGGGAGTGATTTGTGTGGACGCAGTAAGCGCGTTCGAAAATTGGCATTTGCTCGCATTCGTTAATCCTCCCGCTTTTCAGAGGCAAGGGCTCGATCAAGGAGGGCAAGCTGACGAGAAAGGTAATTATTATTTTATATTTTAATTTAATTAATAATTTAAATAATTAGCTTAACTAGCGTAGGAATAGTTTGACTCTCTCACTTTCCCAAGCTTTCTCGCCTGTCTCTGACTGACGATAGAGCTTTGCAAGATGAGAGAGTGATGGCTGTTTTTAATATCCTGACTCTCTCACTTTCCCCTGCTATCTCGCTCGCTCTGACCGATGAGAGAACATGGTTGAATGAGAGAGTAACACGAATATCGTTGCAGGACGGTCAGCCGTTCCCGGGCGAGAACGAGCCGCTGCACGCGTACGTGACCGGGCCGGACCGGAACAGCATCAAGATCGCCTGCGATCGGGTACGTTTTGTGTGAGCGCAGCAAGCGCGTCAGTACACTGCAAGTGCGCCAGCGCACCAAATGTGACAGTATTGTGGGCATAGAGTAGATCGTATACGATTGATATTTCTTGTTAGGAAGAATGACACGAAAGGATCGAATAAGTAGCAATCACTCGGATGTAGTAGTAGGAGTGAAACTCGCGAGTGACGGGTGGATCGTTACTCTCGTTAGATACATTGTCTTCTATGAAATACACTATTCTCGTTGTATGAATACTGGTTGAAGAAGGATGAACAATCAATCGATAACCTCATTCCCATTGCAGATCAAGGCGATCATCGCGGAGGCGAGCCAGGTGCCCGACGGACAGAACAACCTGCGCGCACCGCAGCTGAGAGAGGTGAGATGGTGGTTACGGTAGGGAGGGGGTTACGGTAGGGGGAAGGAGGGGTACGGTAGGAAAGTATCGAGAAGTCTTTTTTTTAAGTAAAATCGGGTATTCGGATCGGCGCCTCGCGATTTTCATGTCTGCTCAACTTGCCCATTATTATTGCAGCATTCCAGTCTTGCTGAGATCATTTGAACCTAAAAAAAGCTGTTTCGGATATAATTGCAGCTAACAAAGCGATTTGAATTTTTTACTTTATAAATTTGAAATGTTTACAACAATGCAAGTATTTACTTATTGTCAGCTCGCCCAGTCGAGCGGCGCGAACCGCCCGATGCGCCTGGCGGACGTGTCGTCGGACGAGCGCTGCACCAACTGCGGTGAGAATGATTTAATTATATATTTTTCTGCTAAATTAAATTGCTGTGTGTCTGATTCACTTACCCTCAATACGAAGCATTTATCGATTATTCATCCACTTGAGACTCGATTGATACTGGTTGTTTTTACTATTTTTTTTTTCATTCATGAAGATATAGCTTCTCCGAGCTGATATCAGTCCTTTGAATGTGTTTAGTGCACAGTGTGATACGAAATTTCATCGTGTTTGTGCATTTCACAGATTTCTTAATTTATCGATTTCCCTTGCAGGCGCCGACAACCACAAGAGGTGGCAGTGTCAGCAGAACCACCAGCAGCCGCAGCAGGGCGGAGGCCAGAGAGGATACGGTATGTTGGGATTCCGGAGGAGGAGGCGGAGGACAAGGTACGGGAGGGAGGCATTTCGGACTGACGCGACACAAAATGGCAGTATTTCGCGATTTAAGGCAGAATGGGGTTCCTAGTTGGGGATAGATGCAAACATTTCCGAAGTTAACTGATTCAGCGAATCTCGTTTGTACCAATAATATTTGAATCCTATTTGCAGGCTTCGGCCGGGGCGCCGGCGACCCGCCGGGACGCGGCGGCTTCATGGGCGGCGGCCCGCCCACGACGATCGCCGACCTGCAGGTACTACGGTAGCGCGCACGGTTGGGGCTATCATGAACTGACTTTTTTCAACGAAAAAGTGGTATTTTTACACAGTAGTTTGAAGTGATGGGTTATCGCAAACTGATCGATCGATACCGTAATCGTATCCTGTAACGATACCGTACCTTCAGGCGATGGGCGGCGGCGGCCAGCAGAACCAGCAGCAGTCGCAGCAGGGCGGAGGCCAGGGAGGATACGGTATGTTGGGATTACGGTAGTGCAACGGATTACGGTAGCTTGAATAGCGTTATTGATTCTCTTACGAAAACATAATTTTGCAACATTACGTGAAGTGGCGCCAAAAATTGGCATTAAAAGGTGACTGGGTGGATAGTGCATATTCGATTCTTTCTCAACACCAGGTCAGTGGGCAAGAAAGTCCTATCGGACTGACGCGCTTGCGGCGTCTTTGAGAACTGACTGTATTTTGGAAAAGTTTCGAAATGTTCACGCGCTTGCAGATTTTTTCACTTTTACACCAGTAAATCGTGGCCGCAATGTAGATACAGAAGCTAGTTCACCTATGAAATTCGATTCCATTTGCAGCCCCCGAGCCGCCGCAGTACTACTTCGGAGGTGACTACCCGCCCCAGCCACTGCCCATGGCCCATCCGCCCGCGTGTATGCGCGATTGGGGTATGTTGTGATGATCGGATTATGGTAACGTACTGCATGATTTATGAATTAGAAGGTGATGTTGTGGTTAGCATTGATCGTTCGGAGCGGAATGACGGAATTCCGAACTTTTGATTCAATTATCTCCTCACTTTCCCCCTGGGGTCGGCAAATTAGTAGCAACCTCGGCTGCGAATGGTAAGGCTACCCGAGAAAGCATTGGACAGCCGGGTATGTAGTCCGTCTAACAGCTGGCCTTACCAGTGGGTCCCACCTAGCGTTGTCTTACGACGTAAAATCGCTTGACACCTTTACCTTTACCTTTCTCCTCACTTCGGAATGGCAGAGACTCAAATAAAGGCCGTTCCGGAACGAGAGTCGAATAAAATGAACTCATTCCGAAACACTCATTTTCCGAAAAAGTCGGGTAGAGCGGTGAGAAATTAGTGAGAGTGAATGAAACTCTCGAAATATTGGGTGATTTTCACAAATCATAGATAACCTTTTTGCAAGAATAAGTGCAATTTCACTTCAATTTTGAAATTTCAAATATGTTTCAATACTGCTAATCCGTTCCGGAACGAGAGTCGAAACAAAGGCCATTCCGAACTCGTTCCGACCAATAAGAGGGACTTTCTGAGTCAGTGAAAATATGCTTGGCATTAGCCAAAAATCGAATTCCCTCAAATTTTGTGGGCAAGTAGTACTCACCTAGTGTAGCTCAGCGCCAACTTATTTAGTGATCTGGTTCGCCCTCCGCCGACTGGGAACGAATTTTAAAGTGAAACATAACCCAACCGAGTTTGTCACTTTTGCAATCGTTCGAAAAGTTTGATATCGTAAAAAATGTATATTTTTTATGGGATTATACCTGCAAATTTTCATTCCGAACCATTCACTCTTGTTCGAGAAAAATCGAAAAATACATTATTTTTTATAAAACATAGTCTGTATTTCCTTAACCCGGCTCCACGTAACCAATTTTATTTCATCAATACAAAGAACAACTATTCAACTATCTTCAGTGTTAAAATAAAATAAATTAAAAATGAGAGGTTGGAGAAATGATGAAAAGACTGCGTCAAATTCCAAAAAAATCAGTTCTCGATAGGTTGATTCTACCGTAATTTGACAGGTAGGTCGTCAGAAAACACAGTTTTTTTTCTAAAATTTGTATTGTTTTTAGCTTCTCGTGTTTTTTTACTCAATTTATAGAGTATCACAAAAATAAAAGAAGAAAAAAACTGTGTTTTCTGACGACCTACCTGTCAAATTACGGTAGAATCAACCTATCGAGAACTGATTTTTTTGGAATTTGACGCAGTCTTTTCATCATTTCTCCAACCTCTCATTTTTAATTTATTTTATTTTAACACTGAAGATAGTTGAATAGTTGTTCTTTGTATTGATGAAATAAAATTGGTTACGTGGAGCCGGGTTAAGGAAATACAGACTATGTTTTATAAAAAATAATGTATTTTTCGATTTTTCTCGAACAAGAGTGAATGGTTCGGAATGAAAATTTGCAGGTATAATCCCATAAAAAATATACATTTTTTACGATATCAAACTTTTCGAACGATTGCAAAATGACAAACTCGGTTGGGTTATGTTTCACTTTAAAATTCGTTCCCAGTCGGCGGAGGGCGAACCAGATCACTAAATAAGTTGGCGCTGAGCTACACTAGGTGAGTACTACTTGCCCACAAATTTTGGAGGAATTCGATTGTTCGGCTAATGCCAAGCATCAGTGCAAACATTTCCACCGACTCAGAATCTCCCTCATAATTGAATTAGTTCCGGAACGAGGCCATTTTGATCACTCACATTCGGCCGTTCCGAAAGCCGAACGATCAACCCTAGTTGTGGTGCAGGCAGCGCTGATTCCTAGTCATGTTTTTTGAGAATAAATAAATAGGTCAAAAGGAAATAGTGGGGAGCAATATTTCATTTTTCTACACAAGTTATATTTATACACCATACTATTTCGGGTTGGGGACGGGCTTGGTTTTTTGCCGTTTCTTAGCTAATTAAAATTAAGATCATCCACATTCCAGCCGGGTTCGCGGGCGGCGGCCAGCAGCAGGGCGGCGCGTACGGCGTGAACGGCAACCAGATGAGCCACTCGCAGGGCGGACACCACACGGGTGAGTCTTGCGAGGAGTATATCGGACTGACCCCCCTGTGGAAAATGGATATTTTCTGGGATGTTGCGAAACGTGTGCGCACTCGTCGTGCAGTGGAATATTTTTTTTGCAGGCTTCGGCCGGGGCGCCGGCGACCCGCCGGGACGCGGCGGCTTCATGGGCGGCGGCCCGCCCACGACGATCGCCGACCTGCAGGTACTACGGTAGCGCGCACGGTTGGGGCTATCATGAACTGACTTTTTTCAACGAAAAAGTGGTATTTTTACACAGTAGTTTGAAGTGATGGGTTATCGCAAACTGATCGATCGATACCGTAATCGTATCCTGTAACGATACCGTACCTTCAGGCGATGGGCGGCGGCGGCCAGCAGAACCAGCAGCAGTCGCAGCAGGGCGGAGGCCAGGGAGGATACGGTATGTTGGGATTACGGTAGTGCAACGGATTACGGTAGCTTGAATAGCGTTATTGATTCTCTTACGAAAACATAATTTTGCAACATTACGTGAAGTGGCGCCAAAAATTGGCATTAAAAGGTGACTGGGTGGATAGTGCATATTCGATTCTTTCTCAACACCAGGTCAGTGGGCAAGAAAGTCCTATCGGACTGACGCGCTTGCGGCGTCTTTGAGAACTGACTGTATTTTGGAAAAGTTTCGAAATGTTCACGCGCTTGCAGATTTTTTCACTTTTACACCAGTAAATCGTGGCCGCAATGTAGATACAGAAGCTAGTTCACCTATGAAATTCGATTCCATTTGCAGCCCCCGAGCCGCCGCAGTACTACTTCGGAGGTGACTACCCGCCCCAGCCACTGCCCATGGCCCATCCGCCCGCGTGTATGCGCGATTGGGGTATGTTGTGATGATCGGATTATGGTAACGTACTGCATGATTTATGAATTAGAAGGTGATGTTGTGGTTAGCATTGATCGTTCGGAGCGGAATGACGGAATTCCGAACTTTTGATTCAATTATCTCCTCACTTTCCCCCTGGGGTCGGCAAATTAGTAGCAACCTCGGCTGCGAATGGTAAGGCTACCCGAGAAAGCATTGGACAGCCGGGTATGTAGTCCGTCTAACAGCTGGCCTTACCAGTGGGTCCCACCTAGCGTTGTCTTACGACGTAAAATCGCTTGACACCTTTACCTTTACCTTTCTCCTCACTTCGGAATGGCAGAGACTCAAATAAAGGCCGTTCCGGAACGAGAGTCGAATAAAATGAACTCATTCCGAAACACTCATTTTCCGAAAAAGTCGGGTAGAGCGGTGAGAAATTAGTGAGAGTGAATGAAACTCTCGAAATATTGGGTGATTTTCACAAATCATAGATAACCTTTTTGCAAGAATAAGTGCAATTTCACTTCAATTTTGAAATTTCAAATATGTTTCAATACTGCTAATCCGTTCCGGAACGAGAGTCGAAACAAAGGCCATTCCGAACTCGTTCCGACCAATAAGAGGGACTTTCTGAGTCAGTGAAAATATGCTTGGCATTAGCCAAAAATCGAATTCCCTCAAATTTTGTGGGCAAGTAGTACTCACCTAGTGTAGCTCAGCGCCAACTTATTTAGTGATCTGGTTCGCCCTCCGCCGACTGGGAACGAATTTTAAAGTGAAACATAACCCAACCGAGTTTGTCACTTTTGCAATCGTTCGAAAAGTTTGATATCGTAAAAAATGTATATTTTTTATGGGATTATACCTGCAAATTTTCATTCCGAACCATTCACTCTTGTTCGAGAAAAATCGAAAAATACATTATTTTTTATAAAACATAGTCTGTATTTCCTTAACCCGGCTCCACGTAACCAATTTTATTTCATCAATACAAAGAACAACTATTCAACTATCTTCAGTGTTAAAATAAAATAAATTAAAAATGAGAGGTTGGAGAAATGATGAAAAGACTGCGTCAAATTCCAAAAAAATCAGTTCTCGATAGGTTGATTCTACCGTAATTTGACAGGTAGGTCGTCAGAAAACACAGTTTTTTTTCTAAAATTTGTATTGTTTTTAGCTTCTCGTGTTTTTTTACTCAATTTATAGAGTATCACAAAAATAAAAGAAGAAAAAAACTGTGTTTTCTGACGACCTACCTGTCAAATTACGGTAGAATCAACCTATCGAGAACTGATTTTTTTGGAATTTGACGCAGTCTTTTCATCATTTCTCCAACCTCTCATTTTTAATTTATTTTATTTTAACACTGAAGATAGTTGAATAGTTGTTCTTTGTATTGATGAAATAAAATTGGTTACGTGGAGCCGGGTTAAGGAAATACAGACTATGTTTTATAAAAAATAATGTATTTTTCGATTTTTCTCGAACAAGAGTGAATGGTTCGGAATGAAAATTTGCAGGTATAATCCCATAAAAAATATACATTTTTTACGATATCAAACTTTTCGAACGATTGCAAAATGACAAACTCGGTTGGGTTATGTTTCACTTTAAAATTCGTTCCCAGTCGGCGGAGGGCGAACCAGATCACTAAATAAGTTGGCGCTGAGCTACACTAGGTGAGTACTACTTGCCCACAAATTTTGGAGGAATTCGATTGTTCGGCTAATGCCAAGCATCAGTGCAAACATTTCCACCGACTCAGAATCTCCCTCATAATTGAATTAGTTCCGGAACGAGGCCATTTTGATCACTCACATTCGGCCGTTCCGAAAGCCGAACGATCAACCCTAGTTGTGGTGCAGGCAGCGCTGATTCCTAGTCATGTTTTTTGAGAATAAATAAATAGGCCAAAAGGAAATAGGGGGGGGCAATATTTCATTTTTCTACACAAGTTATATTTATACACCATACTATTTCGGGTTGGGGACGGGCTTGGTTTTTTTGCCGTTTCTTAGCTAATTAAAATTAAGATCATCCACATTCCAGCCGGGTTCGCGGGCGACGGTCAGCAGCAGGGCGGCGCGTACGGCGTGAACGGCAACCAGATGAGTCACTCGCAGGGCGGAGACCACACGGGTGAGTCGGGCGAGGGGTATATCGGAATGAACCCCCTGCGGAAAATGAATATTTTCTGGGATGTTGCGAAACGTGTGCGCACTCGTCGTGCAGTGGAATATTTTTTTGCAGGCTTCGGCCGGGGCGCCGGCGGCCCGCCGGGACGCGGCGGCTTCATGGGCGGTGGCCCGCCTACGACGATCGCCGACTTGCAGGTACTACGGTAGCGCGCACGGTTGGGGCTATCATGAACTGACTTTTTTCAACGAAAAAGTGGTATTTTTACACAGTAGTTTGAAGTGATGGGTTATCGCAAACTGATCGATCGATACCGTAACCGTATCCTGTAACGATACCGTACCTTCAGGCGATGGGCAGCGGCGGCCAGCAGAACCAGCAGCAGTCGCAGCAGGGCGGAGGCCAGGGAGGATACGGTATGTTGGGATTACGGTAGTGCAACGGATTACGGTAGGTTGAATAGCGTTATTGATTCTCTTACGAAAACATAATTTTGCAACATTACGTGAAGTGGCGCCAAAAATAGGCATTAAAAGGTGACAGGGTGGATAGTGCATATTCGATTCTTTCTCAACACCAGGTCAGTGGGCAAGAAGCGTCTTTGAGAACTGACTGTTATATTTATACACCATACTATTTCGGGTTGGGGACGGGCTTGGCACTTTGTTGTTTCTCAGCTAACTAAATTACTCCCTCATTGCAACGTGTGCGCATTCGTCGTGCAGTGGAAAAATGCAATCTTATCCACTGGTGAATCGTGGCCGCTGCTCGTAATTATAAACCAATGGACCAGTGTATCGTCAAATTCTTGGTCACTAATACTATCCCGTGTGCAGGCTCGGCGCAGCAGTACCACGGCGGCTTCTTCAACAACCCGGCCGCGGCTGCCGCGTCATCGGGCGGCTTCTCGGCGCACGGCGGAGGCACCGGATACGCCTTTCCTCCCCCTCCCGGTTTCCCTCCCATGCCGCACCCTCCCCCTCTCCAGCCCGTGCCCGCGCCTCTTCCCCAGCAGCCATCTGCTGCCCGCCTCCCGGGTATGTCAGAGTACAATACTCTCGAATCATTCACTAGTGCTCGAGATCCTCCCAATTAGCTCATTCCGGTTTGTTGATGCCATTTGTCCCTTCCCATTCCCATTTGTCCCCCCCCCCGTTCATTTGTTTCCTAGAGCCCCGTAACTTATCTTTGATCTTTTATCCACCCTCATTTCTCCCTCATTCAATGGTTTTCTAGAGCCTCCCGCAAGTGATCGTTAATCCCTGATCTTTGACCCACCTCATTTTAATGGTTTCCTAGATCATTTATCGTTGCTTCCCATCCCACCCTTTTACATAGTTTTGTTTCCGCGTTTTGAATACAATGAATTTTGAATACATAACAGTTTTGGCCCTCTTTCCCCCGTCACTTCAATACCGTCTATCGCTTTGCAAGAGTTATGTCCCCCGATTTCGTTATATTCTCCAGTGATTATTACCTACCGCACAGATTATTTATTCCTACTGTAGCCCCACGCGCACTCTCATCATTATAGATTACGATAGCCCTATTCCACCCGATAGCTACCGTATCCCCTGCGAGAGGATGAATGCCAGCCCGGCCCCAACCAGATGTATCCCCCTCATTATTATGGAATTAGTCTAAAGTTCGTATTTCGATGTTTTCAAAAGTAAAAAATCGCCCCATTTTCACAACAAATCGCCTTGTTTCATTTTTTTTTTGTTTTGAGTAATAAAGATTGTGCACGAGTACAGATTACGGAGATCCAGAGCAGTCTGACTCGTTGCTTTTCATACATATTACTATAATTCAAATAATGATGATTTTGTGTGGACGCCTCAAGCGCGTCAGCTCAAAACTTCAATGCAACAACAATAGACAATCAGTTTCATAATCCTTCATTGAGCACGTAATTCACGAGTAGAGATCAGGCCGAGAGCAATGATGGGGCCGGGAATTTCTCAGAGCCGGAAATTGCCCATCCGGCTTCGTATACTTCTTATTTCCGGACGACCGGGTTCCGGTGTCTCGGTATCTTGTCTTTATCGGGGCGCTTACAGTCTACAAACAAGTACGTTAGAATACTGTAATCCGGGGGTATACGGTAGGTCAAAGATCGATATCCGAGCTATCGTCTTCCCCATATATTACCACCACTCGACCTTACTACCTAAAATGGATTATTCACTTAAAGCTACAGTATCCCGGGATCTACCGCATACCTTGGTCATGGTCGAGCTCGTGGGAGGGGCGGAGCCGGGCTTCTGTTTGGTCGAGTTGGTCGATATCTTCAGGTCGGCCGTCTCGAAGGCGATCGGGATCCGAATGACGCCGTCCACGGCCGTCGACGACTTCCATACCTGCGATGTGCAGACAGTCATGACACCACCCCGGTTCCCAGTTGGCGATCATCACTGTTCCTCGATCTTTGATCCCCCCCTCCGTGCAGACAGTCATGACACCACCCCGGTTCCCAGTTGGCGATCATCACTGTTCCTTGATCTTTGATCCCCCCCCCCCCTCCGTGCAGACAGTCATGACACCACCCCGGTTCCCAGTTGGCGATCATCACTGCGATGTGCAGACAGTCATGACACCACCCCGGTTCCCAGTTGGCGATCATCACTGTTCCTTGATCTTTGATCCCCCTCCGTGAAGACAGTCATGACACCACCCCGGTTCCCAGTTGCGATCATCACTGTTCCTTGATCTTTGATCCCCCCCCCTCCGTGCAGACAGTCATGACACCACCCCCGGTTCCCAGTTGGCGATCATCACTGCGATGTGCAGACAGTCATGACACCACCCCGGTTCCCAGTTGGCGATCATCACTGTTCCTCGATCTTTGATCCCCCCTCCGTGCAGACAGTCATGACACCACCCCGGTTCCCAGTTGCGATCATCACTGTTCCTTGATCTTTGATCCCCCCTCCGTGAAGACAGTCATGACACCACCCCGGTTCCCAGTTGGCGATCATCACTGCGATGTGCAGACAGTCATGACACCACCCCGGTTCCCAGTTGGCGATCATCACTGTTCCTTGATCTTTGATCCCCCCTCCGTGAAGACAGTCATGACACCACCCCGGTTCCCAGTTGCGATCATCACTGTTCCTTGATCTTTGATCCCCCCCCCCCCTCCGTGCAGACAGTCATGACACCACCCCCGGTTCCCAGTTGGCGATCATCACTGCGATGTGCAGACAGTCATGACACCACCCCGGTTCCCAGTTGGCGATCATCACTGTTCCTCGATCTTTGATCCCCCCCCCTCCGTGCAGACAGTCATGACACCACCCCCGGTTCCCAGTTGGCGATCATCACTGCGATGTGCAGACAGTCATGACACCACCCCGGTTCCCAGTTGGCGATCATCACTGTTCCTCGATCTTTGATCCCCCCTCCGTGCAGACAGTCATGACACCACCCCGGTTCCCAGTTGGCGATCATCACTGTTCCTCGATCTTTGATCCCCCCTCCGTGCAGACAGTCATGACACCACCCCGGTTCCCAGTTGGCGATCATCACTGTTCCTTGATCTTTGATCCCCCCTCCGTGCAGACAGTCATGACACCACCCCGGTTCCCAGTTGGCGATCATCACTGTTCCTCGATCTTTGATCCCCCCTCCGTGCAGACAGTCATGACACCACCCCGGTTCCCAGTTGGCGATCATCACTGTTCCTCGATCTTTGATCCCCCCTCCGTGCAGACAGTCATGACACCACCCCGGTTCCCAGTTGGCGATCATCACTGTTCCTCGATCTTTGATCCCCCCCCCTCCGTGCAGACAGTCATGACACCACCCCCGGTTCCCAGTTGGCGATCATCACTGTTCCTTGATCTTTGATCCCCCCCCCCCTCCGTGCAGACAGTCATGACACCACCCCGGTTCCCAGTTGGCGATCATCACTGTTCCTTGATCTTTGATCCCCCCTCTGTGCAGACAGTCATGACACCACCCCGGTTCCCAGTTGGCGATCATCACTGTTCCTTGATCTTTGATCCCCCCTCCGTGCAGACAGTCATGACACCACCCCGGTTCCCAGTTGGCGAACATCACTGTTCCTTGATCTTTGATCCCCCCCTCCGTGCAGACAGTCATGACACCACCCCGGTTCCCAGTTGGCGATCATCACTGTTCCTTGATCTTTGATCCCCCCCCCTCCATGCAGACAGTCATGACACCACCCCGGTTCCCAGTTGGCGATCATCACTGTTCCTTGATCTTTGATCCCCCCTCCGTGAAGACAGTCATGACACCACCCCGGTTCCCAGTTGGCGATCATCACTGTTCCTTGATCTTTGATCCCCCCCCCTCCGTGCAGACAGTCATGACACCACCCCGGTTCCCAGTTGGCGATCATCACTGTTCCTTGATCTTTGATCCCCCCTCCGTGAAGACAGTCATGACACCACCCCGGTTCCCAGTTGGCGATCATCACTGTTCCTTGATCTTTGATCCCCCCCTCCATGCAGACAGTCATGACACGGCACGTTACGTAATAGGGAAATGAATCTGAAACGCACGCGTCGCGCGAGCGGTTTCCCGCCCTTTTCGCATTCAAATTTTTGTGCCAAAGTTGCTTAACAAGCAACCATCGTTTTCATTGATGACTTCCACTTTACTCTGTTTCTGTTGATTTTTTCGATTATTTATTTAGCACACATTGTGGATTACACTTTAGGCAATCACTTGATAAGTCATTTACAATGATTTGAACTGTCATGCGAAAGTTTTACAAGGTCGCGCAGTACATACCAGTTTTCCACTTTTGAATTTGAATCGATTTCTTGACTTTACTATGGGTTTTTCATAAACCCCGTTTAGCAGGTGTTGTTAGCCTCTCAATGCTGCGCCTAATGAGCCGTATTTTTACCCGAGTCGAATACGGCCTTCGTGAAGTTTTACAGCTTTTTGTGTCGTGCTGCACGTGATGTCCGCAATTTGGCTTTCCTTTTCGAGCAAATTTGTGGCCCATTCTTCCATTGAGTGACCAGCGTTTATGGACATTATCTTTGTGCTCATTGTGAGCTAATTGAAATGCTTATTTTCAGGTAAAACCCCGGGTTCAAGGTCCGCACCAGCCGTTTCTTCACCCTGGTCATCCAGGACAAGGAAAAGGCCGACAAGCTGAAGGCCTCTCTCCCTCCCGGACTCCAGGTAATGCAATTCAACTTTTACTGACTAAATTATCGACCGCTAGTTCCCTGTTTCATTAGTGACCTAACTGGATTGTTTCATATTTGCGTCTGTTGTAATTAATAGACTAAATTACACCTTTCAAGGCTCGCACCAGCCGTTTTCCGCCCGTCCAGCTCACACAGGACGAGGTAAAGGCCAACAAGCTGAAGGCCACTCTCCCTCCCGGACTCCAGGTAATGAAAATAAACTATCACTGACTCTATCGACCGCTAGTTCCATTTTTTTATAAGCGACCTCGTTTCTCTATCATTTTTAAAAAAATATAATTTTGATTAAATTGATCGTTGCATAGGCGGTACAATTGAATGAATTCAACGATTTTTTTATTGATGCTGTTCAGGATGCTCGCGAGTGTGAATGAGGAAGAAGAGGAGACGATACCCTCCAGAGGTCAAATATTCCTCCCGAAAGGACCTACGCACACCACATTTTCTGGTAAATTTGAACAAAAATTATAGAACAACAAACCACTGATCGACAAAAACATAAGAAATGACCAGAAACTTAACCGCCGCAAGCTCCATAGGCTTCACAATCTCACACCACATCTTGAGTTTCGTGACCTAAGTATTTTACTGGGGCTTTGTACCTCATCGGTAATTTTTAAGACTATTTTTACACTAGATCGGCAGCTTGAGCGAACTAAAAGAATGAAACTTTTAAATTAATCATGTGTTTGCAGATGCAGTGCTTAACACGTGGACAGGCTGACGAGCACCCCGACCAACGAAGGACTTTGGCATGCTGACCAAGGAATCTAAAAGCTAAGTACACCTTAGGATGTGGCGTGAGCTAGGAGCTCTGTCACGCGTGCTAAAAAATGTGGCGTGAGCTAGGAGCTCTGTCACGCGTGCTTTAGGATGTGGCGTGAGCTAGGAGCTCTGTCACGCGTGCAAAAAAATGTGGCGTGAGCTAGGAGCTCTGTCACGCGTGCTTTAGGATGTGGCGTGAGCTAGGAGCTCTGTCACACGTGCGAAAAATGTGGCGTGAGCTAGGAGCTCTGTCACGCGTGCTAAAAAATGTGGCGTGAGCTAGGAGCTCTGTCACGCGTGCTTTAGGATGTGGCGTGAGCTAGGAGCTCTGTCACGCGTGCTTTAGGATGTGGCGTGAGCTAGGAGCTCTGTCACGCGTGCTAAAAAAATGTGGCGTGAGCTAGGAGATCTGTCACGCGTGCTTTAGGATGTGGCGTGAGCTAGGAGCTCTGTCACGCGTGCTAAAAAATGTGGCATGAGCTAGGAGCTCTGTCACGCGTGCTTTAGGATGTGGCGTGAGCTAGGAGCTCTGTCACGCGTGCTTTAGGATGTGGCGTGAGCTAGGAGCTCTGTCACGCGTGCTAAAAAATGTGGCGTGAGCTAGGAGCTCTGTCAGGCGTGCTAAAAAATGTGGCGTGAGCTAGGAGCTCTGTCACGCGTGCTTTAGGATGTGGCGTGAGCTAGGAGCTCTGTCACGCGTGCTTTAGGATGTGGCGTGAGCTAGGAGCTCTGTCACGCGTGCTAAAAAAATGTGGCGTGAGCTAGGAGCTCTGTCACGCGTGCTTTAGGATGTGGCGTGAGCTAGGAGCTCTGTCACGCGTGCTAAAAAATGTGGCGTGAGCTAGGAGCTCTGTCACGCGTGCTAAAAAATGTGCTTTAGGATATGGCGTGAGCTAGGAGCTCTGTCACGCGTGCTAAAAAATGTGCTTTAGGATATGGCGTGAGCTAGGAGCTCTGTCACGCGTGCTAAAAATGTGGCGTGAGCTAGGAGCTCTGTCACGCGTGCTAAAAAAATGTGGCGTGAGCTAGGAGCTCTGTCACGCGTGCTAAAAAAATGTGGCGTGAGCTAGGAGCTCTGTCACGCGTGCTTTAGGATGTGGCGTGAGCTAGGAGCTCTGTCACGCGTGCTAAAAAATGTGGCGTGAGCTAGGAGCTCTGTCACGCGTGCTTTAGGATGTGGCGTGAGCTAGGAGCTCTGTCACGCGTGCTAAAAAAATGTGGCGTGAGCTAGGAGCTCTGTCACGCGTGCTTTAGGATGTGGCGTGAGCTAGGAGCTCTGTCACGCGTGCTAAAAAATGTGGCGTGAGCTAGGAGCTCTGTCACGCGTGCTAAAAAATGTGGCGTGAGCTAGGAGCTCTGTCACGCGTGCTTTAGGATGTGGCGTGAGCTAGGAGCTCTGTCACACGTGCTAAAAAATGTGGCGTGAGCTAGGAGCTCTGTCACGCGTGCTTTAGGATGTGGCGTGAGCTAGGAGCTCTGTCACGCGTGCTTTAGGATGTGGCGTGAGCTAGGAGCTCTGCCGCGCTAAAATAGTAACCAATATCTCTCTCACGAGAGGTATTGGTTACTATTTCAGAACCAGTTCAACTTCGGCGACTGGATGACTCAATCAGGACTCAATTCAATTGCGGGCGACACGTGATGATTTCGTCGGTGAGTCAATGTTTTCGAAATCCTTTGTGAATAAAAAAATTCACTTTACAGTTGGATGATTGCCGTCACTCGGACGCGTTCTGTACTAAAGCGACTCCACACTGCTTCAAGAGGTACGGTAGATTTCCGTAGAGGTGATACAATCGTTATAGGGCAGGAAACCAGTAGAGTAGTAGAATGTAAAAGACCATCCTCCTCATCAAGAAAATAATTGAAATTATAACGGCGCCAAAGGTAAGATGGATTTAGGACACCTTTTGTTCTATCAACGTAGCTTGCTTTCCAAAAGTGAAATATTGAAAACTGCAATGATTAATGGGAGAATCGCTCGTCAATTTTTAATCCACCACCTGCACAGCCTTATTGATAAATAGTTTGAGTTGTTAGAAGATTACAATCTACCGTATCTATTCGGCTGGTGCTCAACTTGTGGGTGTAAGTCCCCAATCTGTTCTGGCAGAACTTTTGTCCAGCCGATCAAATGAGGAATGATGGTCATCTTGAAAAACGCGAAAAAGCATTGCCTTCTTGACTACCTACCACACCGTAGTAGAGAGCGAAAGCAATCGCCTTCTGCCTAGCAAAATTAGCCTTAAATTCTTTACTTGCGAGAAGCATTGGCTACTTTTTTCAGAATGAGCATGACTTCGGCAGTTGGATGACTCAAAGCGTGGGAGCAGGGTGAGATTCTTCTACTACAAATGGAACAAAACAATTTAATCGGTGAGTTGATGTTTTCGTTTTCCTATATCAGACAAACAATTTAACTTTGCAGTTGGTTGACTACAAGTGCCATCTCCGGGCGCTCGATGTGCTGCTCCTAGGCTGGAATTTGCTCGTATCTATGTAGAAATATCACCATTTTTTGTGTTTTACTTGTTTCATTGATTATGCACCGATGCAATTGATCGACATTTAGCCTATAGAATAGTCGTTACACCGCTCTTACAATATGTTTTCAACTCAATTAGTCCTGTTTCTCTGGTCCTCGTTTTTTCATATAAATTTTCTTCCTTGAGAATAAATATAAATTGTTTTCGAAAGAGCCTCCTGAATTGGTTTATTTCGAAGTCGTTTGTAACGATTATCTATATTTTGCCGATATGAGTAGTATTTAATAAAAATAAATTTGATTACGATTTAATGGCGAAATATAATGAATTGCTCATCTTCCTAGTATACGGTATTGATTAAGTTTATTGCGGCCTCGCTGTAAATAAATCAAAATGATTCACATCGTTTTTTCCGATTTGCTTTGATGGCGTTCCCTCACTATTTATTGTGGATATAATCATTTATTCTTGAATGCTACATACTAGGGTTGGCTAAACGATTACGACATTGCAACGTTGCAATGGTAGGGGGGAGTAGCAACGTTGCTACCTATCGAGAGACTCGTAGCAACGTTGCTACCTCTCTAGGGAAGGGCAGAGATAGGCGAGAGAGCGTGCAAAAATGAGAGGGTCTTCCCTTCCCTCATTGCAACGTTGCTACCCTCCCCCTACCCTCGCCTCTCCGTAGCAACGTTACTACCGGTAGCGCTACCTAGGGAACCGCTATTGCAACGTTGCAAACACCGAAATGCCAACCCTACTACATACTGTCCTCTTTCGAGATTGCAAATTCAGAGCGAGTAAACCGTCAATCAGAACTTGTTTGTTAACGAATTGTCCAATATTGTCAGCATTTTCCTATGTATTCCTCTTTCCTGTTGGGAACTACATACCTGTTCTCAATTCATTTGACCCTCCTTTAGAGACCTTTGGAAAATGTGCCCTTAATACTTTAGGTTTCTCATTCATCACGACCTTTTCACTGTTTTCCGTTTGCTTTTTGCATTGCCGCAGCAACCATTCTTCAGTGATTGTATATCTTCTCATCGCAAATACCAGGTTTTCTGTTCTGCCTTTCATCTTTGCTTCTCAGTCTTGAATCATCACTCCCTCATATTCCCTTGTTCATCCTCCTATAAATATTTAAATGTAATCCTTGCTCCTATATCGCTGATTAATTAATCAATGTTATACTATCAATGTTTATAGTATCACGAATGGC
The DNA here is from genome assembly GCA_911812115.1 of Pristionchus exspectatus. Classification (NCBI taxonomy): domain Eukaryota; kingdom Metazoa; phylum Nematoda; class Chromadorea; order Rhabditida; family Neodiplogasteridae; genus Pristionchus; species Pristionchus exspectatus. The sequence continues at coordinate 32,889,777 of OU461582.1, read as the reverse complement.
AGCTCACTCCCGGACGATCTACCGTGGCCCTCTGCGACCAGAATGAATAAGACGACTTCGACGAGCGAGAGGATTCGACATGAAGGAGGAAAACGACGACAACGTAAAGGTGACTTACCGATCGATAACTTACGATTACATGAGTGTGAACACTTCATTACTTTGTTTACCTTCTCAGAAATTTATTTCCTCATTTATTATATCCTCTCATTTCTTGTAACTCATTATTTAGTGTGAATTTTCTCACAAAGCCAATAAATTGCGAATTAAACTTGAAGTAAGTGCGACCTCAGTGTAAGTACATCGAATTTAGGCATATTTGCTTCACATTTCTGCTGCCGTTTTAATGGCATTCCTGCTAAATAATCCGCCCACTTTTGTCTTTTTAATCTCTTCCTTAAATTAGTTGGTATTGAATTCTACTGCTACGTTTGCGTACGTTTCATTTATGCATGATAGCGATATCAATTTTGGAGAATTACTATCATAATATCCACTGAATTTACGTTTCATGAGTAACGTTAGTAATGGCCCTATTCGATCTATATTATTTAATAAAATTAGATATTATTAAATTAAATTTTATTTGCAGATGCACGTGAACAAGGTGGCGATCACTCTCAACAAGGAAGGAACTTCTCATGCCGACCAAGGAATTTAAAAGCTAAGTTTAGGATGTGGCGTGAGCTAGGAGCTCTGTCACGCGTGCTTTAGAATGTGGCGTGAGCTAGGAGCTCTGTCATGCGTGCTAAAAAATGTGGCGTGAGCTAGGAGCTCTGTCACGCGTGCTTTAGAATGTGGCGTGAGCTAGGAGCTCTGTCATGCGTGCTAAAAAATGTGGCGTGAGCTAGGAGCTCTGTCACGCGTGCTTTAGGATGTGGCGTGAGCTAGGAGCTCTGTCACGCGTGCTTTAGGATGTGGCGTGAGCTAGGAGCTCTGTCACGCGTGCTAAAAAATGTGGCGTTAGCTAGGAGCTCTGTCACGCGTGCTTTAGGATGTGGCGTGAGCTAGGAGCTCTGTCACGCGAGCTTTAGGATGTGGCGTGAGCTAGGAGCTCTGTCACGCGTGCTGAAAAATGTGGCGTGAGCTAGGAGCTCTGTCACGCGTGCTAAAAAATGTGGCGTGAGCTAGGAGCTCTGTCACGCGTGCTAAAAAATGTGGCGTGAGCTAGGAGCTCTGTCACGCGTGCTGAAAAATGTGGCGTGAGCTAGGAGCTCTGTCACGCGTGCTAAAAAATGTGGCGTGAGCTAGGAGCTCTGTCACGCGTGCTAAAAAATGTGGCGTGAGCTAGGAGCTCTGTCACGCGTGCTAAAAAAAATGTGGCGTGAGCTAGGAGCTCTGTCACGCGTGCTTTAGGATGTGGCGTGAGCTAGGAGCTCTGCCACGCGTGCTAGAAAAAATGTGGCGTGAGCTAGGAGCTCTGCCACGAGTGCTAAAAAATGTGGTGTGAGCTAGGAGCTCTGTCACGCGTGCTGAAAAAATGTGGCGTGAGCTAGGAGCTCTGTCACGCGTGCTTTAGGATGTGGCGTGAGCTAGGAGCTCTGTCACGCGTGCTAAAAAATGTGGCGTGAGCTAGGAGCTCTGCCACGCGTGCTAGAAAAAAAGTGGCGTGAGCTAGGAGCTCTGCCACGAGTGCTAAAAAATGTGGTGTGAGCTAGGAGCTCTGTCACGCGTGCTGAAAAAATGTGGCGTGAGCTAGGAGCTCTGTCACGCGTGCTTTAGGATGTGGCGTGAGCTAGGAGCTCTGTCACGCGTGCTGAAAAATGTGGCGTGAGCTAGGAGCTCTGTCACGCGTGCTAAAAAATGTGGCGTGAGCTAGGAGCTCTGTCACGCGTGCTTTAGGATGTGGCGTGAGCTAGGAGCTCTGTCACGCGTGCTTTAGGATGTGGCGTGAGCTAGGAGCTCTGTCACGCGTGCTGAAAAATGTGGCGTGAGCTAGGAGCTCTGTCACGCGTGCTAAAAAATGTGGCGTGAGCTAGGAGCTCTGTCACGCGTGCTAAAAAATGTGGCGTGAGCTAGGAGCTCTGTCACGCGTGCTTTAGGATGTGGCGTGAGCTAGGAGCTCTGTCACGCGTGCTTTAGGATGTGGCGTGAGCTAGGAGCTCTGCCGCGCTGAAATAGTAACCAATATCTCTCTCACGAGAGGTATTGGTTACTATTTCAGAACCAGTTTATCTTCGGCAGCTGGATGGCTCAAAGAGGACGTAGTTCAATTGCGGACGACACGTGTCGATTTCGTCGGTGAGTCTATGGCTTCGAATTCTTATGTGAAAAGAGGTCAAATACCCCTCCCGCAAGGACCTATGTTTTACTTTACTCGAGCTACACTCGACGAGTTTAATTTCTGATACCTTGAACCGGATCACTCTCGAGTGAAACATGAGAAATCCACTCGCGTGTGAAAAATTTCACTCGGCGAGCGACATTTGACTAAAGAATCCACAACAAGGCTCTGTCACGCGTGCTTTAGAATGTGGCTTGAGCTAGGAGCTCTGTCACGCGTGCTTTAGGATGTGGCGTGAGCTAGGAGCTCTGTCACGCGTGCTTTAGGATGTGGCGTGAGCTAGGAGCTCTGTCACGCGTGCTAAAAAATGTCGCGTGAGCTAGGAGCTCTGCCAGGCGTGCTAAAAAATGTGGCGTGAGCTAGGAGCTCTGTCACGCGTGCTTTAGGATGTGGCGTGAGCTAGGAGCTCTGTCACGCGTGCTAAAAAATGTGGCGTGAGCTAGGAGCTCTGTCACGCGTGCTTTAGGATGTGGCGTGAGCTAGGAGCTCTGTCACGCGTGCTAAAAAATGTGGCGTGAGCTAGGAGCTCTGTCACGCGTGCTAAAAAATGTGCTTTAGGATGTGGCGTGAGCTAGGAGCTCTGTCACGCGTGCTAAAAAAATGTGGCGTGAGCTAGGAGCTCTGTCACGCGTGCTAAAAAATGTGGCGTGAGCTAGGAGCTCTGTCACGCGTGCTAAAAAATGTGGCGTGAGCTAGGAGCTCTGTCACGCGTGCTAAAAAAATGTGGCGTGAGCTAGGAGCTCTGTCACGCGTGCTAAAAAAGTGTGCTTTAGGATGTGGCGTGAGCTAGGAGCTCTGTCACGCGTGCTAAAAAATGTGGCGTGAGCTAGGAGCTCTGTCACGCGTGCTTTAGGATGTGGCGTGAGCTAGGAGCTCTGTCACGCGTGCAAAAAAATGTGGCGTGAGCTAGGAGCTCTGTCACGCGTGCTTTAGGATGTGGCGTGAGCTAGGAGCTCTGTCACACGTGCTAAAAAATGTGGCGTGAGCTAGGAGCTCTGTCACGCGTGCTAAAAAATGTGGCGTGAGCTAGGAGCTCTGTCACGCGAGCTTTAGGATGTGGCGTGAGCTAGGAGCTCTGTCACGCGTGCTAAAAAAGTGGCGTGAGCTAGGAGCTCTGTCACGCGTGCTAAAAAATGTGGCGTGAGCTAGGAGCTCTGTCACGCGTGCTAAAAAAATGTGGCGTGAGCTAGGAGCTCTGTCACACGTGCTAAAAAATGTGGCGTGAGCTAGGAGCTCTGTCACGCGTGCTAAAAAATGTGGCGTGAGCTAGGAGCTCTGTCACGCGAGCTTTAGGATGTGGCGTGAGCTAGGAGCTCTGTCACGCGTGCTAAAAAAGTGGCGTGAGCTAGGAGCTCTGTCACGCGTGCTAAAAAATGTGGCGTGAGCTAGGAGCTCTGTCACGCGTGCTAAAAAAATGTGGCGTGAGCTAGGAGCTCTGTCACGCGTTCTAAAAAATGTGGCGTGAGCTAGGAGCTCTGTCACGCGTGCTAAAAAATGTGGCGTGAGCTAGGAGCTCTGTCACGCGTGCTAAAAAATGTGGCGTGAGCTAGGAGCTCTGTCACGCGTGCTAAAAAATGTGCTTTAGGATGTGGCGTGAGCTAGGAGCTCTGTCACGCGTGCTAAAAAATGTGGCGTGAGCTAGGAGCTCTGTCACGCGTGCTAAAAAAATGTGGCGTGAGCTAGGAGCTCTGTCACGCGTGCTAAAAAATGTGGCGTGAGCTAGGAGCTCTGCCACGCGTGCTTTAGGATGTGGCGTGAGCTAGGAGCTCTGCCGCACTGAAATAGTAACCAATATCTCTCTCACGAGAGGTATTGGTTACTATGTCAGAACCAGTTCAACTTCGGCGACTGGATGACTCAATCAGGACGACCTTCAATTGCGGACGACACGTGATGATTTCGTCGGTGAGTCAATGTTTTCGAAATCCTTTGTGAATAAAAAAATTCACTTTACAGTTGGATGATTGCCGTCACTCGGACGCGTTCTGTACTAAAGCGACTCCACACTGCTTCAAGAGGTACGGTAGATTTCCGTAGAGGTGATACAATCGTTATAGGGCAGGAAACCAGTAGAGTAGTAGAATGTAAAAGACCATCCTCCTCATCAAGAAAATAATTGAAATTATAACGGCGCCAAAGGTAAGATGGATTTAGGACACCTTTTGTTCTATCAACGTAGCTTGCTTTCCAAAAGTGAAATATTGAAAACTGCAATGATTAATGGGAGAATCGCTCGTCAATTTTTAATCCACTACCTGCACAGCCTTATTGATAAATCCCCCACCCGAGCACCAGGCCACTGACTGGGTTCGGGTGCCCCCGCGCCTCCCCCACTCGAGCACCAGGCCACTGACTGGGTTCGGGTGGCTGAAATAGTAACCAGTGCCTCTCTTACGAGAGGTATTGGTTACTATTTCAGAACCAGTTCAACTTCGGCGACTGGATGACTCAATCAGGACGATCTTCAATTGCGGGCGACACGTGATGATTTCGTCGGTGAGTCAATGTTTTCGAAATCCTTTGTGAATAAAAAAATTCACTTTACAGTTGGATGATTGCCGTCACTCGGACGCGTTCTGTACTAAAGCGACTCCACACTGCTTCAAGAGGTACGGTAGATTTCCGTAGAGGTGATACAATCGTTATAGGGCAGGAAACCAGTAGAGTAGTAGAATGTAAAAGACCATCCTCCTCATCAAGAAAATAATTGAAATTATAACGGCGCCAAAGGTAAGATGGATTTAGGACACCTTTTGTTCTATCAACGTAGCTTGCTTTCCAAAAGTGAAATATTGAAAACTGCAATGATTAATGGGAGAATCTCTCGTCAATTTTTAATCCACCACCTGCACAGCCTTATTGATAAATAGTTTGAGTTGTTAGAAGATTACAATCTACCGTATCTATTCGGCTGGTGCTCAACTTGTGGGTGTAAGTCCCCAATCTGTTCTGGCAGAACTTTTGTCCAGCCGATCAAATGAGGAATGATGGTCATCTTGAAAAACGCGAAAAAGCATTGCCTTCTTGACTACCTACCACACCGTAGTAGAGAGCGAAAGCAATCGCCTTCTGCCTAGCAAAATTAGCCTTAAATTCTTTACTTGCGAGAAGCATTGGCTACTTTTTTCAGAATGAGCATGACTTCGGCAGTTGGATGACTCAAAGCGTGGGAGCAGGGTGAGATTCTTCTACTACAAATGGAACAAAACAATTTAATCGGTGAGTTGATGTTTTCGTTTTCCTATATCAGACAAACAATTTAACTTTGCAGTTGGTTGACTACAAGTGCCATCTCCGGGCGCTCGATGTGCTGCTCCTAGGCTGGAATTTGCTCGTATCTATGTAGAAATATCACCATTTTTTGTGTTTTACTTGTTTCATTGATTATGCACCGATGCAATTGATCGACATTTAGCCTATAGAATAGTCGTTACACCGCTCTTACAATATGTTTTCAACTCAATTAGTCCTGTTTCTCTGGTCCTCGTTTTTTCATATAAATTTTCTTCCTTGAGAATAAATATAAATTGTTTTCGAAAGAGCCTCCTGAATTGGTTTATTTCGAAGTCGTTTGTAACGATTATCTATATTTTGCCGATATGAGTAGTATTTAATAAAAATAAATTTGATTACGATTTAATGGCGAAATATAATGAATTGCTCATCTTCCTAGTATACGGTATTGATTAAGTTTATTGCGGCCTCGCTGTAAATAAATCAAAATGATTCACATCGTTTTTTCCGATTTGCTTTGATGGCGTTCCCTCACTATTTATTGTGGATATAATCATTTATTCTTGAATGCTACATACTAGGGTTGGCTAAACGATTACGACATTGCAACGTTGCAATGGTAGGGGGGAGTAGCAACGTTGCTACCTATCGAGAGACTCGTAGCAACGTTGCTACCTCTCTAGGGAAGGGCAGAGATAGGCGAGAGAGCGTGCAAAAAGGAGAGGGTCTTCCCTTCCCTCATTGCAACGTTGCTACCCTCCCCCTACCCTCGCCTCTCCGTAGCAACGTTGCTACCGGTAGCGCTACCTAGGGAACCGCTATTGCAACGTTGCAAACACCGAAATGCCAACCCTACTACATACTGTCCTCTTTCGAGATTGCAAATTCAGAGCAAGTAAACCGTCAATCAGAACTTGTTTGTTAACGAATTGTCCAATATTGTCAGCATTTTCCTATGTATTCCTCTTTCCTGTTGGGAACTACATACCTGTTCTCAATTCATTTGACCCTCCTTTAGAGACCTTTGGAAAATGTGCCCTTAATACTTTAGGTTTCTCATTCATCACGACCTTTTCACTGTTTTCCGTTTGCTTTTTGCATTGCCGCAGCAACCATTCTTCAGTGATTGTATATCTTCTCATCGCAAATACCAGGTTTTCTGTTCTGCCTTTCATCTTTGCTTCTCAGTCTTGAATCATCACTCCCTCATATTCCCTTGTTCATCCTCCTATAAATATTTAAATGTAATCCTTGCTCTTATATCGCTGATTAATTAATCAATGTTATACTATCAATGTTTATAGTATCACGAATGGCCGCTCACTCCCGGACGATCTACCGTGGCCCCTCTGCGACCAGAATGAATAAGACGACTTCGACGAGCGAGAGGATTCGACATGAAGGAGGAAAACGACGACAACGTAAAGGTGACTTACCGATCGATAACTTACGATTACATGAGTGTGAACACTTCATTACTTTGTTTACCTTCTCAGAAATTTATTTCCTCATTTATTATATCCTCTCATTTCTTGTAACTCATTATTTAGTGTGAATTTTCTCACAAAGCCAATAAATTGCGAATTAAACTTGAAGTAAGTGCGACCTCAGTGTAAGTACATCGAATTTAGGCATATTTGCTTCACGTTTCTGCTGCCGTTTTAATGGCATTCCTGCTAAATAATCCGCAAACTTTTGTCTTTTTAATCTCTTCCTTAAATTAGTTGGTATTGAATTCTACTGCTACGTTTGCGTACGTTTCATTTATGCATGATAGCGATATCAATTTTGGAGAATTACTACTGAATTTACGTTTCATGAGTAACGTTAGTAGTGGCCCTATTCGATCTATATTATTTAATAAAATTAGATATTATTAAATTAAATTTTATTTGCAGATGCACGTGAACAAGGTGGCGATCACTCTCAACAAGGAAGGAACTTCTCATGCCGACCAAGGAATTTAAAAGCTAAGTTTAGGATGTGGCGTGAGCTAGGAGCTCTGTCACGCGTGCTTTAGAATGTGGCGTGAGCTAGGAGCTCTGTCACGCGTGCTTTAGAATGTGGCGTGAGCTAGGAGCTCTGTCATGCGTGCTAAAAAATGTGGCGTGAGCTAGGAGCTCTGTCACGCGTGCTTTAGGATGTGGCGTGAGCTAGGAGCTCTGTCACGCGTGCTTTAGGATGTGGCGTGAGCTAGGAGCTCTGTCACGCGTGCTGAAAAATGTGGCGTGAGCTAGGAGCTCTGTCACGCGTGCTAAAAAATGTGGCGTGAGCTAGGAGCTCTGTCACGCGTGCTAAAAAATGTGGCGTGAGCTAGGAGCTCTGTCACGCGTGCTTTAGGATGTGGCGTGAGCTAGGAGCTCTGTCACGCGTGCTAAAAAATGTGGCGTGAGCTAGGAGCTCTGTCACGCGTGCTAAAAAATGTGGCGTGAGCTAGGAGCTCTGTCACGCGTGCTAAAAAAATGTGGCGTGAGCTAGGAGCTCTGTCAGGCGTGCTAAAAAAATGTGGCGTGAGCTAGGAGCTCTGTCACGCGTGCTTTAGGATGTGGCGTGAGCTAGGAGCTCTGTCACGCGTGCTTTAGGATGTGGCGTGAGCTAGGAGCTCTGTCACGCGTGCTAAAAAAATGTGGCGTGAGCTAGGAGCTCTGTCACGCGTGCTTTAGGATGTGGCGTGAGCTAGGAGCTCTGTCACGCGTGCTAAAAAATGTGGCGTGAGCTAGGAGCTCTGTCACGCGTGCTAAAAAATATGCTTTAGGATGTGGCGTGAGCTAGGAGCTCTGTCACGCGTGCTAAAAAAAATGTGGCGTGAGCTAGGAGCTCTGTCACGCGTGCTAAAAAAATGTGGCGTGAGCTAGGAGCTCTGTCACGCGTGCTAAAAAATGTGGCGTGAGCTAGGAGCTCTGTCACGCGTGCTAAAAAAATGTGGCGTGAGCTAGGAGCTCTGTCACGCGTGCTAAAAAAATGTGCTTTAGGATGTGGCGTGAGCTAGGAGCTCTGTCACGCGTGCTAAAAAATGTGGCGTGAGCTAGGAGCTCTGTCACGCGTGCTTTAGGATGTGGCGTGAGCTAGGAGCTCTGTCACGCGTGCAAAAAAATGTGGCGTGAGCTAGGAGCTCTGTCACGCGTGCTTTAGGATGTGGCGTGAGCTAGGAGCTCTGTCACACGTGCTAAAAAATGTGGCGTGAGCTAGGAGCTCTGTCACGCGTGCTAAAAAATGTGGCGTGAGCTAGGAGCTCTGTCACGCGTGCTTTAGGATGTGGCGTGAGCTAGGAGCTCTGTCACGCGTGCTAAAAAAAGTGGCGTGAGCTAGGAGCTCTGTCACGCGTGCTAAAAAATGTGGCGTGAGCTAGGAGCTCTGTCACGCGTGCTAAAAAAATGTGGCGTGAGCTAGGAGCTCTGTCACGCGTTCTAAAAAATGTGGCGTGAGCTAGGAGCTCTGTCACGCGTGCTAAAAAAATGTGGCGTGAGCTAGGAGCTCTGTCACGCGTGCTAAAAAATGTGGCGTGAGCTAGGAGCTCTGCCACGCGTGCTAAAAAATGTGCTTTAGGATGTGGCGTGAGCTAGGAGCTCTGTCACGCGTGCTAAAAAAAATGTGGCGTGAGCTAGGAGCTCTGTCACGCGTGCTAAAAAATGTGGCGTGAGCTAGGAGCTCTGTCACGCGTGCTAAAAAATGTGGCGTGAGCTAGGAGCTCTGTCACGCGTGCTAAAAAAATGTGGCGTGAGCTAGGAGCTCTGTCACGCGTGCTAAAAAAATGTGCTTTAGGATGTGGCGTGAGCTAGGAGCTCTGTCACGCGTGCTAAAAAATGTGGCGTGAGCTAGGAGCTCTGTCACGCGTGCTAAAAAATGTGGCGTGAGCTAGGAGCTCTGTCACGCGTGCTAAAAAAATGTGGCGTGAGCTAGGAGCTCTGTCACGCGTGCTAAAAAATGTGGCGTGAGCTAGGAGCTCTGTCACGCGTGCTTTAGGATGTGGCGTGAGCTAGGAGCTCTGTCACGCGTGCTTTAGGATGTGGCGTGAGCTAGGAGCTCTGCCACGCGTGCTTTAGGATGTGGCGTGAGCTAGGAGCTCTGCCGCACTGAAATAGTAACCAATATCTCTCTCACGAGAGGTATTGGTTACTATGTCAGAACCAGTTCAACTTCGGCGACTGGATGACTCAATCAGGACGACCTTCAATTGCGGACGACACGTGATGATTTCGTCGGTGAGTCAATGTTTTCGAAATCCTTTGTGAATAAAAAAATTCACTTTACAGTTGGATGATTGCCGTCACTCGGACGCGTTCTGTACTAAAGCGACTCCACACTGCTTCAAGAGGTACGGTAGATTTCCGTAGAGGTGATACAATCGTTATAGGGCAGGAAACCAGTAGAGTAGTAGAATGTAAAAGACCATCCTCCTCATCAAGAAAATAATTGAAATTATAACGGCGCCAAAGGTAAGATGGATTTAGGACACCTTTTGTTCTATCAACGTAGCCTGCTTTCCAAAAGTGAAATATTGAAAACTGCAATGATTAATGGGAGAATCTCTCGTCAATTTTTAATCCACCACCTGCACAGCCTTATTGATAAATAGTTTGAGTTGTTAGAAGATTACAATCTACCGTATCTATTCGGCTGGTGCTCAACTTGTGGGTGTAAGTCCCCAATCTGTTCTGGCAGAACTTTTGTCCAGCCGATCAAATGAGGAATGATGGTCATCTTGAAAAACGCGAAAAAGCATTGCCTTCTTGACTACCTACCACACCGTAGTAGAGAGCGAAAGCAATCGCCTTCTGCCTAGCAAAATTAGCCTTAAATTCTTTACTTGCGAGAAGCATTGGCTACTTTTTTCAGAATGAGCATGACTTCGGCAGTTGGATGACTCAAAGCGTGGGAGCAGGGTGAGATTCTTCTACTACAAATGGAACAAAATAATTTAATCGGTGAGTTGATGTGTTCGTTTTCCTATATCAGACAAACAATTTAACTTTGCAGTTGGTTGACTACAAGTGCCATCTCCGGGCGCTCGATGTGCTGCTCCTAGGCTGGAATTTGCTCGTATCTATGTAGAAATATCACCATTTTTTGTGTTGTACTTGTTTCATCGACTTCCTTGAGAATAAATATAAATTGTTTTCGAAAGAGCCTCCTGAATTGGTTTATTTCGAAGTCGTTTGTAACGATTATCTATATTTTGCCGATATGAGTAGTATTTAATAAAAATAAATTTGATTACGATTTAATGGCGAAATATAATGAATTGCTCATCTTCCTAGTATACGGTATTGATTAAGTTTATTGCGGCCTCGCTGTAAATAAATCAAAATGATTCACATCGTTTTTTTCGATTTGCTTTGATGGCGTTCCCTCACTATTTATTGTGGATATAATCATTTATTCTTGAATGCTACATACTAGGGTTGGCTAAACGATTACGACGTTGCAACGTTGCAATGGTAGGGGGGAGTAGCAACGTTGCTACCTATCGAGAGACTCGTAGCAACGTTGCTACCTATCGAGAGACTCGTAGCAACGTTGCTACCTCTCTAGGGAAGGGCAGAGATAGGCGAGAGAGCGTGCAAAAATGAGAGGGTCTTCCCTTCCCTCGTTGCAACGTTGCTACCCTCCCCCTACCCTCGCCTCTCCGTAGCAACGTTGCTACCGGTAGCGCTACCTAGGGAACCGCTATTGCAACGTTGCAAACACCGAAATGCCAACCCTACTACATACTGTCCTCTTTCGAGATTGCAAATTCAGAGCAAGTAAACCGTCAATCAGAACTTGTTTGTTAACGAATTGTCCAATATTGTCAGCATTTTCCTATGTATTCCTCTCTCCTGTTGGGAACTACATACCTGTTCTCAATTCATTTGACCCTCCTTTAGAGACCTTTGGAAAATGTGCCCTTAATACTTTAGGTTTCTCATTCATCACGACCTTTTCACTGTTTTCCGTTTGCTTTTTGCATTGCCGCAGCAACCATTCTTCAGTGATTGTATATCTTCTCATCGCAAATACCAGGTTTTCTGTTCTGCCTTTCATCTTTGCTTCTCAGTCTTGAATCATCACTCCCTCATATTCCCTTGTTCATCCTCCTATAAATATTTAAATGTAATCCTTGCTCTTATATCGCTGATTAATTAATCAATGTTATACTATCAATGTTTATAGTATCACGAATGGCCGCTCACTCCCGGACGATCTACCGTGGCCCCTCTGCGACCAGAATGAATAAGACGACTTCGACGAGCGAGAGGATTCGACATGAAGGAGGAAAACGACGACAACGTAAAGGTGACTTACCGATCGATAACTTACGATTACATGAGTGTGAACACTTCATTACTTTGTTTACCTTCTCAGAAATTTATTTCCTCATTTATTATATTATTTAGTGTGAATTTTCTCACAAAGCCAATAAATTGCGAATTAAACTTGAAGTAAGTGCGACCTCAGTGTAAGTACATCGAATTTAGGCATATTTGCTTCACATTTCTGCTGCCGTTTTAATGGCATTCCTGCTAAATAATCCGCCCACTTTTGTCTTTTTAATCTCTTCCTTAAATTAGTTGGTATTGAATTCTACTGCTACGTTTGCGTACGTTTAATTTATGCATGATAGCGATATCAATTTTGGAGAATTACTATCATAATATCCACTGAATTTACGTTTCATGAGTAACGTTAGTAATGGCCCTATTCGATCTATATTATTTAATAAAATTAGATATTATTAAATTAAATTTTACTTGCAGATGCACGTGAACAAGGTGGCGATCACTCTCAACAAGGAAGGAACTTCTCATGCCGACCAAGGAATTTAAAAGCTAAGTTTAGGATGTGGCGTGAGCTAGGAGCTCTGTCATGCGTGCTAAAAAATGTGGCGTGAGCTAGGAGCTCTGTCACGCGTGCTAAAAAATGTGGCGTGAGCTAGGAGCTCTGTCACGCGTGCTTTAGGATGTGGCGTGAGCTAGGAGCTCGGTCACGCGTGCTTTAGGATGTGGCGTGAGCTAGGAGCTCTGTCACGCGTGCTGAAAAATGTGGCGTGAGCTAGGAGCTCTGTCACGCGTGCTAAAAAATGTGGCGTGAGCTAGGAGCTCTGTCACGCGTGCTAAAAAATATGGCGTGAGCTAGGAGCTCTGTCACGCGTGCTTTAGGATGTGGCGTGAGCTAGGAGCTCTGTCACGCGTGCTGAAAAATGTGGCGTGAGCTAGGAGCTCTGTCACGCGTGCTAAAAAATGTGGCGTGAGCTAGGAGCTCTGTCACGCGTGCTAAAAAAATGTGGCGTGAGCTAGGAGCTCTGTCACGCGTTCTAAAAAAAATGTGGCGTGAGCTAGGAGCTCTGTCACGCGTGCATTAGGATGTGGCGTGAGCTAGGAGCTCTGTCACGCGTGCTAAAAAAATGTGGCGTGAGCTAGGAGCTCTGTCACGCGTGCTTTAGGATGTGGCGTGAGCTAGGAGCTCTGTCACGCGTGCTAAAAATGTGGCGTGAGCTAGGAGCTCTGTCACGCGTGCTAAAAAATGTGGCGTGAGCTAGGAGCTCTGTCACGCGTTCTAAAAAAATGTGGCGTGAGCTAGGAGCTCTGTCACGCGTGCTTTAGGATGTGGCGTGAGCTAGGAGCTCTGTCACGCGTGCTAAAAAAAATGTGGCGTGAGCTAGGAGCTCTGTCACGCGTGCTTTAGGATGTGGCGTGAGCTAGGAGCTCTGTCACGCGTGCTAAAAATGTGGCGTGAGCTAGGAGCTCTGTCACGCGTGCTAAAAAAATGTGGCGTGAGCTAGGAGCTCTGTCACGCGTGCTAAAAAATGTGCTTTAGGATGTGGCGTGAGCTAGGAGCTCTGCCACGCGTGTTAAAAAATGTGGCGTGAGCTAGGAGCTCTGTCACGCGTGCTTTAGGATGTGGCGTGAGCTAGGAGCTCTGTCACGCGTGCTAAAAAATGTGGCGTGAGCTAGGAGCTCTGTCACGCGTGCTAAAAAATGTGCTTTAGGATGTGGCGTGAGCTAGGAGCTCTGTCACGCGTGCTAAAAAATGTGGCGTGAGCTAGGAGCTCTGTCACGCGTGCTTTAGGATGTGGCGTGAGCTAGGAGCTCTGTCACGCGTGCTAAAAAATGTGGCAAGAGCTAGGAGCTCTGTCACGCGTGCTTTAGGATGTGGCGTGAGCTAGGAGCTCTGTCACGCGTGCTGAAAAATGTGGCGTGAGCTAGGAGCTCTGTCACGCGTGCTAAAAAATGTGGCGTGAGCTAGGAGCTCTGTCACGCGTGCTAAAAAAATGTGGCGTGAGCTAGGAGCTCTGTCACGCGTTCTAAAAAAAATGTGGCGTGAGCTAGGAGCTCTGTCACGCGTGCTTTAGGATGTGGCGTGAGCTAGGAGCTCTGTCACGCGTGCTAAAAAATGTGGCGTGAGCTAGGAGCTCTGCCACGCGTGTTAAAAAATGTGGCGTGAGCTAGGAGCTCTGTCACGCGTGCTTTAGGATGTGGCGTGAGCTAGGAGCTCTGTCACGCGTGCTAAAAAATGTGGCGTGAGCTAGGAGCTCTGTCACGCGTGCTAAAAATGTGCTTTAGGATGTGGCGTGAGCTAGGAGCTCTGTCACGCGTGCTAAAAAATGTGCTTTAGGATGTGGCGTGAGCTAGGAGCTCTGTCACGCGTGCTAAAAAATGTGGCGTGAGCTAGGAGCTCTGTCACGCGTGCTTTAGGATGTGGCGTGAGCTAGGAGCTCTGTCACGCGTGCTAAAAAATGTGGCGTGAGCTAGGAGCTCTGTCACGCGTGCTAAAAAAAATGTGGCGTGAGCTAGGAGCTCTGTCACGCGTGCTTTAGGATGTGGCGTGAGCTAGGAGCTCTGTCACGCGTGCTAAAAAATGTGGCGTGAGCTAGGAGCTCTGTCACGCGTGCTAAAAAATGTGCTTTAGGATGTGGCGTGAGGTAGGAGCTCTGTCACGCGTGCTAAAAAATGTGCTTTAGGATGTGGCGTGAGCTAGGAGCTCTGCCACGCGTGTTAAAAAATGTGGCGTGAGCTAGGAGCTCTGTCACGCGTGCTTTAGGATGTGGCGTGAGCTAGGAGCTCTGTCACGCGTGCTAAAAAATGTGGCGTGAGCTAGGAGCTCTGTCACGCGTGCTAAAAAAATGCGGCGTGAGCTAGGAGCTCTGTCACGCGTTCTAAAAAAATGTGGCGTGAGCTAGGAGCTCTGTCACGCGTGCTTTAGGATGTGGCGTGAGCTAGGAGCTCTGTCACGCGTGCTAATAAATGTGGCGTGAGCTAGGAGCTCTGCCACGCGTGTTAAAAAATGTGGCGTGAGCTAGGAGCTCTGTCACGCGTGCTTTAGGATGTGGCGTGAGCTAGGAGCTCTGTCACGCGTGCTAAAAAATGTGGCGTGAGCTAGGAGCTCTGTCACGCGTGCTAAAAAATGTGCTTTAGGATGTGGCGTGAGCTAGGAGCTCTGTCACGCGTGCTAAAAAATGTGCTTTAGGATGTGGAGTGAGCTAGGAGCTCTGTCACGCGTGCTAAAAAATGTGGCGTGAGCTAGGAGCTCTGTCACGCGTGCTTTAGGATGTGGCGTGAGCTAGGAGCTCTGTCACGCGTGCTAAAAAATGTGGCGTGAGCTAGGAGCTCTGTCACGCGTGCTAAAAAAATGTGGCGTGAGCTAGGAGCTCTGTCACGCGTGCTTTAGGATGTGGCGTGAGCTAGGAGCTCTGTCACGCGTGCTAAAAAATGTGGCGTGAGCTAGGAGCTCTGTCACGCGTGCTAAAAAATGTGCTTTAGGATGTGGCGTGAGCTAGGAGCTCTGTCACGCGTGCTAAAAAATGTGCTTTAGGATGTGGCGTGAGCTAGGAGCTCTGCCACGCGTGTTAAAAAATGTGGCGTGAGCTAGGAGCTCTGTCACGCGTGCTTTAGGATGTGGCGTGAGCTAGGAGCTCTGTCACGCGTGCTAAAAAATGTGGCGTGAGCTAGGAGCTCTGTCACGCGTGCTAAAAAATGTGCTTTAGGATGTGGCGTGAGCTAGGAGCTCTGTCACGCGTGCTAAAAAATGTGGCGTGAGCTAGGAGCTCTGTCACGCGTGCTTTAGGATGTGGCGTGAGCTAGGAGCTCTGTCACGCGTGCTAAAAAATGTGGCGTGAGCTAGGAGCTCTGTCACGCGTGCTAAAAAAATGTGGCGTGAGCTAGGAGCTCTGTCACGCGTGCTTTAGGATGTGGCGTGAGCTAGGAGCTCTGTCACGCGTGCTAAAAAATGTGGCGTGAGCTAGGAGCTCTGTCACGCGTGCTAAAAAATGTGGCGTGAGCTAGGAGCTCTGTCACGCGTGCTAAAAAAATGTGGCGTGAGCTAGGAGCTCTGTCACGCGTGCTAAAAAATGTGGCGTGAGCTAGGAGCTCTGCCACGCGTGCTTTAGGATGTGGCGTGAGCTAGGAGCTCTGCCGCACTGAAATAGTAACCAATATCTCTCTCACGAGAGGTATTGGTTACTATGTCAGAACCAGTTCAACTACGGCGACTGGATGACTCAATCAGGACGACCTTCAATTGCGGACGACACGTGATGATTTCGTCGGTGAGTCAATGTTTTCGAAATCCTTTGTGAATAAAAAAATTCACTTTACAGTTGGATGATTGCCGTCACTCGGACGCGTTCTGTACTAAAGCGACTCCACACTGCTTCAAGAGGTACGGTAGATTTCCGTAGAGGTGATACAATCGTTATAGGGCAGGAAACCAGTAGAGTAGTAGAATGTAAAAGACCATCCTCCTCATCAAGAAAATAATTGAAATTATAACGGCGCCAAAGGTAAGATGGATTTAGGACACCTTTTGTTCTATCAACGTAGCCTGCTTTCCAAAAGTGAAATATTGAAAACTGCAATGATTAATGGGAGAATCTCTCGTCAATTTTTAATCCACCACCTGTACAGCCTTATTGATAAATAGTTTGAGTTGTTAGAAGATTACAATCTACCGTATCTATTCGGCTGGTGCTCAACTTGTGGGTGTAAGTCCCCAATCTGTTCTGGCAGAACTTTTGTCCAGCCGATCAAATGAAGAATGATGGTCATCTTGAAAAACGCGAAAAAGCATTGCCTTCTTGACTACCTACCACACCGTAGTAGAGAGCGAAAGCAATCGCCTTCTGCCTAGCAAAATTAGCCTTAAATTCTTTACTTGCGAGAAGCATTGGCTACTTTTTTCAGAATGAGCATGACTTCGGCAGTTGGATGACTCAAAGCGTGGGAGCAGGGTGAGATTCTTCTACTACAAATGGAACAAAACAATTTAATCGGTGAGTTGATGTGTTCGTTTTCCTATATCAGACAAACAATTTAACTTTGCAGTTGGTTGACTACAAGTGCCATCTCCGGGCGCTCGATGTGCTGCTCCTAGGCTGGAATTTGCTCGTATCTATGTAGAAATATCACCATTTTTTGTGTTGTACTTGTTTCATCGACTTCCTTGAGAATAAATATAAATTGTTTTCGAAAGAGCCTCCTGAATTGGTTTATTTCGAAGTCGTTTGTAACGATTATCTATATTTTGCCGATATGAGTAGTATTTAATAAAAATAAATTTGATTACGATTTAATGGCGAAATATAATGAATTGCTCATCTTCCTAGTATACGGTATTGATTAAGTTTATTGCGGCCTCGCTGTAAATAAATCAAAATGATTCACATGGTTTTTTTTCGATTTGCTTTGATGGCGTTCCCTCACTATTTATTGTGGATATAATCATTTATTCTTGAATGCTACATACTAGGGTTGGCTAAACGATTACGACGTTGCAACGTTGCAATGGTAGGGGGGAGTAGCAACGTTGCTACCTATCGAGAGACTCGTAGCAACGTTGCTACCTCTCTAGGGAAGGGCAGAGATAGGCGAGAGAGCGTGCAAAAATGAGAGGGTCTTCCCTTCCCTCGTTGCAACGTTGCTACCCTCCCCCTACCCTCGCCTCTCCGTAGCAACGTTGCTACCGGTAGCGCTACCTAGGGAACCGCTATTACAACGTTGCAAACACCGAAATGCCAACCCTACTACATACTGTCCTCTTTCGAGATTGCAAATTCAGAGCAAGTAAACCGTCAATCAGAACTTGTTTGTTAACGAATTGTCCAATATTGTCAGCATTTTCCTATGTATTCCTCTTTCCTGTTGGGAACTACATACCTGTTCTCAATTCATTTGACCCTCCTTTAGAGACCTTTGGAAAATGTGCCCTTAATACTTTAGGTTTCTCATTCATCACGACCTTTTCACTGTTTTCCGTTTGCTTTTTGCATTGCCGCAGCAACCATTCTTCAGTGATTGTATATCTTCTCATCGCAAATACCAGGTTTTCTGTTCTGCCTTTCATCTTTGCTTCTCAGTCTTGAATCATCACTCCCTCATATTCCCTTGTTCATCCTCCTATAAATATTTAAATGTAATCATTGCTCTTATATCGCTGATTAATTAATCAATGTTATACTATCAATGTTTATAGTATCACGAATGGCCGCTCACTCCCGGACGATCTACCGTGGCCCCTCTGCGACCAGAATGAATAAGACGACTTCGACGAGCGAGAGGATTCGACGTGAAGGAGGAAAACGACGACAACGTAAAGGTGACTTACCGATCGATAACTTACGATTACATGGGTGTGAACACTTCATTACTTTGTTTACCTTCTCAGAAATTTATTTCCTCATTTATTATATCCTCTCATTTCTTGTAACTCATTATTTAGTGTGAATTTTCTCACAAAGCCAATAAATTGCGAATTAAACTTGAAGTAAGTGCGACCTCAGTGTAAGTACATCGAATTTAGCCATATTTGCTTCACATTTCTGCTGCCGTTTTAATGGCATTCCTGCTAAATAATCCGCCCACTTTTGTCTTTTTAATCTCTTCCTTACGTTTTGTAAGTGTCGACGGTGTACGGTGTGAAGAGGGCGAGTTGAGTCGAGTTGGAACGAGTTTTATCCGACGAAAACGCTCTACCCCGAAGGATAAGCGACCGCAACGCACCAAAACAACTCAACTGACGAAAATAGGCCAAGCGAAAATTGTGAAAATGAAACTACCGTAATACATACAGGTCAAACCTGAATCAAGCCAATCGTGGCGAGAGCCTAACAATTCAAATAAATGCGGGAATTCAAATGATACCGTAATCCTATGGTTGGAGCAACAACATAATAAACGAACAAAATAAATATTATTTAATTATCTAATAATTAAATAATTAAGCGGTGATGAAATACAATAAATATTCTTCTTATTTACAATGGGAGGGCTCTTCCATTACATCCTCCTCCTCTGCAGCGAGACGTCCTCGTCGACGAAAGTAGATCATCTCCATTGGTCAGAGTCTCTTGACAATATCGCAACTCCACCACATCACTCAACAAAACGAAATCCTGGCTAGAGTCATCTCTTGAAATTATCTCACCTCCGCCTTATCACATAAGAACACCATTACAAATCTTAGGTCAGAGTCTCTTGACATGATCTCAACTCCACCATACAACACATCAACACCTCGGTACATAATCACAACACCACCTCATATCACCTTCTACCGGCAGCCGAGCTCACCACCTTAGGCTATGTTGCCCACCACTCTCGGCATTATTGCCCACTGACGCAAACATGCGATTTAATCACTAGCTAGAGTTTCTTGACACGATCTCAACTCCGCTTTATTACTCCACAACACAATAACATAATCATAGGCAAGAATCGCAATTCTTCCTCAGCACACAATACAAGGCAAATTCCTAGGTAAGAGTCTCTTGACATAATCTCAACTCCACCTCACAACAAGCAATACAACAAATTCTAGGTCAGAGTCTTCTTGACATGATCTCAACTCCACCTTCCTCACTGCACAACTTATTGGTCCGAGTTTCTTGAAATCATCTCAACTCCACCTGATGGTCCACTGTGGGCACCCGAATAACCTCCTTCCCCGTTGGAAGTGCATTCATACTCATCGTGCCCGTATCCTCCGCAGCAGGAACACGCCACTTCATCATTGATTCCATTATTGTATCCCTGAGATCTCATCTCAGTCTTCCTCAGATACTCCAATTCCACTAGGGCAGCCTTCATCATATTGTAAGAAGCTCCCTCTGAAAACAAAGTCAACAATCTCATGTGCTCTGTGTACTTGCCCTCGTACAAAATCAACAACTGTCTCTTTCTAGAAGATTCGACACTGCTAACATCACCACCACTTTTACAAAGCTGTCCATTCCTCCAATTCCTCACAAATCTTTCCCACAGTCTTTCCATCCACTGTTTGATGATGCAACATCTTAGTCAATTCAATCTCTTGGAAAGGCGTCTCATTCGAAAGTCTTGACCTCAGCCAACTCAAAACACTTACCACTCCTTTAACCTTTTCCTCCTCTGGTACTCCTCTCAGAGCATCCCTTGCTTCTCCTACCAGGTTATCCTTGAGCAATGACATAGCAACTGGTGTTTCCATTCCACCGTAACGAATCATGAAACCAGTCTCGAAATCATCCCAATCTTCCTTCATTCCAGAATATTTCGACATTTCAGGAAGCGAATTTGCCAACCATCCTAGTGATTCGCCCATCACAGTATTATCATTCCTCAATCCACATCCATTACCACCACTCATCCCAGTCATTCCGTTGGAAAATCCTGATCCCACGTTGTACTGGCTCTGATAGTTGGAATAACATGCATTCTGATCACTTCTATCTCCTGCACCACCGTACACTCGAGTGTGATAATCACCAACTCGCTCACCCGATGATTCTTGCAGTATCCTTTCTCCTCTCGAAACTTCATTTGGCAATGTGAGCGACCATGCCTTCTGTTGTGGGCATGTTTGCCCAGATTCACTGGCACCTCTGCTCGTTGGGGAAACCTGCTTCACTCGAATTGCATCTAACTGGGTACTGAGAGCCTGACATTCATCATTAATTGCTTTCCATTTATCAATCAATCGCTCCTCATCTCTCACTGACATAGCACCCTTCAACTCTTCCAGTTCTTCTTTCATTTTCTGCCATCTCAGTCTCTCAAATGACACATTATCTCTCTCCTCATAGACCTTTTCTAGCAACGCGGGAATGTTATCAACTGCCTCCAATTCTCTCAATTTACGCGACATTTCTCTCATCAATTCCACTTTCATCAGATTTTCAGAAAATGCTTTCTCTACTTCTTCCAGTGAAGCCAATCCCAATCGATGCAAGAATTCTTTCACCATTTCATCACTCACGGATGTGCCCATTATTATAGACTGGAAATTACTCTTCCCCTCTGTCTATACCTCGTGGCAAATCAACAACTCTTGCACGTGCAAACACGTAAACAACTCACGGGGTCGTAAACAACACGAGATCCCTCTCTATCTCTGCCGTCTCTCCGTTCTCCACGGTCTCTCGCTTCCTCCGCGACACCTCTTCCCTTCTCCACACCAACCGACGATCACTTTCGTCACACTTACGTGCAACTATCACAACACACTCACAGTCGTTTTCAGGCTATCAGGCACGAATTCCTCGTGTCTTCCAACCTTACTCGCAACACAGAGAGAACCTTTCACCGAAATCACTCGAAAACAACGAGCAAAATCAGCTACTTAGCACTCAGTAAGTGTGCTTCGCTTTAGCTCCCCAACCGGCACAACCGGTCGGATCCACGCTTGGCTACGATCGTACCAACTCAGAGAGGACACAATCCAATCTGAGTAACTCACCTTACAAGAGGTCGTTGTCTCCACAGCCGGCTCAGCCCCCACGTTTTGTAAGTGTCGACGGTGTACGGTGTGAAGAGGGCGAGTTGAGTCGAGTTGGAACGAGTTTTATCCGACGAAAACGCTCTACCCCGAAGGATAAGCGACCGCAACGCACCAAAACAACTCAACTGACGAAAATAGGCCAAGCGAAAATTGTGAAAATGAAACTACCGTAATACATACAGGTCAAACCTGAATCAAGCCAATCGTGGCGAGAGCCTAACAATTCAAATAAATGCGGGAATTCAAATGATACCGTAATCCTATGGTTGGAGCAACAACATAATAAACGAACAAAATAAATATTATTTAATTATCTAATAATTAAATAATTAAGCGGTGATGAAATACAATAAATATTCTTCTTATTTACAATGGGAGGGCTCTTCCATTACACTTAAATTAGTTGGTATTGAATTCTACTGCTACGTTTGCGTACGTTTCATTTATGCATGATAGCGATATCAATTTTGGAGAATTACTATCATAATATCCACTGAATTTACGTTTCATGAGTAACGTTAGTAATGGCCCTATTCGATCTATATTATTTAATAAAATTAGATATTATTAAATTAAATTTTATTTGCAGATGCACGTGAACAAGGTGGCGATCACTCTCAACAAGGAAGGAACTTCTCATGCCGACCAAGGAATTTAAAAGCTAAGTTTAGGATGTGGCGTGAGCTAGGAGCTCTGTCATGCGTGCTAAAAAATGTGGCGTGAGCTAGGAGCTCTGTCACGCGTGCTAAAAAATGTGGCGTGAGCTAGGAGCTCTGTCACGCGTGCTTTAGGATGTGGCGTGAGCTACGAGCTCTGTCACGCGTGCTGAAAAATGTGGCGTGAGCTAGGAGCTCTGTCACGCGTGCTTTAGGATGTGGCGTGAGCTAGGAGCTCTGTCACGCGTGCTAAAAAATGTGGCGTGAGCTAGGAGCTCTGTCACGCGTGCTAAAAAATGTGGCGTGAGCTAGGAGCTCTGTCACGCGTGCTAAAAAATGTGGCGTGAGCTAGGAGCTCTGTCACGCGTGCTTTAGGATGTGGCGTGAGCTAGGAGCTCTGTCACGCGTGCTTTAGGATGTGGCGTGAGCTAGGAGCTCTGTCACGCGTGCTGAAAAATGTGGCGTGAGCTAGGAGCTCTGTCACGCGTGCTAAAAAATGTGGCGTGAGCTAGGAGCTCTGTCACGCGTGCTTTAGGATGTGGCGTGAGCTAGGAGCTCTGTCACGCGTGCTTTAGGATGTGGCGTGAGCTAGGAGCTCTGTCACGCGTGCTGAAAATTGTGGCGTGAGCTAGGAGCTCTGTCACGCGTGCTAAAAAATGTGGCGTGAGCTAGGAGCTCTGTCACGCGTGCTAAAAAATGTGGCGTGAGCTAGGAGCTCTGTCACGCGTGCTAAAAAAATGTGGCGTGAGCTAGGAGCTCTGTCACGCGTGCTTTAGGATGTGGCGTGAGCTAGGAGCTCTGTCACGCGTGCTAAAAAATGTGGCGTGAGCTAGGAGCTCTGTCACGCGTGTTAAAAAATGTGGCGTGAGCTAGGAGCTCTGTCACGCGTGCTAAAATATGTGGCGTGAGCTAGGAGCTCTGTCACGCTTGCTAAAAAAATGTGGTGTGAGCTAGGAGCTCTGTCACGCGTGCTAAAAAATGTGGCGTGAGCTAGGAGCTCTGCCACGCGTGCTAGAAAAAAATGTGGCGTGAGCTAGGAGCTCTGTCACGCGTGCTAAAAAAATGTGGCGTGAGCTAGGAGCTCTGTCACGCGTGCTAAAAAAATGTGGTGTGAGCTAGGAGCTCTGTCACGCGTGCTAAAAAATGTGGCGTGAGCTAGGAGCTCTGCCACGCGTGCTAGAAAAAAATGTGGCGTGAGCTAGGAGCTCTGTCACGCGTGCTAAAAAATGTGGCGTGAGCTAGGAGCTCTGTCACGCGTGCTTTAGGATGTGGCGTGAGCTAGGAGCTCTGTCACGCGTGCTAAAAAATGTGGCGTGAGCTAGGAGCTCTGTCACGCGTGTTAAAAAATGTGGCGTGAGCTAGGAGCTCTGTCACGCGTGCTAAAATATGTGGCGTGAGCTAGGAGCTCTGTCACGCTTGCTAAAAAATGTGGCGTGAGCTAGGAGCTCTGTCACGCGTGCTAAAAAAATGTGGCGTGAGCTAGGAGCTCTGTCACGCGTGCTAAAAAAAAATGTGGCGTGAGCTAGGAGCTCTGTCACGCTTGCTTAAAAATGTGGCGTGAGCTAGGAGCTCTGTCACGCGTGCTAAAAAAATGTGGTGTGAGCTAGGAGCTCTGTCACGCGTGCTAAAAAATGTGGCGTGAGCTAGGAGCTCTGCCACGCGTGCTAGAAAAAAATGTGGCGTGAGCTAGGAGCTCTGTCACGCGTGCTAAAAAAATGTGGCGTGAGCTAGGAGCTCTGTCACGCGTGCTTTAGAATGTGGCGTGAGCTAGGAGCTCTGTCACGCGTGCTAAAAAATGTGGCGTGAGCTAGGAGCTCTGTCACGCGTGCTAAAAAAAATGTGGCGTGAGCTAGGAGCTCTGTCACGCGTGCTAAAAAAATGTGGCGTGAGCTAGGAGCTCTGTCACGCGTGCTAAAAAAAATGTGGCGTGAGCTAGGAGCTCTGTCACGCGTGCTAAAAAATGTGGCGTGAGCTAGGAGCTCTGTCACGCGTGCTAAAAAATGTGGCGTGAGCTAGGAGCTCTGTCACGCGTGCTTTAGGATGTGGCGTGAGCTAGGAGCTCTGTCACGCGTGCTTTAGGATGTGGCGTGAGCTAGGAGCTCTGCCGCGCTGAAATAGTAACCAATATCTCTCTCACGAGAGGTATTGGTTACTATGTCAGAACCAGTTCAACTTCGGCGACTGGATGACTCAATCAGGACGACCTTCAATTGCGGACGACACGTGATGATTTCGTCGGTGAGTCAATGTTTTCGAAATCCTTTGTGAATAAAAAAATTCACTTTAAAGTTGAATGACTGGACCCACTCGGACGCGTACCGTACTAAAGCGACTCCGCACTGCTTCAAGAGGTACGGTAGATTACGGTAGAGGTGATACAATCGTTATAGGGCAGGAAACCAGTAGAGTAGTGCCTGACGCGCTTGAATGTAAATGAACATCCTTTCTCACCAAGAAAATAATTGAAATTATAACGGCGCCAAGGGTAAGATGGATTTTATTTGATTTTATTTGATAAATCCCCCACCCGAGCACCAGGCCACTGACTGGGTTCGGGTGCCCCCGCGCCTCCCCCACTCGAGCACCAGGCCACTGACTGGGTTCGGGTGGCTGAAATAGTAACCAGTGCCTCTCTTACGAGAGGTATTGGTTACTATTTCAGAACCAGTTCAACTTCGGCGACTGGATGACTCAATCAGGACGATCTTCAATTGCGGGCGACACGTGATGATTTCGTCGGTGAGTCAATGTTTTCGAAATCCTTTGTGAATAAAAAAATTCACTTTACAGTTGGATGATTGCCGTCACTCGGACGCGTTCTGTACTAAAGCGACTCCACACTGCTTCAAGAGGTACGGTAGATTTCCGTAGAGGTGATACAATCGTTATAGGGCAGGAAACCAGTAGAGTAGTAGAATGTAAAAGACCATCCTCCTCATCAAGAAAATAATTGAAATTATAACGGCGCCAAAGGTAAGATGGATTTAGGACACCTTTTGTTCTATCAACGTAGCCTGCTTTCCAAAAGTGAAATATTGAAAACTGCAATGATTAATGGGAGAATCTCTCGTCAATTTTTAATCCACCACCTGCACAGCCTTATTGATAAATAGTTTGAGTTGTTAGAAGATTACAATCTACCGTATCTATTCGGCTGGTGCTCAACTTGTGGGTGTAAGTCCCCAATCTGTTCTGGCAGAACTTTTGTCCAGCCGATCAAATGAGGAATGATGGTCATCTTGAAAAACGCGAAAAAGCATTGCCTTCTTGACTACCTACCACACCGTAGTAGAGAGCGAAAGCAATCGCCTTCTGCCTAGCAAAATTAGCCTTAAATTCTTTACTTGCGAGAAGCATTGGCTACTTTTTTCAGAATGAGCATGACTTCGGCAGTTGGATGACTCAAAGCGTGGGAGCAGGGTGAGATTCTTCTACTACAAATGGAACAAAATAATTTAATCGGTGAGTTGATGTGTTCGTTTTCCTATATCAGACAAACAATTTAACTTTGCAGTTGGTTGACTACAAGTGCCATCTCCGGGCGCTCGATGTGCTGCTCCTAGGCTGGAATTTGCTCGTATCTATGTAGAAATATCACCATTTTTTGTGTTGTACTTGTTTCATCGACTTCCTTGAGAATAAATATAAATTGTTTTCGAAAGAGCCTCCTGAATTGGTTTATTTCGAAGTCGTTTGTAACGATTATCTATATTTTGCCGATATGAGTAGTATTTAATAAAAATAAATTTGATTACGATTTAATGGCGAAATATAATGAATTGCTCATCTTCCTAGTATACGGTATTGATTAAGTTTATTGCGGCCTCGCTGTAAATAAATCAAAATGATTCACATCGTTTTTTTCGATTTGCTTTGATGGCGTTCCCTCACTATTTATTGTGGATATAATCATTTATTCTTGAATGCTACATACTAGGGTTGGCTAAACGATTACGACGTTGCAACGTTGCAATGGTAGGGGGGAGTAGCAACGTTGCTACCTATCGAGAGACTCGTAGCAACGTTGCTACCTCTCTAGGGAAGGGCAGAGATAGGCGAGAGAGCGTGCAAAAATGAGAGGGTCTTCCCTTCCCTCGTTGCAACGTTGCTACCCTCCCCCTACCCTCGCCTCTCCGTAGCAACGTTGCTACCGGTAGCGCTACCTAGGGAACCGCTATTGCAACGTTGCAAACACCGAAATGCCAACCCTACTACATACTGTCCTCTTTCGAGATTGCAAATTCAGAGCAAGTAAACCGTCAATCAGAACTTGTTTGTTAACGAATTGTCCAATATTGTCAGCATTTTCCTATGTATTCCTCTCTCCTGTTGGGAACTACATACCTGTTCTCAATTCATTTGACCCTCCTTTAGAGACCTTTGGAAAATGTGCCCTTAATACTTTAGGTTTCTCATTCATCACGACCTTTTCACTGTTTTCCGTTTGCTTTTTGCATTGCCGCAGCAACCATTCTTCAGTGATTGTATATCTTCTCATCGCAAATACCAGGTTTTCTGTTCTGCCTTTCATCTTTGCTTCTCAGTCTTGAATCATCACTCCCTCATATTCCCTTGTTCATCCTCCTATAAATATTTAAATGTAATCCTTGCTCTTATATCGCTGATTAATTAATCAATGTTATACTATCAATGTTTATAGTATCACGAATGGCCGCTCACTCCCGGACGATCTACCGTGGCCCCTCTGCGACCAGAATGAATAAGACGACTTCGACGAGCGAGAGGATTCGACGTGAAGGAGGAAAACGACGACAACGTAAAGGTGACTTACCGATCGATAACTTACGATTACATGGGTGTGAACACTTCATTACTTTGTTTACCTTCTCAGAAATTTATTTCCTCATTTATTATATCCTCTCATTTCTTGTAACTCATTATTTAGTGTGAATTTTCTCACAAAGCCAATAAATTGCGAATTAAACTTGAAGTAAGTGCGACCTCAGTGTAAGTACATCGAATTTAGGCATATTTGCTTCACATTTCTGCTGCCGTTTTAATGACATTCCTGCTAAATAATCCGCCCACTTTTGTCTTTTTAAGAGACGTTTCACGAGAGAACGTAGCTTCTGAGGCGGGGCGACGGATGACTTTTCTGCAACCTATCCCAATATTTTTTTGGTGAAGTTGCCATACCAAATGCTGATTGCGGGCCCAATATGAGGAGTTTATATGCACTCTTCGAAAAGTTGCAGGCCCGGCAAAAAAAAGGTCGAAATTTTCATCGTCGAAAAATAGGTGTTTTGAAAACTTCATTATACGTATTTTTGCTTGTAGATTCCAAAAAACATACTTTGGAAGACATCTGATATCGTTAAAAGGACGAAATCAAAGATTTTCATCGATTTTTGCTCCTCCTGGAAAATTTTTCTCCGTCTAGGATTTTCTAACCTCGATTTTCGAAATCTACGTGAAAAACTACTACGACTGTGAAAATTTCAAAAAAATTTATCGATGCGCTCGGGAGTTATTCATCTGTGAAGAAAGCCAACCACACTTTTTTCACAAAATGGCACACACCGAGAGGGCTCAGAATGTTCGGCCAACAGTTGTCTAAGCCTCAAATGATGTTTTTTCATCATTTTAAACCTTTTGACGATTTTTAGTCAGCTTTTTGACCTTATTTCTGGTCATGACTCACTTCGATTTTTTCACATAAGGGTCCCCCCTTATGTCAAAAATCAGGTTGGGGGTCATGTTGAAATAGAACCTCCGACCCAACAAAAAGTACGTTAGGGTGCCTAAAAAATGTTTTTATGTTACTTTTAGATCAATAATACATGTTATTGTGGGCAATTTCAACAAGACCCCCAACCTGATTTTTGACATAAGGGGGGACCCTTATGTGAAAAAAATCGAAGTGAGTCATGACCAGAAATAAGGTCAAAAAGCTGACTAAAAATCGTCAAAAGGTTTAAAATGATGAAAAAACATCATTTGAGGCTTAGACAACTGTTGGCCGAACATTCTGAGCCCTCTCGGTGTGTGCCATTTTGTGAAAAAAGTGTGGTTGGCTTTCTTCACAGATGAATAACTCCCGAGCGCATCGATAAATTTTTTTGAAATTTTCACAGTCGTAGTAGTTTTTCACGTAGATTTCGAAAATCGAGGTTAGAAAATCCTAGACGGAGAAAAATTTTCCAGGAGGAGCAAAAATCGATGAAAATCTTTGATTTCGTCCTTTTAACGATATCAGATGTCTTCCAAAGTATGTTTTTTGGAATCTACAAGCAAAAATACGTATAATGAAGTTTTCAAAACACCTATTTTTTCGACGATGAAAATTTCGACCTTTTTTTTGCCGGGCCTGCAACTTTTCGAAGAGTGCATATAAACTCCTCATATTGGGCCCGCAATCAGCATTTGGTATGGCAACTTCACCAAAAAAATATCGGGGTTGGTTGCAGAAAAATCATCCGTCGGGTAGGTACGTTCTCTCGTGAAAGGTCTCTTAATCTCTTCCTTAAATTAGTTGGTATTGAATTCTACTGCTACGTTTGCGTACGTTTCATTTATGCATGATAGCGATATCAATTTTGGAGAATTACTATCATAATATCCACTGAATTTACGTTTCATGAGTAACGTTAGTAATGGCCCTATTCGATCTATATTATTTAATAAAATTAGATATTATTAAATTAAATTTTATTTGCAGATGCACGTGAACAAGGTGGCGATCACTCTCAACAAGGAAGGAACTTCTCATGCCGACCAAGGAATTTAAAAGCTAAGTTTAGGATGTGGCGTGAGCTAGGAGCTCTGTCACGCGTGCTTTAGAATGTGGCGTGAGCTAGGAGCTCTGTCATGCGTGCTAAAAAATGTGGCGTGAGCTAGGAGCTCTGTCACGCGTGCTTTAGAATGTGGCGTGAGCTAGGAGCTCTGTCATGCGTGCTAAAAAATGTGGCGTGAGCTAGGAGCTCTGTCACGCGTGCTTTAGGATGTGGCGTGAGCTAGGAGCTCTGTCACGCGTGCTTTAGGATGTGGCGTGAGCTAGGAGCTCTGTCACGCGTGCTAAAAAATGTGGCGTTAGCTAGGAGCTCTGTCACGCGTGCTTTAGGATGTGGCGTGAGCTAGGAGCTCTGTCACGCGAGCTTTAGGATGTGGCGTGAGCTAGGAGCTCTGTCACGCGTGCTGAAAAATGTGGCGTGAGCTAGGAGCTCTGTCACGCGTGCTAAAAAATGTGGCGTGAGCTAGGAGCTCTGTCACGCGTGCTAAAAAATGTGGCGTGAGCTAGGAGCTCTGTCACGCGTGCTGAAAAATGTGGCGTGAGCTAGGAGCTCTGTCACGCGTGCTAAAAAATGTGGCGTGAGCTAGGAGCTCTGTCACGCGTGCTAAAAAATGTGGCGTGAGCTAGGAGCTCTGTCACGCGTGCTAAAAAAAATGTGGCGTGAGCTAGGAGCTCTGTCACGCGTGCTTTAGGATGTGGCGTGAGCTAGGAGCTCTGCCACGCGTGCTAGAAAAAATGTGGCGTGAGCTAGGAGCTCTGCCACGAGTGCTAAAAAATGTGGTGTGAGCTAGGAGCTCTGTCACGCGTGCTGAAAAAATGTGGCGTGAGCTAGGAGCTCTGTCACGCGTGCTTTAGGATGTGGCGTGAGCTAGGAGCTCTGTCACGCGTGCTAAAAAATGTGGCGTGAGCTAGGAGCTCTGCCACGCGTGCTAGAAAAAAAGTGGCGTGAGCTAGGAGCTCTGCCACGAGTGCTAAAAAATGTGGTGTGAGCTAGGAGCTCTGTCACGCGTGCTGAAAAAATGTGGCGTGAGCTAGGAGCTCTGTCACGCGTGCTTTAGGATGTGGCGTGAGCTAGGAGCTCTGTCACGCGTGCTGAAAAATGTGGCGTGAGCTAGGAGCTCTGTCACGCGTGCTAAAAAATGTGGCGTGAGCTAGGAGCTCTGTCACGCGTGCTTTAGGATGTGGCGTGAGCTAGGAGCTCTGTCACGCGTGCTTTAGGATGTGGCGTGAGCTAGGAGCTCTGTCACGCGTGCTGAAAAATGTGGCGTGAGCTAGGAGCTCTGTCACGCGTGCTAAAAAATGTGGCGTGAGCTAGGAGCTCTGTCACGCGTGCTAAAAAATGTGGCGTGAGCTAGGAGCTCTGTCACGCGTGCTTTAGGATGTGGCGTGAGCTAGGAGCTCTGTCACGCGTGCTTTAGGATGTGGCGTGAGCTAGGAGCTCTGCCGCGCTGAAATAGTAACCAATATCTCTCTCACGAGAGGTATTGGTTACTATTTCAGAACCAGTTTATCTTCGGCAGCTGGATGGCTCAAAGAGGACGTAGTTCAATTGCGGACGACACGTGTCGATTTCGTCGGTGAGTCTATGGCTTCGAATTCTTATGTGAAAAGAGGTCAAATACCCCTCCCGCAAGGACCTATGTTTTACTTTACTCGAGCTACACTCGACGAGTTTAATTTCTGATACCTTGAACCGGATCACTCTCGAGTGAAACATGAGAAATCCACTCGCGTGTGAAAAATTTCACTCGGCGAGCGACATTTGACTAAAGAATCCACAACAAGGCTTTCACTCGCGAATGCTTTTCTCATTTTTCACTCGTGAGTGTAGGGACCACCATCCATTTTTACATTTGTGTAAAAATGGATGGCGTTTTTACATCTCGCGCGATGTTAATTTATGCAAAGGGCAGGAAAAGGCCGCGGATTCTGATTTCACAGGTGTTTAGTACATCATGTTAGCAAACTTTGCTGTCAAAATTAGAAAATTCTATAGTCTCCCGCGCTTGTTATAAACAAAAGAATCTCAAAAATGACGTCACAAAATGTAAATAATTTGTTTTAAGCGCTCTAATTTCGTTTAAAGGAGAGGGCCGCGACTTTTGACACTTTCCAGTGATAGACTAAGGTTACAGCCATATAATATCCAAAAATTAGCCAATTCTATAGTCTCCCGCGAAATTTGCATACCGTCAAAGTTTGAGTTTGAGTTTGATCTTTGCTCGCATATAAAACACGCGGGAGACTATAGAATTGGCTAATTTTTGGATATGTTGTGCCCATAACCTTAGTCTATCACTGGAAACTTTCAAAAGTCGCGGCCCTTTCCAAAAACAGAAGTTAGCAGGTTTCAAAGATTTTTGTCTCTCGTTTTTGAAAATCATGTTTTCATGAAGTCGCGATTTTCTCGAAAACTATTAATTTTTCATGGGTGGTCTGCTCACAAAAAATGATTCTATACTCCAGGTTAACAACATGAGCTACTTCATGGGGCATGAATATGTGATTTGCATATCACGTGGTGGTCCCTATCGTGAGTGCCGAGTTTCTCGGAACAACAACTCCAATATTTAGAACTGATGAATTACGGTGTTATTTGGCGTACGTTTCTCATTATTGATAGCACAGTACTCTGCGATTAACACTTTTTCATTTCAGGCAACGTACAATACATCGACGTCGATAGGCCGATCGCCCTTCGACGGTGGCTACCGTACTCAACCTATCGACCGAGGAATGGAATCTCCGGAGTCCATGACGGTAACCCACTTAGGATAGTCACCCTATTGTCAATTAGAGATATTCGAGAAGGCAAATAATTGTTGTCTGATTTATATTGCTCGGGTTAGGTTACGGTAGATTATATTTTTCCCGACTGATGGTCCTCCTGTGTAGAGATATTTCGAGTGTAGGTTGATGTACATAATATTGTTTGCATTTAATTTGACCTGCACTGATGATTTCGGTAGTTGTGCATATTTTTGAAAGCTCATTCTAGTCATAGTTGTCGTATCGATAGGGATTTAAACCTTCTTTTTTCTAATTTTGTTTGAGTTATATTGTTGTCTCATGTTGATTTTAAACGAATAAAATCGAATATGGTCAATCGAATGCGCAACGAGCAACAGAAAATACGACAGACGATTTTTCTTACAGTAATCCTCCTAGCTGGCTACCCCTCCTCTTTGCTATTTCCTACTAGTAGCCTATTCGACAGTCCATCTTCTTCTTCTAGGCCACCTTGTAACTGATACCCCCTTACTAGGCCACCTAGTTCGACTCCAACCAGCTAGGAACTCAAGAAAATAAATGAATCAAAAAACAAAAATAAATGAAAATAAAATACTTATTTATAACAAACAATAGCTCTTTTGCGTTTTTCCTTTGCTCCGTTTATAACTCTCCTAAGGAGGGCGCGCTCTAATCGAGCCGGGTTAGATACTTGCGAAAACAAAAGTGGGCGGAGTCAACGAGGCGCTTCGCGTTTGACACGCGTCGCAGTCGCGCGTTGCGTGCTTTCCAGATTCACCCGTAACGTGCCGTGATGACACCACCCCGGTTCCCAGTTGGCGATCATCACTGTTCCTTGATCTTTGATCCCCCCTCCGTGAAGACAGTCATGACACCACCCCGGTTCCCAGTTGGCGATCATCACTGTTCCTTGATCTTTGATCCCCCCCCCCCTCCGTGCAGACAGTCATGACACCACCCCGGTTCCCAGTTGGCGATCATCACTGTTCCTTGATCTTTGATCCCCCCCCCTCCATGCAGACAGTCATGACACCACCCCGGTTCCCAGTTGGCGATCATCACTGTTCCTCGATCTTTGATCCCCCCCCTCCGTGCAGACAGTCATGACACCACCCCGGTTCCCAGTTGGCGATCATCACTGTTCCTTGATCTTTGATCCCCCCCCTCCATGCAGACAGTCATGACACCACCCCGGTTCCCAGTTGGCGATCATCACTGTTCCTTGATCTTTGATCCCCCCCCCCTCCGTGCAGACAGTCATGACACCACCCCGGTTCCCAGTTGGCGATCATCACTGTTCCTTGATCTTTGATCCCCCCCCCTCCGTGCAGACAGTCATGACACCACCCCGGTTCCCAGTTGGCGATCATCACTGTTCCTTGATCTTTGATCCCCCCCTCCGTGCAGACAGTCATGACACCACCCCGGTTCCCAGTTGGCGATCATCACTGTTCCTTGATCTTTGATCCCCCCCCCCCTCCGTGCAGACAGTCATGACACCACCCCGGTTCCCAGTTGGCGATCATCACTGTTCCTTGATCTTTGATCCCCCCTCCGTGAAGACAGTCATGACACCACCCCGGTTCCCAGTTGGCGATCATCACTGTTCCTTGATCTTTGATCCCCCCCCCTCCGTGCAGACAGTCATGACACCACCCCGGTTCCCAGTTGGCGATCATCACTGTTCCTTGATCTTTGATCCCCCCCCCTCCATGCAGACAGTCATGACACCACCCCGGTTCCCAGTTGGCGATCATCACTGTTCCTCGATCTTTGATCCCCCCCCTCCGTGCAGACAGTCATGACACCACCCCGGTTCCCAGTTGGCGATCATCACTGTTCCTTGATCTTTGATCCCCCCCCCTCCATGCAGACAGTCATGACACCACCCCGGTTCCCAGTTGGCGATCATCACTGTTCCTTGATCTTTGATCCCCCCCTCCGTGCAGACAGTCATGACACCACCCCGGTTCCCAGTTGGCGATCATCACAGTTCCTTAATCTTTGATCCCCCCTCCGTTCCCAACTTTCAATGCTCTCGTAGACTGATCACCGATCCTTCTGTGCTCTTCTTTCATGAGCTAAATAATTTTGTAGATCACAGTAAGTCAGGCGGGGAAAAAGCTCATTTGCGTGGCGGCGCTCTGCCGAGTATCATACTTTTCGTTTTCAACGGTTCAATGAAAAAGTTGAAAATTTCTGAAATTTTTTTTATTTTCAAAACGATTTTGAGCTTCCCAGCCATTTTGGCGGGATTTCCTTTTGGCTCTGTGTTTACAATTTTCGGTTTCCTAAATACACCAGAAATTAGCCAAAATAATCAGTTTTTATAGTGGAAATTAATAAAATACCTGTAAAAATTCAACCAGAATATTTCCTGTGTTTAGCAGTTTTCAAGATTTTTCAGAAATTTTCAAGGATGACGCGCTTCGCGTGAACAGTCAGTGTGTTGGAGCCCGTTTTTTATTCAATCGATTATTTCCATTTTATCATGCCTGTTTGCCTTCTATTTCTTGTTTGAAACTACGCTGTTAAGATGCTAACAAGGGCGATACGAAGCCCGAGCGAAGGACGACCGTGTGGAGGCGGCGATAAAGGTTAATAATTTCTCTCGTTGTTCGGGTTTGGGTCTGTTTTGGCTTGCCGTGTTGTGTACCTTTCAGCTGTTTCCCCTGTGCCGAGCACAGGTGATCGAATGAGGGCAGGAGAACGTCGATTGATCGAGGTACGAGCTTCTAATCTGTGCACTTCACCTATTGCGGCTAATTAGTCGATGAAACCAGCTGGTTTTCAGCTCTTATTCACTATTTAATGGTTCTAAATTTATTGAATTATATTTTAAGTAAAGATTAACTCGAGGTTTAACCAAGTGAAGTTGAGGTTTCATCGGCGTCGACGATCGGAGGGTTTCATCGGCGTCGACGATCGGAGGGTTTCATCGGCGTCGACGATCGGAGGGTTTCATCGGCGTCGACGATCGGAGGGCGCGAATCGGCCCCCAGGAAGAATAAGGTTAGCCTACTGTGTTTGCTCGCTTTTTTCATAGAACGAGTGTTATTTATATGAAAATTATGACTTTCTCGTTGACGAACCAGGTTATTTCGCCGCATTGACATGAAACCCGCATATAAAGTGTGTATACCGTACTCTACTTTTGACGAATGCAGTTATCAACACCGTCTAATATATTAATTAATTATGTTTACGATTTCCGCCGCGATTGCAACAAGGAAGGCTGTTCTAGGTAACAGAAGGTGAATATAGCGATAGGAATCATACTTTTATTGTGATATTCGTGTTGCGATTACTTGCTTCATTCGCGTTTCACGATAACTATTAAGTAATAATTGTTCTTTCAGGTGGATCATCGTCTCCTCGTGCGCCCTCCACACGCTGCTGCCCGGAGGCAGCTCCAAGTTGATCAGATCAGTTTCTGTTCCATATTATTTTTACTGCTTAAATTATTATCTTTTGACATTGAAACACGCGATGGATTTTGAAGATGGATAAAACGTCATATTTTGTTGCTAAAAGGGGACAGAAACAACCCTAGGACCAACCCTTTACAAGATGCTTTGTGAGGAACTTACAGGGTCCTCACTTTGCTTCCTTTTCTGTCTTGTATGTGCCCGGCGTGGCCTTATATCTGCCCATTCTCATGAAATTCAAGGATCAAGAACGGACTCTGCGAGCCTGACAGGTATTTTTTCCCTTTTAATCGAATAATTTGCAGGTTCTCTCTCTTTTTTTGTTCGTTGTTTGCCCGGCGTGGCCTTTTTTTAACCTTATATCAACTGTAACAAGGACGGAACGAGAGTAGACAGGCGAGTATTATTTATCAACAATTTGGGTGGTAATTTAGATTATCTAGAACTCGGTTCACACAAACTTAGAAAATACAATGGGCTACTGTAGCTGGTATATTGTGGTTCCAAGGTAAATATCGGTTTTTTATGGTACTCAATCATTAGCTTCGCTCTTTTGTCGCGTTTCTCATGAGATACATTTTGAATATATAATCAAAATCGCAATTGGCGCATGTTATTTAGAACAGGGGAATTAAAGTTTTGACACTAAATCAGCGCGTGAAACTATTGAATGCGAGTTTCGTGAGTGATTCTTTTTAACGTATTATTGGTTATTTTTGTGATTCAGCGAAACAGAAATAATTAGTAGTTCATTTAAATTTTGTGCTGATGTCAGGCATCAATGGACGTGGGGTTGGATTGGGTAAGGACTATTTCATTACCCGCCAGCACGCGCACCTATTGGTGACACCTTCTCCCATCGATGCCATCCACCCGCACTAAATTGTCTTTTGAAAGGCTGTTAAGAGCAAGAGAAAAGAGCAAGAATAGGAAACAGAAATACGGTACTTTAGAGTTTCGTAGTTAATCAATAAATGTTGCATGCGGCTACCGTACTTCACTGCCGAAATCGATAATTTGCGCTATCGGCTACCGTACTCACCCTCACCCCGTGTAAATTTGTTCCTCAATGGAAAAAACTGTTGTTAGCTTCCTTGATTGTTAGCTTCCTTGATTTTCGGTTTATTTATTATTTTATTTTGCAGGTTGAGAAGAACCACTGATGCGTATGGTGTGTAGTGGAGAAGATGACCGAAGAGATCGGTAGAAAGGCGCAAAGTGAGATTGAATTAATGAAGAATTGAGAAGAAACACCCAACTATTGATACTGCCTTCCCCCTTTTCTATCGATTGATTTATTGATTGACTCACTGTTGCCTAGGACAAACAACCACACACACACAAAGCTACCGTATCCCCGCTCCCTGACCCTAATCAATAATGTACCGTACCCCTGCACCTTATCACAAGTATACGGTATGTTGTAGCCTAGTCGACACACGTATTATCCTACTCGTACCCAACTCAGTTATCACCTCCATTTTCTCCTTGAAGAATAAAATTAAATTGACCTCCCTATTGTACATGAGCAAATGCAATAAAGAGTATATTTAATTCAATTGAGAGATGAATTCAATTAAACCACCAAGTGTTTTGCTGCAGATATTCACGTTTCTGAATTTTGAGCTGTTATTGATCTACATCTCCCAAGTTTCCGGATTTCTCTATTCTCAGACCATTTACCAATGTGCATCCACACCGACCTACCGTATCCTTGCTGAGCATCACCAAGGGTGCTGCAAGGATGCGAGTCCCAACGAAGAACATCATACAAAGAAATCTCACTGATTCTTTATTTCAGATACATATACATACAGTATAAATGAAACGGCGATTAGTGTACACATTATAAATAAGTTGACGATATAGCAGTATCAATAGTTGGGTGTTTCTTCTCAATTCTTCATTAATTCAATCTCACTTTGCGCCTTTCTACCGATCTCTTCGGTCATCTTCTCCACTACACACCATACGCATCAGTGGTTCTTCTCAACCTGCAAAATAAAATAATAAATAAACCGAAAATCAAGGAAGCTAACAATCAAGGAAGCTAACAACAGTTTTTTCCATTGAGGAACAAATTTACACGGGGTGAGGGTGAGTACGGTAGCCGATAGCGCAAATTATCGATTTCGGCAGTGAAGTACGGTAGCCGCATGCAACATTTATTGATTATCATACTTTTCGTTTTCAACGGTTCAATGAAAAAGTTGAAAATTTCTGAAATTTTTTTTATTTTCAAAACGATTTTGAGCTTCCCAGCCATTTTGGCGGGATTTCCTTTTGGCTCTGTGTTTACAATTTTCGGTTTCCTAAATACACCAGAAATTAGCCAAAATAATCAGTTTTTATAGTGGAAATTAATAAAATACCTGTAAAAATTCAACCAGAATATTTCCTGTGTTTAGCAGTTTTCAAGATTTTTCAGAAATTTTCAAGGATGACGCGCTTCGCGTGAACAGTCAGTGTGTTGGAGCCCGTTTTTTATTCAATCGATTATTTCCATTTTATCATGCCTGTTTGCCTTCTATTTCTTGTTTGAAACTACGCTGTTAAGATGCTAACAAGGGCGATACGAAGCCCGAGCGAAGGACGACCGTGTGGAGGCGGCGATAAAGGTTAATAATTTCTCTCGTTGTTCGGGTTTGGGTCTGTTTTGGCTTGCCGTGTTGTGTACCTTTCAGCTGTTTCCCCTGTGCCGAGCACAGGTGATCGAATGAGGGCAGGAGAACGTCGATTGATCGAGGTACGAGCTTCTAATCTGTGCACTTCACCTATTGCGGCTAATTAGTCGATGAAACCAGCTGGTTTTCAGCTCTTATTCACTATTTAATGGTTCTAAATTTATTGAATTATATTTTAAGTAAAGATTAACTCGAGGTTTAACCAAGTGAAGTTGAGGTTTCATCGGCGTCGACGATCGGAGGGTTTCATCGGCGTCGACGATCGGAGGGTTTCATCGGCGTCGACGATCGGAGGGTTTCATCGGCGTCGACGATCGGAGGGCGCGAATCGGCCCCCAGGAAGAATAAGGTTAGCCTACTGTGTTTGCTCGCTTTTTTCATAGAACGAGTGTTATTTATATGAAAATTATGACTTTCTCGTTGACGAACCAGGTTATTTCGCCGCATTGACATGAAACCCGCATATAAAGTGTGTATACCGTACTCTACTTTTGACGAATGCAGTTATCAACACCGTCTAATATATTAATTAATTATGTTTACGATTTCCGCCGCGATTGCAACAAGGAAGGCTGTTCTAGGTAACAGAAGGTGAATATAGCGATAGGAATCATACTTTTATTGTGATATTCGTGTTGCGATTACTTGCTTCATTCGCGTTTCACGATAACTATTAAGTAATAATTGTTCTTTCAGGTGGATCATCGTCTCCTCGTGCGCCCTCCACACGCTGCTGCCCGGAGGCAGCTCCAAGTTGATCAGATCAGTTTCTGTTCCATATTATTTTTACTGCTTAAATTATTATCTTTTGACATTGAAACACGCGATGGATTTTGAAGATGGATAAAACGTCATATTTTGTTGCTAAAAGGGGACAGAAACAACCCTAGGACCAACCCTTTACAAGATGCTTTGTGAGGAACTTACAGGGTCCTCACTTTGCTTCCTTTTCTGTCTTGTATGTGCCCGGCGTGGCCTTATATCTGCCCATTCTCATGAAATTCAAGGATCAAGAACGGACTCTGCGAGCCTGACAGGTATTTTTTCCCTTTTAATCGAATAATTTGCAGGTTCTCTCTCTTTTTTGTTCGTTGTTTGCCCGGCGTGGCCTTTTTTTAACCTTATATCAACTGTAACAAGGACGGAACGAGAGTAGACAGGCGAGTATTATTTATCAACAATTTGGGTGGTAATTTAGATTATCTAGAACTCGGTTCACACAAACTTAGAAAATACAATGGGCTACTGTAGCTGGTATATTGTGGTTCCAAGGTAAATATCGGTTTTTTATGGTACTCAATCATTAGCTTCGCTCTTTTGTCGCGTTTCTCATGAGATACATTTTGAATATATAATCAAAATCGCAATTGGCGCATGTTATTTAGAACAGGGGAATTAAAGTTTTGACACTAAATCAGCGCGTGAAACTATTGAATGCGAGTTTCGTGAGTGATTCTTTTTAACGTATTATTGGTTATTTTTGTGATTCAGCGAAACAGAAATAATTAGTAGTTCATTTAAATTTTGTGCTGATGTCAGGCATCAATGGACGTGGGGTTGGATTGGGTAAGGACTATTTCATTACCCGCCAGCACGCGCACCTATTGGTGACACCTTCTCCCATCGATGCCATCCACCCGCACTAAATTGTCTTTTGAAAGGCTGTTAAGAGCAAGAGAAAAGAGCAAGAATAGGAAACAGAAATACGGTACTTTAGAGTTTCGTAGTTAATCAATAAATGTTGCATGCGGCTACCGTACTTCACTGCCGAAATCGATAATTTGCGCTATCGGCTACCGTACTCACCCTCACCCCGTGTAAATTTGTTCCTCAATGGAAAAAACTGTTGTTAGCTTCCTTGATTGTTAGCTTCCTTGATTTTCGGTTTATTTATTATTTTATTTTGCAGGTTGAGAAGAACCACTGATGCGTATGGTGTGTAGTGGAGAAGATGACCGAAGAGATCGGTAGAAAGGCGCAAAGTGAGATTGAATTAATGAAGAATTGAGAAGAAACACCCAACTATTGATACTGCCTTCCCCCTTTTCTATCGATTGATTTATTGATTGACTCACTGTTGCCTAGGACAAACAACCACACACACACAAAGCTACCGTATCCCCGCTCCCTGACCCTAATCAATAATGTACCGTACCCCTGCACCTTATCACAAGTATACGGTATGTTGTAGCCTAGTCGACACACGTATTATCCTACTCGTACCCAACTCAGTTATCACCTCCATTTTCTCCTTGAAGAATAAAATTAAATTGACCTCCCTATTGTACATGAGCAAATGCAATAAAGAGTATATTTAATTCAATTGAGAGATGAATTCAATTAAACCACCAAGTGTTTTGCTGCAGATATTCACGTTTCTGAATTTTGAGCTGTTATTGATCTACATCTCCCAAGTTTCCGGATTTCTCTATTCTCAGACCATTTACCAATGTGCATCCACACCGACCTACCGTATCCTTGCTGAGCATCACCAAGGGTGCTGCAAGGATGCGAGTCCCAACGAAGAACATCATACAAAGAAATCTCACTGATTCTTTATTTCAGATACATATACATACAGTATAAATGAAACGGCGATTAGTGTACACATTATAAATAAGTTGACGATATAGCAGTATCAATAGTTGGGTGTTTCTTCTCAATTCTTCATTAATTCAATCTCACTTTGCGCCTTTCTACCGATCTCTTCGGTCATCTTCTCCACTACACACCATACGCATCAGTGGTTCTTCTCAACCTGCAAAATAAAATAATAAATAAACCGAAAATCAAGGAAGCTAACAATCAAGGAAGCTAACAACAGTTTTTTCCATTGAGGAACAAATTTACACGGGGTGAGGGTGAGTACGGTAGCCGATAGCGCAAATTATCGATTTCGGCAGTGAAGTACGGTAGCCG
The DNA here is from genome assembly GCA_911812115.1 of Pristionchus exspectatus. Lineage (NCBI taxonomy): Eukaryota > Metazoa > Nematoda > Chromadorea > Rhabditida > Neodiplogasteridae > Pristionchus > Pristionchus exspectatus. The sequence goes on along the minus strand of OU461582.1, from coordinate 32,849,341 downwards.
CATGCAACATTTATTGATTAACTACGAAACTCTAAAGTACCGTATTTCTGTTTCCTATTCTTGCTCTTTTCTCTTGCTCTTAACAGCCTTTCAAAAGACAATTTAGTGCGGGTGGATGGCATCGATGGGAGAAGGTGTCACCAATAGGTGCGCGTGCTGGCGGGTAATGAAATAGTCCTTACCCAATCCAACCCCACGTCCATTGATGCCTGACATCAGCACAAAATTTAAATGAACTACTAATTATTTCTGTTTCGCTGAATCACAAAAATAACCAATAATACGTTAAAAAGAATCACTCACGAAACTCGCATTCAATAGTTTCACGCGCTGATTTAGTGTCAAAACTTTAATTCCCCTGTTCTAAATAACATGCGCCAATTGCGATTTTGATTATATATTCAAAATGTATCTCATGAGAAACGCGACAAAAGAGCGAAGCTAATGATTGAGTACCATAAAAAACCGATATTTACCTTGGAACCACAATATACCAGCTACAGTAGCCCATTGTATTTTCTAAGTTTGTGTGAACCGAGTTCTAGATAATCTAAATTACCACCCAAATTGTTGATAAATAATACTCGCCTGTCTACTCTCGTTCCGTCCTTGTTACAGTTGATATAAGGTTAAAAAAAGGCCACGCCGGGCAAACAACGAACAAAAAAAGAGAGAGAACCTGCAAATTATTCGATTAAAAGGGAAAAAATACCTGTCAGGCTCGCAGAGTCCGTTCTTGATCCTTGAATTTCATGAGAATGGGCAGATATAAGGCCACGCCGGGCACATACAAGACAGAAAAGGAAGCAAAGTGAGGACCCTGTAAGTTCCTCACAAAGCATCTTGTAAAGGGTTGGTCCTAGGGTTGTTTCTGTCCCCTTTTAGCAACAAAATATGACGTTTTATCCATCTTCAAAATCCATCGCGTGTTTCAATGTCAAAAGATAATAATTTAAGCAGTAAAAATAATATGGAACAGAAACTGATCTGATCAACTTGGAGCTGCCTCCGGGCAGCAGCGTGTGGAGGGCGCACGAGGAGACGATGATCCACCTGAAAGAACAATTATTACTTAATAGTTATCGTGAAACGCGAATGAAGCAAGTAATCGCAACACGAATATCACAATAAAAGTATGATTCCTATCGCTATATTCACCTTCTGTTACCTAGAACAGCCTTCCTTGTTGCAATCGCGGCGGAAATCGTAAACATAATTAATTAATATATTAGACGGTGTTGATAACTGCATTCGTCAAAAGTAGAGTACGGTATACACACTTTATATGCGGGTTTCATGTCAATGCGGCGAAATAACCTGGTTCGTCAACGAGAAAGTCATAATTTTCATATAAATAACACTCGTTCTATGAAAAAAGCGAGCAAACACAGTAGGCTAACCTTATTCTTCCTGGGGGCCGATTCGCGCCCTCCGATCGTCGACGCCGATGAAACCCTCCGATCGTCGACGCCGATGAAACCCTCCGATCGTCGACGCCGATGAAACCCTCCGATCGTCGACGCCGATGAAACCCTCCGATCGTCGACGCCGATGAAACCCTCCGATCGTCGACGCCGATGAAACCCTCCGATCGTCGACGCCGATGAAACCTCAACTTCACTTGGTTAAACCTCGAGTTAATCTTTACTTAAAATATAATTCAATAAATTTAGAACCATTAAATAGTGAATAAGAGCTGAAAACCAGCTGGTTTCATCGACTAATTAGCCGCAATAGGTGAAGTGCACAGATTAGAAGCTGTACCTCGATCAATCGACGTTCTCCTGCCCTCATTCGATCACCTGTGCTCGGCACAGGGGAAACAGCTGAAAGGTACACAACACGGCAAGCCAAAACAGACCCAAACCCGAACAACGAGAGAAATTATTAACCTTTATCGCCGCCTCCACACGGTCGTCCTTCGCTCGGGCTTCGTATCGCCCTCGTTAGCATCTTAACAGCGTAGTTTCAAACAAGAAATAGAAGGCAAACAGGCATGATAAAATGGAAATAATCGATTGAATAAAAAACGGGCTCCAACACACTGACTGTTCACGCGAAGCGCGTCATCCTTGAAAATTTCTGAAAAATCTTGAAAACTGCTAAACACAGGAAATATTCTGGTTGAATTTTTACAGGTATTTTATTAATTTCCACTATAAAAACTGATTATTTTGGCTAATTTCTGGTGTATTTAGGAAACCGAAAATTGTAAACACAGAGCCAAAAGGAAATCCCGCCAAAATGGCTGGGAAGCTCAAAATCGTTTTGAAAATAAAAAAAATTTCAGAAATTTTCAACTTTTTCATTGAACCGTTGAAAACGAAAAGTATGATAGACTTTGAAAAGTAACAGTTTATTAACAATGTAACTAGTTACGAAAGTTTTTCATAACTAGTTACGAAAGAAGTAACTAGTAATGAAAACTGTCCTAGTCAGTAACTTCTGAAACATATTTCGAAAAACCACTAATTCTACTATTCGAATCCTTTGTCATCATAGAAATTGAAATATGTTTCAGAATTATCTAAAACTGCTTCGATTTTCGTAACTAGTTACTTCTTTCGTAACTAGTTACGAAACCGCTTTATTAACAAAAAATGACGCGGAATAAATAACTAGTTACGTTATCTTTCAAAGTCTACTGCCGAGTCATTCCTCGCCGAGCGAGAGGGATGCGCGGCGTGAAATGAGAGTTTTTAGAGGGTTTTTCGTGCATTTTCTATTGTAGCTACCGAATGAAATCGAAATTTGAAATTCGGCTTCTGCCGAACTGTTAGGAAAGGGTTCGTACACTACCTCTGAAAATTTGAACTCGATAGCTCAACTCACTAATGAGTTATTTCCCGTTGAGCACTGAAAATAGCCGTTTTTCGACATTTTCGGGCTGTTTTAGCATCCTTAACTAAATTTGAACTCGATATCTCAACTGTAGAGTCAGTTAGTTACCACAGAGAACTGAAATCAATTGTTTTTCGGGCGAAATTCAAATGAACTCAAGTATGTTTCACTCAGTATAGATAGGGGCCACAATGTGGATAGCCGATTTTATGCAATGGGATCAAATTAGTGTTCAAACAATCCCTCATGGACCCAATAACAACATGCTTTTTGCCGTTTGTCGATATCGTGTCTCTGAGCTACGCTAGAGCCCAAGAAGTACGCGTGCATCGCACTGGGGAAGAGGAGGGAAAGGCGAGACGAGAGGGAAAGGGGGCGGAGTCTCATTTGCGTGTGTCTCTCTCCCTCCCCCCGCCCTCTCGCTCGCCTCTCCCCGCCCAAAAGGCACAAGCCGGGGAAGCATGCTAAAAATCTGATTTTTTCACTAAAAATCCTAAAATATTCCAATTAGTCAATAAATTTCTACAGGTTTGTGGTACATATTCCAGAAACGCTCAAATTGAGACTTTTCCGTCTTTTTATCGATTTTTGACTCGCATAGAGAAAACTTTTTCAAAGCCTGTAAGAATTTATTGAAAGGGGATGGTTGTAGCTATCCAACGCGCCCTACAACGCTTGATTTGGTTAAGAATGAACTTTGTGCTTCCCCGTCTCGTTTTCATTGGAGGGGCATGTCACACCAAAGTGGGCGGGGCTTGTGGCCCCTAAGTATAGAAATCATTCCTTGGACTGCGCCATTTGTCAGCTTGTAGAGATAAGTTGGACGATATGTTTCACCATCCGTATGAGAGATTTTTAGGATAATAATGGATAATTCAAGCCATTCTCCACCGACCGACACGGTGTCTCAAGAGTCGCAACAGTGATATTGCGAAAAATGACTCTGCCACGCAAATGAGCTTTTTCCCCCGTCTGACGGGCTGTGATTAGAGTTCCGAAAACAAACGAGCACTCGTCGAGTTTTGAAAACGAGTACTCGTTTTCCGAGCCATTCGAGTACTCGTTTTCTCGGCGAGTACTCGCGAGCATTTCACTCAAAATGAGCGAGAGTGGGCGGTCGATTTGAAGTGAGAATGAAGGGAATGTCGAGTTATGTTTCAAGGATGAGATAAATAACGAATCGAAATTTCTTTTTCGGAACACCCTAGAACCCTGTTGAACAGAATCTCTTTATAATTTCCTGATGAAACATATCTAGTTGTGAGGGTTGAATTTCATCTATCGCCGATCATTCCTCGATCCACCGACCGCGCGAGTACCCGCGCGAGTACTCGAATGAGATGAACAAATGCTCGTCGAGAACGAGTACTCGTTTCCTTTCTCTAAACGAGTACTCGTTTTCGCGCGATCACTCGTTTTCGAAACTCTAGCTGTGATCGATCTATAGTTCACATCGTCCATATTTGGGGGTGTGATTACAATGGCTCTAGTACAACAACTAGTTGAGCGATTTTCGTAGATTGAACTAGTTCTATTATAAGAAATCTAACGTTAAATGCAAAAGTTGAAACGGTTTTCAACTTTTGCATCGCTCAACTAGTTTTCTGACTAGAGCCATTGTATTCACGCTGTCTTATATCTAGGGGGACATCTTACTTTTATCATTGAAGACATACACGTTATTTTGCCAAGACACTCTTCATTTCATACCAGTTTTGTTTAAATAGTGCGTGCTGAAATAGTGCATGCAGACTATGAAGATCTGGACCCTGAGATCTAGCTACAAGTAGCGACTTACAATTAGTGGAACACAAAGATAGGTGGAACGCAAGATATCTCCCAACCTGAGCATTGATGAACAAATTATGATTAATGCGTGCCGAAATTTCATGAAAAGTTAAATCTCGAAATTTGCATAATCAAACATCAGGAACGTGTTCAGGATGACGAGTCTACTGCCCGATTTTTTCAAGGCAATCAAATCACTAGTTAGCTTGAGTTACGACCTAGAGCGTGTAAAAACCCTCTAACTTTGAGATCATGCATTTATGCAAAGTCAAAAAATATGGTCATGACAATAGCAATTTCAAGAATTTCAAGACAATTTGAATGACAATTTAATTAATGACAATTGTCTTAGGGTACCTGGTATCATAATCTGTGGAGGGTTCAATTTTGTTGTTCCGACAAGACTGTGATTCTTAGGAGAACACGCAGATATAATATGTTCATATGAAAATGGCGTTCATGACAACCGAAGAAAATGATTTAAACAGATTTCGACTCAAAGTCGTCTGAAGCTAACTGGAGTTGGCTAAATGAGACCGAACTCACTATGTTTCAGAGTATGTGGCCATTACGGGCTCTCGACCCTCCCCCCAAGCTCCGTTATGTGGACTCTCTCTCTCTCACTTCGAGTCCGCCTGAAGCAAACGACGACTTAGCATGCAAAGCGAATGAGAAAAGCCGCTCAGTCCACACGATAGTTTGTAATAGGGCTCACGAGTTGGGAAGCGCCTTGGCAGCTCAACTCATTTTTGTTCGCGATGAATAACGCCCAACTCGCCCGACTGCGAGCAAAGGATTTCTCGCAGGAACCAGTGGGCCGCCTGTCACTTCATTCTCCTCTCTCCTTTTCGATTCACTGGTCGACTCCGTAGAGATAATCGAAATGTTTGTTTATTTTCAAATTGGTTTCGGGGTACGTGCATAAGAAAGGCCAGGCGGAACTCGTGAACCCTAGTTTGCAAAATTCATAGAATAATAATTTTAAAAACATCAATAATTTATTTAATAAACATGGTAGAATTAGGAGCCAGCTAGGTACGTTTATATACCGGGCATCGTCCAGAATATCACGCGACTCACCTAAGATTCGAACTAACTTTGGCATCGGCCAGATTTTGGGTATTGATGTTATTATTGATTTGGAGTCCATTAGTGGTCCCTACATCCCCTGTGAAAGGATTAGTGTTAGAGATCATTCTTCACCGAGCTGCAGCCTCGGATAGTTGCAGCCCTCCAACTTCAATGCAAATTTTCAACCGTTCAATGATGTCCCAGGGAAAACTTTTCTTCACGAGCTTCTGCTAATTTTCGATGCTCAATCGATCTGTGAAGGTCGTTTGTCGATAAGTATTCGCAAAACATCACTAGGTATGCTTTTACATAACTCGGAATCCATCTGTGCAAGAAAATTCGAGGCTTTTCGAGCGGTTTGCGTTGAAGCTGGAGGGCGCTGCAACTATCCGAGGCTGCAGCTCGGTGAAGAATGATCTCTAGCACTAATCCTTTCACAGGGGATGTAGGGACCACTAATGGACTCCAAATCAATAATAACATCAATGTCCAAAATCTGGTCGATGCCAAGAACCAGTCATTCTGAGTAGAGTCTCGAAAACAAATGTTTTTCAAATTTCAATTAGTTGAAATTTAATTGTTTTCGACTAGTTGAAATGAATCAACTAGTTGAAATAACATGTTTTCAACTAGTTGAAATGAACTCATTCTAACTGATCGATTGTCCTAAAAGCGGTGTGATTCGTGAGAAATGGTTGAGCGAGAGTGAGATCTTCCACTCAACCGATTAGCAATGGCGACTCTGGTTTCTCGTGACCAGTTGCTGACCAGTTGGGGTGGGCGGAGTCTGCGTCAACCAGTTGCTAACCAGTGGTCTGACCAGTTGCTGACCAGTTGGCTGCTGACCAGTTGCTAGCAACTAATCAGCAACTGGTTGAGAGGATTTTTACTTAACCGTCGTGACTAGCAGGCGCCCTGCCTATAAGGGCCTATTTTTCGCACCTCTTCAGATCAGAGTCTGATGATCAGACGGCTCCCGAAAGTGGATGCTGTCTACTGCTATCCCACAAGGGAAAGCCTTTTGAATGTGACTACCGTACATGGTCGTGCCATGTATGGGTCAGTTACAGTATGAGGTTCACTCATACGGTATCAATCAATATCCCTCTATATCCCTCAGTTTCCCTCTGATTTGAAAGTGGGCGTGGCCTATCCCCCCAACCAGTTGCTGACCAGTGGTTGACCAGTTGCTGACCAGTACCCTGACCAGTTGCTCGCGTATCCGCCAGCAACTGGTCACCAACTGGTTAGCAACTGGTCACGAGAAACCCGAGGAGGAATGAGGGATTCGAATAGTCGATTCCCTCATTTCAACTAGTTCCATTTCAACTAGTTGAAATGAACTTGTTTTCAACTAGTTGAAATTGATTTGACTGTTCCATTTCAACTAGTTGATTCGGAATATTTCAACTAGTTGTTTGTTTTCGACACTCTAATTCTGAGTCGATTCTTAGGTGAGTCGCGTGATATGCATTAAAAGTGCATTATGACGAAATGCCTGTCGCCGAAGGTGATCAACTGCAGCTCTGCCCTGAAAAGGACATGTTTGTAAAAAGACGCCAAGTCTACTTCGGCGTCAACACTGCAATTGCGCCCCCAGAGTTCGTGAGACTCCTTCTTTAATAGGTCCCAGAATCGAGCAAATTATGGAAATTATATGGAAAGTCTTTTAGGAAAATAAAAAAAATACTTATTTGTAAAATTATTTGAAAGATAAGTACTTTATTTCCCGCGTGACGTGCGCGAGATATTGCTTCTCATGAAGGCCTCTTGGAGAAGAAATCATCTGAAATAACAGAGAAGTGAGATAGCGTCATTGCGTCAGCACCACAGCTCCCATATACCTCCCGTGTGCATATGAAGTCCGGTTCGCGAATTTTCTCAGCGACCATCTCAAACGTGATTGGCTGATTCACGCCAAATATCCAACTGTTCCAATCATCAAGATCTGCTGGGGCCAAATCGAGCACCATCTAAATAGATACTGTCGTTTGAACGCTTTGACACCGGCAAGCCAAGTAGATATAGCATACATAACATGGCAATAAATTGTTTGGGCATCATTACAGTGCCACAACAAAAGAAGCGGCTGTCATTTCCTACTCAAACAACATTTTAAAAATGACGACAAGATAATTGTATATATCACGCCTGTCACGAGAGAATCGAGCTGGGTATGGGATTGGAGCGAAAATCGTAAAAAGAGTTAACATCATTTTTAGGCACCTCTAGGCATGTCCTAACATCCCCCAAAGTCCCATTGTACAGAAATTTTTTTGGAGCTTTCCACACCGGGTCGGTATCCTGGAGCCCCATCTTTAACCGGTAATATCTCGGTTCTGGTGCATGCTGGAGCAAAATTGTTCCATGAGTTACCCTAGCTAATTTCTCGTGCTCTATCGATCTGAACCGGTTAGAAGTCATAAAAATGCTTCTGAAAGATGCTACACTCTAGGAGGCATAACTCAAAAATGTAGGAAAAGCGGGCGCCCAGTTTTCACTATGTTGTGCATGTCGTCGAGCTCTTTCGAATGAGTGGTCTGCGGAAAATATAGAATAATCATGACATATCATTTGCTCCCTTTAAAAATTCCCGATCATTTGAAGTATTTTTTCTTCATAATTTGAGCACGAAGGAAAGTGAAACATAACAGAAAGTGCGAAAGAAATGGTTCATTTCATTCGAAGTCCGCTGAATTGCGCGGTGTGGGTGTGAAATGATGAAGGAAAATGGATTCAAATAATCGGGAAATTTTCAGTGGTGCAAAATATATGTCAGGATTACTTTATATTTTCCGCAAGCTACTTATTCGAAAGAGCTCGACGAGATGCACAACATAGTGAAAACTGGGAGCCCGCTTTTCCTACATTTTTGAGTTACACCTCCTTGAGTGTAGCACCGTTCAGAAACACTTTTATGACTTCTAACCGGTTCAGATCGATAGAGCACGAGAAATTAACTGGGGCAACTCATGGAACAATTTTGCTCCAGCATGCACCAGAACCGAGATATAGCCGTTTGAAGTTGGGGCTCCAGGATACCGACCCGGTGTGGGAAGCTCCAAAAAAATTTATGTTCAATGGGACTTTGGGGGATGTTAGGGCATGCCTAGAGGTGCCTAAAACTGATGTTAACTCATTTTACGATTTCCCCCCTAATCCCAAAAAAATCCAATCTAGCTCGATTCTCTCCTGACAGGCGTGATATACAATTAGTAGAAGATTCACCATCAGAAAATTGGCCACCCATTCCACTTTGAGGATCATCGCTGTTGTGCACAGCGAGTATAGATGGGCAATTCGTGGGAGAAGCGACTCGGGTGGGTAGAAGGGTTGAACCTTCAAGTTGATAAGTAATTTCGCTTTTAAATGCACACATACTACATAATATATGGAATCAGTTGGACCACTCACAGTTCGGGAATATATGCTTTCATTTCCGACATAACGCTGGAGTTTGCAATTTGTGACGTCGTGCAGAAACCTTTCGTTTATGAGATTACTATCCTGCTGATACGATTGCGTCATATCAACCATGTCCACATTTTGAATGAAGTGTGCAAAGCTGAAATGGGTGTTGGTTATGGGTGGAAAAAATCGATTGGCCGTAAGAAATAATTCATGAATCTACATCACAGCGCAGCCAGGGGAAATTTTCTGAAGCAAAAGGGTACCCCAAGCTCCTATTCATAGCATTCTGATCTCTTTTGTTCTCTCCAGAAATGGGTGAACAATTTAAAAATTATTTGTGCCAAAATCCCTACACGAAAGAAATACAGTTCCCGCTTCACAGCGTATCAGAGAGAGAAAGTAATCGAATTCGCGTCCGTGCCTCAAGATATTAATGTCCCTCATTCAGTCGAGAAGAGCAGAGAGGAACGAGAAGAAGTAATTATTAGGGTTGATCGTTCGGAACGGAATGACGGAATTCCGAACATTTAATGCAATTATCCTCTCATTTCGGAATGGGGGAGAGTCGAAACAAAGGCCATTCCGAACTCGTTACTATAATGCTTGAATATGCGTGAAGCCAACCCACATCAGATCAAGAGCAACGTTAGTGGGGGGAGCCGTCAAAAATTCCGCTATCTGTGCCGGGCGTTCCCTATGTGGGATAGGCTATGTCGGGGAGGAAGATAACAGGGAACTTGTCTGGAAACTTTTCCGCAAACCAATAGTTTTCTTTCTAGACATGAAATTGCATACGAGTGTGCGAGAATCTAGATACCAAAATTTGTAAACAAATGTGCAAACCTTTTTCGAGTTTTATCGGAGACTCGTCTGACAGTCATTTTATGGCATCTGAGATGACCAATATTGTGGTCCTCTAAAATCGCCTTCAGTTCTGTGAAAACTCGACATTCGAACGGAATCTATAAAAAAATACTTTCTAGTTTCAAATAATCCGAGAACTTCTCAGTTCATCGTTGGAGGATAGCATCAAATACACATTTTTTCATCAAATTATGTCACGCCTTTGAAGTAAGATTTGAGCCGAAATTACCATTTCTGGGAATGGGGTATCCAACTCCAACTTATATTTGAGAAAAAAATGATCACCTGATTGACCCCAGGTATTTTACGAACTCTATTGATCTGCACAACTAAAATGTCAATGTCTTTGATTCGAAACATGATACACTCCATGTGCTGTTTCTCAAAAATGTATGAAAAATGCTGCTCAAATTTCAAGAGCTGGGATCATTCGAATGAGTGATTGGCGCCCGCAGAGAGATAATACCGCGGGGACGGACTGTTATGAGTCATCAAAAGGGGACGGATAATTGTGACTCATCGTCGGCACGGCTTTTATCTTTGATATGTCGCACGTCTAGTCGAATTTATCCTAAGTGATACATGATTTTGGCACATCCTGCTCTATCAAAGGATCTATTGAGGTCATTTTTATACATTTCACAACATCTCCATTTCCATAAATGGTCCAGCATATCATGATGGATTGTTTTCCCATGTTCATCGTTTCGGTAGTATAAAAAATTACCACTCGTTATCTATTAATTAGAACTACCTGTTTTCATTATTTCGCATAGCCTTAAGAATCATACAAAGGATGAACTGTTATGACTCATCATCGGAAGGCTTTTATCTCCGATGTGCTTTGTTTCTAATCAGATTTATCTCGATTATCACGTCTTCTTGACATATCCAACTCTCTCTGATACCTCAAGTGCCTTTATCTCTGATAACATAACATCATAGTGATCGAATACTGATTCACTACAGATCCATCTCCATATTAAACCTCCACGCAAACGTCGAGACATTGGAGAGCAAACTTTTCTCCACTCGTGGGAACCGTTACAAGAGGAGTGTTGTCACTACGTAGAGTCACGTTATGTTTCACATAGAGATAGTCCTGGAAATAAAAGAATATTAACTAGGGCCAATGTAATGGTCAACTGACCTTGATACGAAGAGTAGCAATTACTCCAGGAACTGTACCCTCACCACTCCTCACATCCACTTTCACAGTTACTCTCGAGAGTCCACTCGAACCTTTCTCTATGCGTACACCACTCAGCTGCTTGTTGCATGCTCCCAAATGAGAAGTACGGACTCGACGATGAGAGAAGGTAGTGTTGAGAAGATTAATTTGATGAGGGAGTAGGCGGGAATGGATATCAATCCCAAGTGTCAGCAGTGCGAAGAACTCCAGAGGGACCCAGTGAAATCTTTTCGCAACGCGTTCATCATCCTTCCAACTGTCGCATGAAGAGGCATCCGTAGAGCACGGCATGCTAATGCAACAGAGAAGTAGCTGAATGAAACTGTCACTGATTAAAAAGACCGAGTATTTATACCAAAATCTAGCGAGGGCAAGCCCCGCCCCCATCTGTAAAAATAGCACCTCGAGATTGATCCGATATATTTCCCCTACCAACCAATTCATGGGAGATGATTAATGAAATCACAACAGTGCACAAAGAGATTGATCCGCTATCTTTTCCCAACCATTCAATCAATGGGAGATCAAAGAGATGAACGATTCGTACATCTCGCTAAGATTTCCCTGCCCAACTACTCGAGATCATACACGATTCATGTACGCCTGAGAAGATTTCACACATCTCAGCTTAATGAGATGAACGATTCGTACATCTCGCTAAGATTTCCCTGCCCAACTACTCAAGATCATACATGATTCATGTACGCCCGAGAAGATTTCACGTATCTCACCTCAAGGAGATGAACGATTCGTACATCTCGCTAAGATCTCACTGCCCAACTACTCGAGATCATACACGATTCATGTACGCCCGAGAAGATTTCACGTATCTCAGCTCAATGAAATGAACGATTCATACATCTCGCTAAGATTTCCCAACCCTACTACTAGAGATCATACACGTTTCATGTATGCCAGAGCAGATTTCACACATCTCGGCTCAATGAAATGAACGATTCGTACATCTCGCTAAGATTTCCCAACCCTACTACTCGAGATCATACACGATTCGAGTATGCCAGAGAAGTTTTCACACATCTCAGCCCGATGAGATGAACGATCCCCACATCTCGCTAAGTTTTCCCTGCCTAACTACTCGAGATCATACACGATTCGAGTATGCCAGAGAAGTTTTCACACATCTCAGCCCGATGAGATGAACGATCCCTACATCTCGCTAAGTTTTCCCTGTCCAACTACTCGAGATCATACACGATTCGTGTATGCTAGAGAAGATTTCACACATCTCAGCTTAATGAGATGAACGATTCGTACATCTCGCTAAGATTTCACTGCCCAACTACTCGAGATCATACACGATTCATGTACGCCCGAGAAGATTTCACGCATCTCAGCTCAATGAGATGAACGATTCGTACATCTCGCTAAGATTTCCCAACCCTACTACTCGAGATCATACACGATTCATGTACGCCCGAGAAGATTTCACGCATCTCAGCTCAATGAGATGAACGATTCGTACATCTCGTTAAGATTTCCCAACCCTACTACTCGAGATCATACACGATTCATGTACGCCCGAGAAGATTTCACGCATCTCAACTCAATGAGATGAACGATTCGAACATCTCGTTAAGATTTCCCAACCCTACTACTCGAGATCATACACGATTCATGTATGCCAGAGCAGATTTCACACATCTCGGCTCAATGAAATGAACGATTCGTACATCTCGCTAAGATTTCCCAACCCTACTACTCGAGATCATACACGATTCATGTATGCCAGAGCAGATTTCACACATCTCGGCTCAATGAAATGAACGATTCGTACATCTCGCTAAGATTTCCCAACCCTACTACTTGAGATCATAGACGATTCATGTATGCCAGAGCAGATTTCACACATCTCAGCTCAATGAAATGAACGATTCGTACATCTCGCTAAGATTTCACTGTCCAACTACTCGAGATCATACACGATTCATGTATGCCAGAGCAGATTTCACACATCTCGGCTCAACTAAATAAACGATTCGTACATCTCGCTAAGATTTCACTGCCCAACTACTCGAGATCATACATGATTCATGTACGCCCGAGAAGATTTCACGCATCTCAGCTCAATGAAATGAACGATTCGTACATCTCGCTAAGAATTCCCAGCCCAACTACTCGAGATCATACACGATTCATCTATGACAGAGCAGATTTCACACATCTCGGCTCAATGAAATGAACGATTCGTACATCTCGCTAAGAATTCCCAGCCCAACTACTCGAGATCATACACGATTCATCTATGCCAGAGAAGATTTCACACATCTCAGCCCAATGAGATGAACGATTCATACATCTCGCTAAGATTTCCCTACCCAACTACTCGAGATCATACACGATTCATGTATACCAGAGACGATTTCACACATCTCAGCTCAATGAGATGAACGATTCGTACATCTCGCTAAGAATTCCCAACCCAACTACTTGAGATCATACACGATTCATCTATGCCAGAGAAGGTTTAACACATCTCAGCTCAATGAGATGAACGATTCGTACATCTCGCTAAGAATTCCCAGCCCAACTACTCGAGATCATACACGATTCATCTATGCCAGAGAAGATTTCACACATCTCAGCTCAATGAGATGAACGATTCGTACATCTCGCTAAGATTTCCCTACCCAACTACTCGAGATCATACACGATTCATGTATACCAGAGACGATTTCACACATCTCAGCTCAATGAGATGAACGATTCGTACATCTCGCTAAGATTTCCCTACCAGACTACTCGAGATCATACACGATTCATGTATGCTAGAGACGATTTCACACATCTCAGCTCAATGAGATGAACGATTCGTACATCTCGCTAAGATTTCCCTACCAGACTACTCGAGATCATACACGATTCATGTATGCTAGAGACGATTTCACACATCTCAGCTCAATGAGATGAACGATTCGTACATCTCGCTAAGATTTCCCTACCAGACTACTCGAGATCATACACGATTCATGTATGCCAGAGAAGGTTTAACACATCTCGCTAAGATTTCCCTACCCAACTACTCGAGATCATGCACGATTCGTGTATACCAGAGACGATTTCACACATCTCAGCTCAATGAGATGAACGATTCGTACATCTCTCTAAGATTTCCCTGCCTAACTACTCGAGATCATACACGATTCGTGTATACCAGAGTCGATTTCACACATCTCAGCTCAATGAGATGAACGATTCGTACATCTCTCTAAGATTTCCCTGCCTAACTACTCGAGATCATACACGATTCGTGTATACCAGAGTCGATTTCACACATCTCAGCTCAATGAGATGAACGATTCATACATCTCGCTAACATTTCCCTGACTAACTACTCGAGATAATACACGATTCGTGTATACCAGAGACGATTTCACACATCTCAGCTCTATGAGATGAACGATTCATACATCTCGCTAAGATTTCCCCGACTAACTACTCGAGATCATACACGATTCGTGTATGCCAGAGAAGATTTCATACATCTCAGCTCAATGAGATGAACGATTCGTACATCTCGCTAAGATTTCCCCACCCAACTACTCGAGATCATGCACGATTCGTGTATACCAGAGACGATTTCACACATCTCAGCTCAATGAGATGAACGATTCGTACATCTCGCTAAGATTTCCCGGCCTAACTATTCGAGATCATACACGATTCGTGTATACCAGAGACGATTTCACACATCTCAGCTCAATGAGATGAACGATCCCTACATCTCGCTAAGTTTTCCCTGCCTAACTACTCGAGATCATACACGATTCGTGTATGCCAGAGAAGATTTCACACATCTCAACCCGATGAGATGAACGATCCCTACATCTCACTAAGTTTTCCCTACCCAACTATTCGAGATCATACACGATTCGTGTATGCCAGAGAAGATTTCACACATCTCAACCCGATGAGATGAACGATCCCTACATCTCACTAAGTTTTCCCTACCCAACTATTCGAGATCATACACGATTCGTGTATGCCAGAGAAGATTTCACACATCTCAGCCCGATGAGATGAACGATCCCTACATCTCACTAAGTTTTCCCTGCCTAACTACTCGAGATCATACACGATTCGTGTATGCCGGAGAAGATTTCACACATCTCCGCCCGATGAGATGAACGATCCCTACATCTCACTAAATTTTCCCTACCCAACTATTCGAGATCATACACGATTCGTGTATGCCAGAGAAGATTTCACACATCTCAACCCGATGAGATGAACGATCCCTACATCTCACTAAGTTTTCCCTACCCAACTATTCGAGATCATACACGATTCGTGTATGCCAGAAAAGATTTCACACATCTCAGCCCGATGAGATGAACGATCCCTACATCTCGCTAAGTTTTCCCTGCCTAACTACTCGAGATCATACACGATTCGTGTATGCCGGAGAAGATTTCACACATCTCAACCCGATGAGATGAACGATCCCTACATCTCACTAAGTTTTCCCTACCTAACTATTCGAGATCATACACGATTCGTGTATGCCAGAGAAGATTTCACACATCTCAGCCCGATGAGATGAATGATCCCTACATCTCGCTAAGTTTTCCCTGTCTAACTACTCGAGATCATACACGATTCGAGTATGCCAGAGAAATTTTCACACATCTCAGCCCGATGAGATGAATGATCCCTACATCTCACTAAGTTTTCCCTGCCTAACTACTCGAGATCATACACGATTCGAGTATGCCAGAGAAGTTTTCACACATCTCAGCCCGATGAGATGAACAATCCCTACATCTCGCTAAGTTTTCCCTGCCTAACTACTCGAGATCATACACGATTCGAGTATGCCAGAGAAGTTTTCACACATCTCAGCCCGATGAGATGAACGATCCCTACATCTCGCTAAGTTTTCCCTGCCTAACTACTCGAGATCATACACGATTCGAGTATGCCAGAGAAGTTTTCACACATCTCAGCCCGATGAGATGAACAATCCCTACATCTCGCTAAGTTTTCCCTGCCTAACTACTCGAGATCATACACGATTCGAGTATGCCAGAGAAGTTTTCACACATCTCAGCCCGATGAGATGAACGATCCCTACATCTCGCTAAGTTTTCCCTGCCTAACTACTCGAGATCATACACGATTCGAGTATGCCAGAGAAGTTTTCACACATCTCAGCCCTATGAGATGAACGATCCCCACATCTCGCTAAGTTTTCCCTGCCTAACTACTCGAGATCATACACGATTCGAGTATGCCAGAGAAGTTTTCACACATCTCAGCCCTATGAGATGAACGATCCCCACATCTCGCTAAGTTTTCCCTGCCTAACTACTCGAGATCATACATGATTCGTGTATGCCAGAGAAGATTTCACACATCTCAGCCTTATGAGATGAACGATTTGTACATCTCGCTAAGATCTCTCTGCCCCAACTACCCGAAATCAAACATGATTCGTCTATGTTAGATAGATTCTTTTGACCCATATATTCCCAGCAAAATTTCCTGTCCGACTCGACACTTGACATCAAAATACCACCCATCACCTATGAACAGTATTGAGATTGAAATGAAATGTTATCTCCCACACCCCTAATCACACTCCCACAACAAGGAGGAGAGGTGGTCAATGATATTAGAATTACCGTATTCAACTACCTGATATCATTCCTGAGCAGTGCCCACAAGAGATGACACGGTATCTCGCCATTCAATGAGATGGAGAGATCATTCCAGAAATTACAACTATTTATCTCACCCTCCATTCAATCAACATGAGAGATCTATCGACTACCAGCCCTCATCCATGAGCAGTGCGGACTGAAATGATTCGATATCTCCTCCAACACTTCTCAGTTAATTGGAGAGATGATTAATGAAATTACAATTTCTCTATCGATAGATTTCATCTCTGAACAGTGCACATATCTCGCATCTCGTTGAGCTTGAGCCTGATCATATACACGATCCACCCGGCAAAAGGTGAATACCTTCATGTCATGCCGATTAAGAACTTACCTGAATCTGAAATTTTAAATTTTTCGCATTAGACTAACCGGACAGACGTTCGAGAGAAAACATAATATGTATTAGTCATGCGCACTGATGATATATGGTGAAGTGGCGTGAGGAGGAGAAAATAAGACATGGTTTATCGTGAATGAGGGTGTACATTACATGTCAAGGTTTACTGGAGATGTTGAAAGTCGTATTACTTCCTTTAGACATGTAGAAGTTAAAAACAGTTTTTTCGGAAGTCGTTGTTTTCAGGTTATTGATATCGGTAGCAGGCACGAGAAATTCGTCTAAGGGATTTGGCTGAAGGGTAAGACATGTGAAAATTAGACAGATACAAATTGGCATTACTCACCTGAGCATAGCTGCATCCGTCCGGAGAGATCTTCTTTTTCGCGATATGTCTCGATGGACCAGGTGGCAGACCGTAGTCTGTATGAGGAGCTTGAATTGAGGATGTGTCATGGGTCGAATACATCTTGACGAGTGAATAAAACCAGAGAGAGAGAGAGAGAGAGAGAGAGAGAGAGAGACATTACACTGCCACGCTTCACACAAATTCTCTATTAATTTGAGTGTCGAAATCCGCATCGCTACGATCGATTTTGCTTAATCTCTGCACAGTACAGACGTATTTCACAACCCTCACACTGGTAATCATGCTGTAATGTATGCAGTCATTATATTCGGCACATCAAACATCTGATTTTTGAGGTCCGGCTCCTTCGCCCTGAGAAATAATTATTGTAAATTTGATATGGGCGAAGGAGCCGGACCTCAAAAATCAGATGTTTGATGTGCCGAATATAATGACTGCATACATTACAGCATGATTACCAGTGTGAGGGTTGTGAAATACGTCTGTACTGTGCAGAGATTAAGCAAAATCGATCGTAGCGATGCGGATTTCGACACTCCAATTAATAGAGAATTTGTGTGAAGCGTGGCAGTGTAATGTCTCTCTCTCTCTCTCTCTCTCTCTCTCTCTCTCTCTCTGGTTTTATTCACTCGTCAAGATGTATTCGACCCATGACACATCCTCAATTCAAGCTCCTCATACAGACTACGGTCTGCCACCTGGTCCATCGAGACATATCGCGAAAAAGAAGATCTCTCCGGACGGATGCAGCTATGCTCAGGTGAGTAATGCCAATTTGTATCTGTCTAATTTTCACATGTCTTACCCTTCAGCCAAATCCCTTAGACGAATTTCTCGTGCCTGCTACCGATATCAATAACCTGAAAACAACGACTTCCGAAAAAACTGTTTTTAACTTCTACATGTCTAAAGGAAGTAATACGACTTTCAACATCTCCAGTAAACCTTGACATGTAATGTACACCCTCATTCACGATAAACCATGTCTTATTTTCTCCTCCTCACGCCACTTCACCATATATCATCAGTGCGCATGACTAATACATATTATGTTTTCTCTCGAACGTCTGTCCGGTTAGTCTAATGCGAAAAATTTAAAATTTCAGATTCAGGTAAGTTCTTAATCGGCATGACATGAAGGTATTCACCTTTTGCCGGGTGGATCGTGTATATGATCAGGCTCAAGCTCAACGAGATGCGAGATATGTGCACTGTTCAGAGATGAAATCTATCGATAGAGAAATTGTAATTTCATTAATCATCTCTCCAATTAACTGAGAAGTGTTGGAGGAGATATCGAATCATTTCAGTCCGCACTGCTCATGGATGAGGGCTGGTAGTCGATAGATCTCTCATGTTGATTGAATGGAGGGTGAGATAAATAGTTGTAATTTCTGGAATGATCTCTCCATCTCATTGAATGGCGAGATACCGTGTCATCTCTTGTGGGCACTGCTCAGGAATGATATCAGGTAGTTGAATACGGTAATTCTAATATCATTGACCACCTCTCCTCCTTGTTGTGGGAGTGTGATTAGGGGTGTGGGAGATAACATTTCATTTCAATCTCAATACTGTTCATAGGTGATGGGTGGTATTTTGATGTCAAGTGTCGAGTCGGACAGGAAATTTTGCTGGGAATATATGGGTCAAAAGAATCTATCTAACATAGACGAATCATGTTTGATTTCGGGTAGTTGGGGCAGAGAGATCTTAGCGAGATGTACAAATCGTTCATCTCATAAGGCTGAGATGTGTGAAATCTTCTCTGGCATACACGAATCATGTATGATCTCGAGTAGTTAGGCAGGGAAAACTTAGCGAGATGTGGGGATCGTTCATCTCATAGGGCTGAGATGTGTGAAAACTTCTCTGGCATACTCGAATCGTGTATGATCTCGAGTAGTTAGGCAGGGAAAACTTAGCGAGATGTGGGGATCGTTCATCTCATAGGGCTGAGATGTGTGAAAACTTCTCTGGCATACTCGAATCGTGTATGATCTCGAGTAGTTAGGCAGGGAAAACTTAGCGAGATGTAGGGATCGTTCATCTCATCGGGCTGAGATGTGTGAAAACTTCTCTGGCATACTCGAATCGTGTATGATCTCGAGTAGTTAGGCAGGGAAAACTTAGCGAGATGTAGGGATTGTTCATCTCATCGGGCTGAGATGTGTGAAAACTTCTCTGGCATACTCGAATCGTGTATGATCTCGAGTAGTTAGGCAGGGAAAACTTAGCGAGATGTAGGGATCGTTCATCTCATCGGGCTGAGATGTGTGAAAACTTCTCTGGCATACTCGAATCGTGTATGATCTCGAGTAGTTAGGCAGGGAAAACTTAGCGAGATGTAGGGATTGTTCATCTCATCGGGCTGAGATGTGTGAAAACTTCTCTGGCATACTCGAATCGTGTATGATCTCGAGTAGTTAGGCAGGGAAAACTTAGTGAGATGTAGGGATCATTCATCTCATCGGGCTGAGATGTGTGAAAATTTCTCTGGCATACTCGAATCGTGTATGATCTCGAGTAGTTAGACAGGGAAAACTTAGCGAGATGTAGGGATCATTCATCTCATCGGGCTGAGATGTGTGAAATCTTCTCTGGCATACACGAATCGTGTATGATCTCGAATAGTTAGGTAGGGAAAACTTAGTGAGATGTAGGGATCGTTCATCTCATCGGGTTGAGATGTGTGAAATCTTCTCCGGCATACACGAATCGTGTATGATCTCGAGTAGTTAGGCAGGGAAAACTTAGCGAGATGTAGGGATCGTTCATCTCATCGGGCTGAGATGTGTGAAATCTTTTCTGGCATACACGAATCGTGTATGATCTCGAATAGTTGGGTAGGGAAAACTTAGTGAGATGTAGGGATCGTTCATCTCATCGGGTTGAGATGTGTGAAATCTTCTCTGGCATACACGAATCGTGTATGATCTCGAATAGTTGGGTAGGGAAAATTTAGTGAGATGTAGGGATCGTTCATCTCATCGGGCGGAGATGTGTGAAATCTTCTCCGGCATACACGAATCGTGTATGATCTCGAGTAGTTAGGCAGGGAAAACTTAGTGAGATGTAGGGATCGTTCATCTCATCGGGCTGAGATGTGTGAAATCTTCTCTGGCATACACGAATCGTGTATGATCTCGAATAGTTGGGTAGGGAAAACTTAGTGAGATGTAGGGATCGTTCATCTCATCGGGTTGAGATGTGTGAAATCTTCTCTGGCATACACGAATCGTGTATGATCTCGAATAGTTGGGTAGGGAAAACTTAGTGAGATGTAGGGATCGTTCATCTCATCGGGTTGAGATGTGTGAAATCTTCTCTGGCATACACGAATCGTGTATGATCTCGAGTAGTTAGGCAGGGAAAACTTAGCGAGATGTAGGGATCGTTCATCTCATTGAGCTGAGATGTGTGAAATCGTCTCTGGTATACACGAATCGTGTATGATCTCGAATAGTTAGGCCGGGAAATCTTAGCGAGATGTACGAATCGTTCATCTCATTGAGCTGAGATGTGTGAAATCGTCTCTGGTATACACGAATCGTGCATGATCTCGAGTAGTTGGGTGGGGAAATCTTAGCGAGATGTACGAATCGTTCATCTCATTGAGCTGAGATGTATGAAATCTTCTCTGGCATACACGAATCGTGTATGATCTCGAGTAGTTAGTCGGGGAAATCTTAGCGAGATGTATGAATCGTTCATCTCATAGAGCTGAGATGTGTGAAATCGTCTCTGGTATACACGAATCGTGTATTATCTCGAGTAGTTAGTCAGGGAAATGTTAGCGAGATGTATGAATCGTTCATCTCATTGAGCTGAGATGTGTGAAATCGACTCTGGTATACACGAATCGTGTATGATCTCGAGTAGTTAGGCAGGGAAATCTTAGAGAGATGTACGAATCGTTCATCTCATTGAGCTGAGATGTGTGAAATCGACTCTGGTATACACGAATCGTGTATGATCTCGAGTAGTTAGGCAGGGAAATCTTAGAGAGATGTACGAATCGTTCATCTCATTGAGCTGAGATGTGTGAAATCGTCTCTGGTATACACGAATCGTGCATGATCTCGAGTAGTTGGGTAGGGAAATCTTAGCGAGATGTGTTAAACCTTCTCTGGCATACATGAATCGTGTATGATCTCGAGTAGTCTGGTAGGGAAATCTTAGCGAGATGTACGAATCGTTCATCTCATTGAGCTGAGATGTGTGAAATCGTCTCTAGCATACATGAATCGTGTATGATCTCGAGTAGTCTGGTAGGGAAATCTTAGCGAGATGTACGAATCGTTCATCTCATTGAGCTGAGATGTGTGAAATCGTCTCTAGCATACATGAATCGTGTATGATCTCGAGTAGTCTGGTAGGGAAATCTTAGCGAGATGTACGAATCGTTCATCTCATTGAGCTGAGATGTGTGAAATCGTCTCTGGTATACATGAATCGTGTATGATCTCGAGTAGTTGGGTAGGGAAATCTTAGCGAGATGTACGAATCGTTCATCTCATTGAGCTGAGATGTGTGAAATCTTCTCTGGCATAGATGAATCGTGTATGATCTCGAGTAGTTGGGCTGGGAATTCTTAGCGAGATGTACGAATCGTTCATCTCATTGAGCTGAGATGTGTTAAACCTTCTCTTGAAATGTATCACGCACGTTGCTCTTGTTTATATTGCTGCCAATTAATAAATAACTGCAGGAATACTCACTCAAACAACGGGAAACACTTTCAGATAAACTCAGTTAAATGACGCAATTCAATATTTGGGCAGCGCTTACGCACACCGAAATGAATTACAGCAGAATAACTTCGTTATCACACAATTGTAACAGCTTATCGGCTCACGTATAGATGATAAGCTGCGGAACGGCTCACGTTAGAAGTTCCTTAGTTCAACTACAGTCTGTCCACTCACGTTAGATGACAAAACTGCAGTTAAACTAAACGCAGATTCTCACTAACTGATCCACTCACGTATAGATGATCAGTTAGTTTCACTCAGCTATTCCCTAATCAGCCGACTCACGTATAGATGGCTGAGTGTACCCCTTCGACCGGCTCACGTTAGATGGTCGAAGGTTCACGTTAGAAGGTACACGTAATGCAAACCACAACTATCGAAATAATAATAAAGTGATAAGCTTACTTAGTAGAATAGATGAATCAACTGCAGAAGAATTCCCAGAATATGATCAGTATCTTGTGAATAAATTGCAGCAGAGCTTGTCGTCAATTAACAGAAGAATTTATCGCAGAAATAAACTGCAGCAACAAACTTCAGCAACGAACAGACGAACTAACTAAAAACAACTGACGAAAATAGGCGAAAATATGAACTACAGTATCCTGACGACTTTTAGGGGCAGGAACACACGAAAATTAACGGAACGATAAATAATATTTGAGTGATCATGAACTGATTTAATTAACAAAATGAATTATTTAAATATTAAATTCAATGATAAATACGATAATTATAATAATTGCACAGTAATTTGGGCGGGTTCATCTACACGCCCGGCCCCTCCGAAGCGAATGTCCTCATTCGCCATTATCTTCATCATTCTTCTCTTGACAGTACTTTGAAATATGTCCCATCTCATTGCAGTTAAAACACTTCGGCGAGTTAAAAGACTTGCGGGGCTTCGGCTTCGAATAAGAGAAATGCTGCAGCTTCTTGCTAGGTCCAGCATCTTCATCTCCAGATCTCTTCACAGTAGCAGTTTTTCTTTCAGTAGCTTTCTCAAAAGAAAATGCGGCTCCATCCACAATATGCTTGATAGCTCCTTCGAATATCTCCTTGGTTTCTTTTCTTGCCAGAATGAACAGGCTCACGAATTGATGAATACTCCAGATAAGTGCAGAAATTGCAGAAATGATAATCAGATTCTTCAGCGGGTTCTCCAGTCTCCATTGAGTAAGCCACAGCTGATTAACTTTCACAGATTCAACTTGAACTTCAGATGCATTCATTGGAAGAATATCGGATCCAATATATGCAGCGACATCCGTCTTCTTGGCAATATCTTCAATATAACTGCGGAACTCCTTCAGTGACTTCGGCGCCATTCCCATCTTCAGCAGAATAACGATTGACTTCGGAAAAGAATTTGCAGCTTCCATCGATTTGATCTTCATCTTCAGGTCCTCTTCTTCTTCATACGTAATACATTCCAGCTCTTTCCAATCTCCATAACACTTCAGAATACGACTGCAGCTAGGCACAAAGATGACAAGAGGCTTCCTTGACAACTTCTGTCCTCCGAGCACCTCAGTAAGTGCATCATTCACTTTCTTATCTTCATGTTCGACACACACTCCGTTCCTGGATATCTTATCCATATCATCGACTACATCAAGGATATGCCCGCATATTCCTTTTTTGTAGGCTAACTTGAGTGACTGTGAAGAAACATTGCGACTTGCAACAACTGCAGACACTCTTTGCTTGATCTCCAGAGGTGCTAGATCTTTCGATTCCATTCTCAGATCAATCAGTGCAGCGAGTTCTCTCAATGAATCAAATCTGCAGGACGCAATCGGTCCCTTCTCATCAGGAAAACATGTCTTCAACAATCTGCGGCCACATTCATTGCAATGATAGTCAGGGTGAAGAGGACTGCCGACGATGATCACACGTCTGAAATTAACACATTCAGTTTCATTTTCAGCAATTGCAGCACACACTTGAGCTTCCTCCTGCTCCTGTATGCACTCACTCTTTTCCCTTGGTACCAACCGCAATCTATCCCATTGTACTACTCTTTTATCCTCATCTCTACTGCTATCGAGTCCTTCATCAACTCTCACTATTGTTGCAGTAGTATTACTTGCAGACAATACTCGATAGGGTCCTTCATACTGAGTCATCATCTTCTTCAGATCACCTGGTCTGGCTTCAATCTTCACATACACCCGATCTCCGACCTCAGGTTTGAGTCTCATATTATGTTTATTACTCTCATCATATACTCTTTTCATTCTCTTCCTCTCAGTTTCCAATTTACTGAGCACGACACTTCTGGTTTTGTCCATCATCCAGACTAATCTTCTCTTGTAATCATTAATATCAAGATCAGGAACAACTTCAAATACACGAGGAACACTACTCGGCAACTTCTGATCTCTACCGAATAAAAGATATGCAGGAGTCTCTCCAGTCGCTCCATGAGGACTACCATTATAAGCAAATACAGCAAATGGGAGGGCCTCTTCCCATTCATCATCCCTCATCTTAATACGCTTCATGATCTCAACTATCGTTCTATTGAATCTCTCTGTCAATCCATTAGCGCGGCTGTGATAAGGCAGCGTACGCTTCGTATCGATCTTGAATCGACTTGCAATCTCATTCATTATTCGATTCACCAATTCAGTTCCATTATCAGATACTAATGTATTCGGAATTTTGCCACCTTCAAGCATCCATCTCGATAAAAATATTGCAGCAACAGTCTCTGCCTTTTTATCCTTGCAGGCATAAGCACCAGCGAACTTGGTAAAATGATCAATTACAGTAATGATATACTTTCCTCCATGAATTCCTCGGCCCATCTCAATCAAATCAATTCCAACAATATCCATTGCACCTTTTGCAATTAATGGCTGCAGAGGCGGAATCATTCGTTTCTGTGAATTTGCCAAAAGACACCTCTTGCATCTCTTCACTACTTTCTGCACATCATTCGCCATTGTACCCCAGAACACCTCCTGTTCCAACTTCTGGACCAATTTCCTTGTTCCCAGATGACCAGTTAATGGAGAATCATGAATTTCTTGAACAAACTGTTCTCTCTTCCCTTCAGGAATATACATCTTTCGCTCATGATCAGTTCCAAGTAAATATAATATGCAGTCATGTACTGTCCAATCAGCTAAACACGTCTTCTTTGTGCTTCCAGGAATAGTAACATCTTCAGCCACATCTCTCTTATTCTCCTCAACTTCCTTCAACTTCTGAATCATTTCTACAACCCATTCATCTTTACTCTGATCAGATATCCATGCCTCGAGATTCTCTGAATCTTCGAGCTCTTCTTGCGACCTTCTCAATTTCTCTTCTTCCATTCTCTTTTCCAGAGTCTTGGATCTAGTCACTGCATTAATCACAACTCCAACATCATTACTACAGATATTCTCTCCCGGCAATTCCTCCCTCGGATTCCTGCTCAATGCATCAGCAACAACATTACTACTGCCCTTAATGTGTTGAATATCTAGCTTGTATTCTTGTAGTTCTGCAGCCCATCGCAACAATCTCGAAGCTACATGCTTCCTCTTTAGCAGTGTAACTAACGGCTGATGATCTGTTCTTACAATTGTTCTCATTCCCAATACCATATGTCTCCAGCGAATTACTGATTCATACACAGCAAGCGCTTCAGTATCAACAACACACATACTTCTCTCAGATTCTCTCAATCCTCTTGAGAAAAATTGCAGTGGTCTCTCTACTCCATCCAATCCCTTCTGACTCAGCACTGCTCCTATACCACAACCACTAGCGTCCGTTGTAAGGATAAACGGTCTCGATCCGTCCATCGCTCCACAGTAATCAGGTTGTTGTAGCACTGGTGCAGATGATATTTTCTCTTTCAGTAGATTAAATGCAGCATTGGCTTCCTCTGTCCAGAGAAGCTTCCTTCCAGCTGTAACCACCAGTCTACTCAATGGTTGCACAATTTTTGCATATCCTTGAACAAATCTCCGATAATATCCAGTGAGGCCAAGAAATGATTGCAGCTGCGACATGCTTTCAGGTCGCTTGTACTCTCGTATTGATTGTACTTTCATATCATCCATATGAACTCCAGTGCTACTCAATCTATGACCAAGATAATCAATTTCAGCCACCATCACTTTACACTTCTTCATATTGAGTAACAATCCACTGTCTCTCAATTTGTCCAGAACTCGAGCCAGAACTCGTTCATGTTCTTGTTCAGTTTCAGTTGCAATGAGAACATCATCAATATAGCAGAACACTACTCTTTCTCTGCCTTCCTTGCTCAATTCATCTTTCAAAACTGCAGACATTGCTCGTTGAAAAATTGCAGGACTGATATTAAGACCAAAAGGAAGTACAGTAAACTCATATAGTTCACCCATGGTAGCAAATGCGGTCACTTCAGCACTCTTTCCATTCAATGGCAGTTGCCAAAATCCTGCAGCTAAGTCCATTACAGTGAATACCTTCTTCCCTTGTAAGGATTGCAGAATACTTTCAATATGAGGAAGAGGGAACGCGTCTTCTCTCGTCACTTCATTCACTCTACGGAAATCAATGCATATACGAATACTTCCATCTTTTTTCCGAACAAGCACCACAGGAGATAACCACGGAGAGTTCGATCTCTTGATCACACCCTGTGCAATCATTTTATCGAGTAGTTTACGCAGTGCAGGTTTCATTGAAAAAGGTACAGGTCGTTCCTTTTGTCTGATAGGTCTGCAGGCATCATCAATTTTAATATCACACTCCATCTCTTTTAATCGTCCCAGATCATCGTCAGAAACAGCAAACATATCAGATCTCTCGCGAATGATATTCTCCACCTCTTTACTCAATTTCCCTTTTCGAGCATTCTCTAGATTCTCCTTGATCTCCTTCCAATTTCTCTTATTCACATCATGTACTCGATTCACATGAATGATCTGCTTCTCATTAGAATCATTGCAGTACATCTCCTTGCCCGTTGTATTAACAGGACACCACTTGCCGATTACATCATGTGCTTCTAAAATCATTTCCGACTGTGTACCATTCCACACTGGCACTCGGACCACTTTTGCTCCATCATTGATTCCTTCAATGATCTCGTCTCTCTCAGTAGACAACATTTTAGCACCCTCAGAACGACCACCTCCCACAGATACCATTCCAAACTGTCCAGGAGGAATGTAACATACTCGCAGAACAATTGCTTCTTCAATTTCTGCAGGAACAACTGAATCATTTACTATTTTCAGCTCATCCTTGAGTCTCAGCTCGAGTCCCATTGACTCTAGTGCACATGTTCCCAATAGAATATCATCAATATCTGATTCAGCAACTAAGAATCCAACCTTGCATGGATTACCGATGTCCATCTCGACATCTACAACAATTGATCCCACAATCTTGACCGCATTTCCTTGCGCATCACGGATCTTGTATCGCACTTCTGGATTGATCTGCAGTCCTTTCTGCATCTGATCAACTCTTCTTTTATCGATGAGACTAACTTCAGCTCCAGAATCCAAGCATGCACTCACTTGCAGCCCTCCAATGATACCATTTGCAGTACGAGACTTCCTAAAGAACCGCGTGCCATCTCCACACACGTCTTCATCTGCATTGTCATCGTCTACAAGCTTGATGTATTGCTTCAACGCCTTCTCGCGCGCAACTCCATCACATGTCTCCTCACAATCTACAGCTAGCATTCTCGCTGCTGGATTGTGTCGATTCGAGCTCCCACTCCCATTGTTTCCACCGCCATATCTATTCCCACTATTCTTCCCAGTATTTCCATTATTCGCTGATTGATTATTCTGCGGCACATTCACCGAAGTCCGAGGCTGCGAGACATTTCTCTGATCTCCAGCACCGTTTGGACAATTGAACTTCACATGTCCGAATCCTTTACACCCGAAACATTGAACAGAATTATTTGCAGATCTAGGGAGGTTACCGCGGCCTCCGCCTCCTCCTCCATTACCATTCCTTCCATTCCACTGATTGCTCCCATGACCACCCTTGTCATGCCTCTGATGGCCTTCAAATCTGCCCATATACTCTGATACTTGCAAGTGACTCTTCATCTCAGAGTATTGCTTATTTTCTTTCAACATCTTCAGCAACTCTCTGTACTCAACACTCTTTTCGTACACAATTGTCAACTGCAGACGTTTCACTTCTTCCTGCTTTCTCGTATCACCCGGATGCATCCTAGCCACCATCGATTCCAGCTCAAGACACACGTCATCCACCCTTCTACCATACGGCTTCATTGCTCTGAATGATCGCTCAATATCCAATGCAGAAAACAGTGCTCCACCGAAACATCTCTCTTCTAGCCAACTCAGACAATCTCTGATAGATTTCTTCTTATACTCATCAGGCAATCCTTTGTACTCAATCTCAGCTCTACCAGTCAACGATTCCATAAGTATCTGTCTTGCAGTTGCATCGCCCATATGCTCATATCGCAACAAGAAACCCTCTTTGAACTTATTCCATGATTCTTTTCTACCATTGAAAGGAATTAATTGCGGCAACTTAGAAGGATCAACACTGATATTCGCGCGAGGAATAGTATTTTCAGTACTACCAGCACCATTTCCGCCCGATGAGAGAATGTTCTCACCTGGTTGGCTCGGGATCCTCCTTCTCTGCTCGCCAGTTCCTTGCATTAACAACATCGGCTCCTCGATATGATACTGAGAGGAATAACGCTGCAGCTCGTGCTCTCTTCTCAGCATTTGCAGCTTCTGAAAATGCGTTTCGACCTCGGCATTTATATTTCCTCTCTCATCTACTATCGCACCACCCGAATTGGACTCACTTGTATCCACTTCAATTTGCTTATTCTTGATTTGTTGAAGTTCTGCAGCAATCTGATTCCGTTCACGAGTCATCTTCTCAACCATATCCATTGCAGAGACAAACTTAGTCTGCAGATCCTTGTGCTTTGCTTCGAGCTCGTTACGTTCAATAATCGACAGCTTAATTGAATCAATTATTTCATTCATACGCAGCACCTGCACTTCTTTCATAATCAAGGCAATATAGTCAACCATCTGCTTATTGCTATCCCTCAACGCAATCATTTCATCAACCACCTCAAACATATCCTGAAGCTCAATAACTTTCAGTGCTTGAGTAACAATTTCACATAATCTCGTTCCAGTACTCTCCGATCGCACTGTACGCACATTCTCTGCCATTTGCTCAATCGACTCGAAATCAGTATTGCTCAGAATATTGCTATCTCTCTCCTCTCTTGCTTTCTCTTGTGCAAGGAGTGTATTATAACTATTACGGAGCTCGAGAACATCAACAAAAGTAGTGCCATCAACAGCATTTGAGAATGCCTCAGTCATATCATCAACCTTTCTCTTTTCCTCATTATAAGACAGCCACAATCGCGCTTTTTCTTTTGATTCACAACTGAGCACCACAAGTGCACCATCAAGAATAGTAATGTCAGCATCCATAATCACTTTCTCATCATCGAAATATTTCTCAAACTCAGCAACTTTCTGTTTAGTGGATCCCATATCCGTTTCTCTTTTCAGCAGTTTCTCTCTCAATTTCCGCACTCCCTCACTCACACGCTGCAACACATCGCGCGGCTCTGTGCTCGTTGCGAGTGTCATTCTCGTAGAACGCAACACACGAGGAATACCATCATCACGAGGAACACCCCTGCCACTCACTTGCTCATTTCCATTTAGAAGAATTTCATCGGCAGCTTCAGTCAGAGTAGAACTTGCAGGCGTCAACACAAGCGGTGTGCTCTCATCCATTTTCTCTTGATCTTTGAACAACAAGTTCAGCTCATCTTCCTCGTTGATATTATTCTCATTATGATTTTCGGCCATCCTGATATGACGAAATTATCACAATTCAAACAGTCCTCTTATTCAAACTAGGCTCAGCCCCCATGAAATGTATCACGCACGTTGCTCTTGTTTATATTGCTGCCAATTAATAAATAACTGCAGGAATACTCACTCAAACAACGGGAAACACTTTCAGATAAACTCAGTTAAATGACGCAATTCAATATTTGGGCAGCGCTTACGCACACCGAAATGAATTACAGCAGAATAACTTCGTTATCACACAATTGTAACAGCTTATCGGCTCACGTATAGATGATAAGCTGCGGAACGGCTCACGTTAGAAGTTCCTTAGTTCAACTACAGTCTGTCCACTCACGTTAGATGACAAAACTGCAGTTAAACTAAACGCAGATTCTCACTAACTGATCCACTCACGTATAGATGATCAGTTAGTTTCACTCAGCTATTCCCTAATCAGCCGACTCACGTATAGATGGCTGAGTGTACCCCTTCGACCGGCTCACGTTAGATGGTCGAAGGTTCACGTTAGAAGGTACACGTAATGCAAACCACAACTATCGAAATAATAATAAAGTGATAAGCTTACTTAGTAGAATAGATGAATCAACTGCAGAAGAATTCCCAGAATATGATCAGTATCTTGTGAATAAATTGCAGCAGAGCTTGTCGTCAATTAACAGAAGAATTTATCGCAGAAATAAACTGCAGCAACAAACTTCAGCAACGAACAGACGAACTAACTAAAAACAACTGACGAAAATAGGCGAAAATATGAACTACAGTATCCTGACGACTTTTAGGGGCAGGAACACACGAAAATTAACGGAACGATAAATAATATTTGAGTGATCATGAACTGATTTAATTAACAAAATGAATTATTTAAATATTAAATTCAATGATAAATACGATAATTATAATAATTGCACAGTAATTTGGGCGGGTTCATCTACACTCTGGCATAGATGAATCGTGTATGATCTCAAGTAGTTGGGTTGGGAATTCTTAGCGAGATGTACGAATCGTTCATCTCATTGAGCTGAGATGTGTGAAATCGTCTCTGGTATACATGAATCGTGTATGATCTCGAGTAGTTGGGTAGGGAAATCTTAGCGAGATGTATGAATCGTTCATCTCATTGGGCTGAGATGTGTGAAATCTTCTCTGGCATAGATGAATCGTGTATGATCTCGAGTAGTTGGGCTGGGAATTCTTAGCGAGATGTACGAATCGTTCATTTCATTGAGCCGAGATGTGTGAAATCTGCTCTGTCATAGATGAATCGTGTATGATCTCGAGTAGTTGGGCTGGGAATTCTTAGCGAGATGTACGAATCGTTCATTTCATTGAGCTGAGATGCGTGAAATCTTCTCGGGCGTACATGAATCATGTATGATCTCGAGTAGTTGGGCAGTGAAATCTTAGCGAGATGTACGAATCGTTTATTTAGTTGAGCCGAGATGTGTGAAATCTGCTCTGGCATACATGAATCGTGTATGATCTCGAGTAGTTGGACAGTGAAATCTTAGCGAGATGTACGAATCGTTCATTTCATTGAGCTGAGATGTGTGAAATCTGCTCTGGCATACATGAATCGTCTATGATCTCAAGTAGTAGGGTTGGGAAATCTTAGCGAGATGTACGAATCGTTCATTTCATTGAGCCGAGATGTGTGAAATCTGCTCTGGCATACATGAATCGTGTATGATCTCGAGTAGTAGGGTTGGGAAATCTTAGCGAGATGTACGAATCGTTCATTTCATTGAGCCGAGATGTGTGAAATCTGCTCTGGCATACATGAATCGTGTATGATCTCGAGTAGTAGGGTTGGGAAATCTTAACGAGATGTTCGAATCGTTCATCTCATTGAGTTGAGATGCGTGAAATCTTCTCGGGCGTACATGAATCGTGTATGATCTCGAGTAGTAGGGTTGGGAAATCTTAACGAGATGTACGAATCGTTCATCTCATTGAGCTGAGATGCGTGAAATCTTCTCGGGCGTACATGAATCGTGTATGATCTCGAGTAGTAGGGTTGGGAAATCTTAGCGAGATGTACGAATCGTTCATCTCATTGAGCTGAGATGCGTGAAATCTTCTCGGGCGTACATGAATCGTGTATGATCTCGAGTAGTTGGGCAGTGAAATCTTAGCGAGATGTACGAATCGTTCATCTCATTAAGCTGAGATGTGTGAAATCTTCTCTAGCATACACGAATCGTGTATGATCTCGAGTAGTTGGACAGGGAAAACTTAGCGAGATGTAGGGATCGTTCATCTCATCGGGCTGAGATGTGTGAAAACTTCTCTGGCATACTCGAATCGTGTATGATCTCGAGTAGTTAGGCAGGGAAAACTTAGCGAGATGTGGGGATCGTTCATCTCATCGGGCTGAGATGTGTGAAAACTTCTCTGGCATACTCGAATCGTGTATGATCTCGAGTAGTAGGGTTGGGAAATCTTAGCGAGATGTACGAATCGTTCATTTCATTGAGCCGAGATGTGTGAAATCTGCTCTGGCATACATGAAACGTGTATGATCTCTAGTAGTAGGGTTGGGAAATCTTAGCGAGATGTATGAATCGTTCATTTCATTGAGCTGAGATACGTGAAATCTTCTCGGGCGTACATGAATCGTGTATGATCTCGAGTAGTTGGGCAGTGAGATCTTAGCGAGATGTACGAATCGTTCATCTCCTTGAGGTGAGATACGTGAAATCTTCTCGGGCGTACATGAATCATGTATGATCTTGAGTAGTTGGGCAGGGAAATCTTAGCGAGATGTACGAATCGTTCATCTCATTAAGCTGAGATGTGTGAAATCTTCTCAGGCGTACATGAATCGTGTATGATCTCGAGTAGTTGGGCAGGGAAATCTTAGCGAGATGTACGAATCGTTCATCTCTTTGATCTCCCATTGATTGAATGGTTGGGAAAAGATAGCGGATCAATCTCTTTGTGCACTGTTGTGATTTCATTAATCATCTCCCATGAATTGGTTGGTAGGGGAAATATATCGGATCAATCTCGAGGTGCTATTTTTACAGATGGGGGCGGGGCTTGCCCTCGCTAGATTTTGGTATAAATACTCGGTCTTTTTAATCAGTGACAGTTTCATTCAGCTACTTCTCTGTTGCATTAGCATGCCGTGCTCTACGGATGCCTCTTCATGCGACAGTTGGAAGGATGATGAACGCGTTGCGAAAAGATTTCACTGGGTCCCTCTGGAGTTCTTCGCACTGCTGACACTTGGGATTGATATCCATTCCCGCCTACTCCCTCATCAAATTAATCTTCTCAACACTACCTTCTCTCATCGTCGAGTCCGTACTTCTCATTTGGGAGCATGCAACAAGCAGCTGAGTGGTGTACGCATAGAGAAAGGTTCGAGTGGACTCTCGAGAGTAACTGTGAAAGTGGATGTGAGGAGTGGTGAGGGTACAGTTCCTGGAGTAATTGCTACTCTTCGTATCAAGGTCAGTTGACCATTACATTGGCCCTAGTTAATATTCTTTTATTTCCAGGACTATCTCTATGTGAAACATAACGTGACTCTACGTAGTGACAACACTCCTCTTGTAACGGTTCCCACGAGTGGAGAAAAGTTTGCTCTCCAATGTCTCGACGTTTGCGTGGAGGTTTAATATGGAGATGGATCTGTAGTGAATCAGTATTCGATCACTATGATGTTATGTTATCAGAGATAAAGGCACTTGAGGTATCAGAGAGAGTTGGATATGTCAAGAAGACGTGATAATCGAGATAAATCTGATTAGAAACAAAGCACATCGGAGATAAAAGCCTTCCGATGATGAGTCATAACAGTTCATCCTTTGTATGATTCTTAAGGCTATGCGAAATAATGAAAACAGGTAGTTCTAATTAATAGATAACGAGTGGTAATTTTTTATACTACCGAAACGATGAACATGGGAAAACAATCCATCATGATATGCTGGACCATTTATGGAAATGGAGATGTTGTGAAATGTATAAAAATGACCTCAATAGATCCTTTGATAGAGCAGGATGTGCCAAAATCATGTATCACTTAGGATAAATTCGACTAGACGTGCGACATATCAAAGATAAAAGCCGTGCCGACGATGAGTCACAATTATCCGTCCCCTTTTGATGACTCATAACAGTCCGTCCCCGCGGTATTATCTCTCTGCCCGCTATAAACTTAGCGGGTGTTATGCTCTGTAAACTTTTCGGAATGATTTGAACATTATTTTCAACACAAATGTCGGGGATTCTTCATTCATTCCTCACTTTTATCACCTGAAAGAGCGATGTCAATAATCAGTAAGAGTGTGAAGAAAAAGTTCAAATAATTACAAAATGTTTACAGAGCATAACTCCCACCAAGTTGGGCGCAGACCAATCATTCGAATGATCTCATCGAGTTACATGCACTCTTAAAATTTGAGCAGCATCTTTTCTACATTTTTGAGAAGCGGCTCATGGAGTGTAACATCGTTAAAATCAAAGAGTTTGACATGTGAGATGAGCAGATCGATAGAGCTCGAAAGAATACTAGGGGCCAATCGAGGGCTATTTTTTCTCAGAAATGGTCTGAGCCAAGATATAAACTGATAAAGTTGGATACCCCAGGATCCACGTTCTCCGAGCCCCGGGATTATTTCTTCCGTTTGACAAATTGAGGGTGTGTTAGGCATCCGAAATGAACTTTTCCGATAAAAAACTTTTATGTTGACCTACCACCAATCCGATTTGTTCGTACCTGCTTAAGGATGATTACTCTCGCTTGATGGTGACGCAAAAGTCGTTTGAGTGCAGCAAATAAGTCGTCCGGGATGGGTAAGTTGTGCTCAGGAACATCAGGGAACTTCTAGGAATAGAGATATTTAAAGAAGGAGTAAACCTCCCACGTCTCACCACGAAAATCCTGTGTTTGAAAGGAAAGTCAGTTCGTGATCGCTTTTCAATCTTTTCACCACCGTAATCCCAAGCCTCCAGTTGAGGCTGTTGCGAAGGCTGGCTCTCTCCCTGTGGCCTAGCGGTAAAGCTCCAGGTGTTGCAAAGTCACTGCCGCGGGCTCGTTTCCAGTGCAGTTCATTGCTTTGTTGCCGGTTTCTTCTTTTTCAATAATCACGCCTTATCAATCAATATCATCGAAAACCTACAGTACACCTAGGTTTGCCTGTGTTCATGCCCAAACTTTGAAAATCCATAGCAGCGTTCAGAGGCATTTCTGTCACTTCGGATAATCTGGGATCTGATCGAGTGGTCAATGTGTGGCCAAAAATTAGGTTTACTCCTTCTTTAACTTCACGTATTTTTTCAAAGATCGTATTCAATGTTATGATAATTAATATATCAAAAATAGATTAAGGAAAAGGTAAATGGTGATCAGGAAAAATATGTCAGCAATATTTTGCGCTATGTGGCGAAACTAATTAATGCGTCTCACCATAGCACAGCATTCTGACCCCCATTGTTCTCTCCAGAAAAGGTCGGAGAAGAATGCTGTGATAGGAGCTATCTTCCATCTCAAGGGAGAGTCTATATAATCAACGACGTAACTTACATTCTCGCGCAACCCGGAGTAGACCAATCCGATTCCATTTACATCATAATTATCCCAGGCTGTTTCGATTTCTTGCGCAGTGACGGATGGCTCCTCTGGAATGGTTCAACTACTAGCACTATTTGTGTACTGCTTGAATTTTTAATTCTCTCTTATCCCCTCTAGTATCTCCCTGATGGGACGCTAATAGTATATCTTTTCTGTCTTATTAGTGTGCAGCGTAAACGACTTGTACAGGAAATAGTATCCAATCCACAGTGCCATACCAAAGTCCTGAATTGGGCAACTATCGACAGCGAATCCGAAGCGGAAGAGTGCCAAATATCCGAGCGGGTAGTCACGACATCTGACGACAAATGAAAATGCGTAGCCGCGTGCTGTCTGCGTGCTTTCTATAGATTAGCATGGAAATGTCCTGACCTCGCATTTTCCGATCTAACATAATTTTCAGAATATCTAGACTAATTCAGACCTGCTGATATCTAGGTTCGTGCAAAACTAAACACGTAATGTGAGTTCAATCGAATATTTCTAATTGTCCATAAGAGTAATGAAGCAGGTTAAAAAAGTTTCATTGGAAATTTGGCTCATGTTAGAATACACTATCACTCGGAAAGTGTTGGTCGAAATTTCCCAAATATGTAAATTCTTCAAAGTTACTGGATACCTGAGCAATATATAGCAATCCATTCTCCCATTTAATTTTGTCGAGACATCGTTCATTAGTTATCGCACACATTCTCTTGCTGGCAGTCCTCAAATTGTGTATGTCAATTCTGAAAACAAAATTGCATTCGCAACTTCAAATACGGAATGTCGTTCATTAAATTTTTGATGGAGTGTTGCAGTCATATTTATGCAATTACAATGACGAGACGGCGACCATTACTTTCGAAGACAATGTTGAAATCACTATTTAGTAAACTGACCTGTTCAAATGCTTGAATATCTCCAGCAAGCAGAGGTCGGGAAGGCTGGAGAAGACACCCGATGACACTTTCGAAACTCCCATGTTTTGAATTTTCGTTTGAATGATCTGATCTGACGTTTGATCGATTGGCTGTGTTCCAAGTAGAGGTCGAGAAACGATACGACCCGATATCACGGGGCCCCGTGAATGAAGAATGAGAGGGAGAGAAATACGCGCCGGCCCGTCTAAATTCATGAAAGGCCCGATACCGGAGTGTCGAAAATCGTGCGTTTCGTGATCTTTTAGTGCGCAATTTACATTGTGAGATCAATCACTCTCATCATTTCGACCCCGCGCCCTTCTATCTAGTTGCTCGTAATTTTTCTCTGTTTTGCAGAGGTTTGTGCTTTTCTCTCATACTCACCTTTTGCTATTTTTTGATAAAACCTTCGATGAGTCATGTCCCGCTTCAGGAACTGATTCTACGACCACAATTTGCGGAGAAAATAATACTGATTGGCTCAAAGCTCGTTTTCAACGGAATCACGCGCTCGAAAGCCCATGGCCATTGGGATAGGTTGGAAAATTTGGCGAAATTGGAAGGGAAAGATATCCAAAATGTTTCTAAGCGATGCGAAAGCATTCCTCTATTGGTAGGAAGGCATTGGCCCCTCATTTCCGACTGATCCATTTACTTTTGTTCTTCCGACTTCGAAAATTCAAAATTGCTTTTCTGTTATGATTCATGCAGCAATGGACATAGATGGAAGTGTCTAGCGTTAAATTTTTGTTTACTTTCATTCAGATTTAGATGAATTACGAGCGTCAAAAGTGTTCCGGTATCGGGCCTTTCAACGATTTTCGAGGCCGGTATCGGGCCGACTCATTCTTCACTCACCGATCGAGTAGCCCGGCGCGAAACCGAATGACCCGCCCCGTATTGCGACCTCTAGTTCCAAGTGACCCTGATCGTGCAGGCAATGAGCGAGAGAGCGAAGGACAGTGAAGATATGGCGCATGCAAATCGGTGCGCGCCGCTCGCTTATGTTGCGTGCAACGCTTACTTTCAAAATCTGATTAGAGTGTGACCAGAGGGTGTTTGCTTTTGAATGGAATTGCGAGGAGCGAGTGGGCGACACAGCATTCTGACCCCCATTGTTCTCTCCAGAAAAGGTGAACAAGGGGATTAACTTTTGAATTTTCCCGCCATACCGTAATCAGACTGCAAAAGTTCAAAATGAGCGGGGAGAGCGGCAGCTCCCTCCGCCTAGGCTTTGTAGTTCGATTCATGCAAAGTGCGCAAGTACATATGTAAAGATCTCCCCCTTCTCTGTCGGAGAAGAATGCTGTGGCGAAAGTTGCGGAAAATTCGAAATTGACAGAACACGTTGAATATCTGGTCATCATCCGGGTCTAACATGCGGAGTGTACATAAGAGAGATGAAAGATATGCGAGATAGAGCTGGAATAATACGCAGTCGCCGAAATTAGATCGATCGATTTCACTGATAATAGTCATTTACATGTTACATCATAATGTTTTTGCTGTTGTTCAATATCCCATATATCTCTCTTTATTATTGAGGAGACATTTGCAGAAGAGAAGAGGACGTAAAGTTATCACATTCAGATTGTTTATACAACATTCCTTATGATATAATCGTTAAAACAGGTTTTTCTGTTACATCAAGAATTGTCTTCTCTTCATTGTTTTCGTAATTAATACTGATAATACGGACCACTCTTAGAAAATAATTCATTGATCTACCTGCCGCAACGTACCATAATCGATATTCTTGTTCTGCCAACAGTCACTTGTTGCACGACATGAAAAACATTCCATTTTTGTGCACATTGTTTATCACTTCAAAACAACGAAACAATGCAAATATTTTTCTTCTATTGTAAAAATCGAAATACGAGATTTAAAATTTTTTTCGATAACACACCCCCTACCTACACTCTACAACTGTGCCTACACTAGCACAATTTGAACGAAGTACAAAAGTCGGCCTTACCGCTTCTAGCCTTGCCATCGCAAAATTTAAAAAAAAAAGAATATTTGAACGAAACGAGGATTTCAGTAGAGTTCATAGTCCTCATGGATTAAAAAGATATTTGAGTACAACGCAAACAATCGATTTCGCTTGATTAGGAGAAAATCACTCAAAATGAGAAAAGATTTTTAAAACTCATAAAAATTAGTTACCTTTCGCCCTAATTTTTGAAATGGCAAGGCTAGAAGAATTTACCTTTTGTACCAGGTCCCATTTGGCGCCAAGGGGAATTCTTGTAGGCAGCAGTGATACAGTATCCAAAGATGGGATAGGCTACCGTAATCTATAATGCTGAGTGGGCGTGTGGGGCTACAGTAGGAATAAATTATCTGTGCGGTAGGTAATAATCGCTGGAGAACATTACGAAATCGGGGGACATAACTCTTACAAAGCGATAGACGGTATTGAAACGACGGGGGACAGAGGGCCAAAAGCTGATGTTATGTGATTGTATTCAAAACACGGAAACAAAACTATGTATTAAAAGGGTTGGATGGGAAACAACGATAAATGATCTAGGAAATCATTAAAATGAGGTGGATCAAAGGTCAAAGATTAACGATCACTTGCGGGAGGCTCTAGGAAACCATTGAATGAGGGAGAAACGTCGGTGGATAAAAGATCAGTTACGGGGCTCCAGGAAACCATTGAATGAGAGAGAAACGAGCGTGGGTCAAAGATCAAGGATCAGTTACGGGGCTCTAGGAAACAAATGAACGGGGGCACAGAGAAGGAGAGGATCGGTGATCAGTCTACGCAAGCATTGAACGAGGGAGGGGCACAGAGGGGTCACAGATCAAAGATCATCGATCACTTCTTACATGGGAGGAGGGGGAGGGGGCGCGGGTGGGGCGAGGAACGACGAGAGGTCGTTGTGGCCTCCGTAACCGCCGCCGGGAGGCGCGGGCACGGGCGGGGGCGGGGGAGGAGGCGGGAAGCCGAGCATGGGGGGAGGAGGGGGCGGGACGGGGGCGGGCATGCCGCCCCATCCGCCGGCTCCGGCTGACGCGCCGGCTCCGCCGGCCGCGTTGAAGTAGCCGCCGTGGCCGCCGTAACCGCCCGAAGATGCTGCAGCCGTGGCCGGATTGTTGAAGAAGCCGCCGTGGTACTGCTGCGCTGGGCCTGGAAAATAGGAATTACTAGTATGTTATTCAAGAATGCCAAGAAATCGAAGCAGCAGTGCTTCACTCGCTTTTGTACCCACAACGTTGCCACGAATCACCAGTGGAAATAAAACAACAAAAATAGTTTTTTTTTTGCGTTTTTGGATCGCTTTAGATTTCAATTTTTTTCTTCAATGGCCTTCAGGTGTCGACGAAGCACCACAATTCTCATTGCACCACAAGTGCGCAAGCATTTCGAAATTTCGCAAAAGGTTGGTCATTTCCTGTGGACGCCGCAAGTGCGTCAGTCCGATATGCCCCTCTTGTGCCCACTCACCCGTGTGATATCCGCCCTGCGAGTGGCTCATCTGGTTGCCGTTCACGCCGTACGCACCGCCCTGCTGCTGGCCGCCGCCCGCGTACCCGCCGCCGCGGCCTGCAATGGGGGAGTAATTTAGTTAGCTGTGAAACAACAAAGTGCCAAGCCCCCTCCTCTCTGCAACACGATGATGAATAGCAAATGAATAAACTTAAATGACACGACCCCTTGATTTGAGCAATTGTTAATTATTAACCGAGAGACAATGACCAGTAATCAACGATGCACCACCCCATCACCTTCTACCCGCCACCTGCCACACCACTTCACCAGGTGGCCAAACACAATAGTTTTTCGTCGGAAAATCAATATTCAAGCTACCGTAGCCCATTCCGCTATCGTATTCCCCCCCCCCCGACATACCGTATCCTCCCTGGCCTCCGCCCTGCTGCTGCTGCTGGTTCTGCTGGCCGCTGCCCATCGCCTGAAGATTGTAGATTACGGTATCGGATACGGTATCGATCGATCAGTTTGCGATAGCTAATCACTTCAAACTACAGTGCAAAAAAGGACATTTTTTCGAAAAAAATTAAAGTCAGTTCATGATTGTCCAAGACGGTGCTACCGTAGTTACCTGCAGGTCGGCGATCGTCTTGGGCGGGCCCCCGCCCATGAAGCCGCCGCGTCCCGGCGGGCCGCCGGCGCCGCGGCCGAAGCCTGCAACTTGGATGTATAATATATTCAATCCGAAAGAGATACATCATCAATCAACCCCGTTCACATCGCCATCTATGCCCTGGCAGTAACACCAATCTACCTTGGATCACATTCACACAAAACTGTCCCAATACACCACAACCGCGCACAAGTTCCATTTTTCGTCCAAAAAATCCAGTCATTTCATGTGGACGCCGCAAGCGCGTCAGTCCGATATGCCCTCCTTACCTTGTCCGCCGCCTCCTCCGGCAGGTTTCTCGCCCAGCTCCGCCATCAGCGCCGAGTACTCGTCGTCCATGCCGCCGTCACCTGTCAAGATAATTCATTTAACTTTAGAACTAACTAAAATAGCCCAAAGGATGTTCAACAGAAGTTTTGTTGTAAGAACGAAAGCCCATGTAACATCAACACTTCAAATTTCCAGCCTTATAGGAAAGTATTGAACCCGAAAACTGCCTGGTAGGATATCAGCCAAAAAGATTTTTACGAATTAACATGTCTCTACAACAATCTAGCCACAATCAATACTACCGTAACCAACCGTAATCTCATCGTAAAGTCAAGCTACCGTACCTGCTCCTCCGCCCATGTCTCCTCCTCCCATGCCGCCGCCCATGAACCCGGGCCGGGCGTTCTTGCAATCACGGGCGATGTGGCCGGCACCTGGAAAAGAAGTCAGTTCACGATTCGCATTGAATAATCGCTACCGTATTGTTCTCACGGTAACAAAAAAATCGATAAATACAAAATATATCTACCGTAAACCCAATCACTCGATCATAGCTACTGTACTCTTACCGTAACCCAATAAATCGATAAAGGCTACATCACTCCTACCCAGTGTTCGAAAAGTCATGTCAACTGCACCTTACGTCGGGCACCTAGGTGCCCAACACCGATTTCTAGAAAAGTGCCCGACAGCAGTCGATTGGGTTTGCGACAGGTGTTTTCCTACGTCTGGTAGGGTCAGATGTGTATAGGAAAAAATTGGACCAATTGATTAAGAAACTGCAGAGAAAACCACCGCGAAGCAGTTGACATGGGTTACATACTTTTCGATCACTGCTCCTACCGTAGTCCCAAATCAATCGATGAAGCTACCGTACTCCTACCGTAATCCCCCAATCCCAATCAATCGATAAAGGCTACCGTACCTCCGCACGCGACGCAAATGATGCGCGCGGTCACGTTCTGCGCATCCGGGCACTCCCACGTCTTGTGGTCGTCGGCGCCTGCAAGAAATCAAATTGTTGCATGAAGGTGAAGTTATGTTTCACGCTGTGCACAAAAGTGCATCCAGCAAGCGGAAATCAGTGTTTCGGAGCCATCTGTGTTGTCAAAAAAAACCAATCTCATTCTGCTCTCGGTAGCTTTTTTTCAGCAGCAATTTTAACAATAAAATAATTTAATTAATTAATAATATTAATTAACTAACCGCAATTGGAGCAGCGCGCACCCGCCACCATGTCCTCCGGGCGCATCGTGCCGTTCAGTAGGGCGAGCTGGGAAATATTTTTTTTTTAATAATTAAATATTAAAATCTGTTTCTAATTTCTTTCATAGTATTTGCTTTTTTGCGACAAGAAATTCTTGTCAAGAATCATGTCAGAGCAATACTCAAAAAAGGTGATCCCATTTCGAAACCACGATTATCCTCATGCAATGTATTTGCCCACTATGGCAATACAACTCACTTCTCGATACCTTCCTACCGTATCCCTCCATCCCTCTACCGTAACCACCATCTCACCTCTCTCAGCTGCAGTGCGCGCAGGTTGTTCTGGCCATCGGGCACCTGGCTGGCCTCCGCGATGATCGCCTTGATCTGCAATGGGAAGGAGGTTATTGATTGATTGTTCATCCTTCTTCAACCAGGATTCATACAACGAGAATAGTGTATTTCATAGAAGACAATGTATCTAACGAGAGTAACGATCCACCCCCGTCACTCGCGAGTTTCACCCCTCATACTACATTCCGGTAACTCCTGCTTACTCGATCCGTTCGAGAATTCATCTTCACAAAAATATCAATCGCAAGCGATCTACTCTATGCCCACAATACTGTCACATTGGGTGCGCTGGCGCAATTGGCGTGTGCTGACGCGCTTGCTGCGTCCACACAAAACGCACCCGATCGCAGGCGATCTTGATGCTGTCCCGGTCCGGCCCGGTCACATACGCGTGCAGCGGCTCGTTCTCGCCCGGGAACGGCTGCCCGTCCTGCAACGATATTCGTGTTACTCTCTCATTCAACCATGCTCTCTCATCGGTCAGAGATAGCGAGATAGCAGGGGAAAGTGAGAGAGCCTGACTATTCCTCTGCTAACAAAGTCAATAATTTGAATAATTAATTAAGTTAATTAAAATAAAATACTTAAATAAAATAGTAATCACCTTTCTCGTCAGCTTGCCCTCCTTGATCGAGCCCTTGCCTCTGGAATGCGGGAGGATTAGAGAATTCGAGAAAAATCAATTTTTCGAAACCTTGCATATTTTAGCTTCACCAACAATACTAGCCTCAAAAAATATTCGCTACATCAATAATACCCTCGCAGCTCGTACAATATCCAACAAAAGAAAACTAGTCACTCAGTCATGTAAGTTCATATTGGATCGCAAATTCCATGTGCTCCTAATATCCGCCCCACCAGTAGAACACCCGCTTCAGCAGTACTTCATCACACTAGTACATACTCGTGCTACGCCAATACTACTACCTCGTAATCTTGTTCTCGAAAATTTCACTCGATGCCACTATTCTCCAAGAAAGCTCCATAGTGCTGGCGCGCTTACTGCGTCCACACAAATCGCTCCCGATTCCAAGAAAGCTCCAAAGTGCTGGCGCGCTTACTGCGTCCACACAAATCGCTCCCGATTCTCTCTCACCTGATGATGATCTTCGTGCCGCTCTCCGCCTCGAGCGCCTTCAGCGTGTTGCCTCTGCAAATGCGTTGAAATTATTACAATTGTACTGTCACAAATTGTCCCGCAACTATCTCCACCATCAGTAAGTACTTCCTTCTAAGTTTGTGCGTCGATGCAATTATTTCACGAGAAAAAAATAACAACAAAATTGGCTTTTTAGAACTGGACGCACTTCTGGTGCTGGCGCGCTTGCGGCGTCCACACAAAACAACCCAATCTTACGTACCTGGGGCCAATGAGCAGGCCGACAAAGTTGAGGTGCGGATGGTGCTCCTGCGGGATCCACACCTTGTCGAACGGACGCATCGTCGGCGCGCGACTGCAAATTAGATAATTATTTTATTTATTTATTAAATGACGAATGGACAAAAAAAGATGGACAATTGATGTTTCACCTTCTCTTTTACTACTCAACATTTCGCCTACTTTTGATAGTTAGCCTGATCCAAATGCAAAGTTTCAACAATCTCACAACCCATAGCATTCCCGTTTCATCACTTTCCCATAACTACTCAATAATACAACTACTTTGATTCGGCTTCAACTCTCACTCCACAACAATCTTTCAACCCGTCACTTTCCCGTTTCACCCCTTTCCCATAAATACTGAATAGAGCAATTGCGTTCATTTCCGATCAATTCTCAATACACAACAATCTCGCAACCCTTTGCTTCTCCGTTTCAACCCTTTCCCATATCCACTCTCGCACTCACCGGTAATCAGCAGGCGGTTTGTACTCCGGGTTGAGCGTGAGCAGCGCCGTAATCTTCTCGTGTCTGCAAGTACAATATCGATTGAAGCCCTTGTGGTGCTGGCGCATTTGTGGCGTTTACACAAAACGACCATTTTCCTCTTGCTCACCTGATCTGCTCCAGTTCCATGCGCTTGCGCACCTCGCGTGTGTTCAGCCGCTTGCCGTTCGCATCGTACACCGGCTCGGGCGAGGGACTTCTGCAACGAACACGAGCGTTGGTTACGGTAGCTCCAGCTCTCTCTGACCCTCCCCATCCCGCGTGCTCTCTCGCTCT
The DNA here is from genome assembly GCA_911812115.1 of Pristionchus exspectatus. Lineage (NCBI taxonomy): Eukaryota > Metazoa > Nematoda > Chromadorea > Rhabditida > Neodiplogasteridae > Pristionchus > Pristionchus exspectatus. The sequence goes on along the minus strand of OU461582.1, from coordinate 32,804,584 downwards.
GAATGACTGAATGAGCGAGAAAGCGCGCGCGATGGGGAGAGCCAGATATTGGTTTCATTTGGCTAATTAAAGACTAATTAAGGATTATTGATTAATTAGAGGATCCCTATCCCTGCGGCCTGAAAGTGCCTGCATTGATTGAAAATGATTTCGATTAGGATTAGAATGGCTAAAAAGAACATTAAAGACCGAATTCGAGGCGAGATACATGCTAAAAACGCTGGAATAGAGGATTGATTGAGTTGATTCATTAGGATTAGCAAAACACAGTGGGAAGAGACAAAAAAAGGAGTGGGCCTTCCCCTTGCGAATCTAAATTTTCATTATTATCTAAATCAAGTAGATCAGTCTGAAACTTCGTATTGATTGAGTTCAAAAATGATTTCAAAATTTGAGCCCAAACACATGCCAAACATAGCGCAATTTCACTACCGCCTATCAAATATTGGAGAATGAAAAAAAGAATAATGATAATAATAAAAAAAAGAAAACCGTGGTGAAACTCAGTCAGATTCGTCGGGAGGCACGAATCGATACAGTATCGATCGGCGCGGCCAATCGATTATCTGAGCATCGTTTGCGCCTCGGGTGTACGGTAGCTGAAGCACCTTTCCGCCGGGTTTGCCGATCCGTAAAAGTCATTGAGACGCAGTTTTCGAGTCGCATCCTCAATTTCGAGTTGCACTGAAAGCCCGATTATTGATTAGACGATAACTACAACAGATGATACAGTAATCAATATCGATCGATATACACATCAAACTACCGTAATCTAGCTACCGTAATCGGATACAGTTCCACTCCAAAACACCAAAGCCGGCTCACCTCTAGGTACTTACCGTGACGCGCTACCGTGATGCCGATAGGTCAGTACCGTATGTGGCTACCGTACTGACCTACCGTAGCCGTGTGTGACATCAATCGATGACGAAATTTGGGAGGGTGAGGGCAATTCATAAAAAAAACAATAACTCAATAACTCACGCAGGTACTGTCGCTGCTGAGTGTCCGTGAGATCCGACGGGAGTACGGTAGGCATGCCCGGCACGAATGACTTGGTCGTCGACCATCTGGGTATACGGTAAGTATCGATTATTTTACGGTTTTCGACTACCGTTTAGTACCTTAACCCCGTGTCAGATTTAAATCGGTACTAATTCTATCACACTTACAGCAAAAGCACTAGAGTAACAACAAAAGTCAGTTATCGATACCGTAATTCCCCTCCCCCTTGATTACCGTACCTGCTCTTCCTTTCCCTCTTGCTGAGCATATCCTGCGAGATGGGCGCGCCGCCGGCCGCCGCTGCCACTGCAAAGGAGCCAAACTGCGAGACTGAATGCAGAGAGAGGGGGCGAGCATTGAGTGGGTTGAATGGATGTGAAACTTTAGTTGGAAAACACGAATTTGTAAAACTTTAGAAGTAATTGTTCGAAGTAATAGCCGGTCATCATAAAATAATTGGTTGGAGAAGCGATTAGCTAAGACGGCAGCATCGTGAAGCGCGAGACTTACTAGTATCAGAAATTCGACTTTTAAAAACAAATTAGCGCTTCTTTTGCACAGCCATACAGAGGTCTATTGACTGCTTGTGCTAAAGATGTTTTAGAAATATCTCCGCAGCGCAAATCTTTCTACCTCAAAACCGAAGTTTTCACGCAATCAATTTAATTTTTTGTATTAACGCTGTTTCTTTCAATACAGAAATAAACTGCTCGCGCCTACGCCCAACTTGCTGAAACTCGTCAATTACTGGCTAAAATGATATTACATTTGCCTTAAATTAATTAATTAATTATATTTAAATTAATAAAAAAACAATAATAAAAACAACTCACGAATATCGGGGCGCACGAGCGGATTGAGCAGCGTGGAAGAGGTGGGCGTGGCGGCGATCACGCGCGGGCCCATCGGGCCGCCCGCCGGCTCGGGCGTGGGCGAGCGCACGCGACGATCGTTGCGCGGCGATCTGAGAGAGGAGCGGAACGGTTTATTCAGTACCCGAAAGAAATAGCCCCGCACTGTCTGGCTTCAAGGTTCTTACTAATGAACGCTCTTAATGCAAAAAACTAGTAGTAGCATTCTCTCAACAATTAGAAGAAACCTCCTAAAGTCCGACACCCAAACCGCGTCATGACACCACAAGCGCGCACTTTTTTGAAATTTCGCCCAAATCAAGTCATTTCACGATGACACTGTTCGCGCGTCAGTCCTCTCACCTGCTGCGTCTCCGATCGCTCCTGTCCCTGCTCCGGCTTCTTCTCCTGTCCGAGCGGTCGCGCGAACGCGAGCGACGACGCGGCGAGCGCGACCGAGAACGGCGAGACGAGCGACGACGCTCCTGCGATTAAAGAATTTAAATTGTGTTTTAATTATTTAAATAATTATTTTTATTAACACGGTTAATCGATTAAGTGACGAAAAATATTGAAAAGTTAGGGAAATCGAAAGGTGAATTTAGTGACCCAGGTAAATTCCATGTTTCGTCTAGTCTATTAAGCCAGGGTTACATCAACGCCTCAATATGAGATTGGGCGAAGAAGAAAAATAAACAGAACCTACATGGAATAAGCAAATGGGATCAATATCATAATGGGTTCATTCCCGCACTGGAATGCATAAGTACGTCACAGTGAAAGATTAACACATTTTTGTTCAAACCTATAAACCCGGCCCATCCCCGTTTCACCCACACCATGGATCTAGGAACCAACTCTCTCCCCGGCACATCTCGGTTTCAACCCTCCAACGTACCTCTACCTATTTTCAATCTACCTACAATCAACCCCAGAAACCCGGCGCATCCCCCTTTCACCCTCACCTTGGATCTGCTCCTGCTCCTGCGTCTCTCATCTCCTCTATCGCTGCTGCCGAACGAAGGGGGCGGGGCGGGCACATTGAACGAGTCCGCGCCACCGCCGTCACTCGCTGCAGAATCATCATCTATTCATGATGGAATTGATTATGGGCGAGTATTTTATTGATTAAAAAAAAATAATATTGATAATTGAGCTAAAAACTGTCAAAAATCGACCAGAATCATCGTCATTCATTGGTTATTGGGGGCGTGTTTTAGGTATGAAAATTGTTTAGCATGCAAAAATCGGTCAAAACATGCAGCTGCAATTGGTTTTATGCGTTTTTCCTCATGATTACTCCAATTAAAGTTAGTAATAATAATAGTAAACGCACCGGCCGCGCCTCCAAATTTCCTGACAAACTTCATGGGCTCCATGTTGCCGCCCGTCTTCGACATCTTGGCGTCGGGTTACGGTACTTACAGTACTCTCTTTCTGCAAATAAAGATAGTCCTCGAGGGGGAGGGGGCATGGGCATGGGCTACCGTACACAGATAGCAAGAACGGATGAGCGACCGCTTTGGAACAAAAAAAAGCCAGCATATAATTAATTTTCAAACAACTTTATCGGTGATTTTCTTGTGTGCTGCATACAGCTGCTACCCGTTAATCGAAGACAATAACATCAACCAAAATGAGAACAATCGTGTGAGATTTAAATAGAGGGAGGAAAACGAGGCAAAAAAAAAACAATTGAAACAACGGCATATAACTTAGAATGTGTGTGGGAAGGGGCTATTTAACCGGGGGGCTACCGTACTCCTCCCTAGGCCTCCATCGCTTCTGGCTCGGCTGCAGCTGCAGCAGCAGGCTCCGCCCCCTCGGCTGCAGACTCCGCCCCTTCGGCCGCATCCGCCTCCACCAATCCGGCTGCCGCACGCTCTTCTGCCACGGCGGCTTTCTCGGCGGCGCGCCTGAGCAGGGAATATTTAGATTATCCATGCAAGCTTGAATTTCTGTAAGTTTCGCTCGGTTGCTCATAGTTTCACACACTAGAAATAGGCAGACAAATATTCGAAAATTAATTGCATTTTTTTGGTTTGAATACCGAGAGAAAATTGAAACACAACCTTTCGCCTGCCTATCACAATTCCCTGTAACTAAAAATCAACATCATTTCATCGAGTTTTTATAAAAAAAATCACTTCCCAATCCCCCAGTTCGGTGCGTCCTACCGTACCTCTTCTCGGCCTCCAGCTCGCCGCACTCCACAATCTTCACCACCATGTTCGGCTTGCCGGTGGCCGAGCCCTGCTGCTCGATCTGCCGGACCTGAACATAAATGACGGTTATGATATAAATAATGGATCTGAACGAAACAACGATTATGACAAAAGACGGCTCTTTAGTAAAATACGGATCCATACTGAAAAGGCTCCATAAGACGAATTTGTAATACGAGTCGCATCATATTGTGTGCCGAAATCTTTCGATAACACTAGAAATTGAGAAAAAGATGATGAGTAATGGAGTAAGCATGAAACACGACTGTGGAAGGAACATCACCTAAACCATAACAACCCAAACCATACCCTATCAAGGCAGCGTAATGGCAACTACCGAGCTTGATCTAGCGGTTGCTCCAACTATTCCAGCATGGGGCTCAACAGACAGGAGGCGCCCGATCAAAGAACGGAGTAATGAGACGAGTGGCAGGGACGACTTATTGACCCACTTGTCTATTCCCTAACCTCTTACAAATAATACCTCTTGGCATCGCTTGATCAAAATGGCCCCAATTACAAATCACAAGTAAACCAGACAGTGAAGAAAATTCCAATAGGTGCCAATCAGTAATGTTCACGCAGCACCAGCGCCATCGTAAGAGGCAATTTGAGAATCACACCGTACTACTCACCACGTTCATGCCTTCGACGACGTAGCCGAACACGACGTGCTTGCCGTCCAGCCACTCGGTGCGCTCCGTGCAGATGAAGAATTGCGAGCTGGAATCGGGGGAGGGTGTGCAATTAGGAATGTACACAGTGCACCAATTTCCAGAAAATGTATCAATCAGCAAACTCCATAGAACTAAGAAGAAAAAAGGGTGGTAATAGAGTAACGTAATGCAGTTACTCAAATTTAAATTTTCAAAATTATTTAAATTTAATTAGCCTAATTAATTAAAATTAATTAATAAAATTTAAGTAATTACCCGTTCGTGTCCGGGCCGCAGTTCGCCATCGACACCGTGCCGGGCATCGTGTGCTTCAGCTGGAACAAATAATTATTTATTTTTATAAACACTGGATTTCGAAACCCGGCGAATTGAAGCTGCATGGCACGCACATGAACTGCGTGCAATAACCAGTGTGTTATGAACGTCGGTCAGTTCAAACAACATTTTTTCAAATCAAAACGCATTACTAAAGACAAAAACGCAAAAATCAAAAATAGCATTCACAATTGAAATCACCAGTCACTTCTCCGTTACACCACCTTCTCAAGAGACCAATGTCGAAACAGCGTTAGTATTTCTTACTGGTACAACTAATTTAGATTCCTATCTTTGACTAAATCTGTACAAGACGACATTTCAAAGAGTGTAATGGTCACTCTATCCGACACTTCCCAATTTACAATTGAGACCACTACTGCCCCCTCCCCTCACCTTGAAGTTCTCGTCCGTGAACTTGGTGCCGTAGATGGACTTGCCGCCCGTGCCGTCGCCCTTTAAATATATTAGTTAATCATTAATTTAATTAATTAATTAAACATAATTAATATAAATAATAACAAACCTTGGTGAAGTCTCCGCCCTGTAGCATGAACTTGGGAATGATGCGGTGGAAGGACGAGCCTGCAAGGAACGCGGTTACTGTACGACAGAGAGTTTCCGTACCCTCGCAGCTACTTTTCCGCTTCAAATAGCAAAATTCGAATAAAATCAGTCCACGATTCCCAACCGTCGTGCGCCTACCGTACCCTCGTATCCGTATCCCCTCTCTCCCGTGCACAGGCAGCGGAAGTTCTCGGCCGTCCGCGGAACCACGTCCGTCCGCAGCTCGATCACGATCCGGCCCACGTGACTGCAAAATATTTATCTAATTAATCAATAATAATTAAAATGAAAACATAAAAATTTCCAGTAAATTCCGTGTTTCAATGAGGAGACTAAGCTTCGTAACTGTACGGCATTGCGATATTCACGAAATACACGTGCAAAAAAAATCCCAAACAACAACTATTCTCAGGTTTCGCTGTGCACCTATGGGTCCCGACGGTGGAATAGTCTAATTATAATAGGTCAGATATTCACAAAAAGAAGACCTCAAAATATATTAGTCGTGTACTAACGCATGATTTTAATTTTTTGGCGGTTTAGAAAAAATTTTCACTTAATCTTACATCACCACTCTCAAAATGATTTCCGGTTTCATAATGCGCTCATCAGCCCTACTAGCAAGCAAACTCAAATTCAAGGAATGCACGCATCGTAAACATTTTTAACCAGTTTGTCAGTGTTGTGTCTAATTTGGCAAATTGTCAAGTTTATCTCGTCGATCCTCAGTTTCACAAATAGCCGAAATGCTCACCGGATGCCAATCTTCACGCCCAGGTACACCTTGGGCAGCACGGGCCCCGACTTGACGCCGCGAGGCACGCGCGAGTTCTCGTCCGCTTCCTGTAATTAAGTAATATATTTAATTAAAATTATTTAAAATTATTTCCGAGCACATTCATTGTCAGGCCCTTTCAACTCCTCTCTACCTCCTTTGCAAAAAAGGGATCGAACTTCGATATTCACGAATCCAACTCGACTAAACAATGTTTCACAATGTTCTTAACAGTTGAAAACTGTGCAATGCTCTGATTCCCCTTCGCCACACAGTCTACACATCCTAACAGTTACTTCACGCGGTTCTATTTAGTTACCGTAATCCACCGTAATCTCACATCATCATTGTTCGCACTCGCTCCACCATACTTCTTCGGCTACTCCTCACCACCCTTTTTTCCGCCTAAAAGTCCTACGCCTACCGTGTGTCCAGGCACGTTGTATCCAATGTATCCAGGCACATTCCCGCTTCTCACTCACATCATCATTGTTGGCGGAGGCGCCTCCGTACTTCCTCAGCCACTCCTCGTCCGCCCACACCGGCCGCGACGACTGCTCCGATGCCTTCGGAGGCCGCGCAAAGTTCACCCTGCAAGAGTACGGTAACGGGGGATACGGTAGCGATGGTATCGACTGGTAGATCAGTGACAGTAATTTGTTGTCAAATTCACACACAGCTTGAAACGGTGCTTCAATACTGCCACGTATCCAAATAGTTCCCCATGGTAGCTAAAACAACGAACAAGTACACAATGAATAAATTACGAAAAAGATCGGGCTTGTTTCACAACTACCTAATCAGCGTTTCACAATGAACCCATAACCGATGATGCATGTGTATTGCCAATGATTGGCACATGGCCTCTATTAAAAATAGAAATTCGACCCAATTTCTCACCGCACTTGCACCATTCGAGTCGGTGTTTTAGCGATTTCTTATACACTAAACTATGGACTCATAGAGAATAGCGAAACCACTACGGTTCAATTAAAAAATTACTTAATATTGCCAGTACCATCTAGGATGCACACCATCCCCCAAATACCCTCACCTGATCGTCCTTCCGAACAGCTCCGATTCGTTCATATTGTCGATGGCTGCAGCAGCGTCCTCGGGCAGCTCGAACTCGACAAACCTAAAGAAAATAATCGAATACCGCAATCAAACAATAACCTCTAGCTACCGAAACTATAAATCAATACATCGATAATACAGTAATTAACCAATATAATGCTGCGAGTAATTAGCGATAACATAACTTTGATATTTAGAGCTCAATCGGCAAACTAATAACTACTGTAGTCTACTCAGCCAATCAATAAACTACCGTAATCCGATCTGAAAATCAATAAGAACTACCGTACCCAAATCCTCTATGCGTGCCCGTCTCGTAGTCCATCGGGATGGAGATGGCGACCACGTCGCCGAACGGGATGAACGCGCCCATGAGCACCTGAGATGAGAGATAAAAGATCAAAGTTCAAAGATCAAACTATAAAGATCAAAGATCAAATTACTAACTATAACTAACAAAAATAGCGAAAGAAGCGCCTACAGCAAAAAGCCAGCACCACACTAACTCTAAAAAACGAAGACAAATAAAGCAGCAGTGTGCTCGCTTCAACAAGTCTCATTCTGGTTTCTTAGATGCATCAAAGGCAGGACAGGGCAGAGATTGATAATTAAATTGCGCGAGGGAAACATTAAAAAATATACATAAAATCAAATCGAGATAAATTTGTTTCACAACGTGCCACTATGCACAAGCGCGTCTCACAGTCATGGCAAAAACGACTAGTGAACTGCGATGAATAGATTCGAACATCTATTTCAACTTATGAAAAAGTTAACTTTAGTGCTCAAACTACAACGATCAACGCTCACTACAAACTACAACAACACGAGTACAAACTACAAACCTTCTCGTTCACTTCCTCCGCGAAGCCGCCAACGTACAACGTGCGCTTCTTGTTGTGCGGGAAGTTGGAGACGAGCGACATCTGAGCATGATAGAAGATTGAAACGCAGATAATGCGGGTTGAAAAAAGGGGAAGTGCAGATATAATACTTGCATGAAACACATACGGCGGTTCCAAAAAAAAGCAAAACAAGTGAGATCCGGCGATGATCATTGGATGAAATACAAAAGATATGGGGTGAGAAAGGACATCATAACTTGATATTTGGTTGCAACACGCAACCTGAAGGCTCCGAAAGGGAGATTTTCTGAGATTGGCCCTCTATCTCGCCTGATCTGATAAAGAAAAGATACAAAAAAACGGGGCCATTCATAGTCCATTATTTGACTAGAGCAAAAGAACGATACCGTTCTGCTCTGCAGCGAACTTTTAAATTTGGCGCAATCTCTTTCAGGTAAAAAAGAGGCATTTTGAAACGAACGAATGATTAGGAAACATCGCGAAGAAGCCACTTGCTGCAGATATAGCCACCGTCAGGAACGGGTATCCATCGGGGTAAACAACTCCTTCCTCTTGCACAAACGCCTTTATTATGGGGCTCATGGTACAACCATGAATTTCTCTCTCTTCTCATAACGATAAACTAAATCTTTGACCACAATAAACAGTTGCATGCTAATTAAAAAATAGGATAAAAATGGGGGGGGGACGGAATGAGAAGGGACTAGGAGGTACAAACAATGATTTTAGGGTGGGAAACAGGGAATAATAGGACAGGAAACGAACTGCTGTAAAGTTAAACTTGGCGTGTCGAAAGCAATGTGATAAAAACCGCATTAAATCCAGATTAGATCGATAAGAAGTGGGGGTAAGTCAGTGGGGAGGGGGTGCACAATAGATCACGAGCGGCCTACACAGTACATGGTATGGTAGCGGGGGAATACGGTAAGGAGGGATACTATAGGGGGATACGGTTGGGGTTACGGTAGCCGAGGGTTACGGTAGGGGTTACGGTAGTCTACCGTCTTCTCGGGGAGCGCGAGCGGCGTCGGTCGCGTCCTCCGCCACGGTCATCACGACGACGGTCACCGCTAAATGTATTTAAATAAATATTAATTAACATTTCAAAAAATAAAACCAGATTAAAATCAGGAGCCGCTGGGTTTCACCACCACAAGTAGAGAGGACAAACTTCCCCATCCGCTTGACCTTCGAACACTATAGAACAATATAAGGGAAAGATTAGATCTACGGAACCTTCCGCATCAATTCGACAACAGAGATAATATGCGGAGATTATATGCAACCCGACAAGCTTTCTTGCCCTGTCAAGAATATTCCGTCTAATCGTAGCGATCATATTATAGATCGGGAACTGGAGAATTCAGAGTATTGGAAAATTTAAACAGTACACCTTGGGGATCCAACTTTTCGATGCTAATACACCTCTCAAACCCCAACACATGTTATTGCATCCATCAGAAACCAACCCGGCCTTTCCCCGTTTCACAACTCACCCATATCCGCCCCTGTCCCTGTCTCTTCTATCGTAGTCGTCCCTCCTTCCTCCTCCTCCGCCGCCGCCTCCGAATCCCCCTCCTCCTCCACCTCGCTGATCTCTCGCCCAGTGACCGGCAGCGTCCGCCCGGCGACCGCGACTGCAAAATAGCGCGACTAATTAAAATTATAAATGAAAAATATAAATGCTTCCGCATATAAATGCCGCAATCGGTTCTTAAAAGAACCGATTGCGGCCTTGTTTTAAGACCGAGAGATATATGTGTTGCTAATTAAAATATTTTTCTGTTGTAGATAGCGTCAGTGAGATTAATGTTCAACCAGAACTGGCAGCATATCAGCAAAAAGTAAAACACCGATAATTGACCAATTAGCCAGAAAGCAAAAGTAATCATTTGAATTTTTTTTAACCAGCTGATCGAGTCCCAATGCAACAAGGTCAAAATCATCGGGTATCATGATCTGCTTCAACCTAAATCTAGCGGGGTGTAAAAACATCAAAAATATTGCAATTAATGTTTTTTGATCGTGCGTTACTGTACGTCTCATCCTATTATTGTATCGCCGTTATTTCAGTGAAATATGATTAATACTTTATTATTTAAAAAAAAAAATTAAATTACCGTCCATAGAGACGCTGTCCGAGGTCGGTCGAGATGGCCTTGAGGTGCATGAAGTTGCAGAAGCCGCCCTTGTTGCACGTGGACACCTTCAAATACATTAATTTAATTAATTTAATAATTAATTTAATTATTAGGGACTTCTTTACTTTAGCACCCAAAGGTTGATATCTACTTTTTTCCTCGCTCATTCGATAGCTCGCTGTCTCATTTTTCACTAACCACAAGTAATCGCGGCGTTTGGACACAAAACTGAAGAAGTTCTAAATAATTAAATAGTTAATTAATTAAATAAATAATTAATACACCTCATGCTGTCTGCATCTGCCCTCCCGAAAGTCCGTCACGGGCGACAGTTCGGCGTAGATGGGCGCACCATTGAACCTGCAACAAACGCGTTTCACTTTCGAAACGTTTTCGAATATGTTAAGCACTAGGCCACACAATATTCGGCATTTAGAAACATCAACGAAATCGTTTCGTTCCGGATATTATGAGCCCTAGGCTCCCTGAAAGCTAGTATAGAATTCAATTCCAACCGTAGGTTGCAGGGATCTTGAAACCGTGAGGGGAGCTCTGTCTAAACGCTGGAAAGCATGCGGGGAAATCGAGTAGCGGTCTCGCTTTCTTCAATTTGCTTGCTCTCTAATTATCTCTGACCTGCTAGAGAGCATGCAGCATTGAGAGACTGAGACCATTACTCTAATGATAGGTTAAGGAAAGGAGAGTGCGCGCGTATCTGAATCGCTAATGAGAAGGCTCGAGTCAGGACCTCGTTCTCTTCCTTTCACACGCTATCTCGCTTTGTGAGATTGATTAGCCCGACTAACAAGATAGTATGTGAAACACATAGAACAGGACCGTTTCTTACAAGGTTCACGAGTGAAGCTGCAACTCTAAACGCTGGAAAATGTGTAGTAAATGCAATAAACTGGATCTGTAAAGGAAAGCGCCGATTCTAGATTCTGTAAAGCATAGATAAAGTGGAGTACGGGTAGTACTTCATCTCGGTGTGAGGAGTGAAAGGTGAGAGGGTGGAACGACAGGTCACCAGTGTGCTTTCAGGTCTCAGCACAATGACGCATCTGAACGGAAAAATACGTTCCGAGGCGCCGTTTTGTCAACAGAAACTGCCCAAATTCGAAGACAATGTTGACTACTGCACAAGATCAGATCACTTTTTGGTCATCTGGCTACACAACTGTCACAAAAAATGACCAAAATGGAGGCAATAGGCGATTTTATCATCCATTCTTATAACAGAAGCCAGAAACTACCAAAAGCTCAACCCGATCTTGCGAAAGAAACCCGGTGATTCCGTGCTTCACCAAGATGCTAACTGACCATCGGTTGTTGTTGAGGTCCTCGAGGGCCTTGTCCGCGTCCTCCTCCCGCATGAATTTCACGTACACATTGCCGACCATGTGCTCCCCAATGTTCTCGCACACGTTGATCTCGTCAATCTCACCGTACTTGAAATTTATTTATTTACTTTGACTGTTTAGGATTAGTGATTAAGCTTAGGCAATTGCTTGGGCTCAGTGCCTATTATTTAAATAACTAAATAAATAAAATAGAAATTGCGATATTCGAAAGCATAGGCACATTTTCGAAAAGCGTCGTAGCAAACAGGATGGCTTTCAGCAAGCGCACAGATAACAAACAAGACGACGCAACACAAGTAAAACGATAGAAAATATGAAAGTACCTTTCGCTCGCACTCAGTGAAGAGCTCCTCGTAGAAGGCGTCGAAATATTCCTGCTCCTGGGAATTCAGCTTGCCGACTTCTGTAAATACCTCTGTTTTAACTAATTAAATAAAGATTTCTATGCTTTTTGTGCTTTACATCGATTGTTTACTGCCCCGTGTCACTAGAATCCGCGGAATTAGCGGTACAGTCGAGATAACGTAAACTACAGATCGAGCAGCAATGAGATTTACACGAAAAGTAGATAGCAGCATATATTATTCGCCTTCCTATGTTATTTTACATGAACAATGCCGCACGCATAACGATGGGCAACGAAGAGCGGATATGGCCATAAATCCAAGCTAATAAATTGAACGACTCCGGAAGATCCGGCGTGTTTGTTACACGTGTACAAAGTTGTTTCGTGTTTCACTTACGCAGATAAATGGAATTCAAAGAGCGAAGGAGAAGAAAAACTGACTGTCGAATGCGTCGGCCAATCGCACATCCACCACCGGATTGTGGTAGAAGTTCTTGAGGAGGACGGTGGGCGAGAACGTGGGCACGTGGTGCTGTCGGGAGCACTTGTCACCGTGCCGGCAAGCTCCGATCTAAAGATAAAACTGTTTAAATTAAGTAAAATAACACAATTAATAAGCAAAAACGAAGAAAAAACAGCAACCTTGAAGTAGAAGGAGCAGTTGACTCGGTCCTTCTCGGTACCGTAAATGGACGCGAGGTACTCGGCGCCGGACAGTCCGTCGGAGCGGTCATAGTGGAACCGCTCACCCATCGTTTCTGCAAGGCGACAAAGTCAAAATTAACGCAGAAATTGCGAAAACAACGTTGCAAAACAATTTCGAATTTCAAAAATAGAGAGATCGGCTAAGCCACGCCCACCCACGCCCCATAGCACATCATGACATCTTGATTCAGGGAAAGTGCGGGAAGTTAACTGCTCGAATATTCTTCTGTGATTTATCATGAATGCACACGACGCATTTGCCGGTCGCAAATTTAGATTTCCCGGTTCTGACTATAATTTTTATCATTTTTGATAACTTCGCCTTTTCCTTGTTTCCCCTTGCTTGATTGCATTACAAATAGTGCTTTCAGATGGCAGTCTCACTGCCCAAGAGCTCTGTCGAGTTCTCCGACCCGGCCTACTGGAAGAAGTTCTTTGCTATCCATCGCTCGCCCTTCGAATGGTTAGTTTCACTCATTTATGCTGCTTTTAACGGTTTGAGTCGAGTTTATTTGCCCCTCCTTTGATGTAATGAGCAAATAGGATCATCACACCGTTCGCGGACGTTTAGTAATCGTCGCCGTCGATACACCACGACCTTCCAGGTACGGCGATTACGCCTCACTGGGCGCTGTGCTCGAGAAGTACCTGAAGCCGGCCGACGACATCCTGCAAGTCGGATGCGGAAACTCGCGATTGGCCAGCGAGGTGAGCAATTTACACCATTTTTACCAGGTGATGCGTTCCAAATTTAATCATTTTCGTGTCCCTTACAATTTGGGTCTATCCTATAAGTCTAATAGGAATATATATGTTTTTTTTTCTAATATCGAAGCATAATCAATCAAGGTATCACATTTTCTTCTTAGTAACTTTTCGAAACGAGAAACCTGCTGTTCGCAATGTATGCTTGGCTCTATATTAATCCATTTTAATGATCAATTGTTGTAGTTAGCTTAATTAATGAAGCTGCACGAAATCCATCCTTATCATGGCTCCATTTCGAAAGGGGCGGAGCTTAGCCTAGTTAGCTTAATTAATATTCTTTATTAAGCTGCACGACGTCGGGTACCGTCGCATTCTGTCTATTGACACGAATGCAGCAGTGATCACAGAGCAGACGAACCGAAACAGGGAGAGACCGGCGTTGAAGTTCGAAGTGAAGTCCGCCACTGAGGTTAGTACATATTTACGTAATTGTTGTAGTTACAATAGTAAACCGAAACCAGAGAAGCGAAGAATGCTATACGTGGGATGATAAATTCTCTGAGTATAAATTTTCCATACAAAATGCGGTTATAAGTTACTTGTGGTGAGAGGTAAGTAATCGTTGCTAGCCCAGTCATAAACGTGGTTAGTAGTGGCGTGTCCTAGATAGGGAATCTGTGGCTATCAGTGGGAAATTGTTGGTTGAGAATTTGCACAGAGTCCCAAGCAATCATTGAGTTCCACTGTGCTCATAATCTTACGTATCACGTGTGAAACCCGATCTAACCTTGTTGTCGAACAACAAGCATTGATGAAACATTATTTGGCTTCGTTGCATTCTTTTTAGCAGTGTTTTTCCTTCAATGAAACCAATTCATAGCTACAGTATCCCTGAATGTACCGTACCTCTCCCTATTCCAGACGGGACTCGAGTCGGACTCGATCAATGTCGTGCTGGACAAGGGCACGCTCGACGCGCTGCTGCCGCCCGGCGACGAGGGCGCCGTCGAGCTGGTGGAGCACATGTTTGATGAGGTATGGGGACATACATGAAAAAGCTAGTGGAAAACTACTTAGAATTTGAAAACATATGCCGCCTTTAAGGTTTTCGTTGACAAGGCATGTTACCTACGATGCTCAAACATAGGCCGCTTTCATAGATTTAGTCGGTTTGTAAGGTCTTTTTTATAAACATACACCGCTTTCGTAGGATTTTAACACATAACTTTTTCATGTATGTATGGGGTCAAATATAGCGGCACTCTACTGTCCTAGCTGCCACCCTTTGCCCTTGATGGCTGCGTGCACCCGACAGCTCACTGGTTGAAATTGAAACTCGCATGAGCCTGCAGGCCAAGCTATTCTTTCTTCTTTCTTCTATGGTAGTGCAATAGTTCATTAGTGATGGGGACGTAAATCGATATTCTTACCGTACCCCAATCAATATTCCTACCGTACTCTCAGATGGCGCGCGTGCTCGCCTCCTCCGGCCGCTACATCGTCGTCACGCTGGCGCAGGAGCACATTGTGCGCGCCTGGATCCGCCACTTCCTGCCCACGTGAGTACAGTATCCTATGGGAGGAACTACAGTAATGTGAGGTGATCGAGGACTGACTTTTCACTTACTTAAACCCTCGCCGTGTGCATCATCATCTTGGGGGTACAGTAGTCTGAAGTGATCGAGGACTGAACGTAATATTGTGATAGTAGTTGACCTACACTGCATTAGATTTTATCGGTAGTTACTAGATCAAGCAAAAGTGGTGGAACGCGTGATGAGCGGGACGGAATTTGACCGAAATTTAAAATAACCGATCCTGTGATCGCCAACTGACTTTTCCCTGGTCAAAGTACGGTAATTACAGTAACCAGTACATCCTACGCATCCACAAGATCGACAACACGGCGTCCGGCTTCCCGATGCCCGTTTTCGTCCTCGTTGCAACGAAGATGAAGATGCGGATGCCCATGCCCATGGTACGGTAGTCAGTTTGCGATAACATGCCGGGTTACGGTAGTCATACGATTGATTACGGTAGGAAGTGTTTGGGAGGGGGTACGGCAGGTATACGGTAGCGATGCCCGTGTTCGTCCTCGTTGCCACGAAGATGAAGATGCGCATGCCCATGCCCATGGTACGGTAGTTTGGGGGGAGGAGTGCGGTAGTCAGTTTGTGATTGCTCGAGGATTACGATAGGAAGGATCGGAAATGGTGGATACGGTAGCTGGGAGGGTTACGGTTGTCTGATGGAGATTGTCAGCCTGGATACAGCACTTACTGACAATGAGGATAGTATTATTTTCTCGCAAAAAAACAAGGATCAATTGAGGTTCTTTTACTACCACTTCCACTTGGTATATTGATGAAACATCAGAGTGACTACGTGCCTGAAGCCAGAAACATCGAATATCGGTTTGAGATAAGCGAACAAGTTGCGGGGTGGAAAGCATTATTACATTCAATGTTTCTGTTGATTTTGATTTTTGAGTTTTGATCTTTGATCTTTGTTCTCTAATCTTTGATCTTTGCAGCCGATGGAGTTCTGCCGGGCCGGGCAGGAGAAGGCCGTGCGGCTGAGCGACGCGAACGGAGTGAGTTGTTATTGTTGTTGTTGTTGCTATTATTTTCGTTGTTATTGTCAATGTTAGATTAGGCGAAGTCCGTGGAAATATTGAAGTTGGTGGAACGCGAATCCTTGTTTCATAGCGTGATCAAGAGCAAAGCTGAATAGGAGAATTCAATTTCTTAGCGAATTCCCATCAGTAAAAATGTAATAGGAAAACTGGTTAAGATGCTCAGCGAATTCATCGTTGTTGTTGTTATTATTGTTGTTGTTTTGACTTAATTTAATTAATAGTAATAATTCGCAGGTGCTCGAGAGCATCAACGGCGAGCAGTACCTGAGCCGCTTCGTGCACCTCTGCGGAAAGTGAGTTGTTTTAATGAATTAATTAGGAAAAAACAGCTGGTTGCTTGAATTCGTGCAAAGATGAATGCCTAGCTCCTTTTTTCTTTGGATTTGCCATCCGTTGGGTTCCTGTTTCACTAGGTTGTCAAGAAGGCCCCCCTTCACCCTTTTCAGTGACTATCTCGCCCTTAAAATAACAATTAAAACTAAATATTAATTAACTAATTAATAAATCGAAGGACGCTCACTTCCGAGGCGTCGATCGTGCTCTCCAGTGCGGATGGGGATCCGCGATACAAGCTGTGAGTTATTATCACGATTTTTTTTTATGATATTTTTGTATGTGGGAAGAATCCTAAAGGCAACGTTCGCGATAGTGGGGATAGGGTATTGAAAGATTTGAGAAGCAGGAAAGTGAAGGGTTGGTGAGATTTGCGATAAAATGGCGTTTTTTCAGTGGGAATGTTGCTAATACAGATTTTTTTATCAGTTAATCGTACCCCACTATTTGATTTTTTTTTACACAAGATGCACCCGGGCTGTTTCTCGTTTCTCTATTTAGACAAGTAGTGGCAGCGAATGGGAGTTCAATAGTTCCCTACGATTTTTTCTAAAAAAATATCACTTCGACTCGTAATGGCAACATTGCCATGCCCTATAGAACTACCGTACCCCTACCGTAGCCTTCCCCTATATCAGGTTCAGCGCGGAAATCCATGAAAACCGATAAAAATGCTTGATTAGGGGCTATTCGTTTCCGTTGTTCTGTGATACCGTACCCCTACAGTAACCCTCCCTCCTTCTCTGCAGGTTCATCGTGGACGACGCCGCTGTGGCCGAGGCCAAATCCTACGCCGTCTTCATAGTCCCCATCGGCAGGTAATCTATAAACCCACTTCTACCGTAATCTTCCTGGCAGATTACGGTAGTTATAGGATATTATCGAGTAGATCGTCCCCATCGGCAGGTATACGGTAGCTTCAGCGATTACGGTAGCACATGGGAATTAAATATTGATTGGGTAATGAGAGCTACCGTATGACTTCTTGTGGTAAGTAGTGTTCATAGTCCCCATCGGCAGGTAATCGATAAATACTTACGGTAGAATACGGTAGTTTTACGATGTTATCGAATAGATCGATCTGATTGGCAGGTAATCAATACATTCAGGGGTTAAGGTAGGATAGGGTGGTCGATTATTGAAGTTTCCGTTTCATTTTGCCGGCTAATCCAAAAATAGATAAGTGAACTCTGGTTTCACAGAGTTCATAAGAATGTTATGGTGCTCTCACGAACAATATCGGAATCACTCTTTCGTTAAAAAATCAGTATTTTCTTCTTTCTCAAATTTATCACGACTCACTAATTGTTCTGTAACCATACTGTACCCCCCCCCCCCTTTGGCTTCATTTAGGGTTGTTACCATATCCCTATCGTAACCCTACCGTAACCACCCCTCCCATTCTCAGAGACGGCGACTGGCTATTCGCGACGGAGAAGGGTCGCCGGTCGCTGCGCGTGCAGTGCGAGAAGGTACGGTAGGACGACGTTTCCGAACGGTCGCCCGGTTACGGTAGCACCACCAGAACGATTTGATAGTGGCTTCCCATACTTAGTAGCAAAAGAGGGTGCGATAGGCAGAATTACGTTAAAAAAATTCCTATTGAGGTTTTGAGTTTCACACGCATTTCAAGTTTCGGGATGGCCCCGAGAGGAGATTTATCTTCCAGACACCTGAACAAAATAGTTTTTGTGTTGCTATAAAATTCTCATTTTCTTGGAGTGTTGCCGTTTCATCATTATACCAATAGAGACGAGCCAACTTTTTTAAAAAGTTAATAGCTTTAGACGACGTTCTTTAAAAACCCTCCAATTATCTGCAGCCTGCAGCGCTTGTCGATTGTTTTCGGCTACAGTAACCCACATAATTTTCGCTCAGGACCGACTGGCGATCGTCACTCTGTTCAGGGAGAGCACGTACGCCTCCCTCGACGAGATAAAGGACGAGCTGACGTCGTTCACCATCCGGCTCAATCCCGTCAAAGTGAGGGCGTTGTTGTTGTTGTTTTGACGGGATGTTATTGTTTTGACAAAGGTGAGATGGGCGCGGTAGGCTAGGGTGAGGGGGATGTGTTGTTGTTGCGAAAGTGAGGTGTGTGAGTTTATTGTCTTTTTTTTGTTATGTACCTCGTACAGCAAAACAAGATTGACTGTTTGCTGCACTGATGATGTTTGTACCGGGGTCGAAACTAGAATGCGAACAGCCCGATAGTGGGACATTTTGGTTGCATCGACGACTCATACCTTTAAAAATAATCGATACTTTTAAAAAAATTACTTAAATAATAATAAATAAATAAATAAAATTACAGGACGCAAAGGGCGTGCCGAAGCGGTACGACTTCGTCTCACTCGGCGAGCACGACGTGAAGAAAACGGTGTGGGAATATTTTAATTCTTTAAAAAAAGTTTAATTCTTGTTTAAAATACCGACAAAGAAAGGCTGATTATCATGGAATGCAGCTGCATTGTGTCGTAGAGACTTTGAAGCACCAAAGCGTATTTACTTTTTTTAAGTTTAATTTTTTGAAGCAAGAAAAACCGAAAATTGAAATGGATTGCTTTCCTGGTGGTTTGTAGAAACAATGAAACACCAAAGCTGTATATCACGCCTCTCACCTAAGAATCGACTCAAAGTGACTGATTCTTGTCAGCGAGTAGATTTTTGTCATCGGCCTTTTTACGGTTTCGGACCCTCCTAGAACCAAATAGACCACCTGCGAACGGAATAGTGCCAGAGGTCCTTCCTGACCGCTCTGCAGCACCTTGTCGGGTGCAGCCTTCCATCTTTGAGGCCAGTGTTCTACCCTTCAACGTGGCCCTAGAAAAATATTTTCTTCTGGAGCTACCCTTATTTTTCGATTCTCTATCGATCAGAACAGGTTAGAATTCGATAACTTTCTTTAGAACGATACAATAAGACAACGAGGTTTAATTCAAAAACCGCCTCAAAACCCTGGATTTTTATTTCATACGATTGTAGAGCTGGTGACGACGATTCGAATGATAGGTCTGTGCTCGCATATCGAGGGGCCTGAGTATGGTTTCATCCCCAAAAACTGCCTCTAAACTTTGAATTATACTTTCAACAGTTTTTCGCCGCCTCATTTCTCACTTTCGCCTGCAATGACTCGGCGTTCGTCATTCATTATTTGATGTGTTTCATAGTCACCATAAAAACGAATTCCATTGCAATAAATGGTGAATGAAACTTATCGGAAATTTTGGAGATGAGACCGAGTCATTTCACGCGAGAGTGAGAAATGAAACGGGGAAAACTGTTGAAATTAAAGTTCAAAGTTTTAGAGGCAGTTTTTGGGGATGAAACCATACTCAGGCCCCTCGATATGCGAGCACAGACCTATCATTCGAATCGTCGTCACCAGCTCTACAATCGTATGAAATAAAAACCCAGGGTTTTGAGGCGGTTTTTGAATTAAACCTCGTTCTTTTATAGCATTGTTCTAAAGAAAGTTATCGAATTCTAACCTGTTCTGATCGATAGAGCATCGAAAAATAAGGATAGCTCCTGAAGAAAATATTTTTCTAGGGCCACGTTGAAGGGTAGAACACTGGCCTCAAAGATGGAAGGCTGCACCCAACAAGGTGCTGCAGAGCGGTCAGGAATGACCTCTGGCACTATTCCGTTCGCAGGTGGTCTAGTTGGGTCTGGGAGGGTCCGAAACCGTAAAAAGCCCGATAACGAAAATCTACTCGCTGACAAATTCCGGTCGACTCTTAGGTGAGAGGCGTGATATGATAATGTAGTGACATTGTGATATTGCTTCAAAGCCCCCGTGAAGAAAACGGTTAGAAATTAACGACAATTAGTCAATTAAATAATTATTATTGTAATCCTCCCTTTCATGGTAAAACGATTAGTTAACTATTTTTGATAGTCGTGGCGAAGAGGAATTGAGTAGAAATGGATTCCGTGTGATTTGTAGAAGCTTTGAAACACAGAATTGCTGGTGTAAAACGTTGGATTTTCGTAAATTGAAATGTTTACATAATTTTCAGATTGCCACTGGCGAGAGCGCGATGAACGGGCGGTGGAGCGTGGAGGACGTGCTCATCAGGGACAAGGTACGGTAAGGATTTAGGTTACGGTAAGGGACAGGGTACGGTAGGGGTGAGGAGGAGTACGGTAGGGGAATACTGTACATTAGAGGTGCACGGTACGGACTTGTTCATCTATAGTTGTGGAAGCTCAAAAGTGGCTTGCAAGATGATTATTGTATGGCCCCTATCGACTATTGCTACAATTGACTACTCACGGAAGTTAGGGATTTTGTGTTCACCTTGACACAGGAATACGATGAGCTACTTAATTATTTAATTCTTGAAAAAATCAATTTCAAGGCTACCATAATCCTTCTCTCTTCAGGAGTACCGTCGAAAAGATAAAATCGATATCATGGTTACCGTAATCCTCTTCTCTGCAGGAGTACCGGCGACTGGTGTTCCTCTCCTCGCAGAACCTCGTGCAGTCCGAAGCAGCCTTCAAGGGTACGGTAGTGATTTTATGGGAATACAGTAGTCGAGGAGTATCGACAACTGACTTATTTCATCGATATTTGGGCACCTTCAAGGGTACGGTAGCGATTTAGTGAGAATACGGTAGCTGAAAGTATCGATAACGGACTTATTTCATCAATAGTAAGTCTTTCGTGAGCAAGGTAAGCATTGATGGATGGATTGAATGAAATGTTATTGGTAGTGGGAGTAACCGAGAGAGCAAACTTCAAGAAATGTACAAGTCTTGAGCACCAACTGAAGCACTAATTTCATGGGAAGTATTTCCACTTGTTTTGGGTGAACGAATGAATGAATGAATGAAACCGTGAACTTTGGCGAATTGCTCCGTTCATCTGGATCGATCAATAATACGGTTAGAGAAATCTCATTTTATCGATGACTAACTTTATTTTTTTCCCTGGGGGGGGGCTATCGTATCCTCATTCTACCGTCAAATAACTCCATTATTGCAGAAGGCAAGAAGAAGGGCAGAAAAGTGTCAAATCGTCAGCTAACTTTTTTTACGGGGGGGGGGCTACCGTATCCTCATTCTATCGTCAACTAACTTCATTCTTCCAGAAGGCAAGAAGAAGGGCAAGAAGGCGATCTCGTTCGACACCCTGGCCTGCGAGCATCATGAGGTACGTTTATTGATTTTTGCCAATGGATACGGTAGAATTGGCGAAGGTAAAATATTTAAAAAAAAAGAAGATATTTTGTGAATTGATTGTGCACAAGAACACCTAGGGAGCGATTTAAAAAAATACTCGATTTCGTGGCAGCATGGTGGTATCGAGCAACGCGCTTGTTCCTTTATCGGACTTTTAGAGTTTTCCAACAATGGATTTCTGCTGAGCGATTGTGAAAAAATTATTCACATATTGAGATTTAAGCGTGTTTTGATAAAGATTAGGATTGAAGTATTGATTCGTATCATTACGACAGTCTATTGCCGATTTTCTACTCGATTTGTGGTTCGTAGCAGCGTGGCGGTTTCGAGATTCGCGTCCTTCACTTTAACGGTCATTTCGCCTTTTGGATTAATGGGTTATCGGAATCCAAAATTTAAACAAAAAAAATTCTACTACGATAGCCAGATGTCGATTTTTTATTCCGATTACGGTAGCTTAATTATCGATTACCCTCCTTGACCAGGTGATACTGCTCTATTCTTTTGATTACGGTAGCCCAATTATCAATTTTCATTCGATTACGGTAGCTCAATTATCGATTACTCTCCTCCTTCCTTCAGGTGATGCTGCTGTCCTTCGCGCTGCTCGAGGCGTGCCCGCTGGTGCGCCCGGACGAGGTACCTTATCCGCATGCTACTACAGTATCTATATCCTATCGACAACTGGCTTTATACATCTGTCATAAAATAAGAAAAAAAGACGTGTCGATTTGACAAAATTTTAGATTAATTAATTATTTATTTATTAATCTCTTCATTCTCAGGTGCCCCTGAAGGTGGCGGTGCTCGGACTGGGCGGAGGACTGCTCGCCGGCTTCCTCGTCAAGAATCTTGCCAAGGTTAGTGTCCATTGGGTCTTTACGGCTCTGTTAAGATGAGGGTGTGTGCTAGAAGCGCCGGTTTGCAAAGGATAAGGTGGAGCTTGCCCCCCCCCCGTAAGTCTTTGAAATGGGTCTTTTATCGTTCTCTACATCTCATGTTCAATTATTATTGTGTATAGCCCGACCGAACAAGAAATTGTTAGAATTGAAAAGTTGCTGGATAAGAGGAACTATGAAGCGTGAAATGCACTTGGGCTGCGCTCCCGAAGTGAAAAATATTTCTTCAGGTGACGATATGGTGACGATGCGCTTTACTTGCTAGTGTTGAGGGGGTGCTGATGCACGAAATGTGAAGGTGTTCTATGTTCTTTGGCCGTCTTCCCATATTTTTTTGTGATATGTGCACGCTATATCCTGTGGAAATCACCTGGGACTTGTCCAGCCAATGCTTGAGTGAGTATTGAAGCGAGACTTCACCAAGTAGCAAAAATTGGTAATGCACAGGAAAAGTATCTCACGTGCTTTTATGGGACCAAAAATTACGCTAAATCTGTATTTTATTTATATTTTTAATTAATTATAATTAATAATTAATTTAATGAACAGGCGCGCGTCACGGGCGTCGAGCTGGACCCGGCGGTGGTGAAGATCGCGAATGAGTGAGTTTTAATTAATATTAATTAGTTAAATTAGCAAACTAATTGGTAAACAATAGGAAATTGACACATTTTCCATTACAAAAAAGCTAGGATGGCAAATAACCGAATTGGCTGAGCGAAACTGCCAATGAGAAATCATCGAGGGTGACGTTTCGCGAGGGCTAGATCAGTGGTGGATGATGCGGGTCTTCGATATTACTGTCGGGTTTTCTTCAAAAACTCATTATTAGTTATTATCCCATGTTTTGCTAATGCTGATTTAATTTTGTTTTAAATACTCAAATACAACTTTCCAGCCACTTCGCCTTCCCGTCCTCGGACCCGCGGATGGACGTGCGCGTGATGGACGCGCTGGACTACCTGCGCGAGACGGCCGAAGGGGATGGTAGGCATTTTTGATTTAATTGTAAGCCATGCACATTAGAGGCTCCTCTTTTGAGCAGGCCATGTCCACTGCTATTTGGAACCACCCTTTTCATCATAGTACTTTTGGGGATGTCGTTCAAATCAAACTTTGAAGGAAATATAGAGAAATTTTAGTCAGGTCATGGTTGTTCTCGACCACCTGGTGGTTTGAAAGTGCACTGAATCTGTTATAGTTGATTAGGATACATCTTGACAATAGCTGGTCGAATCATGTTGGAATAAAAAATATTCGATTCCCTTGCGCAAATCGAGCTCTACTGCCCGGGGCATTGCGCATGTCAATGTTTTGTTGTTGCCTCTCCCGCCATCAAAATCAAATACAACGAGAACTGCCAGTGGCTCTTATGTTTCACCGAGGCTATATCTGCTGTTCAGGAAGTGGTTCTTTGATTTCTTATGAGATACTGTCCACGATATCCTAATCCAATCACAAGTATGATTTTGAATCTAATAATGATAAAAAACATACATTTTGATTGTTTTACCTAACTTTCCAGAATCCGGCAAGCAAGACGTGATCATGGTCGACCTGGCCTCGTCGATGACCGAGGAGGGCCTGTCGTGCCCGCCGCCCGTGTTCCTCGGCGAGCAGGCCCTGGAGTGGATGAGAGGAGCACTGACTGAGAATGGTGAGTGCGAGCTAGACGCGCCGGGTTTTGTTCAGGGAAGTCATCGTTCTGACGATGATTTTGTGGGTTTCACGCGTGCAATATCATGACTGAAGCACAAGCTCGTCAATATACGACTCAAATTTTAAAATATTAATGAATTAAACGTATGCGCAAAGAAACTGCAATCACGGCAATGTCAAGCTGCAATTTTGCGCTAGTTAGCAGTGCTAAGAAGGACAAGGGAGTTGCGATTTTCACGCTTGCTAGAACACTCTTCAAGTCACTTCCGGGCAGTGATCGCTTGTAGTTGGTTTCCAAATTAAAAAAAAACGTTATTTTGTAATATTAATAAACTAATTAAAAAATTAACAATAAGTAATTAAGGCGTTCTCGCGCTCAACCTGTCCTTTTTTTCTAACATTTTTTCTTTAATAATATTAAGAGACCGGATCTGAGAAAATTGACCACCCCCCGGACATTGCGCCAGGATTTTCGATTCCGGCCACCATACTCATAGGGCCTGAGGAGCCTTTGACCTTGTTTACAAAAATGATGACGTCACTGCCCGTATTGCGAAATGCGGCGCGCCAGGTGCGGGCATGTGTAAAAGTGATGAAAATTCATAATTTCTCAACCGAACAAGATAAATCCAAAATTTCTTTTGCAGTGTATTAGGTATGTCCAGAGTGTATTATAGCACTATTGGGATCAAGTTCAGGTCGATTACTATATCCACTTTTTGACCTAGAGATTCACTTTTTTGGAGTTCTCGGTATTGCAGAGCCATTTCCGGACAACTAAACCAGGTATGTGGGTACGCCCTACTGTCCCCTCTATCGATCCCACCACTTATGGGGAGGATCGGTAGAGGTACTTTTTTGAAAAGGTCATCTAAGTGATTTGAGGTCGCTCGATAATCTTATTTTTATTGCGTCTTCGACCTTCTCGATATGAAATTGTCGCGACATATTAGTCAAATAATATTATTAGACCATTTTACGAATATTTATCACCATAGGAGTTGAATCCGCCACCATCCTTTTTGACCCATGATCATGAACCCGGGGTCATGGTCCGAAATGGACCGAAAAAGTCATGATGGAGGAATTTCAACTACTATACACCACTGCATGCTACAGTAGCACAGTATTATATTGTGACCGAAATCATCGTAATACAGGACTTGCAAACAGGATTTATTCGAAATTTTGATTAATAAGCCAGTTCTCGATTCCTCAACTGCCGTAATACGGCAATTTCAGTTACAATTTATTACTGTGCTACTGTAGCATACATTGGCGTATAGTAGTTGAAGTTCCTCCATCATGACTTTTTCGGTCCATTTCGGACCATGACCCCGGGTTCATGGTCATGGCTGACTTTTGAGGCATGAACCCCGGGTCGTGGGTCAAAAAATTCACTGTCGTGGATTCAACTCCTATGGTGATAAATATTCGTAAAATGGTCTAATAATATTATTTGACTAATATGTCGCGACAATTTCATATCGAGAAGGTCGAAGACGCAATAAAAATAAGATTATCGAGCGACCTCAAATCACTTAGATGACCTTTTCAAAAAAGTACCTCTACCGATCCTCCCCATAAGTGGTGGGATCGATAGAGGGGACAGTAGGGCGTACCCACATACCTGGTTTAGTTGTCCGGAAATGGCTCTGCAATACCGAGAACTCCAAAAAAGTGAATCTCTAGGTCAAAAAGTGGATATAGTAATCGACCTGAACTTGATCCCAATAGTGCTATAATACACTCTGGACATACCTAATACACTGCAAAAGAAATTTTGGATTTATCTTGTTCGGTTGAGAAATTATGAATTTTCATCACTTTTACACATGCCCGCACCTGGCGCGCCGCATTTCGCAATACGGGCAGTGACGTCATCATTTTTGTAAACAAGGTCAAAGGCTCCTCAGGCCCTATGAGTATGGTGGCCGGAATCGAAAGTCCTGGCGCAATGTCCGGAGAATGGCCAAAAAGGTAAATTTTCTCAGATCCGCTCTCTTAATAATAACAAATAAATTTTAATTAAAATTTCATAATTCAGGTGTCCTCGCGCTCAATCTGGTGACGCGCGACGAGGATGTGAGCAAGGCCGCCAAAGAGAAGGTTAATTACTAAGTAATATAAAAAGTTAATGTCTGTCTGTCCGTCTGTCTGTCTGTCTGTATGTATGTATGTATGTATGTATGTTTGTCTGTCACGCTCGAAATTTTTTGCTCATATCTCGGCTCAAAACGATCGTACACCCCTCGGACCTTTACCAAACAACTTCCCATGAAAAAAATTTTCGAAAAAAAATCGATAATTGATTTCGTCATCATTTCGTCATAATCCGTTTTTTCCACCGTTTTCACCGGAAACTCAACCAAATCGATCGTACTTGACACCAAACTACTTGTAATTAACATTTTCAAAAAATCGATAACTGATTTCATCATCACTATGTAATATTGCGTAATGATGATGCAACTCGCGTTTTTGAGTACAGTATGCTCAGAGTCGATGCCAATCGATGTTTACTGATAATGTTTCAATATTTCGCAATAGGGAAACGTGTTTAATGCGTTTTTAAGTGCGAACTCGCGTTTTTGAGTACGGTAAGCTCAGATTCGATGCCAATCGATGTTTACTGATAATGTTTCAATATTTCGCAATAGGGAAACGTGTTTAACGCGTTTTTAAGTGCGCGTTTTTAACCCGGCGTCATCTGGCGAGCGAGCGTAGCGAGCGAAGCCTGCGAGTCCCTGGCGGAAGGCTCGTGGGGCCGAGGGCGAGCCGAAAAAAAGATGGGATGGGGCCACGCAGTGGGCCCATCCCATCTTTTTTTCGGATCGCCCGAGGCCCCACGAGCCTTTCGCCAGGGACGATGCCAACTCGGTCCGCGACTGCGAATGTTTTTTCTTCCAATGTAGACCACTAACCCAAACTTAGTTCAGTCCTCACGAGCGTTTTGCAAGTGTAGGCACATGACTGGGATAAAACTAAACACATAACCCGGCGTTGCGAAGCGCTCGCAGAAGACTATCACAACCCGGCGTTGCGCACACGCTGGCGAGCGTAGCGAGCCTCATTGCAGCCGCAGGCTGCTTGCCACCCGCAGGGTCTAGCCGGGCGTAGCCCGGCTAGTTAATTAATTAATTAATTAAATTTAATTAATATTAATTAGCGAATTGCTAATAGCTCTGAACAGCAATGAGTCAATTGTGTGTTTGATAAGAGCATGCGGTGGTGTAGACATTCCCATCGTGCTAATGGGAGTTATGCGTTATTTGATTATTGATGGGCCTGTGAGTCTTTGGTTTCGCAGAAGCATGATAAGCCTTGCTCTCTGTCGGTGGTAATAATTCTTTATCGAAGGTTGGATTAAAAGTGAAAACCTCAACTATTCTCTAGCTCCTGCTGTTGCCCCCCCCCCATCTCGATTACAGTATCTCAAATTACCGTATCCCATCCTAGGGCTACCGTGACCTTTATTACCGTATCCCTCCTGCAGGTCGGCCGACACTTCGCCTCGCTCGCCGTCGTGTCGTCGGAGGAGGACGTGAATGAGGTTCTTATTTATATTTATTTAAATTTATTTTATTATTTAAATTAATAAAGTAAATCGGGAAATAATGCAGGTTACTCATGAAAGTTTGTTGCATCTTTTAGTACTAGTCCATCATGCACACGTATTAAATCTTGTGGGTTGCGCGGGAATCTATAGGAACAGTGAAACGGGGAGTCACTAGGGCAAAATCATCTTATCTTTATGAGATTCTTGAATTGTGGGACGTTTATTTATTGTTTATTTATATTATACTGATGCTGGTAGTAGATATCTCAAGTTATGAACATCCTGAAACACAAGTTGGACAAGTTTGATTTGTTCTCATCCAGAGACCGGTCGCGAATTGATCACTCATTTTGTCAAATAGAGTTATCGAAACTGTGAAACACTAATGTTGGGAAGGCATGAAAGTAGATCGATTCGTTCAGAATGTTTCGCTCTTCCAATTCAATACATAATACAATCTGAACCATTTTTAAAATTTTAAATTATGTTAAGTTAATTAACTTATTTAAAGGTGCTCATAGCCGCTCGATCCGAGGCGAAGACGCCGTTCGACACGAAGAAGCTCATGGCCTCTCTCGACCGGAGCAAACCCTGGATCAAGAAGTGCGTCGAGAATATCGATAAGTTGGCCATGCTGTAGGTGGGAGTACGGTAGATTACGGTACTCGTAGAATCGATTCTATTGATATTACGTGAATTATCGATTGATTGTTGTGCTAGCGTTTTCCTTGTTTTCCCTTGACCCGTGGATGGGTCGTGTGAGATTGGTAGGTCACGGTATCGATTGGTGGTGTACGAGGGGTACGGTAGATTACGGTACCACCTGACCTATCGATTGATTGCTGTTCTAGAGTTTTCCTTGTTTTCTCGTCGAGATTTTTATTCAGTATCTTTACTTCTGATATTGATATCGATTAATGTTGTTGACTGATTATCCATTACTGTTTCTCGAGCTAACCCAATCTATTTTGTCTAGAGATTTATTCTTGATCTTTGATCTTTGTTTGATGGCCTAAGCTGCCAACTTGTTATCTCCAGTAATGTTTGCATTTTTCCATGTTTCTCATCGTTGATCTTTGATCTTTGCTCGTATAGTCACAATTCCTGCTTGAGAATGGCATATCCTCGCATAGTAGTACTCGCATTGTTTCCTTCATTGTTTGTCAGAGTTTATCGGTGCAAAGAGTAATAAAAGCTTGTGAACATATTCCGACAAGTGGTTTGAAATGATTTATCGTGATGTGAAACTTGAAGATGTCTTCGTTTATTCTAAATGGTTTAGACGGCCGATTTTCCACCGGTTTTTCTGAATTAGGTATTGAAAATATTTAGACATATTTCACAAATTATAATGAAAAAGTTCTCACACATTCATCGAATCCTTGACCGGTAGTGTGCTTTGGTTCTGAAGAATGTGAAATAAGTTTTCAATTAAAAAACCGTGAATGGTTCCAGTTGGGCCTATCTACCGTATGATCGAAAAGCTTAGTCGCTTTCACCTTCGACCTTGTACACTCCAGGCTGCATCACGGGCGGTTTCTACAATAAATTGTGTACAAAATCCGCCGGTCTCCGAGAGAAGATACAGAGAACATCAGGCCAACAAATAGAGAAAAACGTACGTGCAGTGACGAATCCCACGATGATAATCGAAACGAGGAGAAGAATCAAAAGGAGGCGGGCGGATACTATCGATTGTGCGAGTACTTTTTGTCCACATAAAACAAGATGACGAATTACTGGCATCAATAGAAACTACTATATGAAAATGCTTGCAATTATAATTTTTGTTTACACTAGCGCCACTTTGTAGTGAGAAATTTTGACTGAGTATTTGAATAAATTTCGCATTGGATTGAAAGATAGTATCCACAAATCAAACGGAGAACATTCTGATAAAGTCCATCGAATAATCCAGCTCATATCTCCGAATCTTTCTGATGAAAACGTGAACTTTATTAGCAGTTTCTGCTTCCGTTATAATCGCCTTTATGCCGTTCCACTTTGTCACGATAAAATGACAACGACCTTTGCAGTAATACTGAAAAATATCAAATAAAAAACAAATTCATGAACATAGTAACCTCATAATCCGCATGGTCCAGCTGCAGATAGATCATTTCCGAGGTGATGGGTTCGGTGACAGCAAATCGCCAGTCGTTTCGGTATGGAAAGGTGTCAACATTATTTTTGACCGCAGCATCCAGCAGCATCTGTGAATTTTAGATTTTAGCTAATTTTAGAAATATATTATGAGTTCAGTATCAACGGTCGGGATTCCCGACGAAAACATCTTCGATCACAATACAACACCGGTAACTGTACCGTACCACAATGAAATCCATGAACCAATTCACATCGACAACTAGACCAGGTACCATCAACGATCGAATGATAGCGATTCGAGCAAGAAAGGACAGGTCCGGATAGAATTGATTGGTGACCTAAAAGATAAATACTGAAATGTGCATGGGAACATCACACATATTCTAAAGGATACGATGGTATTCATGAACACGTCAACTCTTCCTCATTCAGAATCCAAAAAAAAAATATTTACGAAAAAAATAAAACACCTCATTCTTTGTGGAACCGAAGAGATGACGCACTTTAGAGTCCGTGATATCGTTCAAGAATTTTTCGTCGAGAATATTGGCTCGCTGGCGTGTGCCGCTCAGGTCGACCACGATGAAATTTCGAGCGAATTGGGTAAAACTAAAGAAATGTATATACATTTATCACGCCACTCACCTAAGAATCGACCTAAATCTGTCAGCGGCTGGAAATTCGATGTTGAGATTTTTACTGATTTGGGTCCCATCAGGTCCCCTATAAATTTTTCATGCTCTATCGATCTAAACTGGTCTCTGAACTCTTTTCAGCATAAATGCTGAAAAGAGTTTTGGAACAGGGTTGTTTCATGAAGAATTTGACTCTTCATACCGCTCTCGCAACTCTGACGGATAAGAGAATGAGATTGAGGCATGAAGCTACTGATTGTGCAGAATGACTGCATAATTTAGGCACCTCTTCATCGTTTCGGCTGAAACTCGTTCGATCGTCATGCGGCGACACTGCAGCGTTTCGAGATTGTGACCATCAAGATTTGTTCGAAGTATAGTAAATAATCGAGCGTCAAACGGTAGCTAAAATCGTCGTTTTATGCAGTCCACAACTTTCAACTGAATTCTTTTTTTAAAACGCGTTTTGTATAAGAACGGGACAGCCCCAAGCAGGGGTTGGCACAATTGTCCAAAATGCTCCGATCGAGCTGATTTGTTTTGTGGATACTCCCTAGGGGTCAGGTATGCTTCCTATTTCCATGAAGATTCATGCATGTCATGCACGAAAAATAAATTTCAGCTTTGACCCAGAGAACGCGTTTTAAATCTAGAATAATACTGTCGGCTTTGCCTGTTGCGTGACTATTTTGGTTATTTCATGATGCCGTAGAATATCTCTCAGTGCCATGAAGAATTCACCAGGGAAGGGAAGGCGGTGCCGATTTACGTAGGGAAATAACTGAAAAAAATTGAATTCTTAATCTTGTGAGATTTCCCTCCTCAAAGGCACAAAGAATGATGGATGAATGAGTCAAAATGGGTCTAACTTTTTGACAAAATTCTTCCTCATTTCCTTCCACCGCAGCAATGAATTTTCTTTTTTCATTAAATTTTAGCTTCTTCTTGTCTTTGTAAATGCGATAGTGATAACAAGGCCGTTTTCCCCAAGGATACAAATTAGAAGCCTCCATCCAATCCTGGTCGTGTCTGACAACCAGTGCAAATCCAAAACCAGATTGAGTCTGCAAGTACAAAATTACAAAACTAACATGGAATGGTCTCAACTCACATTTCCCGATCCTAACTAAAATTTGTGGTTTAACTAAGTCGACCATGCTGATTCCAAATCTGTTTTCAAAATCTGCTAACTGGGCCCCTGAGGCAAGTTATGACAAGTTGAACATTTGCATGTGGAAAAACAATTCTATCGTACCGAATGAAAATTTCGGTACGAATCGCAAAAAATTGGCAAAAATTGGCAATTTTTGGTTACTTTTGAAAATATCGTTCAAAACACAATTTCCTGAGCCGTCTTTGGGCTTGTTCGACGCGCCGTAGCGTTCTCTACAGGTTTTCATTATTTAAAATAATTAAATAACCTTAAAAAGTCATGAAAATCATTAAAAAAGACATTGTATCATTACGGTGGTTAGCATTTGTAGTTTGTAGTTTGCAAAAATTTGGAAATTTCTGCTAACCACAGTAATGATAGCATATCATTTTTAATTATTTTCGTGCTTTTCTAAAGTTATTTATCTTTTTTTAATAATAAGAAGTGATCGAGTACGCGACGGCGCATCGAACAAGCCCAAAGACGTCTCAGGAAATTGTGTTTTGAACGATTCACTGGAAAAAGTAACCAAAAATTGCCAATTTTTGCCAATTTTTTGCGATTCGTACCGAAATTTTCATTCGGTACGATAGAACAATTCTCAACCAAATTCTGATAGTTGCTTTTTTGACATGTTCATTTGCCGCACTTTCGGCTTTTTTCGAATTGACAATACCTGCGCTAGAAAGAGCAGTCCTCGGGACCACTTGTTTGCATCCAGTGATCTATCATCAGCGAGTACACAAAGTCGCTTATTCGCAGTCATCATTCTGTATATATCAATTCTGAAAGGACAAATTTAGAATTTGATGATTCATTGTTTGCCATTTAAAAAAATAAAGTTAAAGATAAATAGGGCTGTCAAGAAGAAGAATACGTCTCATCATGATAGAGTACGCGGAATGAAAATACGAACTCTTCATTCGGACAACCCTAACAGGATAAGCTGACCGCCTGAGCATCTTGAGGATCTTTAATAAGCAGAGGTCGGGCAGCTGCGAGAGACGATCCTAGAGTCGGAATGTTTTTTTTTCTAAATAAATATTGTTGGGCAGAAGCGTCCCTGCCCTCTAGGGGCCTCATGTCCAAAGTTTGAGCGCCTACTTTTTTCTTCTATTTCTGCACACTCTTACAGAGACCGTATTTTAAATATCAAATGTAGGGACCACCATCCTCTTTCATATTTTTGCACTCGCGTGATGTTAATTTATGCAAAGGGGAGGAAAAGGCCGCAGATTCTGATTTCACAGGTGTTTAGTACATAATGTCACCCAACTTTGCTGAGAAAATTAGCAGATTCTATAGTCTCCCGCGCTTGTTATATGCAAAAGAATCTCAAAAATGACGTAACAAAATTTAAATAATTTGTTTTAAGCGCTCTAACTTCGTTTAAAGGAGAGGGCCGCGACTTTTGACACTTTTCAATGATAGACTAAGGTTACAGCCATATCATATCCAAAAATTAGCCAATTCTATAGTCTCCCGCGAAATTTGCATACAGTCAAAGTTTGAGCTTGAGTTTGATCTTTGATCTCATATAAAAAACGCGGGAGACTATAGAATTGACTAATTTTTGGATATGTTGTGCCCATAACCTTAGTCTATCACTGGAAACTTTCAAAAGTCGCGGCCCTTTCCTAAAACAGAAGTTAGCAGGTTTCAAAGTTTTTTGTCTCTCGTTTTTGAAAATCATGTTTTCATGAAGTCTAGATTTTCTCGAAAACTATTAACTTTTCGTGGGTGGTCCGTTCACAAAAAATGATTCTATACTCCTGGTTAACAACTTGAGCTACTTCATGGGGAACGAATATGTGATTTGCATATCACGTGGTGGTCCCTATATCAAATGATAAAGATGTACTACCTCCGCGTCAGCAGCTGTCTGTTGAACGATACAAGGGTTGTCGATCATTTTGTCCAGAGCCACAGAATCGTAGAAACCCGCCCAGCACGGGCTCGAAGCTAATTGTGATTGGTCCAGCCGAATTTCCAGCCAGTCTCTCACAACGGGCTCACGCCTGTCTCTCTATTTGCAATACTCTCTTGTTGTCAAGCGCCAGTGCGGATTTTTGAGTAACTGATAAATCGGGGAGGAGGGGGGCACATCCAGAGGGGAGACTGTTCCTCGAGACGAATTCAGCTGGTCTCTCTCCATGACGGATGTTCTCTCTCTCTCTCTCTGTTAAATTTTGTGAGAGTGTTCAGAGCCCGAAATGAGACTTTGATCTGCTGTGTTTGGTTGCGCATTCGATTACGATTAAATTTTTAAAAAAATCACTTCCTCCTTTCCCTTTCTAGTGCGTCTTTTTGAGCCACTTGTGCGAATGTAATGGGCCGTACCGCGGTGATAGTGTCACTATCAGCGAGGTACGGGTGGTCTCCTCTCTTTTCCCTCAAAGCGTAGGAAAATAATTTCGAATCATGACGAAATCTGAGTGTTTTCATGTTTAGAGTTTTCAATTTATATTTTTTTCTTTGTCGAAGACGAACGTTTCTAGACTGCGCAATAATGAGGGGTAGAAAATAGCCAGGAAAAGAAATTTGTGCGGTCTTCACGGGCCCATTTTCTTTCGATCCGTTCACTTTTTTTTGTGAAAAGTGAAAAATTTCAAAAGGCAATCACAAAAGTGTCGAAAGCCGAGCGCCTTCAATCAAGAAGGGAAAGAAGATACTTTCTGAGTGACCCATCACCCCTTGTCCTTTCTCTAACCCTCTCCATTTCGCCCACTCTCTCGCCCTGTCTGACACCGACGAGAGAGCGTGCGAACCAGAGAGACGGTAGAGTCTGTGTCCATTAGAACCCCACCCAACATGACTAATCGGGATCGTCGGAGGAGGAGTGAGGGGAACTGGTTTCGCGATTTCCCCCCTCTCCTCCCTCCTCCGCCCTCCTCCCCCCTCTCCTCCCTCCTCCGCCCTCCTCCACCCTCCTCTCCCCTCTCCTCCCCTCCTCCCCCCTCTCCTCCTCCCTCCTCCGCCCTCATCAATATCAGTATACCCGCGCTCCTGTGCAAACGGGGTGATTGAATCATCATTTTGCCCCCCTTGTTTTACTGTCGTCGTGTCCCCATAACTTGCGCCTATTAGAGCGATCTCTTCATTTCACGCGCACTGTCTCGCGACTCTAACCAGTGAGCTTTACTGTCGATCACAACTTGCTTTATACTGAGTTTCGGTGATTTCGGCCCCAAAGTGAGGGAGTTATTGACGTTTTTGAAACGCGCGTAACTACACGGACAGACGAAAAAGGAAAGGGTGGGGCTGCCTATTTGGAGCGCGGAGTGTTCCTCCTCCCTCCTTTCACTCTTCCCCTCTTTCGAGAGTAGTCATTTTCAGTGGGTGAGTTGCGCAAGAACATCTCGTGTCACTGTCTTTCTGATTAGAGTTGGAAATATGGGTAATGATCTCTTCATTGCTCACTCTCTCTCACCGGTCAGTGAGGCGAGAGAGCTTACGAAATGAATAGACGATTATCCGTATTTCGAACTCTATTGATGTTGTCAGACTGAAGAATTCGTCTCTTCATTCCGCCGGTTATCGCTGGTCGGAATACGAGACGTATTATTCATACTGATAATCCACGTTCTGGTCTTTATTGATGGTTCATCTGCGCATAATTGATGCCCATTGTGCGATTTCGCCCACGTAATGATGATATTCGCCCCCATAAAACGGGGAGAAATTGAGCGCCTGTCAACATCGTGCAAAGTGGGAGGGAACGCTACCCCGAGTGGAGGTAGGAAGTAGAGCTCGAAAAATGTTACCACCGTCTCTTCACACCCTCTAACCCGCTCGCTCGACGAGACAGGGTGTGAAATGGAGAGACGGCGGTATCTTTTCTCGAACCCTAGTATGAAGTGATAGTTCTCTCCTCTTTGGCTGAAAGGATGTTGATCAACTCTAGCTTCCGTTCTCTCTATCTCATTTCATAGGGGGAAGTGCCGCTGATAAGTAGGCCGAATGATCCATTGGACGTCCCAAACGGTGATCACAGATAGATGATAGGGTTATCAGAATGAAGAATCCGCCTTTTCATATTGACGATATAACGATGAGAGTGATATCCCTCCTGTGTAATTATGCCTATTCACCACTCTATTATGGAGAAATAGACCTCGTCAATAACGTGCAAATCAAATGCGTCCAATGATACGTAGGGCGAACGAGAGAGAGATCGAATTAAATCGAGAGAGAGGGGAGAGGAGTGAACGGGGAAATCTAGTGGGGATGGGGATGGATCATCTGTTTATTGTGTTCATTGCTCACATCGATTCAATGCGTACGCGCTTCCCTTTTCGCCGGGATTTCCCGTTATCTGTTTTTAAAAATACATGGTTATTTTGGATGAAGAAGAATGTGGTGCTAGGATGCAGTGAATTCACTGTCATCTTTCTCTTTAGGGTTTCCCGGGATTAGGGCTCGAAATGGGAAAATATGAACAAGCTAGTACCTGAAAAAAATATGGGACGGATTATCTGTTTATTGTGTTCATTGCAATCGCTCCCGCATCGATTTCGTGCGTACGCTTGCCTTTTTGCAGAGATTTCATGGTTTCATGGTGAAATTGAACCCCTGGTAGCATGCTTCACTCTTGATCCGTGGATGAAACATATTCGGTGTTCGTTCTCCATCCCCTCTCATTTTTCGACACTGTGCAAGGTGTTGAGAATGAGAAAGAATGCCACCTGGTTCTAGGAGCTTGTGTAGTGAATTCTCTGTTATCTTTTACTTACGGGTTGCGAGGGATTAAGTCGCGAAAGGGAGGAGATAGAATGTTGAACCTGCGGCTAAAAGTCGTGCATTCTTCCTTATCTATCGTCTTTCGTTTTCGGCAGAACTTCTGTTGCAAGGGAGGGGTGTTGGGAACAGTAGGCATTTCAAGAAGCGTGCTCTCTTTATTATGCGTGCTCTCTAAACGCGTAGTGATCGAAAGCGATATGTGGACAGGATGTTTCCAGGGGCCATTTCGGAAGCGATCAAAGCTTTGAAGTTGTTGTTTTCGCGTTACGGGACTTTACCATGGGTTGTAGGGTCGAGTGATAGCTTTGCGGATGCAAATCGTTTTTATATACCAAAACCAGCTATCTCGTTTGCGTTTCTAGCCATCGCTTGAATTTTTCAATTTACCCACTCAGTTTCACAACATCTTGCTCTCAAGTTATTTCTCCATGCCAGCATTTCGCCATACAATTCCGAGCGTGCGCGTGTGCTATTTGGCTTACTGCTTGTCGTTTGTTTACCCGCGGATCATTCCCGAGCACTTATGCTCTTTTTTCTCTGCGCTATCCTCGATCTCTCAATTTCGCATTGTCTCTCGCCTTTTTGTTTCTCTGCACTCTCTCAATTTTCCCTTCAATCTCGCTTCCTCTAACCTAATCGGATGCGGGGTGATTTCTCCCCGAGAAAGAATGACTGTGCCAATCGGGCGCAAAAACAGAAGAGGCGGGGAGGCTTATGGGCTTACTGAGCCGGTGAAGAACTCGTATCTTCCTTCTCCACACTATCTCGTCATTCTAACCGCTTAGAGAGTGCGAGGAAGGAAGAGGCGCAGACTTACTGATTGCGGAAAAAGTTCAACCAGTATACGCAATCATCAGTACAGTCACTGGGAAAGTCGCACTCTCTCGATTTACCATACAATGTCGCTCTCTGCTTTCTCTGCGCTCTCCCACTTTCTCGTTGTCTCTCTTTGTCTCTAATCTTTCCGCCCACCTTCCCAATCACCGAAGAGGAAACCCTTCTTCTAAGCGCCTCTTTTTTGTCCTCAAAATGAATCAGCACACGCAATTATGAGCACTTTCCATTGAGGGTTAAGAAGTTTCGAGAGAAGGGTTGACGTGGATAGTTTGGGTTTTTCAGTTTAGAACATTCTAGAAGCAATCGCTTTCGTGTGTGAATTGCTATCTGTCAGCGCGATCCATTTTTTCTTATTAAAATTTAATTATCAATAAACTAATTAATAAATTCCAGAAATGTCTCAAGAATACATCAAACAGGTCACTGTTACGGGCGACCTCAGCAGTCTGGCGAGGAATGTGAGTTATTTCTCTACAACCGTTAAAGCTAGGGGCCACAAGCTCCGCCCACTTTGGTGTGACACGATTTCGCCCAAAAGCGAGACAGGGAGGGCACAAGGTTCATTCTCAACCAAATCTCTCGTTCTCAACTGCTATGGATAGCTACTGTGGTACTCTATCGATTGAGCACTGCCCAAAATGTGCACAGCATCACTAATTAGATAAAATTGGCATATAAAAGAAGGGAATAGGTAGTTTTGACGGGTTGCAGTGTGAAAGTTTTGTTTGGGCAGTAATTTTCTGACTAATTACCATATTTTAGGATTTTTAGAGAAAAAATTAGAATTTTAGCATTTTTCCCTGGCTTGTGCCCTCTTGATTTGTGCGAGCGGGGGGAGGCGAGCGAGAGGGCGGGGGGAGCGAGAGAGACACACGCAAATTAGGCTCCGCCCCTTTCCCTCTCGTCTCGCCTTTCCCTCCTCTCCCCCAGTGAGTTGCGCGCGTACTTCTTGTGCTCTAGCGCGGCTCAGCGACAAGATATCGACAAACGGTAAAAAGCATGATGTTATTGGGTCCATGGGGAATTGTTGGAACATACTTTTGACCCCATTGTGTAAAATCGGCTATCTGCGTTGTGGCCCCTAGTTAAAGCATCAAAAAGCTTTGATCCAACACAGAGCGTTTTATAGGATACCATTGAAACATAATTGATTTTCGAACCTTATTTTTCTCAACTCGTTTCTTGAACATCGTAGAAGCCAATTCCGTTTTATTGAGATTGACAATAGGGACCACCACGTGATATGCAAATCACATATTCATGCCCCATGAAGTAACTCAGGTTGTTAACCAGGCGTATAGAATCATTTTTTGTGAAGGGACTACCCACTAAAAGCTAATAGTTTACGAGAAAATCGCGACTTCATGAAAACATGATTTTCAAAAACGAGAGACAAAAATCTTTGAAACCTGCTAACTTAAGTTTGAGGAAAGGGCCGCGACTTTTGAAAGCTTCCAGCGATAGACATAGGTTATGGACATAACATATCCAAAAATTAGCCAATTCTATAGTCTCCCGCGTTTTTTATATGAGATCAAAGATCAAACTCAAACTCAAACTTTGACTCTATGTAAATTGGCTAATTTTCGGATATGACATGCTTGTAACATTAGTCTATCACTGGAAAGTGTCAAAAGTTGCGGCCCTCTCCTGTGAACGAAATTAGAGCGCTTAAAACACATTATTTAAATTTTGTGACGTCATTTTTGAGATTCTTTTGTTTATAACAAGCGCGGGAGACTATAGAATTTGCTAATTTTCTCAGCAAAGTTTGTTAACATGATGTACTAAACACCTGTGAAATCAGAATCCGCGGCCTTTCCCTCCCCTTTGCACAAATTAGCATACCACGAGCGCACAAATGTAAAAATGGATGGTGATCTCTAGATTGACAATGAATTTCCCATTTCGCCGACACGCCAGCGCTAAATGTTTTGCATACATTGAACCTATCGACCAGCACAAGCAATGTAATGAATAAAGGAATGGAAAAATAAAAATGTACTATATTGCAGGTGACCGACATGCCAGCGTGGTGCGAGGAAGTAGCCAAGGAGATCTGGGAGCAGAAGCCGGAGCTGGGCGTGCTGCATGTGCAGGTGAGGGTTGCTGCAGCTGCTGCAAAGTTGTAGCTGCAGCAAGATATCAAGTGTAAGGCTGCAACAGCTGCTGCAGGGGCTGCAGAAGTTGTGGCTGCAGCAACTAATCATTTGCTGCTGTAGAGTATGCATGCGATTCGGGGACAACAGATAGCGATTGAAAGTCGAACGAGGGATGAATTGATGCACGAAAATCAATTCATCCCTCGTTTGCCCCATATCGACCCTACCGTATAATTCTCGAGTGTTGAATAAAGATAAAAATAAAGATAAAATGGCATTTTTTCTACAGGGCCTGCACATCGCTGAGGACCCGTACGCGTTTGCTGAGGAGATCCTGAGAAGGTTAATGTTATTCATGTTTATTATGGAAATTGTTTCTAATCGACGCCAGAGAAGGATGCAATAACTATAACTGCCAGCCCTCGTTTAGTAGAATTAGTGAAACGTATTTAATTTTATTTCAAAATTTGCACACTGACTTATGTTAGCAATCAGAGATTTTTATTAAAAATTCAGAATCGCCCGTCACCCCAAGATCACGGAGCACTTTGAGGGCTCGCGCGCATTCTTTGACACCAAGATTACGGTACTATTTAAAAGAGCATATTTTGTGCCCCAATTTTCAAAATTGCTTACAAAGAACGTTAGAGAATGGCGAAATGAGAGAGTCAGATTAGAGATCACCATCCATTTTTACATTTGTGCGCTCGTGGTATGCTAATTTGTGCAAAGGGGAGGGAAAGGCCGCGGATTCTGATTTCACAGGTGTTTAGTACATCATGTTAACAAACTTTGCTGAGAAAATTAGCAAATTCTATAGTCTCCCGCGCTTGTTATAAACAAAAGAATCTCAAAAATGACGTCACAAAATTTAAATAATGTGTTTTAAGCGCTCTAATTTCGTTCACAGGAGAGGGCCGCAACTTTTGACACTTTCCAGTGATAGACTAATGTTACAAGCATGTCATATCCGAAAATTAGCCAATTCCATAGTCTCCCGCGAAATTTACATAGAGTCAAAGTTTGAGTTTGAGTTTGATCTTTGATCTCATATAAAAAACGCGGGAGACTATAGAATTGGCTAATTTTTGGATATGTTATGTCCATAACCTATGTCTATCGCTGGAAGCTTTCAAAAGTCGCGGCCCTTTCCTCAAACTTAAGTTAGCAGGTTTCAAAGATTTTTGTCTCTCGTTTTTGAAAATCATGTTTTCATGAAGTCGCGATTTTCTCGTAAACTATTAGCTTTTAGTGGGTAGTCCCTTCACAAAAAATGATTCTATACGCCTGGTTAACAACCTGAGTTACTTCATGGGGCATGAATATGTGATTTGCATATCACGTGGTGGTCCCTAGAGTCAGATCATAAAATCACTATTTCAGGGTCTCGGATCGCTGTTTCTGTTCAGAAACGTGGACACGGTGAACTACTTTGACCGGTGAGTTTTTCTAGGATTACGGTAGACACACGACCTATCGCGATGGGTAACATGGAGACGTCATCTGACGAAGCAGTGTCCGAGCTTTGTGATGTCCGATACAACAACGAAAAATATTGGCCAAATGTGTTTCACCATTCACTCAAGAGGGTTTCG
The DNA here is from genome assembly GCA_911812115.1 of Pristionchus exspectatus. Classification (NCBI taxonomy): domain Eukaryota; kingdom Metazoa; phylum Nematoda; class Chromadorea; order Rhabditida; family Neodiplogasteridae; genus Pristionchus; species Pristionchus exspectatus. The sequence goes on along the minus strand of OU461582.1, from coordinate 32,763,522 downwards.
AAACGAGTAGAATCGATGCCATCGCGAATCTGATTATCGAAAAAAATCCATTCCAGCTTCTCCAACACCGGCTACATCCCGGTGCGTCGCGGCGACGCTCACATCATTGGCAGGTATGATTGATTGACGCGGTTGTTGTGAGCTGACGCGGTCGATGCGCAATGCATTATTGGACTAGAAAGGACCATAGTGTCAGATAGGGGGGATGTTTTGTTGCTAAGCGATTTGAATTTGACGGAAAAACTGTCGGTTGGAGAGCAGGCAAAAGTTGTTTACGGGCAAGGATCTTGGCACCATTGCGGTGCGCAGACGCACTTCAAGCGTAATGCAAATTCTGACAGGGACGAGGCGGACGGGTACATCGGGCAGCCGTTCGAGCGCGAGCCGTCCAACAACCACTCGATGGGCGAGCGCGTCCGAGACTTCTTCGTGAGTTTACTGGCGCAGTCGTGGTGTTGACGCGATTGAGGCGCAGTGGAAAAAATCACTTTTAGAGACACGACGGCAGTCGCGATCTGGACAATCAGCGCGCTGGATGGTTGCTGGCGCGTTTCCGATTCCACGGTGAGAAGTAACTCCTGTTGATGAAAATGTCCAAATCAGATGAAAAAATAGCCGTTTAAATTTTTTTCCACTAGAAGCCTACAAATCACTGTCTTCAAGCTATCAGCACTGACTTTTTAGGACTCTCTGAAACTCACTTGAGTGTGAATTCGCAGACGCGCTTAATGTGCTGACGCCCTTGAGGCGCAGTGCAAATTTGCCCGATTTCAGGCAAGGAGATGACGTTCATCAACCTCAACCTGCACTCTGTTCCCTTCGAGGACGTCAACGAGATCGTCTCTCAGGTTGGCCAATTTTCGAAATACTCTCCTCGTTTTGCACACTCTCTCGCCTTCTCTGACTCCCTTCTTTCTCTGCGCTCTCTCCACTTAACATGCTCTCTCGCAGCCCAACGTCACCAAGGCGGCCGCGAAGCGACAGCGCCAGATCGACGCCCTGCTGCACGAGTGAGTTGACGCGCTTCAGGCGCTGTGCATTTTTGACACGGGAGATGGGATTTTCGATGTTGACCCGCGCGTGGTGTTGACGCGCTTGCGGCGCAATGCAAATTTCGACTGCAGGCTGGATTCGGAGGGCCTGCGGGACGACGCGATCATCGTCGCTGGCGCGTTCAATGCGCAGCTGCACGAGACGAGACTGCTGAATGTGAGTGGGGAGAATCGGGAAAAAACGATTCGACATATTTCTACAAGTTATCTTATTTCTAAATGTCATGCTGGTCCGTAGAATAACACCAAAACTAGATAACTTGTCAAAATTAAGTTGGCAGAAACCAAAAACTCTCGCAGAGTTGCAAAATCGATAGGTAATAGAGACTGTTTCAAATACGTTTCAGCGGTCTTCCTTAGACGAATCCTCATAAATGGGGTAGTGTGATCTCGATGTGTGCCTGAAAAAAATTTGTAACGAACTGGACCTATCATTCAGTCACTAGTAGATGGGAGAGGTCGATATTAAATTAATTAATATTATTAATTATCGCAGGACCTCTCATCTACCCAACGAACCTCCGTGCACTCTCGCACGGACGACAGAGGGAATGTGGACCAGATCGAGCAGACGGACAGGCATGGACAGGTACTGTTGAGGGCATAGGGGTGGTAGCCGAGGCTAGGGTTAACCGTTCGGAAATCGGAAAGGCCGAAACTCAACTGGCAAAGTCACTCTCTTTCCGGAATGAGAGTCGAACAATGGACTTTCCGAAACTCTTCCGAAACTATTCCTTTGTCCGAAACTCCATTGTCCATTGTTCGACTCTCATTCCGGAAAGAGAGTGACTTTGCCAGTTGAGTTTCGGCCTTTCCGATTTCCGAACGGTTAACCCTAGCCGAGGCGTGTTTGATAATCATCACATAGGTATAGACTAGTGAGAAACGATCAAAGATCATGGCGTGGCGCGATAATTGTAATGCAGTATCTAGCATACTTTTAGGTTAAAGCCCAGGGTTCACAAAGTTGAAGATCAAAGAACAAAGATAATTCTTTTCAGAAGACCGTAACCGTAGAGGAGCACCGCTTCGATCTGCACTCAATTCATGATTGGTTCTTCCGCCTCGGACGTGGACAGATGGTCAAGAAGTACAACGGGGAACTGGCTCAGGTTTGATCTTTGGTCTTTGATCTTAATGGTTTCGTGAATGATCTTTGATCTCTTCAGGTCGCCTTCCAAGGCCGCTTGCTCGAGGAAAGCGTCTTCTTCCAGGTTTGATCTTTGATCTTTGATCTCTGATGAGTTCCGTTTTTCTTCCTTTACTTCTTTCCAGAAGCGTTATCGTATCCAACGTTGAACATTGTATCCTTTCAGCCCTCCCGGCACTACGGCATCAACAAATCGAACGGAAAGGAGGAATTCCTGCGGCATCTCTGTCCTGCTTGGGGCGACAGAGTGTTGTACAATGAGCGGATGAGCGACCTGTTCAGACACGTAAGAGGCTCTTTATTGGTCCATTTACGGCCTTTTCTAGATTGTAAGGTATGCCAAGGAAAAAAGTAGGCAGCGTTTGTCCCGCCTGGGGCGACAGAGTACAATGAGCGAATGAGCGACCTGTTCAGACCTGTTCAGACACACGTCAAAAGTGAGGTAGACTTCGAAGCTCAAATATACTTTACTTATACTAAAAATTATACTACCGTACTCCAACCCAAAAATCCAATGTTCTGCTCAGGACTCGTTCTGCGCCTCCGGTCTCTACTACGGTATCGTGGGCGAGCATCGACCGATCGGCGAGGTCAAGCCCGTCTCCCTCCATGCTACAATCTGCCTGAAATAGGGAATCTGACCCGCCGAACTACCGTAACCTTCCCCCGTAAAGCTACCGTAATCCGTCCGTAGCCTGTATATCGATTTTCGTATCTCGCTACCAACTGCCTGAAATAGGGGATTTGGCCCAGTGAACTACCGTAATCCTCGAAAACTTTTTTAGTCTTCTACTGTAGTCTTTGCTCTTCGATGCATCCCATTTAGTACTACCGTAATTCGTAACCTGCCCTGCACAACTACCGTGAAAACCCACCATATCCAATTCGCTAGTCGTACCGTGCTTTTAATTCTGATTGTATGTGTGTTCTACCGTATCCCAAGTGCCGCTAGTGTGTGTGTGCTACCGTAATCGTTCCGGATATCGATTTTTTCCGTGTCCGCGTTCAAAACGCGAATTTCTTCAGTGCTTCTCTTTCGTCCGACCGAGATAAACCATTCCGAACAAATGTCATTGCTGAATCTGTTCTAATATAATAAAATACAATAAAAGTGCCTAAGAATTGATAACACTATTTCGACTTAACGATATTTTTTGATTATTGTATGCAAAACGAAATCGAGAGTCCGCATTGCATAGAGAGACGGCCAAATCCACTAATCCTTCTTCCCTCTTCTCTCTCCTCCTCTTATTCTCCCCTCTTCCCCCGACGTCGAGTGGTCGACAACGATAATGCGGTATATTTTTATTTGTTTTTTTAAAGGATATTGTATCTGCCCTCCCGTACCTGAGCGTTACCGTACTCATAATCGATGAATAGCATGAGCTCTTCTGGCCGCAATAACAATCTAGACCGAGAACTACTACAGTATATCGATCGATGCCGTACCTTCACCTACCGTATCCATTATCGACTTTTCCAGTCCCACCTACCATTCGGAGCCCGTGTGGCTGCTCGGTGGCACGCTGCGAGCGCGACGCCACGCCCAGGTAGCGAAAGCGTCGAAACGGAGAGACGATGTAAGATTGATCTTTGATCTTTGACCTTTGATCTTTGATCTCTGATCTCTGATCTTTGATCTCTGCAGCACGTCGACCTCATCCTCCGTCTCAAGGTGCTCTTCGAGCTGAAGACGCCCGAGAGCTGGAGGTAACTCGAGCAGAGGGTCGCAGCGACTAATTTCAGATTTTCTATTGAAATTGAGCACTATCCGTGATCTCTTGCAGAGAGTCGCTGGCGGCTAACATCACGTCGCTCACGGCCCGCTGCCAGCAGTGGGAGGCGCCGCGCTGGATGCCGTTCCGGGTGAGTTGTTGTTGTTGTTATTGTTATTGTTTTGATGTTATTGTTATTGTTTTGATGTTATTGTTTTTCTACAGGCCGTCAACTGGATCATCAACACGTACTGGGCGCACCTGCCCGTCGAGCGCAATCCCAAGTACGGTATCTTGAGTATCGTATCCCGGATCGATTGGCTGTCCTCGGGGTTAACTACGCTGGATGCAGCTACCGTAATCTCCCGCCTGCAGTATACCACAAGCAACCGTAATTCCCTACAGTATACCATAATCTATCGTACTGTATACCACAAGCTACCGTACTCCTAGCTACTACCGTAATCCATTTCAGGGTCCGCTACTCGCTGCTCCGTCTCGGCGCACGACTGCTCACACGACCGCCGTTTGCCTACAGGTATACGGTAGGCGCACGCTCCGGTCATCGCAAACTGATTTAATAAATCGTAATGCAATCAGTATGCATACATACCGGATTCGGTTATCGCACACTGATTTCATTTTCAAGGATACTATAGCCAGAAATGGGCCATGAAATAGCTTTTCGATTACAATTGGGCTTAGATAACCTTGCCAGTTTCCCGGCTGGCTTGTCGATCAATCATTTTTCAGCGGGCTCATGAAAGACAGCGTCGCGATCAATGGCATGCTCGACGTGCTGGAGCAAGAGGTTTGGAATACGGAAGATCAAAGATCAGAGTTCAAAGATCAAAGATCAAACTACAGACTCTATCGATGAAGGAGCGCGAGCGCGCCTTCGGCCTGCTGCACGAGATTCTGATCTGGAACGACGAAGAGGCGTCGGTGAGAGATCAAAGATCAAATATTAGAGATCAAAAATCAAAGATCAAAGATTGGAGATCAGAGATCAAAGATCAGAGATCATAGACCAGAGATCATAGATCAATTCAGTGCGCCGGTCGACTCGTCCATCTCTGTCTGAGAATGATTGAGCAGCACTGCACGACGTCGGAGTACTCGGGTGAGTTTGGAGATCAAAGATCAAAGATCAGAGATCAAAAATTAAAGATCAAAGACCAAACTGCAATGTTCAGTCTGTGCGATGCGTCGTCTCGCCAACTGCATGCGCTACGGAGTGATGGAGAGGGTTCGTTGCAGTATCCCTGCCGTATCCAGGATACAGAGACCCCTTATGACGATGAACACGCTCTAGTACCGTACATGATTAGATACAGTTAATACCTAAGGATGACCTTAGATTGCTTAAGGTCCCCTCCTTAGTCCTTAGTTCCTACCTTCAGTTCCCCTCCCCGCTCGTCTCCACCATCATCGATCATGAGCACGCCCTACCGTACATCTTCGAGGGCATCCGCTGCGCCGTGGGCAGACTGCATCGGTGAGTGTGGATAATATTTGATCTTTGATCCTTGGTCTCTGATCTCTGATTTGGGTTGGCATTTTGTGTCCCAAATAACCGCCCTCCTTTTGAGTTTTCGCGGACATAAAGCAGTTATGTAAATGACGATGATGACGACGCGGGCAACGAAGCGCTAAGGTCAAAGATCAAAGATCATCCCACATCTCAGATCGCTCTCCTACCTGCTGTCGGACGTTCTCGAAGCGGCGTCTCCGGAGGACCGCGTGACACTGGTGACGCGCCACTACACTCAGCTGCGACAGGCATTCGTGAGTTGTGATCTTTGGTCTTTGATCTTTGGTCTTTGATCTTTGGTCTCTGATCTTTGATCTCTTCAGCACCTGATGAACGGACGGGATCTCGTAAGCTTCATGGCGTATCCGGAGTTTGCCGGCATTGTCGTGACGGTGAGTGAGGGGAAGTATGGAGAACAAAGATCAAGAATCAAAGATCATTATATCTACCTTCCTTCTGGGAAAGTCTTGACATCAGGGCGCATTGAGATTCTTCTCAAATTTAGCTAGAACCTCAATGCGCCATCATGTCCATCATTTCCCGTGTGATCTCTGATCTTTGATCTCTAATCTCTGATCTTTCATCTCGCAGACGCCCTCGCTGCTCCGTCTCATCTACTTGCGCGCGCGACACGACTGCCGAGTGCACGAGGACGACTGCTGGCGCAAGTTCGAGTATGACGACTGTGAGTTGCAATTTTATGGGCCTGGTTCGACTCTTGCCCATCGCAACCAATCTTTTGCTGATTGACATGCTGTGATTAGGAGAGATAGGGTTAGCCGTTAGGACTGTCGCACGCACGAGGACGTATGACCACTGTGAGTGAGGGATTAGAGATCAGAGATCAGAGATCAAAGATCATCACACGCACTTCCTGGCTCTCCTCTTAAACCTAATTTCTCTTCACTATGTCCGGAGAAAGAGGACTAGGAGTGGAGAGAAGTTTGTGAACCGATGAAATGATACATTTCGAGATTTTAAGTGAACGTGTGGTAAACGTTACGAAGAAGTCTTGCTCGCCCACGGGAGACGAAAGTACCTTGATGCCATTACCTTCACAGACTGCCAGACGGCGACGCTCGTGATGGACAGCGCGCTCGCAGACGACAAGCGACTACAGGAGATACTCGGATACGGTAAGGGAGGACGGGGGTACGGTAGATTACGGTAGAATAGGGGAAGGTCCTGGAGAAGATATACTGAATGTGTGATGGGGCACGGTATTCTGAGTTGCCGTTGGATTGAGAGTTACTGTTGGAGTGTCAGGGTTCAGTATCGGTGTGACTATTCGTTGTGAATGAAAAGAGGGAACAAAGATCAAGTCAAAGATCACCTTGCAGGGTACCTTTCGGTGGCGGGCCATTTCGCGTCGGGCCGCTTCGACATGGACTCGCGTCGCACGGAGACCTTCAGACGGTGAGAGATCAAAGATCAAAGATTAAGGATTAAGGATCAGCCCGAACCTCTCATTTGGCTGATCCTTGTTATTTTTCTGGTGACGGCCAACAATTTTGACAGCCGTACTTATGGCAAAGATCAAAGATCAAAGATCAATCTCAGAATCCTGGCGGCGCATCCCGAGTGGCGTCGTCGCTTCAAGCAGATGACGTGCCACGGCGTCGAGGGCAATCTGACGGCCGATCTAGGGAGAACCATCCCCGATAAGTGGGTTGTTGTTGTTATTGTTGTTGTTGTTTTTCGATCTAGTCGCTTTATTAGAGGGGTACGAGAATTCTAGAAGGTGAAAAGGTGGTGGTCAGGTGATGGAAGGACGTTAGAGATCAGTTGTTATGGTTATTTTTCCATTGCAGGAAGCTGCGCCCGGGCATTTACTACATTTGGGAGGAGGGCTATTACTCGGATCTCTGAGCAAGAGATTCACCGTACTCGACACAAAGAAGATACTCGCGAACGGATAAACTCGGCCAAAACTCGCGAAAACTGATAAACGAATTGCGAAAAGTGATTGTTGAGACTCACTCAACTTAAGAGGGATTCTTTATTCTCTCTAATAGTCCTCGTAGAAAATAAATAATGTCCTGCGGCGATCACATCAATAATTATTTTTTTTCTAGAAACTTCGAACAAGACAGTTTTATCGATCGCACTTGTTCTTCTGGAACACAAACAAGTTCTAGTGCTGAACATATAGTAGCACTGAAGAGAGCATTGATCCCGAAATTTAATGCAATGATTCTTCCGATCATGATCATGATATTTGCTCAAACTATTTTGTCCACATTCCACACACACATTATGACAACACGCAACATGATGTTCAACGATCACACATTTATCGACGGGGATACAATCGGGAGTGACGTCGCGTTTTCTACCCTAGATTCTTCAATTGAAGGGGAGGTGCGGCTGCAATTGATCGATTATTATCGATTTTTTGTCCTTTGATCTTTGTGGGATTCTCCAGACAAATTTCTCATTCCGTATGAGTTCGTCAAACAAAGCAGAGCATGCGGAATGAAGAGCATTTGCTATCCAGGCTTAGACGCGGTTGTGGTGCTAACGCGCTTGAGGCTCAGTGCAAATTTGTCCACTTTTACCTCTCTCCTCATCAGCCGATCGTTCCGCACAGCTTGACGCCCGACGAGGCCACCTCGTCGGAGGAGGAGGAGGACAACTGAAAGGGAGGAGAGAGGTGATGTCTGACTCTCTCGATTTCGCGTGCTCTCTCGCTTCGTCTAACCGGCGAGAAAAAGGCTATCTGGCTCTCTCGCTTTCTCTAGCATGTGGATTGGAGAGAACCAGGTTACGCGCATTGATTTCGCTTGAAGAATATGGTAGGGGTACTGTAGATACGAGGGCAATAAGGAAGGACTACTGTAGGTTGGAGTATTGTAGATATGACTACTGTAGGTAGGAGTACAGTAGAAAGGTGTACTGTAGGTAGAAAAGAATACTGTACGGTCATTCCTTGAGATACAGTAATCCTCCTGCTCAATCGATACCTTGTAGATCTGCTCGAGGTTGACGATGGGACGGACCTGCAATCGATCGATATGTGGATTACGGTAGTCCCGACGGCTACAGTACCCCTACAGTGGCGGAGTCATAGATTCAGCAGGTTACGGTAATCTAGAGGAAAGGAGTAGGGTGCGGTACGGTAGAATACGGTAGCCGCTACGGTCACTTGTTCGATAGAGATTCAGTAGAACATGCGTTAGGTTGTCGAAGGATCGGGACATTAGTGATGGTTCAGGATACGGTAGTTCACCCGGGTACGGTAGCTTACGGTAGGGCTCCCAAACTCACTCTTGCGGGCTCCATAGTTGACGAGCGAAGCGAGAAGGAAGGAGGAGGGAACCACTCGGGACGAGGGCAAGGAGAGGGAATGAGGAGTGAAAGGGAGGAATCTGTTTTCGACTTTTCCCTCTCTTCAATTTGCTTACTCTCTCTCTGTTGTTCTGCCCGGTGAGATAGTGCGCAGAGTGGAGAGACGGTGTGGAATAAGAAAATGAGAAAGAGTTGTGTTGTTGTTCTCACATTGTATTTCTGCAGGCGCTTCTCTATCGTCTTCCTACCGTACTCTGGATCGACTATCATATCATTAATCACACCTTTATCAGTATTCTATACATTTTTTGACCACATTACTCGCGTTACACTGTGCTCAACACCAGAACCAATTGAAATAAATCACACTTTATCATTTACATTAGCCCGTATCAGCATGCTACACATACAAAACAATGAGATCAACAGATGAAATAACAACAATTTACGATATCATTCTACAGTGCCTCAATCGGCTAGAAATCAGAGCAATATAACTCACGCTCTCTCCATTCCACATAATCTCTCTCGGGTCAGGCAGAACTAGAGACTGTGCAGAATGAAGAGACTCTTTCATTCAAAATCAACAAGCAACAACAATAGTCGATGACCTACCGTATTCTACAGTATCCCTTCCTCCCCACAACATCAATCGATATCCTACCGTACCCACCCTCACTCCTCAATCTCCTCCTTCACTTGTCTCTCTTCCAGCCCTGCCATCGGATCCCTTCTCACTTCCCGTGTCTCCGTGCCATCATCCTCTTCCGTCTTCTCCTTCTTCATCTGCAATGTGAGAATAGTGATGACGTCATCGACACCACCGTAATCACGATTATCTACCGTGCCTATGTTCTCTCTGCCGTCAATGCCCGCCTAATAAACCGTACTAGAATCAGCCGTAGTTATTCGTAAGCACGTTCATATATCGCATCCTTCTTCCCTTGACATATCGTATCCCCAATCAACCTACCTTGGGTTCCTCATCCTCGCCTCCCCTCCTCCCGTCCATCTCTCGCTTCTTCCGCAGCAAGATCTGGTAGTAGCTCTCCTGCGAATTTGATTTATTGATTTATCAATTTATTGAGATTCGAAAATAAGTCAAATCATAACCCCCGCTTTTAGCTCAAATAGTGTTTTGCTGTTAGACAGAACCCGCCAGGAAGATTAATGAACCTCACAACCAAAACCAGGATATTGAGACTCTGAAACGCCGAATCGACAACATGCAAGTCAAAATGATATTTTCTAACATTAAGGTGCTATCAATTGATAATACTGATTTCTTGTTAATATGGCGGTAACAATGTATTAGCGAACCTCGCTGTCGAACCCAGAATATTGAGATTGTGGAACTCCGATTTCACGGGAAATATTTCAAATGCCGAATAGCAACACCGCGCCTTCTCGGCCCTCTACATGTTCTCAAATTTCACTTCAATCCCATCGGAAGAAAAAAGGATCACTTTAGCCAGAATAACTGCTAATCTCCCTTAATCCCCCCCCCCCTCCATCCGACCTTTGGTTTCTCCCTCTTCTTCTCCTCCCGTCTCCGCTCCTCCTCCTCCTGCTCCAGTTGCTCGCGCGACTTGGGCGCCATCGGGTCGAATGCCTGCAGGATAAATGTTAATTTTAAATAGATGTAATGGCTAAAATTGCGGCATCGCTCATTACCAACGGTATATTTTTTTTTTCTTTTTTCACCTGTACAAAAGCATTTCACCGAAAGGAAGTGTTTATTCGAGAAATGAACGCAACGCGAAACCCAAATTTGCAGCGTCGATCCCCATCGAATAATTTCCTTTTGCGTTTTTAAGCGACACAGTGACACGATGATCAATATTTTTCGTAACTTTCGACCCATGACGTGCCAGTGAAACTCAAATTGCGCAGAACCGTCAAATCTTGATTATATTTGTTTGTCTTTGCACACCAACCACACTTTCGAGCACTTTATGCCGCATCCTATTATCGTATCCCATCCCTTCCTCCCCACTCCTTTTCTCCCACCCCTACTCACCATAGCCTCCACCATGGCCTCCTGCTCCCTGTCCGCATTCATCTCCTCCTCATCTTCATCGGACGAGACCTCCACGTCTTCCGGGACCTGGAACGGGGTCAATGATCAAAGATTAAAGATCAACCGGAATTGCATAGCTCAGCCACAAATATCAGAGAGCATACGCACTGAATCGCTCTCGAGCCAAAAGGAAGAACAAAGTCCAAGGATCACGGACTAAAGATCAAAGCAAAAAAGCAAGAGCAAAAGGAAGGATCAAAGATCAAACACCAAAGATCTCACCTCTCCATCCGGCGTGATGAATGCGACGCCCTCCAGCCGCTTCGGCGGATCCACCAGACGACGCAGACTGGAATATTACTAAGAGACTATAATTTTTTTGTGTCTGTCTGTCCGTCCGTATGTGGGTATGTGGGTATGTATGTATGTATGTATGTCACGCTCTGGAAATTGCCCGAAATCGCCCTTTTCGCCCGTTTCCAAGCCTAAGTCCTTCAGCAAAAGTCTTGTAGTGATGATCCGAAAAAAATCAAAAATCAATTTCATCATCACTATGCAATATGACGAAATAGCTTACAACACCGTTTTTCGCGCCGTTCTCGCCGAAAACTCAACCAAATAGATCGTGCTCGGCATCAAACTACTCGCAATTGAAAACTCGATAATCAATTTCATCATCACTATGCAATATTGCGTAATTATGATGCAATAACTCGTTTTTTGCATTGTTTTCGCCTGAAACTTAACCAAATCAATTTTTTTTTCATTTTTATTATTACGTCATCAATCGATACCGTAACCCGATTACAGTATCCCAAAAGGTTCGGCGGGTCAGATTTAGTTCGCTGGGTCAGATTTATGACTTTCGTCATAAATCGATACCGTAACCCGAATACAGTGTCCCCAAAGGTTCGGTGGGTCAGATTAAGTTCACTGGGTCAGATTTCTGACTTTCGTCATAAATCGATACCGTAACCCGATTACAGTATCCCAAAAGGTTCGGCGGGTCAGATTTAGTACGCTGGGTCAGATTTATGACTTTCGTCATAAATCGATACCGTAACCCCAAAAGGTTCGACGGGCCAGACCCGGCGACATTAGCTAGCGAGCGCAGCGAGCCTGCGAGTCCCTGGCGGAAGGCTCGTGGGGCTGAGGGCGAGCCGAAAAAAGATGGGATGGGGCCACGCAGTGGCCCCATCCCATCTTTTTTCGGATCGCCCGAGGCCCCACGAGCCTTTCGCCAGGGACGATGCCAACTCGGTCCGCGACTGTGAATATTTTACCTACCAATGTAGCCCACTAGCCCAAACGTAGTTCACTGGGTCTGATTTATGAGTTTTGTCGTAAATCAATACCGTATTACTTTTATATAATATTAACGTGATTCGCTTGATCAAAGTTAGTACGGTGGAACACATTCACGCTTGCGGAAGGCCTCACGAGTCGTCCGCAAGCGTTCGCACATGACTGGGATAAAACCTTAACACACAACCCGGCGACGCGAAGCGCTCGCAGAAGACTATCACAACCCGGCGTTGCGCACACGCTGGCGAGCGTAGCGAGCCTCATTGCAGCCGCAGGCTGCTTGCCACCCGCAGGGTCTAGCCGGGCGTAGCCCGGCTAGTTGATAAAATGTTTATTTAAATATTTAACTCATGCGTAGATACCGCCGAGTCGGCGCCGACCGACATGTACCATATATATGCTATTGTTGCGAATGTAGTCGAGAAATCCCCCTTGCGCCCCCCCCCAAAACCCTTGCGCTTGAGCTAGCGGTGAAACGCGCATGCGCTTATCTGAGCAAGGGGGGAATATTGCCAAGCACTTGCGCGTTTCAGCTACGTCATAAAAGCAAGAGTTCACTTATGGTTTTAATCAAAAGATGAAATGAAATAGTAATATCATTAATTTTACAACAATTTCACACATTCCCACTCTGCACATGTGCGCTTCAGCCTTGTCACTAGAGCAAAGTTGCACTTGCGATGCTGATAGTCTCTTGCCTTCCCGTACAACAAAAAATATAATGATAATATAAATAGTATAAATTATATTTTTTATGGGGGAAAATAATCACACACGCTATCCTTGCTGCGCCTCTCTCCATGATCATGCGCGCGAGTCGCGAGAGATTTTATGTGTACTACAAGCGCTCAAAAAAAGAAGCAGTAAACACTCACGCTATCCTTACTCCCCCCGATCGTGCGCGTTTTAGCAATATCATAATAGCAAGGTTTTCCTTTGGGTTTTGATAATATCGTCGACTATAGATACTTTTCTAAGGAACAATTAATAACAGTAATAATAAATAAATACTCACGCTATCCTCACTCCGCCTCCCTCCATGATCATGCGCGCGAGCCGGTCGATGTAGCGGATCTGCGAATTAGGATTATTTATATTATCATTTTTTAATTCGAAGACCCGAAGCTGACCCTAAAAGACTGATTTCAATTTTCGACCGCTTTGATGCAGCGGATCTGCGAATTGGGATCATTTTTATGGTCCTGACACGAAAGGAAATTTAATGTTTCACTAGTGGCCTGTATGAGGTCACACAATTCATTTGTCGTTGTAATCCCGTGACTGCAGAAATTGACTCGAAAAAAATATTTCGAATTCGTACGACGTCTCATCAGCCCCTCCCACCGTACTCCTTCCACTTTACCCTCCTTGCCAGCCCCCCCCCCTCCCCCTTATTCTATCCACTTGGAATTCAAAAACTAAAGATCAAAGATCAACTCCGTGATAGCAAGATAACTGACCAAATCCCTGCCCTCGTAATCCTTGCCCTTCAGCCGCCTCGCCAGCCCCCGCGCGAGCTCCCGCCGAATCTTCTGCACCGTCGAGAAGACCTGAATAAAATTAAAGTTGCTTCCACAATCAAGGCGATGTCACGAGTTGTCACGAGACAACCACGACTGGTGGGGTACACAGGTATGAGACCTGAATGTGCAGTGATTACTTAACTTTTATTAAATTACGGATTATTGACTGGGTTAGTATCCATAGAATAATTGTGCACAATAGTCGCTTTTTTATAATATTTGGCGTTATGACAGTATGGTAGTTTGAAAGAAATCTGGAGGAATGGATATTACAAAGCTTTCATGCGGTTGGCATACGGAGAAGAGTCGCGCGCGCGAAGCTCCGCCCCTTTGAAGCAACCTCCCCGCCTCCTTCTCTAACCCGTCGCGTGCAGCACTCATAATGTAGCGAAGAACTGCCAAAACTATCATGTAATTGGGGATGAAAGAACCTTGTCTTTCTGACGATTTGTCAATCACTCCCCACGGCAGTTCGATGCCCCCGCCCGTCCCCTGGTGGCCGCACCCGGACCGTTCCCCCCGGCTCCCCCGTGCAACCAAAAGGATTGGGACCATTTTGGCACGCCACCACCGCCGGACGTGGGGCAGCTCTTCCTAACCCGTCTAGACTAGTGCGCGCACTTTATTGAAGACTGCGTAGACAAGCTCCCTACGCCAAAGTGTTTCTGCTTCCTTAATTGAAGCACTGCTCAACCAATTCACCACACGATCACCAACTTAATCCAACAAAAAGAGGTCTTAACAACCCATTCACTGAGCATTATTCCAAACAGTATAGGCACCTCTCTCGCTTGCTCCTCCTCCTCTCTCTCTCTCTCTACCACGGCAATGACACCGCCTAACTTTTTCCCCGAGCCCCATTTTATGGCAAAACCAAGCTACTACTATCACAACTGAACTCTTTTACCTTTTTTTTGCCATTTTTACATATGTATGTCTCACCTCTCTCCCCTGCTCCTCCTCCTCGAACGAGATCTCCACCACGTCATCTACAGTCACCATGCGCCAGTCGCCCGCGATCACCTGAGCGAGGGAGAGGGAGATCAAAGATAAGAGATCAGAGATCAGAGATAATTTCCTGTTTGAGAATAGAACGTGCAATGATTCACTGGCAATATTTTGGACGAGATTGTCGAGCAAGAGTGCTAATAGGCACAATATTCCTACAACAATGAAACATCAAAGTTCCTCCTCGCACATCGCACAATACAACAAACGCAAATATACCGCAATCGTGAGTTCAAACAGCTGATTGCGTGGTTGATCCTAGCGCTTGCTTTAACCATTACTGATTGATTTACTATGATCTTTTTAAGGTAGTCGCTGGAATGATTGCTCAGCGGACTTGCAATCCTACTCAACAGTGAAGCATCAAAGCTCTTCTCCTATTTCCAAAATCCGAGATGCATCACTATTATCGACGCTCGTTCACAGAGCCCTCAAGTTGGAATAAGTTTTACAGTTCAGATTCCATCACTAAATCCTGGCCCCTGCTATAATAACGCTTTCGTTTGATTCACTGAATTTTTTTAAGCAATATGATGCTGTGGAAAAAGTCAGAGATGAGGAAAGAATTGAATTCCCGCAATTTTATATCTCGGCTCCCAGTGGTGCTAGGCACTTGAAATCTGGATTCTGGGGTGGTTTTTCAATTTCCACCCCAGAATCCCAATTTCAAGTCTCTACCTATACTGGGAGCTCAGATATGAAATTGCGGGAATTCAAATCTTTCCACTTCTCTTTGACTTTTTCCACAGCATCACTCGCGAAGATCATTCATAGGAACAATTCGTCCAATATCACTCACTAGTGAAACATCAAAGTTGCATATTACCAAAAACTAAAATCTGCTCTGATCATCCATTTTCTTTCGCAGATCACTGCGAGATCAAAGATCAAAAACCGCCCAAAGATCAAAGATCACTTAAAGATCAAAGATCACTCACCTTCTTCGCAAACACCATCGCGTAGAGCGCCGGCACCGGCATCACGTTCACGATGTACGGCTTCGTCGTCTCCAGCAGCAGCCCGAACACGGGAATCTGCAAAGTGGTGTGGTGTGTGGTGGAGGCGACGTTTGGGAAACGGCGCCGCCGATGCGGCACTATTATTATAAGGGCGAAAAAATTTTTACAGGAGATTTTCACGCTGTGTGGAGAGAGCGCACGGAACTGGGGAGTTCAGAGTTCCATGCGTACTTCTAATCACTGGCACTGTTTCAGCGTCAGTGATATTAGCGCTGAGAAAAACGCAACAATACCAACATCAAACCAAATGCTCGCATGTTCGTCATGTACTGAATTCACGAGTTATTTGAACTCTAACTCATGGCACTGCTGGGTTATATCCCCGCTAGACCGTTAGGCTGCGGGGCCCCGTAAGAGAAATTGGTAACTATTTGCGGAGCTCGCTAGAGAAACAGAATATTTTTGCGGAGCCCCCTAAGAGAACTTTTTTAGAAAATTGCGGAGCCTCCTGCCATCTAGCGGGTATTTGCCCACCAGTGACTCATGCGCAGCAAAATACTTGCACTAATGAAAGTGGAGCATCTCAACGCCTTCCTCAATCGCAATTCAATAATGTTTGGCTGGTTTCAAGCAGGGTTTGCTTCTATTTCTTCTAGTGCGTATTCGAGAAATTACAAAATAATTGAATACATTTCACCTGCTACTGTTTGCATTCGCAGATTCAACATTCTACAAAACCTGGATTTTGCAAGTTTCACTGGCCCTTCATATGGCGAGTGTGATTGTTTATTTTTCAGTGATAACTAGAAGTTCCATCTCACAAAAATTTACGTGAATTAGTTATGGGAGCGTACTCTTGTAGAATTAAAAGTTATGCTGTGTGGGATGTTGGCTTCACAGCATACCTGTGTCATGTATGTACTTGGCATTTTTTGCTGCCTATAAAAACGGGTAGTCGCAAATTTTTTCAACGGGTAGCCCACCTATTCCTCACAAAAACCGTCATATTCTGCACAAAAAGGTCAAAAAAGTCAAAATTTTCTTACTGGGAGCCGACTTTTTTTCTATTATCAGAACTTTTTTTACGGGTAGCCGCGTACTTAAGTAATTGAAGTACGCAAGTGTGCTTCACAGTCATTAGATATTGGCAATGTGACACTTTTCTCCGATGATAACCCGAGAGCACTTTTTTACAAGAACAAAAAAATTAAATAACAAACCTGGTGCAGCGCGGACATCCCGCTCGTCCCGTCCGCCATGCTGTCCAGTGATTCTGCAAAGTAAATAATATTATGATATTCTTGTTTTTTTTTTAAATTATTTATCGATCGGGTGGCCTGAGACCACATATTGTCGCATTCAACCTGATTCCGTGTAAGGAAAGTTTTGCTTTTTTGGTTCACCGCGAAATGCAGTTCCCCGTTCATAATCTTGTTCGCTCACGTCATCGCTCTACCAGTTGTCACTCACGCCCGAAGGTTAAAGATAAAAAAATTAGAGATCAAAGTCCAAAGATCAAAGACCAACCCGAATGGTACTGTGCAATCGACGAGTTCGGATGGATGAGGGAGAAGGGCTTGGCGCGCGTGTGCACGAACAGCTCCTGGCCTTGCTGTAAATTAAATATAATAATAATTATTAATTAATAACATAAATTAGTTTTAACTAGCCATCGTTGGTCACATCACGCCGTCTACACTCTGCGAGCACTTCAACAATAAGTGAAACATAAGAATCTAAGGTAGTTTGACGATATTTTCGCGTAAGATCTCTAATGAGCGTTTAGGGAATATAGAGTGCGTGAGCACAAACAGCTCCTGGCCTTGCTGTAAATAAATCAATGTATAATAAAATAAAAAAAGAAAGAATGCTCGAAAGAAATCTCGAAAGAATGCGTGTGTACGAACAGCAAACATAATTAATTTAATTTTTATATAAAATTTTTTTATAATGATTTTTATCTCCATTCAACTCGGCAACCAATCACACCTTCCATAAGTTATTGGCATTTCAAATTCGAGTGAGACTAAAAACCGACTCCCAGGTGCTATGAAACCATGTTTGGAAGAGATTTCACGGGTACGATTTGTAAACGTTGAAGAACGCATGGTCCGATGGCAGAATCGCACGCTACGCGATCAGAGGCAACTTGAAATACTAGCGAAACAAGATAGTCGCATGATTGGAAACAGCGCATAATCCTTGCGACAATTGCGTGTCATTGAACTACCGTATCTGCTCTTGTATTGATTGGCAGGATCTGCACAATCCCGCCCTAGATTGCATAATTTTCTGAGTACTTTGAGTTTTTGAGTATCCTTCCTACCTTGCATCAACAGATGAGGTCAATAATTGTAACACCGTATTTATTCTACCGTACCTTGTATCGATTCGCTGGATCGAGCAGGGCGTACGCCGGGTACAGCGAGGCCGCGATCACCTGGAAGAGGGCGGGATTATCGATTTTGACTCTCTCTCTGTTTTGCACACTCTCTCGCCCTGTCTGGCTAATCATTGAAAACATTGCATAGAGATGCCTCGGGGGGGGGGGGGGGTGAAACTCAGGCAAACCATGGCATATTCGTTGAAAATTCACAAATAATTATATTTTTAACACACCGCGACATAATAATTAAAACATTGATTTATCCAAGACCTATCAGCAGCGAATGAAACACCGAAACTCCGGATATTTACATTCTGAATTTTTTGTTTAAACGAGAATGAGGAATCTCCTGATCCAATTGAGATAACCAAGGCCTATCTAGCGACACCGAAACACCGACAAGCCATGATATTGTCATTGGAGAGATGCGCCAATTATTCTTTTTTTATCGATTCAGTGAAGATCCGATTGAATCAGTTGAGTGTACCAAGGTATATCTGCAGTATGTTAAACACTAACTAAATATCCCTTTCAATTTCCCTTTGGTTTTTTTTTCGACGAAAGCAGAGTCACACTGAATGAAATAAGCAGGCTACGGCCTATGTGCAGCATGTAAAACGCGGATAACCTATGCATTGTCGATTGGAGAGATACAGACAACGACTGATTTTAGAACACCGAGAAAATTGAATTTACCGACTTTTCCATCACCCCATTAATTTAGGTGCGATCCGCGAGAGCAATATACGACGAGTGAAATACAATACCCGCGCTTCCGTGGGCTCACAAACTGCCATTTTTTATCCAAAATAACATAATTATAAGGTTTTAACCAATAAAAAATATCAATAATAATTTTAAAACGCGCCGTTCTTATCGCTTCCGTGTCCTTGCGCGACAGCCGGTGCGTCTTCCGGATGATCTCTACCTGGAGAAATAATTATTATATTAATAATATTATTAATAACAACAATGACTACTAATCACAGTCATGTGAGATCAACGATTTCGCCCGAAAAATCACTACATTCAACATCGCTGTAATTCTACTGAAACGGTGAAACTCGAAATCACCATCGGACATGACTTCTCCAATTACCAAAATATCATGCATAAAAGATATCAGCCAATATTTTTTGACGAAAAATCGATAATCCATCAGTACCCTGGACAACAAATCAATGACTACCGTATCTCAGACAAAAAAATCAATACTCGATCAGCTACCGTATACCTCGGACTGCTTGTGGGCCAGGAGGAACTCGACCGTGCGCACGTCCGCCTTCAGCGGGTCCTTCTCCTTCTCTGCAGAGTGAAGGATTAGAGGGGCTACCGTAATCGAGTTATTGATTTTGGAAGCTACCGTAATCTAGTTATCTATTTTGAGAGCTACAGTAATCTAGTTATTGTTTTTTTTCAGCTACCGTAATTCTACTGCGACACCGTATCATGCCTTATATCTACAGCACCTCACTCCTACCGTTTCCAAGGTTCCCCGATTACACACTACTCCGCTACAATACTCCCAAATCGTCCGTCTACTGTATCCTACCACCCAACTGTATCCCCCTACCGTACCCTACCGTACCCAGTTCCTCCTCCTCCTTCTCCTCCAGGATGCTGTCGTAGTGGCGGTCGACGCGCAGCACGTTCTTCGCCTTCTCCGAGAATCTGCAGGCAATTATTGATTTACTGATTATCGATTTTCCAATCTGCCAGTATCCACAGAAAAAATCAATAAATCTATAGGAGCTGGTCAAACAAAAACAAACTTTATATGTTTTTTTGAAGCATCGCCCCTAATTCGATCTCTACTGAACCTCCCTTAGGTCTAATATAGGTACATGCAGTTGCCCGAATGCGCCTGCCTGACTCGTGCATCCAGACATGACAACAAAGCCACACCTCATATCATTTCTGAGCAGCCATAATTTATTTTTGTGTACAGTCTACTGATCTCCTCATGACCTCTTGATAAATGTTTCTAATCGCCCAAACGTCATCTGGATCACTCGTTCGCCACCTGTCAGCACTATAGGCAAGTGCTGAAATTCAGAATCGGCGGAGCACGAATATTAAAAAAAAATCTTTAGTTGCACCTACATCATCAGCGAATTTCACGTCAGCAGATGTCAATTGTACATCAGGTGGTGCACAAATGTACCTATAGCGCACAGTTTAGCGTCCACAAACATGACCTTTCAAAATATTCTTCAATAAGAAGCGAACTAGCGCCACCGTTATAAACAATTGTTTTCCGTAACAATTAGTGCTCCCTAACAGAGTAGCCAAATTCCTCTCGAAAGGCACTATAGCGCACAATCGAGATAGCAAATCTCTCGGTCAGAGAAAGCGAGAGAACACGCAAAATCGAGAGAGACAGACCTCGCATTCCTCTTCAAAAAAAAATCCCACTCAAGGGGTGCTAGAGAATGCCGAATCGAGAAAATCACCTCGCATTCCTCTTCATATCGAACAGCTTCTTCTTCTCGCCCAGGTCAATGCGCCGCTGCCGAGACTCGTCCACCTGGGTTAATTAATAAGGTTAATTAATTATGTTTATTTCATTACTTAGTTTTTACACCAATTATTAAAGAGGATCCTATCAATTATGTGCATGATCCCCCTGGTTAATTAGATTAATTAATTATAATACATATTTGTATCAATCCAATTGATAACACTAGAGCCGACTTCAATTGATCGTCCGGTATTGCACAAATCGCCATAGTGCATTTTAGGGATTGCATTGACAATGAAAGAAGAACGAAATAATTTTCACGAAACACCAGCAGCTTTCCTAGGACAGTGCAACTGCAATCTCGCGCATATTCATCATTAGTAAAGACAGACATTTAAAAAAATTTAAGTGAGTGTTATGAGAAGGAGGCATCATTCTCACAATTCACCACTCTTTTTACTCTGTCTGTGTGACTCAAGCCTCGCTTGCACTTTTAGCAACGAAACCCCGCAAACTATCCATAGCATCAGAAATTTAATTTAATATAATTAATAATTTTAAATAAAATAAAATATAAATACTGACCTCTTCCCGCTTCTCCACGAGCCCCGCGTCCTGCAGGATCTGGCTGCAAAGGTAAAGGTACAGGTGTATCCACGTCAAGCGATTTTCCCAGTCGTAAGACAACGCTACCGGTGGGACCCACTGGTAAGGCCCTTTCTTTATTATTATTATTATTTACGTATTCCAAGCTACTCGGTCGTCTCATCACAAGCCATTCACCACCAGTGTCTATCATGCAACGGAGTAACGCGAACACCGCGGGTGAAAGACCTCTTATTTATTTTCTATTTTCTATTTATTTTCTACGTCAAACTTCCTCGTCTATTATCACTTTCAGCCAACATCACCCATTCTCATGCACCCTGTGCAGCATTAAACTCGCAGGGTGACATTCCTACGGTTGATGTTTCAGAGACACCTTATTGATTGGAACACCTGTTGAGTTGATTGCTTCGCATCAACCATCCCAATGTTACGGTGAGAAATCACCCTGCTATTGAACATTGTGCAACATGAGCTTCACATGTAGCCGGAAACGCACTTCCGACCAATGTGCCCACTGCATTCACACTACTACAATATCACCATACATAAATCCAAAAAGGACATCCATTGCACCCCATAATCGCCACCGCTTCTCCTGCACCCCGCGCAGCCCGAAACTCGCAGGCACATAGGTCCTACTTCCTTATCTTTGTATCTTCTTTCTATAGACTAGCCAAGAGCGGTTAATTGGAGTCACCGATTCCCACCCCCTCTCATGAACCCCACGTGACATTAAATTCACAGGGAAATTCCAACCATCGTTATCCGTATCTGATCTGATTTGTGAACTTATTATCTATTTTCTCAGGTATGAAAATGCCTCTCATTAAATCCATCAGTTAATATCCCTTCTCAACAACCCGATGCGACTGAAACCCACCATGGTCGCATTCACAGCCTGATCCGCGCTCAACTGGTGATTCTTCAATTATTACTATCTCTATGCTCCGGCACAATCACTGATTGAGAATTCTCCGTTCCTTCTAATCTACAAGAGGAACCAGAAGCTGGCAGTAGAGGTGGGGAATCAATGTATGTTATTTTTCGCGGGATAAAGTCTCTACGATTGCAGCAAGCGATCACCACCCCTTCCTTCTCATGCACACTGTTCAGCGTAAATGTCGCGGGAGACATAAGAGACGTTTCACAACATTTCCCTAATTTCATTTGAAAGAGACTCGAGGGGTGAAATCAGGATCACTCACGGTTTGCTTTTCTATCCAAAGACGATGGTGGGGAATCACTATTAATGACTATCACTATTAATGAATCATCACTATCACTATTAATGAATCAACTGCAACGCGAACGTCGCTGGCGATTTACAAAATGTCACAAATTTCTCCTGCAACCATTTCGAGTCACTACAGAAATGGTCCATTCCAAATTAATAAACGAGGTAACAAACTCCATTTCTAGTTCTACATGATTCAAGCGCTCCTATCGATCACAGTTGCGAGCAACCGGTAGACATCGAGCAACCACGCAACCCGAAGCTTGCAGGGATGGGTGGGGTTGTATTTCTACCAAATATCTGGGTTTCAATGCGCTCCAAAGTAGCAAATGATTCTTGTAAACCCAGAGCAATGCGAACCTCGCATGGGGTTAATACTTTGAAGTTTAATATTTTTATTGAGCTGCATTAGTCATCCCATCGCAGCCAGTCGTTCTCTTCCCTTCTCATGGACCCCGTGCAACACGAATCCAATAGGCAGTTTTTTCCACAAACGATAACCCGAAAAATCATAATCAGGGCGTTTCCACTTCCTATCATGGACGAATGCAACTGCAATCCCCCGGGGGAGAATTCCTTACACGCATCCAGCAGCACCCAGTTCTCGCAATATTCCTACTGCATCCAAATATTGATCTGTCAACCCACCGTACTTGTTCCTACCGTACCTTAACTGTGGTAGGAATACCCCTACCGGATCTCTACCGGTCACACACTGATACTGCATCCACTGCTTCTCACATGAAGATACAGATAGCTGCCGTCTGTTGTGATGTTACAGTACCCATATGCTACAGTAACGTTATAATGCCCGAGTTCGACAATGTTTAAACGGTAACCCTTTCGCACCGTATCCCAACTCTACCGTATCCCAATTGATTGAACTATCAATTGGCTCGCCGATACTGCAGCCGCAGCTTCGAATTTGAACATACAGACTATCCTACAGTACCCACGTTCCAATCAAATGACTATCACTACACTCACCGATACTGCAGCCGCAGCTTGGATATCTCGTACAGCCGGTGCTCGTCGATCCCGTTGTCCAGCGTCCATCTTTAATTATTAATTAATTAAATATTATATTTGGAATTGCTCAATTGGTTCCTCAAGCGAATTGAGGTTGCAAGCGAGACCGCTGTTTCAGAGTTGAAATAATATCATGGTCTCTTGCTTCTCCTTACAATTAGTTCCTTTCGAAATTGATTCATCAAGCGAATTGCGGTCGCAAACATGTTCGCTGTTTCAGAGCTAGCGTAATAACGTACAGAGCTTCTTACTACAATCCAGAGTTGAGGCAGATGAAATACAAAATAAAAATTAAATTAAATTTAGCCCACCTCCGCACCGCGTACCCGTGCGCCTTCTGCATCAGCCACTCTCTGGAATTGCATTAATTACATTTACTAAATAATTATTTTATTTAATCGTTCAAAATCCCCCTTGAATCAGTCTTTTTCTCTAGCAGTTGGTGTGTAGTTTCAATGCTAACTTATCCATTCTTCGGGCAGAACTGGGTCAATCATGAACCAAAGAACCTTCTTGTATTAAAAAAAATTCAAAATACGTCTCTCGATTCCTCACACTCTCTCGTCGGTCAGAGTGGCGAGACACCGTGCATAATAAAGAGAGAGAGTACCCTCATCGGAACACCTCGGTAAACTACCAGGTAATTGACATGCGCTCTCTCCATTTCTCACCACTCTCTCACCGGTCAGAGTGGAAAGAGATCACACAAAATGAAGAGAGAACGCCTTACCGGAACACTTCGATCAGCGTGAACGGATCGCCCAGTGGGCTCGTGAGCGGCGCGCGCTTTTCCACGATCTGCAAGGGATCAGAGATCAAAGATCAAATATCAAAGATCAAATATCAGTCTATCTTTCATCATCTTATGTTGAATTGAGTCACAATCAACCAGGAGCTCGTTAAAAAAAGGAAGGATAGAGGTTAACGATTTTGGCAGGAAGCAAACTACCCGCAGGCTTCGTGTACCAGTCATTCTATGTACTTCGCCCGAACAGAACTTGATCGTTACTTCTTGTAGAGACACTGTTCTAAAACTATTAATTCATTCCTCACTTATCACTCCGTCGACCAAACTACAAACTACCCTCCTCAAAAATTAAAGATCAACCCCAGTCTCTGCCCACCTTGGCCCCTCCCGGTTCGTGAATGGAGCCCTAACTACATGCGCTACTCAATCGATCGCAGGATCAAACTATAAACTACACTTCTCAAAGGTCAAAGATCAATACCTTGGCTTCCCGGTAGCTCCTGTTGGTGAACGGGAACTGGATGGACAGCCCGGCTGCGATCGTGAGCATGACCTCCTCTTGGCCTAACACACAGCCATAGACGAGCATCTGGAAGACATCAGAGATCAAAGATCAGACTAGATTCTAAGTTTATGTTAACTTATGTAGCCTTTGCACAGCAAGTTGAATCGTAATTTTTTATTGTTCACCTATTTTTAACCTGGCAGATTTGCGCAACTTGACATCACCATAATTACGATTCACTGTTCCTACTCAATAGAAGGTTACATTTCATCTCAAAAAAAATAAAAATAAAACCAACAATGTCTTCACTTGATTATTGTTAGCTTACCGGAGTCTATCTACCGTAATCTTCCTGACGTAATCCTCCCTACCGTAACCCTTCGCTACCGTACCTTCGCGATGGGGACCTCCACGGGCAGCTTGGCGATCGTCTCGCCGAGCGCCGTCAGCCGGTGATTGTCACGGTCCGGATACAGTACCTGTGATGGTTCGGATACGGTAGCCACTCGACTTTGGGGTGCTACAATAATCACAGGCAATTGCAATTGAGACTCAGAATTATTTCGTTTGTTTATGCGATGAAATTCTTGTACCCCCGCACGCGCCTCTCCCTACTCTTTCTAACCCGGGGGCTCTAGCACACACCCTCTCGGTAACAAGGCTGTACCCCCGCTGCGGGGGTACACACCAAAGTTAGTGGGGTCGCTCACCACTGGTCAAAACACAACCGTAATTAATGCAATTCTACATTACCCTTTGACCTCTCGAAATAAATGCTCTTTCCCTACGATCTACCCGCCAACGATCAATGAAGCTGCCGTATACCATAATCTTCCCAATAATCAATAAAAAGCCCACCGTACCCCCTGGAACTTGAGAGTCGCTATCGCCTCCTGCAGCGCCTCCTCCTCGGGTCGTTCGATGTACGGAAAGGTCAACGGGTCGACTGGAAAGGCAAATCGATAATTGGCGCCGCGACGCGACCGCAACGCGTGGCCCTCATTATCTGACTCTCAAAACCGAGCACGCATGATTGTTTCTCAACCCGTCAGCTTCACGTTTCCATGTGAATACTACTGTCCAGAAAACCAAAATTTTCAATTTGTGCGAGTAGGCTGTTAAACAAAAAAGGTGTCTTCGTCTGTTATCTGAGGTGCCGTTTGGTGCCGTTTGGTTTGGTAAACGTCGCCGCCGATACACCACAGCACACCACACTCACGCGCCAGGTTGAGGTTGATCATCTGCAGCACCATCTCCTTGAGCGACACGCGGTTGATCTCGGACAGTGTGAAGTCGTCCATGCCCTCGAATTGGTCCTGAGCGGAAGGGGATGGGTTACGGTAGCTACAGTAACCTCACAGAATATCCTTGCGCCCGAACCAGGACTCTTAAGAAGAAGGGGATGGGGTTACGGTAGTCTCAGGAATTACGGTAGCCATCCGACCTACAGAAATCTCGCAAAAACAGTAGCCCCTACACCCATTCCTTCGTAATTCCAAATTCAAATCAACATTGAAAAAATATCGACAATCCAGCCTGTCAGTCTCGTGCTTCTAGTTCAAACCTAATACTGTGACAATTCACAATCTCAATTTCGGTTTGGGTTTGGCTCTCCGTTCAAAAAAATGATTGTGATTTCCATTGTTTAATGCCCGTGCGCAACAATAAGCATCAAAATGTTTTCCTTTCCAATACCACCGTAACCCCTTCCCCTACCGTACCTCGGCTATCGTAATCCTTCTCCTCCCCCTACCGTACCTCTGAATACAACCGGTAGCAGATGCCGGGTCCGGTTCGGCCTGCGCGACCTGTGAAAAAGGGAAGGATGAAAATCGATAATCGAATTTCGCAGGATAACGATAGTAGCATGTAAAGAACGAAGAGCCTGATTTTTCAATTCCATTTTACCAGACAAGAACAAGAAAAATTAACACACAACCACAAGAGATATACACAAGAAATTTTGTTAGAAGTGAGACTCTTTCAGCTACTGTATGCTTTGAAGTCATCTACCGTATCCTACCACACTATAGCAACTACCGTACCTTTTCTCTGGTTCGCCGACGCCTTTGACACCCAGAACTCGCTGAGCTTCTGAATGCGCGACTCCGGATCGTACTTGATCAGGTTGACCTGCAAAATTACGAAATGTATTATTTGTTTTAGAAATTAAACCGGAAAATTAGAATCCGCCTCATTCATGTTTCGCAAGGGCTAAAACTTGTCGGCCATGGACCCACATCGTTCCTTCCAATGTTCCCATCGCAAATAAATATTTAAGAAAACATTACTACTTCATTTGTTTTCTATTTAAACCCTCTCCCCTTCTCATTCTGCCATACATACCTGTGCCAAGTATGTACTTGGAATTTTGGCTGCCTATATAAACGGGTAGCGGCAAATAATTAGAATTTTTTCTACGGGTAGCCGACCTATTCCTCTCAAAAACCGTCATATTTTGCACAAAACGCTCAAAAAAGTTAAAATTTTCTTACTGGGAGCCGACTTTTTTCAATTATCAGAACTTTTTTACGGGTAGCCGCGTACTTAAGTACATGAAGTACGCAGGTATGCTGCCATAGCTGAAATCTACCGTACCTTCCCGGAATCGATCACGAATCGAATCCCATCAATGGTCACGGACGTCTCGGCGATATTCGTTGATAGGATGCACTTTCGCACACCGGATGGAGCCACGTCGAACACTTTGTCCTGCTCCTCTTGCGAGAGGGTACTGTAATGGAGGGAGTACGGTAGGATCAATTGATAAATCAATATTTGATCGTTGCCAGGTTAGAGAAGGTATGCTCTCCAATAAATTGTATGAATTGATATTTTTTAAATAACAGAACAGAACAGGATGAAAACGATCAACTGTTGGAAGAAAAAGACTTAACGTGTGATACCCGAAACCCAAAACCTCGAGGGTGAAAAATCCATCTTCTCCCTAATGGGAAAAAAGCTACCTCGATTAAAAATCAAAATCATACGAAAAAAGTCAAAGAAAAACAATAACCTGTGTAGCACAAGAACCGTAGTCTACCGTATCCCAAGCTACCCTATCCCCATAAATAATGAGAAAAAATCGATAACCTGTGCAGCAGGAGGATGATCCAGCCCTTCGTGTACTCTGCGTACGTCTTCAGCGCCTCCGCTACCGTAGTCATCTCGGCGATTCCTGAGGGGATATTGATTACGGTATATAAAGTAACCCTCGCTACCGTGACCCTACCATTGAGAAAGATGAGGGCGTCGCCGCGCTCCGTCGCCGGCACCTCCTTGTCGATTACCTGCATTTATGAGTACTGTAATCTCATCGCGATCGTCGGTTTTTTTAGTCGTCGTAGATAGTCGACGACGCGTTACGCGTCGACTGGGGGTACTGTACTCTCCGAATATTGTTTTCTTATCATTTATCAGTAATCATTGATAATCTGCCATTTCATGTACTATCTGCTCAAACTGCCTCAAGCTATGTAAGCGCTCAGGAAAAATAGCGTTCGCATAAAGAAAGCGAAATCCAAAAGGACCCGGTGAATTCACAATTCACCATTATCTCAATTAACCGACTGCCTTCTAGCTCCAATCGATCGAACAACATTGAGAAACACCCTTGATCTCCATCACGAGAGATTCCCCTAGACGCGTGCGCGCCGCGAAACACGCTCTCCCTCCCTCTCCCGCCTCTCTCTCTAACCCGTCTCGTTAGCGCGCGCTCTCCCTTCCCCTGCCCTCTCGTCTCTTCCTCCCCGGGCCGAAGACCCCCTCGCGCCTCTCCGGCTTGCCCGGCCGGTCCTCGGCATGGGCAGCACGCGGCAGCTCAGTTCGAAAGAATCCCGCAACGGATTCCGGAACAGAGAAGCGAGATACACTGATTAAAAATAGCCGGAAACGACTCCATTTTAAAATTTACTTTTTTTTCTAGTTTCCAAACATCTTCCAACACTGCGGTGAGATTGTGTCCAGCCGTTTAAGCCCTTGTTACACAACCTACTTCTACCCGGTGCACTCACGCTCTGGTTTTGCTACAGCTACTCGACTGATATTCCGCACCAATTACGCTGGGACCCATATGCAAAAAAAATCAAATGCAAGTAATCAGCCCCCAACCAATATGAAGTGGTCATCAGTTATCAAGATACGGAACCTCGAGCACCCTCAGGAAGGGGTAACTCTCCTCCCCCCCCCCTCTATGTAACCCGGCGCTCCTAGAACGACAGACTACCGTACCTCGAGCACCCTGAGGAACGGCTCGGGGTCGATCTTGTGCGTCTTCTTGTTGCCGTCCGAGATCATCTGCTTGATCGGCCGGTACTTGAGCTCGATCGGGAAGAGCCGGCCGGGCACCTGCGAGGATGAGGGGTTGTTATTGTTGTTTTGTTGTTGTTTTTCTGTCATTGCGTATCGGTGATAGAAGAGAAGAAGCCCGTGAGACAATTATCCCATTTTATTGCTAAAACCGGTTTGGTAGCCGAGAGGTTTGAAGTTGCACGATGAGTATAACATCAAAAGGTGTCCGGACATTTAATTTTTTTTCACATGTAATGTAATTATTTATAATTTAAAATAACAAATTGACAAGCCAATAAATAAAGCACCTTGACGACGGGCGCGCCCTTGTAGTAGTCCGTGAACAGCTCCAGATTGATCGTTGCGGACATGAGGATGAGCTTGAGGTCGTCCCTCTTCGAGACGAGGTCCCTGCAATGAGTTTTAGTGCCAATAACCAGGAACTAATAGTATGCACTCTTCACTTCACACCTCATTCTCTATTAACAGCCTATTTTTAACCGCAAGTATAACGCTTAGAGTAATGAGATCTAATTTGTCAGAATACTCGTTAGCAACTTATCTTGTTCTCTCAAGCAAAATACGACAATAAAATCTATGTATCGATGAGATATCAGAGACGTACTGATCTGTACCTATAATTTTGGGCGGATATAGCCACGGTGAAACATAAATTCGCATATTTCGGAAATCGCGAGGATCAGTTTTGTCGGGGTCATGATGGCTGAATCAACTTCAGACATAATTCCCCCAGGCAGACACTCGTTTCAGAGATACCAGCCCCTTCTCGCAACATCCCTACTGGTAATATTGGAAACATTGTTTGGAGAACTCATCCTATTCTATTGTTTTCATTGTTATTGTTATTGTTATTGCCCCCACCTCAGCAAGCCGACGAGCAGGTCGGAGTTCAGGTTCCGCTCGTGCACCTCATCCAGGATGATCACCTTGAATTTATTTTAATATTAATTTATTTTCAAAATATAAAAATACTTAGAATGTTATCAAGCACATTTGTGATTCACGAGTTGCACAATAATGTCCATTGCGAAACTATCTCCAATCGTTCAAATTCAGGAATCCTAAACAGCCATCAAGTGGTGCACCGATGTTTCAGTTACTCTACACTTCCGGATCAGAATTGTGTGCTTCGATTTTCTTCACCATAGCTCTAAACAAAATAATATATGTCACATAGTGCGTCCCTATACATGGATCGTTTGCAAACTCCCTTATAATCAACGGATGGTCTTTCCCACGAACGAATATGTAACTTAACCTCTTCTCAATTTTATCAACCCCCTACCGTACCCCCACTCACATTGTACATCTCCAACAATCTGAATTGTTTTAGAAGCACACCATCTTTTCCCATTTTTACCATAACCTAATCTACAGTTACCCGACCGTAGTCCCATTCCTTCTACCGTACTCACATTATACATCTCCAGCAGCGGGTCCGATGCGAACTGTCGCAGGAGCAGTCCCTCCGTGAGGAAGAGCATCTTCGTACGCTTCGTCTTCGTTGACTCGAATCTGGAAAGGGGTTACGGTAAGGTTACGGTAAGGTTACGGTAGGTTAAGGTAAGCATGAGGTAAAGTAAAAGTATCTGATTACGGTATTCTGTTATTGATTATTAGGGAAAGGCATCCGTAAACAATGCGGCATTCATCTTCGAGTTTCCCCAGCATTCAATAGCAAGTCTACTTGAAATTCAATCGCTGATCATTCAAAGAACATTTGAGTTTCGCAGCAAATAGAAAGCAGGTGGGAGTCGATGGAAAGCAATCACACCAGAACATATTCTTTTAAGATATTAAAATAAACCAGACTATTCTTCATTAAGTAGCCAGTTCCAATTACCAAAATTACTGACAACTCGATACCTGATCTTGTAGGCGACCTCACTACCGTACGAATTGAGCGTCTCGTAGGAGACTCGCTTCGCCAGGGCAGTACAGGCGATTCTAAATGGATTTTTGTAGTTTTGGCGCGCAACGTAAGCTGCTGAATTGCCGTTTCATGAAGTGGTTACGTTCTCTGGACGCTCATAAAGCGTTAATAAATCTGAAGAATTCTTTATAAAAAATATTTTTTAACTGCTGAATTGCCGTTTCATGAAGTGGTTACGTTCTGCGAACGTTCAAAAGCAGTGCTAACTAGAGAGGAATGAATATAGTATCTAGAAGGAAAAACTGCGTGGATTGCGTGATTCGGCTACCGTAACCCTGATATCTCGACGATACCGTAATCCCCCAAATTACGGTACCTCCTCGGTTGCGTGCAGCAGATGCCGGTGTAGCCGGCTGCTAGCAGATACTGGGGCACCTGCAAGGGTACGGTGGTTACGATAAAAACGGAGACCATATTGCATTGGTAGTTTGAATGCGGGCCCGTAAGTGGTTTCAAAAATATGCAGAAACCCCGCCATATTCAGCGGAAAACTTCTTTCGTGCAAATCAAATACGCAATTTTGAATGGTAGATAAATTAAACGCACAAGGCGATTTCGAGTTGCGCAAGTGGAACATAAATTTTGTGAACACACACCAGTGTGATATTCATATATCGTAATCAAACAAAAAAAAGCACCTGCGTACTCTTTCCGCATCCCGTATCACCGGCTACGATGAGCACCTGGTTCTGGAAAAAAATTAATTATTTTATTGAATGTCCCAAATTCGCCCTGGCGATTTTCGGGACCACTAGCACATGGTGTGCTGTACAATTAGAAATGTAACCAATTTGATCGTCACGGACTTTCACAACCCTATTGAAGTAGTCGATTGTGCAATTAAATCGACGCCCTAGTGATTTTCGGCACCACTAGGACATTGTTTACCTTGCAGTTAGAAATGCAACTAATTCGAGACGGATTCATAGGTCTCAACAACAAATTTAAATGCGATTTTTCAACTCAAGCATTAAAAAATCAAAGCGCACCTTCTCCAGCAACTGCAGGATCCCCTCTCGACGCACGGCAATTGGAAGATCTGAAGGATTTATTTAATTAATTGAAACAATTAATTTAATTTCAACTTATAAACATTGCTAGGGCCTGTATCAGCTAGGCTGTGTGGATGTGGAGCGCCCAAGTAAAAGATAACATTGCTTCCGCAATCAAGGCGATTTTACAGTTGTCATTAAACAACCACGCCTGGCCCCCTAGTAAGACCGGATCAATTTCTGCATTCACGCACAGTGAAATCAATCAAAACTGAGGGTGGGGGTCCCTCAATTTAGCGGTTAACGGACCATCAGTGTTTATAAGTATTAAATAAATACCCCTCTGCGTTCTTCTCAACTCGATGATCTTCTTCAGCTTGAGCTCGTTGGCGAAATCAGCGGAGAGTTGCACGGCGTACTCAAAGTGGCGCACGAGCCAGCGAGGAACCTGCATATTTGCGGGCTGACTCTCTCGATTTGCCGTGGTCTATCGAAGACTGTTACACGGTAGTTTGCTGGCCCATGTGTGAGCCAGGGAGCTCGTTGGAAAATTTTTGCACGATTTTAACGGGTCTCTGGGTTCAAAAGTACGTGTCACCTCCCTTTATGGACCAGTTTTCGACAATTTCTGCTCAAAACCAACGGATTACCGGTTCACCGTCAACTCAAAGTGGTTCACCGTCAACTCAAAGTTCCTCAAGAAAGTCGGCGCTCAGCTATACCAACACCATAGAGTAAGATTACTGTAAACCAGAAAGGAAAAGTCACTCACATGGTTCATTTCGGCCAGATTGTCGACGAAATCGCGCTGCGACGCGACCAGATATCGACGACTCAGATCTGAAAGGTAAAAATGGTATTAGATACCTTTGACTCAGGTCTGAAATTGACCAAAATACAGATGCTCCATGAAATTTCAATCCGAAACGAAACTGACCACGAATCAATTAACACGAAACTGACCACGAATCAATCCAAAAAGGTCTCACTCATAATGTAGCTATCGAGCGAAATAGGGTATACGGTGGAAATAAACTAACCTTGCGGAATGCCGAACTGGTCTCGCTCGATGCGGGTGAGGTCCAGATGGTCCTCCATGAGGCCGCCACTCCTGAAATTTTATGACTTGTTTAGCTGCCGTCTAGTACAACTACTCAGTCGGAGGATGATCAAAGTACCGTATGAATCGGGCAAAGTACGAGTTGATAAACTGTTTCTGCTTAATCAATCGCTCCTCATCTTGCTTCGAGCCACTGTTCACCTGCAAAACTTGACAATGGGCTTGACCAATACATTTTACTTAATGTTAGTTAACAAAACAATAAAAAAATAAAACAAACCTTGTCACGGTCGAGCAGGCATCGGAACAGGACGCCTTTGTACTTTTCATAGTCGTCCGCGGTTAGTTTGAAAGCCATACAACGCCTGAAAACAGAAAATTATAAATAATAGTGATCAAAAACAACATGAATAAAATTCGAAAAAATAAAATTTGAAGTAAGTAGTAAAAAGTGTGCTCCAACGAACCAAAACAGAGCCGGAGAAGTACTGTAAGACCCCAAGTCCCGATCTGTAAACTAGCTCATATTCAAACAGACATACTCTTAGCACGACCTCAGGGTCAGAAACAGTAAGAGATCCCGAAATTGTGAATTTTTACTTTTTTTGCTTTTTCCTTCTTTTCTGGCCGGGTTGCTGTCGCTTTGCGTTAGATAATTCGAATATTAATCGATTATGTTAGTAGGCGTAGTAGGCAAAAGTAGAATATCTCGATATATTTATGCCCAACTTGAAGGATTGCGCGCCTAATCACTTAGGTCTTTTCTACCCATTCCCCCCATTTTTAGAACGTTTTTTTGAAATATTAAGTGATTTTTTTTTAATTTAGGAATGCATTTTCCACATGATCATTATTTTCTCTCTATCTCGCGATTTAGGAAGCACTCGTTTTTATTCGTCGCGACGTTTTCCAGGAACAGTTGAACTCTATTTGCAGGTAATGGTCCTGGTCGCGGGAAAGAAGCTTAGCCTTACCAAGAAGCACACTCGTCGCTTCACCCGGCATGAGTCGGACAGGTATGTGCTTTCTATTATAAAAAACGACTTTACTGGCTATGATGATCACACAGACCTGTACCTAGTGTAAGTGCTGGAACCTTATTTATTTACCTGAGCCTTCTTAAACCTCGAAACCATCGTGTTTCGGCTCGTATTTCAATGTCATCGTATCCTCCTTCAGATACTACCGTATCAAGCCCAACTGGCGCAAGCCTAAGGGTATCGACAACCGTGTCCGTCGTCGTTTCAAGGGACAGAGACTGATGCCCAACATCGGTTACGGAAATGCCAAGAACATCCGTCACGTGCTCCCCAACGGATTCAAGAAGGTTCTCGTCCACAACGCCAAGGTAATAATGTTTTCTGTTTTATATTTGTGGTATACTGCTGTGATGAAATCTACAGACCTGTTCCTATGGTTAGCGAGGAAATTAACGTAGTTCTGAGCAATTTTTTGAAGTCCTTTATAAATTTTTCTATTTCGTGGAATTTCATCACCAAATTCTGTCTTACAGGACCTCGACATGCTCCTCATGAACAACAAGAGGTATTGCGGAGAGGTCGCCCACGCCGTCTCTGCCAAGACCAGAAAGATCATCGTTGAGCGCGCCGCTGCCCTTAACATCAAGCTCACCAACGGACACGCTCGCATCCGTACTGAGGAGCACGAGTAAATGCTCGTTGTTTGTTATGTTTGGCCCAGGAATAATAAACCTGGTTCTGTTCATTCACCGTGCTAACACACTTGTTCCGTTTTTCTCGGTAATTATACCTGAGTACAGACGATTACACACAGTAACAGAGACATCTAGATGGAGGAAAGATATGAGGAGAGAAGGGAACGGGGGTTGAAGCGAAAGAAAGCATCGAACAAGATTGAAGATGCTAAAAGGAGTGCTAGAGCTGGTAAATTATCCCCATTTATCGCTTTCACGATAGACATCTTCCAGAATTGAACAATTATGGGTGGCAGACGCTAGGATATGCAGACAAGTTCAAATTTCCTCCCATTGTCGACACTATTGAAAGGTTTGTCGTCCATGATTAGGACATGACCTTGCTGAACCGAGGCCGTTCAGAGTAGACGCTTCCCAACTCTCCGTTGATCAGTTTCGGGAAAAGTACGAGAACCCAGGCGTTCCCTGTATCCTGCAAAACTGTGCTGCCGACTGGCAAGCGAATGAGAAATGGACGATCGAGCGGCTGGGCCGCAAGTATCGCAACCAGAAGTTCAAGTGCGGCGAGGACGATGATGGGTACTCGGTTAAGATGAAGGTGCGATAATATGACACATTTGACCTTTTTGAGAACCTTAGAAGAGGTGAAAAGGTACGTAATCTGTGTTGAAACAAGCGGTTAATTATAGTGACGATTACGAACCATGACGAAAATGCCGAGACGGGATGATTGTAGGGTTTAGAGGAGTGTCATGATTCCTATCACGTTAATCAATCAAATTTATCAGAATCCGTAGATAACATAAAAATAATTAGCAGGAATCAAATGCCCCCAATAAAATTGCGCATACGGCATAACACAGGTTGAGTCAAATTTGGACAAAACAAACGGAAAGAACCATGCCACCGTTTCAAAAATAGATCTAAATGTTGTTCCATAACCAATCCACCTAGTCTCTCAACCTTCAACTTTTGTAAAGAACCCTGAGCGCATTAGAATTGGATCTAAAAAAAGGAAGTAATTCCAGATGAAGTACTACATTGACTACATGCAGAATAACAGGGACGACAGCCCGCTGTACATCTTCGACAGCAGCTTCGGCGATGTGCGTGTTTATTATTATTTAAATTACATTAAAAAAAAACAAGAAAACAAAAACAATGTCTTCCATAGACGTTGGTTTGGTGTTGTGCCATCGAAGCGTTTGGCTGTGACAGCAGCTTTGGCAATGTGCGTTTTTATTACTATTAAAAAAATATATTAAAAAGAGACGTGATTTTGGAGTTAAAATAGATTAGGCATACTGTTGGGAAGAGACTAAACATGAAATACTTCCTAATCAATGGATGGAAAATAGAGAAATAAACAATGCTCTGATAGCGTTAGCGTTTGTGCTACTTGACACCTGTTGATTTCGTGTTGCATCATCTAGGCACATAGGTTCGTAAGGTTGGTGTGTATTTAGCAGGCGCATTTGGGTTATGAAAGTGGGAGAAATGGGGGCGTGATTGCGACAGCTCTGATAAATAGCATTCGCTTTAGCGTTCGTTTCAATCGGAATAAGTCACTCAAACAACCCGGTGATTCGATGTTGTACTACCGACTGAAGTATGGTTGGATTGACCCTCTTCGATTATTGGTAGATTATTCCGGGCTTAAACATTATAATAAATCATCAAACAATTAATAATACATATTATACTCCCTACTCCTTGCAGCGGCACAAGACGAAGCAGTTGCTGGAGGACTTTGCCATTCCACCCTACTTCGAGGATGATTTGTTCCGCTATGCAGAGTACAAGAAACGGCCGCCTCATAGGTTTGTGTTTTCATTGATTAAGGAAATATGGAGATAGATAAAGGGGTTTAAGAAGAAGGGACACTTGGGATGAAGTGATCTCTTTCGATATGCAGAGTACAAGAAACGGCCACCTCATAGGTTTGTAAATTACTAATCGGACCATATCTGTTCGATAAGATAGCATGTTTAATGGGAAAATCGTAGGTTAGTTCTTGATTTGGGAAAGGGGTTGGACAACATAGTTCGATAGTGCCCGTTTGCTAGTGATTCTGTTTTTATGAGAAAAGGAGATGGGGTTGTGCTGCTAAGTGCTTCACGCTGTGGTGTTTAAAATTATATCGACATTGAGCTTCCGTGTTTCACAGCGTCTATAGGCTCTGTGCCAAAGTGCGACTATAGTTCCACTCGTGTGTAGGATCTTATAAAAATATGATTTTTAGGCCAATAGGTCAATTGACGCCAGCTCTGTCTGGTTCCAGATGGTTCGAGATGAGCCCGACTCGTTTTCATCTTTTAATAAATCAACCGGGGATTTTTTTCATTTTCACAAGGTGTACAGGTGCAATAGGCTAATACAGTGCAGTTACCACGTGGAGAACACTACTAATTATTTAAATTAATTCTCTCCAGATGGTTCGTGATGGGCCCGGCGCGCTCCGGCACCGCCATCCACATCGACCCGCTGGGCACGAGCGCGTGGAACACGCTGATCAGCGGGTACAAGAGGTGAGGGACTATCCATTGTTCATGAAACACTAATTTCGAGGGGATTAGTAATGCAAATTCGCGGAATATTTTGTGTAGAAAGAGTAGTTGGGAAGCACGGTGATTAGACAATGATTAGTGCATGTCGGCAAGTGGGTACAATAGGTCAGGATTTATTTTATCTCGTGCGATTCATCGGCGCGTATCAAAGTACTGAAATAATGATGCCCCAATATGCTGCGCGCTTCCATGCCGAGCATTCCTACTAGCCCATTACACTAGGCGGAGTTGCGTTACATGCGTACTCGTTGTGCGAAGGTGATCATTCAGGAACAATGAATTCTTGATTTATTTCTTCTGTAAGATATTGTTTTGTTGGAATAAAGGTCATGTTATTGGGTATCTAGGCAAATGAAAATTGGATTTAGGCTAGGAAGAGAGTGAAACCTAACCCCGCTTCGGTGGTTGCTTATTCCGCCTGCCATTGTAGGCTTTCACAGAATGATGAAAATATTGCGCAAGTACTGATTTCATTCCCGCATCCTTCTCTTATGAAATTGAAAATGCCCGACTAACTCATTTTTAGCGAGTGTATGAAACCTAACTCTTGCAGGTGGGTGCTCATCCCGCCCGCCGCGCCCAAGCCGCTCGTGAAGCCGTACAAGCACGAGGCTGGAAAGGTGAGCTGGCTTTATTTATTTAATTATTATTAAATTTATTTTATTAATTAAAGGATTTTTAAATTTAACTGGGTGTTTTATTTTAGTTGCCCTAGTTGTGGAAAATATTGATAAGGCCAAATTCTCTGTGTGTTGTAGTCTTGGTGAAACATCAAGAAGCCTACTGAATTTAATTGTGTAACTGTCTAAATTCTTTTAATGCAAGTGATCGCAGTGAGGCAATTCTCGGAATCTAGGCTCCTGTTAACCCGGCGATGCCTGGTTTCATCCTAGCCATGTATATTTGCAGCACCTATGCAAATCGGCGTTTCCTCCTAGAATACATCCTGCCACATTGAATCGCTTACAACATTAAGTTTTTTGAATAAGTTAATTTATTATTTGCAGCACCCGGACGAGGCGGTGACCTGGTTCACATACGTCTACCCCCGCGTCAAGGCCGCCTCGTGGCCGCGCGAGTACCCGATCATCGAGGCGCGCCAGGCCCCCGGCGAGACCATGTTTGTGCCCAGTGGTGAGTATAGTTCGAATGAAACCCAAGTTCACCGGGGTAAAAATGGGCGGGTGATCTGGGAAGTGAGTGAAAGAGACGACCCTCAGAATATTGATGAGATGAGGCCGTGCGCAGTATCTCGAACGATAAAATTTTTATTTTCTTCGTGCGAAATGAAAAAAAAACATTTATGCTCTATTTTAATAACTAATTAAACATATTCATTCAATTAATTAACAGGCTGGTGGCACGTCGTAATCAACGAGTGCGCCACGATGGCGATTACGCAGAACTTTGCGTCACTCGCCAACCTGCGCGCAGTCTGGCCGAAGACGGTGAAGGGCCGACCGAAGCTGAGCAAGCACTGGTTCAAGAGGTACGGTAGTTTGAGCTATCGATAATTGACTAGAATACGGTTGAAAACATTGGGAGGCACATGCTAATTGTAAGCAAGCACTGGTTCAAGATGCACGGTAGCCGATCGTATATTGGTGTTATTCCTTGGAACATTCGAAAATACGGTTGCCTACCGTCGGTAGGGGGGTACGGCAGCTGATCGGGAACTGACTTGAATAGGCTGGCAGGGATTACGGTAGAATATCGGCCCAAGACGGCGAAAGGATGGCCGAATTTGAGCAATCAGTGGTTCAATTAGAAATTTTGTCGGATTATGAACTGGCTGATGAGATTACGGTCACAAATTACGGTATAAGCCCTTTAATTTACAATATCGGTTATTAAATCACGATAAATCGGAGTCCGGGAAGGAGTATGGTAGCTCACTAAATTATCTATTATCGATTTTCTCCTTGCAGACTGCGCGCGTCCCGGCCCGAGGTGCTGCCCATCCTGGCGGAGTCGGCGCCGATGCGGGGAGAGGAGGTGAGAGCGAGTTGATCTTTGATCTTTGAGTTTTGATGGAAATGAAGCTTTTTTGGCGTTGGATACTGACAATACCTCAAAGAATAATATTGTATTTATCAGAACACTGAACCTATTACTGAGAAGCGTTTGCCCATACTTATGAGAAAGTGTGCATGAAACACAATCACGAGATCGAATGATTGCTTGTTTTTTTCGCGGCATGCCGTGGATGTACTGGCCGAATCTGAACCCTTCCGATTAGCTATAGTGTGAGTGAAACTCGAGCGCAGCTTGCGGAATCTCCCGTGTTGTCCTTTTTCCAATGCGGGATGTATTGATTTTATTTTATGGAATTTCCACGCCATGGCGATTGAGTGAATCTGCACTGCTTGTTTGAGTAGGATCAGTGAAACGCAGCTCTCACATGAAGGGCTATCCACTTCATTTGTGGTCTTTACAATTAGACCGTTTAAAAAAAATCTTGCAGGACTATTGCGCTGGCTCTGATTTTTCACGTATTTTACAGAGGGAAATTGGGATACACTAAATGATAACCTCACACGATGACTACATGCTTCCATTGAAACGCAATCCTTACAGGAGGACTCTTCCGACTCCTCATCCTCATCTTCCTCCTCCTCTTCCTCCTCTGACAGCGAGGAAGAGAGCGAGATGGAGGAGATCGCCGCGAGATGTGGAGTGAGCATGAAGAAGAAGAGGTGATTAGTAATTAGTTAATTAATTAAATTAATATAAGTTGTGCGCCATCATTACAATAACAACGACTTTGATACCGGTAAATGATACGTTCGCGGTATTGTCGATCAAAAAGGAAATAAGGGCCACCTATGACATTCGAGTTTCTCTCGGCCCATGTATGCACGGTAATCGAGAATGGAACAATAACTTTGCAATTTCTTGTTGTTCGAAAATCAATAATCGATTACCTACCGTATTCCAGACGCCTGATGGGCTCCACGGCAAGCAGTGCGTCTCCGTGCGCGAGCAAGGTGCGAAGGAGCGAGGAGAGACGCTGAGGAGTGCTACCGTACCCCTCCCTCCAATCCGTACCCATCAGTTATTGAGGACTGAGTTTATTATATTTATTCTTCATTTTTATCCCTTTTTGCTTGAGTCCAAATTTTCTATAGATTGCGTTGTTATTGCCCGACTTGATAGAGCCTGCGAGGGCCGTCCTAGATTATTGAGACGCTATTTATTGATGAACCGTAATTGTTCGCCCATACTTGATTGTCGAATTGATTAGTTTGTGAGTTTGTGAGGTACCGTGTCCTCTGGATTACGGTGGATAGGGCGAATCGATAATAATAGGAACCTACCGTATCCTCAATTTGACCTACCATATTCAACGTTGTGTAGGCAGTAATAGGAATGAATTAGATCTCGACTCCACGCATTTTCACAGTTTTTATGTTACAAGATGTAAGGTGATTAGCATACGGTACCCATTTTATAAACCTATCCCAATGCTTATTCAGATTGTGATAATATTGTTTGTTGTCAAAGTTTAGATATCCGAATAAAGCTATTTGTCTAATTTTTAAAATTTCTTGATTTCTGCACAGTAAACAATTTTGCTCGGGAATCGGGAGGATGAGGGGATATTCTATGGATCAGACTGTATTCTCGCTCATGGTTCAAATTCATCGTTGAGAAAGTATTCACCATTCTAATCTGTCTGGCATTCGAGAGAGCGCGAATAGTGGAGAGTCCGACGCTGCTTTGGCATCACGAATGCAAACGTTTTTCGAGCTTGATTTCCCTTTCGCTATCCTGTTCGCATGTGGGATAAAAGGTGAGATCGTTAGCCCTTTGGTCATTAGCCAACAGGCTGATTATCACCTGCTGAGATGTTCCATTGTTCCTCGTACGGTTCACATTTACAGTAGCGAACTTCGTCGATTTGTCTTCGCTTACCGTAGTCTAACGACTATATTTTCGGTAGTCTTTATTTGGCCCTAGTTACCGCAACATACTTTTTCGCATCGAGGATGTGGTTGAAGATGCTATCTGGTACTTAGGTAAGATGAGAGCTCGCCTGTCGGCAGAGAAAAAGAGAAAGAGAGAGCGTGCAGAATGGAGAGAGTTTTATTTCTCTTCTCTTCCACCTGATGCCTCATCGTATCGCTGCCGAACGCTAATTATCTCCCACTGTTCCTGTCCTTGGAAAGGCACGTAATGCCTAGCGCCATCCTTCAGCTCACCTAATAGGCCACCTAATAACTCACCTATAATGCCACCTAACTTGTCACCTATTAGGTGAACAATACCAGAGCGTATGACCGATAAGACAGCAAGTGAAACGAAGAGACGGATTCTTCGCCCTCACTGGCATGCATTCAACATCCAATTCACTGTTCGATGATTTCTATTAAAATATTATGATTATTTTGCGCGTCATTGCATTGTTTGTGCACCATCAGCAATGATCTCCCCATTGAGATACCATGACCCTCACCCTCCCGGTCTTCGCGTTTCTCGCCCTCATCTGCACCGTCGACACATGCCTCCGGATGAGTAAGTTCGACTTCTTTTGTTTAGGTCGGAGATCTCTCAAGCTCCCAAGCAGTTCTCGCGCCTCTCTCGTTTTGCAAACGCTTTCACGTTCCCCTCGCTGCCGAGGAAACTCATGAATTCCATTCGGTTCCCTGCGCCTTTACTTTCCTCTAGAAAACCATTAGGAGCTTGACAATCCCAACGATTTCCAAGAGGGCGGAGATAAGATCAAAGTGCCCGTTATAGAAGTGACGGCTCACCTCTCGCCTTGCAACCGACTGGTGGATGCTACTATTAAAGAATGTATGGATGCGGACTTCGAAAGGTGCTACCCAGCGACAATCAAGCAGTCGACCGCGACGTGCGACAACGACGACAGCTTGTTCGTGATTTGGAATGGAGTAAGAGTTGATGTTAAACTATTCCGCTTATATTATACTACTTGTTTTTGAGGTTTCACACGTATATACGTGTATTGTTTTCAGGGCGGGCCTGCAGAAGCACTCTCGATTGCCTGCAACGAGATGACGTTTGAATGGGAGATCACAATATTCCAGAGTCCAGTCATCAAGCAGAAATCAGTTCGAGTCGCTTGCATCCGAGGATAGACATTATTTATTGTGCATGATTATTTGTTTGTACAAACGCAATGAAACTGAAGGAAGTGACAATATAAAAAATACATCATCCACATTTCTGATTTGAGACTTCTTAGCACTGCACTGTGAAGAGTACAACTTCTCTTCCAAAGCACATGTACCGATTGTTCGTGCAGGCTAGAACAGAGGGATCCGTGCAGGGCTCACGAGCGAATGTCATGGCTGAATAATTTGTTACGCATACATTTTAATTATTTAGCTCTCACCACTCTTGAAGACGCCCCCAGGACAAGTTACTCCAGATTCTCCGTATCCTCCGTTTTGAACGGCAGGAAATTGACAGGCCTGAATATGGATGATTTTAATATTTAACCCAAATCATTCGACTACCTCGGCCTTGCGCTGCGAAACAACGCACTTGACGCTTCTGATCGTATCCGTAGATCCCATCCGAATATAATTTCCTGGCGATCCACTCATATACCTGAAACACAATTGGCGGCATACTCTCAAAAGAATACGATCATACCAGTTATTGCGCATCAAGAACATGAACAATCCAGAGAAGAAATCGGTGGAAATTGAATTAGTTCTTGTGGTTATGATATCGGAGTTAGGCGGGCATGCGCATGAATCAATAGTGCAGTTAACTTCCATTGGGAAGTGCACTCCCAAGAACTCCTCTGAAAAACAACCGTTACGTGTTCTTTACGATCGCATTCGCTTCTCACGAGTGAATGCTGGGCTCGACGTCGTCGTCACAGTAGACAGAGCCGTCGTGTATGGAGTATCTGCAAGTTTGTCACTTCTTATTTGGCCCAGCCTTTTCTCGCAGAGTGTTCCTTCTAGGGTTGATCGTTCGGCTTTCGGAACGGCCGAATGAGAGTGATCAAAATTGCCTCGTTCCGGAACTAATTCAATTAGGCGTCGGAACGAGTTCGGAATGGCCTTTGTTTCGAGTCTCGTTCCGGAACGGATTAGCAGAGTTGAAACATATCCGAAATACCAAAATTGGAGAGAAATTTCACCTATTCTTTCAAAGGGGTGATCTTCGATTTGTGAAACTCAACCAATATTTTGAGCAATTCATTCGCTCTCTCTCATTTCACACCGCTCTGCACCCACTATTTCGGAAAATGAGTGTTCCGGAATGAGTTCGGAATGGACATTGTTCGACTCTCGTTCCGGAACGGTCTTTGTTCGAGTCTCGGCCATTCCGAAGTGAGGAGATAATTGAATTAAAAGTTCGGATTTCCGGAATTCCGTTCCGAACGATCAACCCTAGTTCCTTCCCTATCATTCTCATTCATTTTCATATTCGGAACGGTCATACCCTGGGCCAAAAACAACAGCGAAGCTCCGCATGTTTCAGCATCTTTTCATGGATTTTAGGAGATGAATCAGCTATAGAATGCCGTTAATATTGACACTAACCCGGGTCCGGCGGCGTCATGGAGGATGTGCTCGAGAAGTGATACGACGTAGTAGTCGC
The DNA here is from genome assembly GCA_911812115.1 of Pristionchus exspectatus. Classification (NCBI taxonomy): domain Eukaryota; kingdom Metazoa; phylum Nematoda; class Chromadorea; order Rhabditida; family Neodiplogasteridae; genus Pristionchus; species Pristionchus exspectatus. Next base: position 32,719,873 of record OU461582.1, on the reverse strand, counting down.
GTCGGTCGACTGAGACGAAGACTCTGCAAAGTTCTGCCCTTTTCAAGAGATCAAGGAGATGAATGAATTGGAGAAATGCAATCAAGTTGATACAAACCTTGCTGCATCGAACTCGAACTGGAAGACGAACTGTAGTCTGTTGTAGGAAGCGAAGATGGGCTGGACTCGGATGTGAATTCTGCAATTGGAATCGATTTTAATATTGTTAAAACAACATTACGGGTATGAATTAGCTTGAGCAAACACCTAATTCATCCCCGTGAAGCTATCTATTAATCGATGCCATTTGGGATCATGTTTTGACGCTTACCCAAGATCGGCTGCGGCGACGAGCTTGCCTGGCTCGAGGATTGAGTGGAGGGAGACGTCAGCTCCGTCGTTGACTCGGTATCTGCAAATTGAATATCTTACGCTATCTAATTAAACGTTCTACCGATTCGCTTCAGCATTTTTGTAATACGTTTACTAACCCGGCTCCGATACATCAGTGCTCTGATGGGTTGAGCTAACTTGAAGAGTCGAATTGTGCACGGGCGGAGTCACTGCGGATACAGATGTCGATCCTTCAAGTGAAACATTTCCAATTATTTTTAAAAACAGAAACCAGCCCAGGTTGATAGTTGAATACTATCCGTACTAACCGCGATTAACCGTATCCATCGTCGAGATTGAGGAATGAGCACCAAGGAAGAGCGTTTTAGTGCCCGTCTCATCTGGCACAACAGAATCTCAAGAGATGCTATCACTTACCGATCTCAAGAGTAGGGCTGTCAGAGTGAAGAATCCGTCTCTTCATTCCGCACACTCTCTTACCGGTCAGAGTGACGAGAGAGTGCGAGGAATGAAGAGACGGATTCTTCACTCTGACAGCCCTACTCAAGAGCCTCACTTGTCGTAGTCCGATCGTCGGTTTCGCTAGGCGAACTGTACTCTGATGTTGATTGAACGAATGAAGGGAACTGAGACGATTCTGCAAGTGGGAGGTACACGTGGAACGTATCAGAAATAGCAAAAATGAATAACGTGGTAAATGTTTACCTTGGTTATCGAATGAAGGCGAAGTCAGCGATGGAGAAGGAGAGATCGATGACGTGATAACCTTCGTAGACGAATCTGCAGTGGTATCACTAAAGTCGATCTTTCTTGTGCAAAGCAAGCGCAATGAACACTGACCGAGAGAACTTGAAGAAGGGGAAGAACGTGCGGGCGACGTCGTCGTTGAAGCGGTGAACAGCGACGATACTGCAAGTGGCGTATTGAAGGAAGATGAGAAGGGGCTCTGACAGGATTACCTTGTGTCTCCGAAGTAGTTGATCTCAGGGGCGTAGTAGCCTGTGTTGAAAGGAAGAGAGCCTCTGAGGTCGGGTGCGCCGACGTCACCTTTCCTACAAGGACGACCTCTTGGAGCACACAGGCGGCTTCAAACCTTGATTGATATCCTTAGTCGACGAAGACAATGAAGTCGGAACTGAAGATCCTCGAGAAGTGATCTCGCCGTTCGATGATGTGTTCATGGATACTGAAATCAATATTTCTATACACCAAATCGAGAACATCCTTTTCAACAACCTCCCTTATCCCGACTCGACAAAGGTATTATATATTTCAAACGTACTGAATGTAGTTGAAGTGGTAAGTCCATTCACCGACGAGAGATCTCCAGAATCTGCAAATTGTCCTTTCACATATTACTGTGTGTTCAAGTTTAAAATCCCACCATTAGTAGATACAGACGTGGGTCGAGTATTAGCGATGCTAGCAGCGCCCGGTGATGATGCTTCAATGGAGGCTTGTGCATCACACCTTTCCTCCCTCTTCTGGGAAATCGATTGGGAATCTGTCTCTTTCTCTCTCTCTCTTTCTCTCTAGAGATGCCCAGCGGCGATGGAACCGAAGATAGGCCGCGTGGAGCCGTTGCACATGGGTCACTCTCTTTGTCCTCTCACTTTCACTCAAGGGCGCCATTCTCAGTGGATCGAAAAGAGCATCCGGCTAGGGGGAATTAGGAAGGTGAAAGGAACGGTTGGGGAGTGAAATGGGGACTCACAAGGAACTGGAGCAAGAGAAGGGAGAGTCGGTTCATCTTTGTCCTCTGTGAGAGGCGTACCTGCAATGGTCCTTCTATTAGAATTTTGATCGAAAAATTGCGAATTTCTTTTTGAACTCAAATGGTTTTAAACTCTAATTGAAAAAAAAACAATTGAATCCAATTCGCAGCTGATACAGATTTGGATCCCTAATGATGATGAATAAGTTCTTACCCTTCTGATACGAACTGCTGGTGGAAGGCTCCACACGTCTGGTAGATCCGGGGGGAGTTGAACCTAAAGTGATTTATTACGTTCGATCGATCCCCCTCCGACTTACCTGAGCCCGTCGATGCAGACACCTTCACTTCAGCGGCGCGAGTTGCGACTAAAATTATGATGTTCTTGAGAAACCTTCAACATAGGTTTCAGACTATCGGATTTGATAGGAAAAGTGATCCCCGGAACTAGATACTACACATTTCCTCGTCTATTTTATTTGACCCTCTCCTCTCGCCCCCTCCTTTTCGCCAGGTGCAGATCTTAGTTGTTTGGGCCAAATAGAGGCAATCGCCATAGCTACAGGAGGAGATCCCGAGGAGGAAAGGGAGAAGAAGAGGGGGGAATGACACAATTAATGGTTTCCCATAAAAAAGAAGAAAGATGCGTCCATCTTTCCTCCTCTCCATAGTGAACGGCACGGGGGGGATGAGTGTTTGGTTTCTGGTCCTCTACCGTATAGAGAGGAAAGGCGGAAGTAGAAGGAAGTGCACAAAAAATCACAAAAATGGACAGTTATCGTTTTAGATTGGTCTCAAGCCACAAATTACCGTAACGCAAGATACCTGATCCCTCTCCCGAACCCGTATGCTGCGTGCTGGCATCTGGACGAATCTCAGTAGAAGTTGCTCGATCTGCTCGGGTGGACATCATGGTGCGAGAAGAGGCCTCATCTGCAGTGATAATATAGTATGGAAAGGGCACATGTCAATAGACGTACTCGATGTATCAGGAAGAAGATGCTCAGGAGTAGTCCAGAAGAATGACGTTAACCATGAGGGGAACAGTGTAGTGGGAGAGAAGGTGCTTGTCGTCGGCAACTCGACTGCCGATTCCGTCGATTCCACACGTGGCGGAGATGAAGTAGGGATGAGCATTGCGCGAGTCGTGTGCGACACTGAAGTGTTCGTTTATTGGGTCATTCTTAACCGAATCCGGTACAGTCGGGGTCTGTAGAGCCAACATTTTGGATTCCCTTGCTATTTCGAGAGATTACTGACTATTCAAAATTGCATAATGCCGGTGAAAAGTCTCACATTCGGTGTCGATTGAGGAAGTGATGCTCGCATTAATGCATGTATCCGCCTCTTCTCAAGATAAAAATTTAGCCCAATTTCTCACGCCACAAAACGTACTTCGAATATAATACGCACTGTCGAGATATCCTTTGTACGTGGGTCCGGGATTCTGCAATCAAGCAGTGCGCTACATTAACCCATTTTTTGTGTGTCTCACCTGCCACTTGGCCGCCCTCACACAATCGCCGGTTGAAATTGTGTATCTGGAATTCGTTTTCATTTTCCACATACCACGAAGACTTTGCCCTCTACCTTGAGAGATGAGGCAAAGAAAAGAAGTCATAGTAGTCCTGAGAACAGGTATTTGAAAAGAAAGAACTCACCCGAACGCCTTACATCCACCCTGCACACACCACTTGGCACAATCCGACAGCGTCGTTGCGGTACCCACCTCGAAGAACATCATTTCTACATGAAGTAGACGGATGAATTTCCCTCTTCCGGGCTGTAAGCAAATTATGAATTTTCTCCCGACAAGTTGCTAATGTTATTGCATCAGTGAAACTTTTTAAATACTTATTTTGCCAATTAAAGGTGTGAGAAGGGAATAATAAATGAATGATTACGCACAGCAATGATCCTCAGCACGTTGTCAGAAGGAGGGCTGCCGTTGATCGAAATGGCCAGAATGGCCAAATAGATGAAGGGGCGCATCGAGCCCTTAAATACATGAATTAATGCAACAATGAAGATAAAATCCCACGGTAGAAGTCCACGGTAGAAGACAAAAAACAGAAACGGAAACAAGATCAGAAGCAAAACCGTAATCAAGAGATCATCTCATCAATTAAGCCCGTACCTAATTGAGAGCGACAAGTCTGGCTGGATTCTGGCCGGAACTAACGGTTGCCTGGCTAGGAGGGACCTGACAAGAAAAAGACTCTCCGAATTTTTCCTGCTCTCTCGCCTTCCTGATCGTTGATAGAGTATTCGAACTGAAGAGTCTGTTTCTTGACAAGTAAACCGTCTGAGCTAGCTCGACTGCCTATTTTTAGATGCCTTCCCCCTCCGGAAAACTAGGAGCGGTGTGCACAGCAGAGGCGATTCCGAGGATATAAGCGTTTTCGGAAGAAGGCTTATGGGACCTATCTTTTGCTTTTCAGTAGCTCAATACCGATGGAAACATGGTACAAACTAGAATGCTTATACGAGCGATACGTAAGGAGGATAAGAGAGCTGCGGCACCAGAAGTGAGAATAAGCAGCCTCAGATGACATAGGCAAGGAGGACAAGAGAGCTGCGGCACCAGAAGTGAGAATAAGCAGCCTCAGATGACATAGGTAAGGAGGACAGGCGAGCTGCGGCACCAGAAGTGAGAATAAGCAGCCTCAGATGACATAGGTAAGGAGGACAGGCGAGCTGCGGCACCAGAAGTGAGAATAAGCAGCCTCAGATGACATAGGTAAGGAGGACAAGAGAGCTGCGGCACCAGAAGTGAGAATAAGCAGCCTCAGATGACATAGGTAAGGAGGACAAGAGAGCTGCGGCACCAGAAGTGAGAATAAGCAGCCTCAGATGACATAGGCAAGGAGGACAAGAGAGCTGCGGCACCAGAAGTGAGAATAAGCAGCCTCAGATGACATAGGTAAGGAGGACAGGCGAGCTGCGGCACCAGAAGTGAGAATAAGCAGCCTCAGATGACATAGGTAAGGAGGACAAGAGAGCTGCGGCACCAGAAGTGAGAATAAGCAGCCTCAGATGACATAGGTAAGGAGGACAAGAGAGCTGCGGCACCAGAAGTGAGAATAAGCAGCCTCAGATGACATAGGTAAGGAGGACAAGAGAGCTGCGGCACCAGAAGTGAGAATAAGCAGCCTCAGATGACATAGGCAAGGAGGACAAGAGAGCTGCGGCACCAGAAGTGAGAATAAGCAGCCTCAGATGACATAGGTAAGGAGGACAGGCGAGCTGCGGCACCAGAAGTGAGAATAAGCAGCCTCAGATGACATAGGTAAGGAGGACAAGAGAGCTGCGGCACCAGAAGTGAGAATAAGCAGCCTCAGATGACATAGGTAAGGAGGACAGGCGAGCTGAGTGTAAGATAGCAGAATTAATGACAAGTAAATAGGGACTCGAGAAATAAGGACACGTAAGCTAAACGGGCGGCTGAATACTGTGAGAGACGAGAGGATTCGTCCCGAGGGATTCTGGGCGGAGTCTCAGCTCCGCCCCCCCCCCTCCTGCCGTCCTCCTAGAAATCCCCGCCTTCATCTCATTGTCATTCTCCCCCTATTTCCCCCTTCTCCTTACTGATCGTTTCCCTGAGTTAATAGTAGTAGAATGCGACCGTCCTTCCTCTTTAAGGCTGCGCTCGGGTCGACAGCCCTTCTGGCAGGTAACGCATTCTTCGCGGATTTCTTCGCGGTCAAACGCGCCTCTAATTTCTATCGTGTTCTAGTGTCGTCGAATGACGCCTTCATTGAAGAAATTCAATATGAAGAGAGCGCAATCTTCTGCGTGAATGGACTGCAGCATCTCTTTTCTGGTAACGAATCTCAGTCCGTTTTTGTACCAGGTACACTTGTTCCGATTCAGAGCCGCCGCCGCTTCACACGACGACCACCAAGCACTTGGAACCGGTGAGCACTGTGCCACATTCCTAGCAGCCTATGCTGTCCGTCTCTTCATTTCACACGCACTCTCTCTGCCTGTCGAGTTTCGGCTGGCCTCAACTCGGTCTAAACAGCTGACCATACCAGTGGGTCCCACCTAGCGCTGTCTTGCGACTGTAAAATCGCTTGACACAGACCTTTACATTACCACACCTTTACATTTACCTTTTCCGTGAAATGAGGAGACGGCGGCCCGTATTGCGCACTCTACTGGCTTCCCCATGACTTAATCCGATTATCATGCAGGCGCAGCGCAAACGCGCCAGAGTGCAGGCGGAGCGCTACGCGCTAGAAATGGAGCGCCGCGCCGCGAATGCCGCCGCGGCCGTGGAGATGGCAAAAAAGAGCCCAGTGAGTTCATTCATTCCTTTTATGTCGTTTGCAATTACAAAAAGGAAATTAGCATGATGAATGATCGTAGATGTGGAGGTCCGTCGATAGTGTCGGAGGGGGGGGGGTAGCAAGGGCAGTAGTTGTTAGCGAATTCTGCAATGCGCAAATCACTGGAAATTGCTCTTGAAGTTCATGTTTTGGCCAATCATTAGGGAAACAGTGGCTGATTTTGCTCGTCTTCATGCCGGAACTTCTCTGTTTTTTGGCCCGAGCATCAACCGCTCCCCGAATGTCGAGGGGGTGGGGAATGAGAATGATAGGGAGGTATTACTGTGCGAAAAATGGCTGGGCCAAAAAACAGAGAAGTGCCTTCAGGCAATCGTGCGCTGGATTATCTCGGCGGCGGTCGTGACGAGCGGCCTGTCGCTGGTCCTGCTCGCATTGAAGGCGGTCCTGACATCCGGCCAGGGATACTACAGCAAGGCAATCGTATGTTTTTGAGAATTTTTGAAAACGTTTCGGTCAAGATCAGTAGAAGCGAGAGAGAGAGAGCATCTTGTTCATTCAGCGCATCGATGATTGCCTGTCGCTATCGCGCGGACTCATGGGCGTGGCGTACACGGCGTGGTTCGGCCTCTTTGCCTACCCGCCGTACTTCCAGTCGGGAGACTCCGGAGGACCCATCGCGCATTACCTCTCGACCGTTGGTCAGTGATGCATTTTTTTTTACTTTTATGGCCAGGGGGGAGGGGTACAACTGTGCAGGAATGCTGGGAAATGCCCCCTATGCTTACGGTACGCAACAATGACCACGTCTAGCGCGTCTTCTAGAGCGAGAGAGGTAGAGATAATACTCCGAAACGTGATTTGAATGTGAGTACTGTTGCAGTTATCCTGACCAATTTGGCCGAGGCGATCAACCTGCTGGCCGTCGTGTGCGGAACCAAAAACCGCTGGAAAAGCGGCGATGCGGGCGCGTGCCAGCAGATCGTGAGCGATATTTTATCATATCAAGTTAGGTCCCGCCGACTGCTTGGTCCCTCCTAGCGTTGTATGACAACGGTGAAATCAATTGAAGTGGAAAAACATCCTCACCTTTTCGTTCACCGCTTATTGTTAGTTAGTGGGCAACTCTTTTGCATGAGCAATTTTGCTGAAACTGCTTCTTTGTTTTGCATTATCGTTAGTACTGAACAGTCTTCTCCGTTTTGCAATCTCACCGGTCATAGTGGCGAGAGACACGATGATCCGTATTTCGAACTCTAATTGTCATCAATATCTTATTCGCAGGCGATCGCCTGCTTCACTCACCTCCTTCCGATCGGCATCGTGTCGCTCGTGTACCGTGCGTTCAATGATGCGACAGTGGTCGAGCCGTGGACCGCGCTCGGTGAGCACACACTTTATGCGCATTAACAGCTAACTTAACTAACTTAACGGCTAACTTAACGGCTGGCCTAACCAGTGGATCCCCCCGCCGTACGACTGTAAAATGGTACCTTTACTTTCTACGATTCTTCACTAGAGCTCGAGAAAAATGAGCTACCGTCTCTTCATTTGACACACTCTTTCGTCCGCTCTAGCTAAGAGAGAGAATGTGTAGTTGTAGATATATGCGTCAGCAATTGCCCTGTTTCCAGGCGGGTTCGACCACTGGGGCGTCGGCCCGGCCATGGCCTCCATCTACCTCCTCATCGGAGGACTCGCCGCGGGAGTGAACGCGATCGCCGCCACCATCTTCCAGATGTGAGACCCCCTATGTCATAAATCTCATGCGGCATGCTTATCTAACTATTGACTTTATTTGGTTCTCGTAGCTCCGTCGGCTTTACCCCTTTTGAATGGACAGGGAAGAGAAGGGGGGGGGAGGAGCAGCCAAGCGGGGATGAATCATGTCTAGGCTTTCAATGGTAACGAAACAACTAGTTGTTTAATAGGGAAAATGCACCGCTTTCTTCACGAGAGACAGCGCGGAATGAGGAGAGCGAAGAGTGATTTCCCTATTAGACAACTAGTTGTTTCGTTACGATTCAATGTCTAATCATGCCACTTTCAGGAAGGGGGCGCGAGGATGGGCGGAGATCGAGGCGGCCGTGGAGGAGGAAGAGCATCGCAAGGAGCTGCGCGAGGTGATGTTTTTTTACTAGATTACAGCGGGATTTGGAACAGCTTTTTGACATTAGCCCGACAAATTGCGGCCCCTTTTGCGATAAGAATCGGCCTCTTCATTCTACGTACTCGCTCATCGGGAAGAACAGAGAGAGAGAGAGCACGCGGAATGAAGAGACCCTCTCCCAATTGGGACGTGCTTTGTCGATCTCACCGGTCGCAATGCTCTCTCTCGGTTTGTCTGATCGGCGCTAGAGGGGATTAATGAGGGATTTAGTTTTGCTCTCACGTCCCCTTAATCCAGCCTCGTTGCAGCTTCTTCGGTCTCGCTGGTTCTCCGTCGTCATCTCGGCTCTACTCGGCGTGAACATGGCCATGGCGGTGTGGACGATGCACGAACAGAGCACCAACAGCGGACTGTGAGTATTCTATAATAGGGATTAGAGTTCGATATAAGGCTAATCGTGATAAGACTAATAAGTAATAAGGCTAATAAGAGATAAGACGTGATAAATGATAAGACAAATCGTACAAGGAATAAAGAGACGATTACCCGTAGTTCCAACTCTACTAGGGATGCACGTGGGCAATGCCGAGCTCGCCGAGTTCATTCCCTTGTCTCTCGAATGCATATTCTCCTTCTATTGCCAAATTCGCCTACTTTCTGCCCTAGAAGATGCAATTTTTTGGCGACCTCTTCCAGCCTAAATGTTTGAGAGTAAAAGAAGTAGAATCAGGACATAGGCAAAGACCTATCGTCTCATTTTGAGAAAACTTGCGATTAGTAGAATTTACTGTCTTGGTTGCAGCCTCGGACTCGCTCTTTCTGGCGTGGCTGGCGCCGTTGCCGTCTTCAACCTCGTCTTTTGTCTGGAGGTAAGTACCCGGGTGCAGGGGGGGGGGGCGGTGTAAGCATCTGTCTCAAAATTCTCAAGTTCTATTGTTACTTGCTCCCGAGAAAGCAAGAGAACTATTTTTCAGTTGTGGAAGAGATGCAGCAAGAAGAAGGAGAACCACTCGCCAGCGCACTAGCCGCGTCGTCGTCGCGCCATTGCTGGAAGAGCAATCATCTGTCCCCATTAGAAAGTAGCCCCCCTCCCTAATCCCTCTCCCCTACTGTCCCATTACATTGCGATCGCTGTTCTCTTGATACTTATCTGTCTTCACAGATATCCCTGATTTCGTTGCTTGCGCTGATTGGGTGGTAGCTTGGTTCGCATTCTCTGTTCGTATTGCCCAGTCTTCTTGATACTCTCGACCCTTGACAGCTCACGATGTTCCCTTAATAATGAAGTTGTCCCCGCCAGTGTAGCCCCTCCATCCCCCTCCTTCTAGTCGTATCGTATCTTCCTGAGACTCCCTCCCACAGTCTCATTTCAATCGCCGTGTCTCGATCACTATCTGTTATCACAGATAGCTCTCTTTGCTTGCTTGGGCTGGTTCACTGGTGGCTTGGTTCGCATTCCTTGTTCGTATTGCCCCCATCTTCTTGTCTCTGGCACTCTCGGTTGCCCCTTTCTAACAATCATCGAGACTTCCCCTCTAGTTTCTTCCGGCTAGCTACCCGTCGTTACACTGTAGAATAGTCTTGCGCACTCTGTGGATACCGCCTGCTAGGATCCTTCGAGTATTTGAGCCTTGTCAATGATGTTGCTTGATTGCCGTTGTAATGCCTCTACGGCCCATGAATCGAACATCGATAAAGAGCTCCCGTTAATCCACGCGCGTGACGAGTAAACATGAAGACACATGTGGTGTCCACAACAGTCCGCTAATTGCCGTTTGTTCAGTTATTTTCTGAGTTCGGAAGGGGATTGTTTGAACAGTCTTCCATTTTTTTGACTATCTCTCGAATTATCAGTTGCTGTGAAAATGATGAAATATTTTCCTTTCCAGTAGCCATGACCTGTTTCCAAAATAATGAATGATGAAAATGAATTGGCTGTTATCGGTGAAAGGTTATTTGGCAGAAATTAAATATCTAAGTGCGCCAGTGCCCCTTCCTTCCTATTTCGTAACTAGGGCTTGGGTTGGCAAGAAATGGCCTCTCCATTGCATGTGCTCTCTCACCAGTCAGAGAAGCGAGAGAGCACGCGAAATGAGGAGAGTCACTGGCAACCTAGTTCTGTATCCACTCACCCTTCACTTAGGTGCGGTCATTAAATTGACAGGTCCGTCGTTCTCCGGTTGAGATTGCGCACCCTTTGAAAGGGATTGGGATCGGTGCAATCGGTGTGTTTCTCGAGCATAGAAATTAGTGAAGAAGAGTGGATGAAGTAGATGGTTTATCGACAATTTTTGATACAAGCGCTCGAACAATCAATGGAGAGCGCTTAATCAGTTCGGTCAGACTGTTTTTTTTCGAGCAGGCGCAAGTTGGCTGGGCAGGGATGGTTTTTCGAGCATTAATCGAGTAGTTATCAATGTTTCGGTTTGCTTTCGACAAGGGAAGCTTCATCTCGTCACTCCGGACGCAATCAGCGCGAATACAGTGTCCAGGAACACAGCATTCTCCTCCAACAGAAAAGGTGGAGCACTTTGCATATATACTCGCTCACTTTGCATGAATCGAACTGCAAGGCCTGAGCGGGAGGAGCGACCGCTCTCCCCGCTCAGTTATTGGAATCGAGCGGGAAATTGCAGTTCTTTCGTGTCGGGATTTTGGCGCGAAATTTGCATCCATTGTTCACCCTTATCTGGAGAGAACAACGGGGGTCAGAACGCTGTGGGAAGGCTCTGCGAGAAGATGGCATTAAAGTAACGGGGATGATCGATGATTTTTTTATCTATTCTGCGCGTGCTCGATGCTGATCGAATTCTGCAAAGACAAATGATTGATTTCGACAGATCAAATTCAGAAAAGCATAAAAATGCTGCAAAAAATCATCTGTAGCAGTATTGAGGCATGAAGAAAAGATGTCGGCAGTCAGATAGACATTAAAATGATGCAAAACACCGTTCGAAGCGTTTTTGAGGCGGCAAACATGAAGAAGAGATCAGGCAAAAAGAGCAAAATGCTTACAACACCCAGGATTCCCAAGCCGTCTCCGATCCAAGTACTAACTGGGCCCACCGTTGCTTAACTTGACAGATCGGACGGGATGTCGTGTTCTCAACGGGGTATGGTCGTAAGCGAGAGTGGTGGGGGTAAGAATCGGTGAGTATTCTGCGGAGAGATGTCCGGGCGTGCATGTTCGTGTTGGCTGGGCAGGGATGGATATTCGACGATTGCTCGCGAACTAGTCAGGAAACATTGTTCGAATTTTCTCTGGTTTAATCGTCTATCCCTTCGCATTCAATCACCGAACATACAGCTTCCGCTAACAGTGTACGAGAAAGTTAGATTTAGTGATGGATACGGGATAATTGATGAACAATGCTGATTGTTTATCGACAATTGAGCGCGAACGTGCGGTAATTTTCTTCGTAATTTTTACCACTTACTTTCTCCTCATTAGTCCGCTTCTATTCAGCACTTGTAGAGCGTCCGGGAACGATCGACGATCACATGATTGAGGAAAATGTGGTGACGATGATTTTTTTATCTATTCTGCGCGTGCTCGATGCTGATCGAATTCTGCCAAGACAAATGATTGATTTTTGACAGTCGGCAGTCAGATAGACATTAAAATGATGCAAAACACCGTTCGAAGCGTTTTTGAGGCGGCAAACATGAAGAAAAAATCAGGCAAAAAGGGCAAAATGCTTACAACACCCAGGATTCCCAAGCCGTCTCCGATCCAAGTACTAACTGGGCCCACCGTTGCTTAACTTGACAGATCGGACGGGATGTCGTGTTCTCAACGGGGTATGGTCGTAAGCGAGAGTGGTGGGGGTAAGAATCGGTGAGTATTCTGCGGAGAGATGTCCGGGCGTGCATGTTCGTGTTGGCTGGGCAGGGATGGATATTCGACGATTGCTCGCGAACTAGTCAGGAAACATTGTTCGAATTTTCTCTGGTTTAATCGTCTATCCCTTCGCATTCAATCACCGAACATACAGCTTCCGCTAACAGTGTACGAGAAAGTTAGATTTAGTGATGGATACGGGATAATTGATGAACAATGCTGATTGTTTATCGACAATTGAGCGCGAACGTGCGGTAATTTTCTTCGTAATTTTTACCACTTACTTTCTCCTCATTAGTCCGCTTCTATTCAGCACTTGTAGAGCGTCCGGGAACGATCGACGATCACATGATTGAGGAAAATGTGGTGACGATGATTTTTTTTATCTATTCTGCGCGTGCTCGATGCTGATCGAATTCTGCCAAGACAAATGATTGATTTTTGACAGTCGGCAGTCAGATAGACATTAAAATGATGCAAAACACCGTTCGAAGCGTTTTTGAGGCGGCAAACATGAAGAAAAAATCAGGCAAAAAGGGCAAAATGCTTACAACACCCAGGATTCCCAAGCCGTCTCCGATCCAAGTACTAACTGGGCCCACCGTTGCTTAACTTGACAGATCGGACGGGATGTCGTGTTCTCAACGGGGTATGGTCGTAAGCGAGAGCGGTGGGGGTAAGAATCGGAGAGTATTCTGCGGAGAGATGTCCGGGCGTGCATGTTCGTGTTGGCTGGGCAGGGATGGATATTCGACGATTGCTCGCGAACTAGTCAGGAAACATTGTTCGAATTTTCTCTGGTTTAATCGTCTATCCCTTCGCATTCAATCACCGAACATACAGCTTCCGCTAACAGTGTACGAGAAAGTTAGATTTAGTGATGGATACGGGATAATTGATGAACAATGCTGATTGTTTATCGACAATTGAGCGCGAACGTGCGGTAATTTTCTTCGTAATTTTTACCACTTACTTTCTCCTCATTAGTCCGCTTCTATTCAGCACTTGTAGAGCGTCCGGGAACGATCGACGATCACATGATTGAGGAAAATGTGGTGACGATGATTTTTTTTATCTATTCTGCGCGTGCTCGATGCTGATCGAATTCTGCCAAGACAAATGATTGATTTTTGACAGTCGGCAGTCAGATAGACATTAAAATGATGCAAAACACCGTTCGAAGCGTTTTTGAGGCGGCAAACATGAAGAAAAAATCAGGCAAAAAGGGCAAAATGCTTACAACACCCAGGATTCCCAAGCCGTCTCCGATCCAAGTACTAACTGGGCCCACCGTTGCTTAACTTGACAGATCGGACGGGATGTCGTGTTCTCAACGGGGTATGGTCGTAAGCGAGAGCGGTGGGGGTAAGAATCGGAGAGTATTCTGCGGAGAGATGTCCGGGCGTGCATGTTCGTGTTGGCTGGGCAGGGATGGATATTCGACGATTGCTCGCGAACTAGTCAGGAAACATTGTTCGAATTTTCTCTGGTTTAATCGTCTATCCCTTCGCATTCAATCACCGAACATACAGCTTCCGCTAATAGTGTACGAGAAAGTTAGATTTAGTGATGGATACGGGATAATTGATGAACAATGCTGATTGTTTATCGACAATTGAGCGCGAACGTGCGGTAATTTTCTTCGTAATTTTTACCACTTACTTTCTCCTCATTAGTCCGCTTCTATTCAGCACTTGTAGAGCGCCCGGGAACGATCGACGATCACATGATTGAGGAAAATGTGGTGACGATGATTTTTTTATCTATTCTGCGCGTGCTCGATGCTGATCGAATTCTGCCAAGACAAATGATTGATTTTTGACAGTCGGCAGTCAGATAGACATTAAAATGATGCAAAACACCGTTCGAAGCGTTTTTGAGGCGGCAAACATGAAGAAAAAATCAGGCAAAAAGGGCAAAATGCTTACAACACCCAGGATTCCCAAGCCGTCTCCGATCCAAGCACTAACTGGGCCCACCGTTGCTTAACTTGACAGATCGGACGGGATGTCGTGTTCTCAACGGGGTATGGTCGTAAGCGAGAGTGTTGGGGGTAAGAATCGGAGAGTATTCTGCGGAGAGATGCCCGGGCGTGCATGTTCGAGTTGGCTGGGCAGGGATGGATATTCGACGATTGCTCGCGAACTAGTCAGGAAACATTGTTCGAAATTTCTCTGGTTTAATCGTCTATCCCTTCGCATTCAATCACCGAAAATACAGCTTCCGCTAACAGTGTACGAGAAAGCTTGATTTAGTGACGGAAAAGAGATAATTGATGAACATTGCTGATTGTTTATCGACAATTGAGCGCGAACGTGCGGTAATTTTCTTCGTAATTTTTACCACTTACTTTCTCCTCATTAGTCCGCTTCTATTCAGCACTTGTAGAGCGTCCGGGAACGATCGACGATCACATGAATGAGGAAAATGTGGTGACGATGATTTTTTTATCTATTCTGCGCGTGCTCGATGCTGATCGAATTCTGCCAAGACAAATGATTGATTTTTGACAGTCGGCAGTCAGATAGACATTAAAATGATGCAAAACACCGTTCGAAGCAGTGTTGAGGCGGCAAACATGAAGAAAAGTTCAGGTAAAAAGGGCAAAATGCTTACAACACCCAGGATTCCCAAGCCGTCTCCGATCCAAGTACTAACTGGGCCCACCGTTGCTTAACTTGACAGATCGGACGGGATGTCGTGTTCTCAACGGGGTATGGTCGTAAGCGAGAGTGTTGGGGGTAAGAATCGGAGAGTATTCTGCGGAGAGATGCCCGGGCGTGCATGTTCGAGTTGGCTGGGCAGGGATGGATATTCGACGATTGCTCGCGAACTAGTCAGGAAACATTGTTCGAAATTTCTCTGGTTTAATCGTCTATCCCTTCGCATTCAATCACCGAAAATACAGCTTCCGCTAACAGTGTACGAGAAAGCTTGATTTAGTGACGGAAAAGAGATAATTGATGAACATTGCTGATTGTTTATCGACAATTGAGCGCGAACGTGCGGTAATTTTCTTCGTAATTTTTACCACTTACTTTCTCCTCATTAGTCCGCTTCTATTCAGCACTTGTAGAGCGTCCGGGAACGATCGACGGTCACATGATTGAGGAAAATGTGGTGACGATGATTTTTTTTATCTATTCTGCGCGTGCTCGATGCTGATCGAATTCTGCCAAGGCAAATGATTGATTTCGACAGTCGGCAGTCAGATAGACATTAAAATGATGCAAAAACACCGTTCGAAGTAGTGTTGAGGCGGCAAACATGAAGAAGAGATCAGGCAAAAAGAGCAAAATGCTTACAACACCCAGGATTCCCAAGCCGTCTCCGATCCAAGTACTAACTGGGCCCACCGTTGCTTAACTTGACAGATCGGACGGGATGTCGTGTTCTCAACGGGGTATGGTCGTAAGCGAGAGTGTTGGGGGTAAGAATCGGAGAGTATTCTGCGGAGAGATGCCCGGGCGTGCATGTTCGAGTTGGCTGGGCAGGGATGGATATTCGACGATTGCTCGCGAACTAGTCAGGAAACATTGTTCGAAATTTCTCTGGTTTAATCGTCTATCCCTTCGCATTCAATCACCGAAAATACAGCTTCCGCTAACAGTGTACGAGAAAGCTTGATTTAGTGACGGAAAAGAGATAATTGATGAACATTGCTGATTGTTTATCGACAATTGAGCGCGAACGTGCGGTTATTTTCTTCGGATTTTTTACCACTTACTTTCTCCTCATTAGTACGCTTCTATTCAGCACTTGTAGAGCGTCCGGGAACGATCGACGGTCACATGATTGAGGAAAATGTGGTGACGATGATTTTTTTTATCTATTCTGCGCGTGCTCGATGCTGATCGAATTCTGCCAAGGCAAATGATTGATTTCGACAGTCGGCAGTCAGATAGACATTAAAATGATGCAAAAACACCGTTCGAAGTAGTGTTGAGGCGGCAAACATGAAGAAAAGTTCAGGTAAAAAGGGCAAAATGCTTACAACACCCAGGATTCCCAAGCCGTCTCCGATCCAAGTACTAACTGGGCCCACCGTTGCTTAACTTGACAGATCGGACGGGATGTCGTGTTCTCAACGGGGTATGGTCGTAAGCGAGAGTGGTGGGGGTAAGAATCGGTGAGTATTCTGCGGAGAGATGTCCGGGCGTGCATGTTCGTGTTGGCTGGGCAGGGATGGATATTCGACGATTGCTCGCGAACTAGTCAGGAAACATTGTTCGAATTTTCTCTGGTTTAATCGTCTATCCCTTCGCATTCAATCACCGAACATACAGCTTCCGCTAACAGTGTACGAGAAAGTTAGATTTAGTGATGGATACGGGATAATTGATGAACAATGCTGATTGTTTATCGACAATTGAGCGCGAACGTGCGGTTATTTTCTTCGGATTTTTTACCACTTACTTTCTCCTCATTAGTACGCTTCTATTCAGCACTTGTAGAGCGTCCGGGAACGATCGACGGTCACATGATTGAGGAAAATGTGGTGACGATGATTTTTTTTATCTATTCTGCGCGTGCTCGATGCTGATCGAATTCTGCCAAGGCAAATGATTGATTTCGACAGTCGGCAGTCAGATAGACATTAAAATGATGCAAAAACACCGTTCGAAGTAGTGTTGAGGCGGCAAACATGAAGAAGAGATCAGGCAAAAAGAGCAAAATGCTTACAACACCCAGGATTCCCAAGCCGTCTCCGATCCAAGTACTAACTGGGCCCACCGTTGCTTAACTTGACAGATCGGACGGGATGTCGTGTTCTCAACGGGGTATGGTCGTAAGCGAGAGTGTTGGGGGTAAGAATCGGAGAGTATTCTGCGGAGAGATGTCCGGGCGTGCATGTTCGTGTTGGCTGGGCAGGGATGGATATTCGACGATTGCTCGCGAACTAGTCAGGAAACATTGTTCGAATTTTCTCTGGTTTAATCGTCTATCCCTTCGCATTCAATCACCGAACATACAGCTTCCGCTAACAGTGTACGAGAAAGTTAGATTTAGTGATGGATACGGGATAATTGATGAACAATGCTGATTGTTTATCGACAATTGAGCGCGAACGTGCGGTAATTTTCTTCGTAATTTTTACCACTTACTTTCTCCTCATTAGTACGCTTCTATTCAGCACTTGTAGAGCGTCCGGGAACGATCGACGGTCACATGATTGAGGAAAATGTGGTGACGATGATTTTTTTTATCTATTCTGCGCGTGCTCGATGCTGATCGAATTCTGCCAAGGCAAATGATTGATTTCGACAGTCGGCAGTCAGATAGACATTAAAATGATGCAAAAACACCGTTCGAAGTAGTGTTGAGGCGGCAAACATGAAGAAGAGATCAGGCAAAAAGAGCAAAATGCTTACAACACCCAGGATTCCCAAGCCGTCTCCGATCCAAGTACTAACTGGGCCCACCGTTGCTTAACTTGACAGATCGGACGGGATGTCGTGTTCTCAACGGGGTATGGTCGTAAGCGAGAGTGTTGGGGGTAAGAATCGGAGAGTATTCTGCGGAGAGATGCCCGGGCGTGCATGTTCGAGTTGGCTGGGCAGGGATGGATATTCGACGATTGCTCGCGAACTAGTCAGGAAACATTGTTCGAAATTTCTCTGGTTTAATCGTCTATCCCTTCGCATTCAATCACCGAAAATACAGCTTCCGCTAACAGTGTACGAGAAAGCTTGATTTAGTGACGGAAAAGAGATAATTGATGAACATTGCTGATTGTTTATCGACAATTGAGCGCGAACGTGCGGTTATTTTCTTCGGATTTTTTACCACTTACTTTCTCCTCATTAGTACGCTTCTATTCAGCACTTGTAGAGCGTCCGGGAACGATCGACGGTCACATGATTGAGGAAAATGTGGTGACGATGATTTTTTTTATCTATTCTGCGCGTGCTCGATGCTGATCGAATTCTGCCAAGGCAAATGATTGATTTCGACAGTCGGCAGTCAGATAGACATTAAAATGATGCAAAAACACCGTTCGAAGTAGTGTTGAGGCGGCAAACATGAAGAAGAGATCAGGCAAAAAGAGCAAAATGCTTACAACACCCAGGATTCCCAAGCCGTCTCCGATCCAAGTACTAACTGGGCCCACCGTTGCTTAACTTGACAGATCGGACGGGATGTCGTGTTCTCAACGGGGTATGGTCGTAAGCGAGAGTGTTGGGGGTAAGAATCGGAGAGTATTCTGCGGAGAGATGCCCGGGCGTGCATGTTCGAGTTGGCTGGGCAGGGATGGATATTCGACGATTGCTCGCGAACTAGTCAGGAAACATTGTTCGAAATTTCTCTGGTTTAATCGTCTATCCCTTCGCATTCAATCACCGAAAATACAGCTTCCGCTAACAGTGTACGAGAAAGCTTGATTTAGTGACGGAAAAGAGATAATTGATGAACATTGCTGATTGTTTATCGACAATTGAGCGCGAACGTGCGGTTATTTTCTTCGGATTTTTTACCACTTACTTTCTCCTCATTAGTACGCTTCTATTCAGCACTTGTAGAGCGTCCGGGAACGATCGACGGTCACATGATTGAGGAAAATGTGGTGACGATGATTTTTTTTATCTATTCTGCGCGTGCTCGATGCTGATCGAATTCTGCCAAGGCAAATGATTGATTTCGACAGTCGGCAGTCAGATAGACATTAAAATGATGCAAAAACACCGTTCGAAGTAGTGTTGAGGCGGCAAACATGAAGAAGAGATCAGGCAAAAAGAGCAAAATGCTTACAACACCCAGGATTCCCAAGCCGTCTCCGATCCAAGTACTAACTGGGCCCACCGTTGCTTAACTTGACAGATCGGACGGGATGTCGTGTTCTCAACGGGGTATGGTCGTAAGCGAGAGTGTTGGGGGTAAGAATCGGAGAGTATTCTGCGGAGAGATGCCCGGGCGTGCATGTTCGAGTTGGCTGGGCAGGGATGGATATTCGACGATTGCTCGCGAACTAGTCAGGAAACATTGTTCGAAATTTCTCTGGTTTAATCGTCTATCCCTTCGCATTCAATCACCGAAAATACAGCTTCCGCTAACAGTGTACGAGAAAGCTTGATTTAGTGACGGAAAAGAGATAATTGATGAACATTGCTGATTGTTTATCGACAATTGGGCGCGAACGTGCGGTTATTTTCTTCGGATTTTTTACCACTTACTTTCTCCTCATTAGTACGCTTCTATTCAGCACTTGTAGAGCGTCCGGGAACGATCGACGGTCACATGATTGAGGAAAATGTGGTGACGATGATTTTTTTTATCTATTCTGCGCGTGCTCGATGCTGATCGAATTCTGCCAAGGCAAATGATTGATTTCGACAGTCGGCAGTCAGATAGACATTAAAATGATGCAAAAACACCGTTCGAAGTAGTGTTGAGGCGGCAAACATGAAGAAGAGATCAGGCAAAAAGAGCAAAATGCTTACAACACCCAGGATTCCCAAGCCGTCTCCGATCCAAGTACTAACTGGGCCCGCCGTTGCTTAACTTGACAGATCGGACGGGATGTCGTGTTCTCAACGGGGTATGGTCGTAAGCGAGAGTGTTGGGGGTAAGAATCGGAGAGTATTCTGCGGAGAGATGCCCGGGCGTGCATGTTCGAGTTGGCTGGGCAGGGATGGATATTCGACGATTGCTCGCGAACTAGTCAGGAAACATTGTTCGAAATTTCTCTGGTTTAATCGTCTATCCCTTCGCATTCAATCACCGAAAATACAGCTTCCGCTAACAGTGTACGAGAAAGCTTGATTTAGTGACGGAAAAGAGATAATTGATGAACATTGCTGATTGTTTATCGACAATTGAGCGCGAACGTGCGGTTATTTTCTTCGGATTTTTTACCACTTACTTTCTCCTCATTAGTACGCTTCTATTCAGCACTTGTAGAGCGTCCGGGAACGATCGACGGTCACATGATTGAGGAAAATGTGGTGACGATGATTTTTTTTATCTATTCTGCGCGTGCTCGATGCTGATCGAATTCTGCCAAGGCAAATGATTGATTTCGACAGTCGGCAGTCAGATAGACATTAAAATGATGCAAAAACACCGTTCGAAGTAGTGTTGAGGCGGCAAACATGAAGAAGAGATCAGGCAAAAAGAGCAAAATGCTTACAACACCCAGGATTCCCAAGCCGTCTCCGATCCAAGTACTAACTGGGCCCACCGTTGCTTAACTTGACAGATCGGACGGGATGTCGTGTTCTCAACGGGGTATGGTCGTAAGCGAGAGTGTTGGGGGTAAGAATCGGAGAGTATTCTGCGGAGAGATGCCCGGGCGTGCATGTTCGAGTTGGCTGGGCAGGGATGGATATTCGACGATTGCTCGCGAACTAGTCAGGAAACATTGTTCGAAATTTCTCTGGTTTAATCGTCTATCCCTTCGCATTCAATCACCGAAAATACAGCTTCCGCTAACAGTGTACGAGAAAGCTTGATTTAGTGACGGAAAAGAGATAATTGATGAACATTGCTGATTGTTTATCGACAATTGAGCGCGAACGTGCGGTTATTTTCTTCGGATTTTTTACCACTTACTTTCTCCTCATTAGTACGCTTCTATTCAGCACTTGTAGAGCGTCCGGGAACGATCGACGGTCACATGATTGAGGAAAATGTGGTGACGATGATTTTTTTTATCTATTCTGCGCGTGCTCGATGCTGATCGAATTCTGCCAAGGCAAATGATTGATTTCGACAGTCGGCAGTCAGATAGACATTAAAATGATGCAAAAACACCGTTCGAAGTAGTGTTGAGGCGGCAAACATGAAGAAGAGATCAGGCAAAAAGAGCAAAATGCTTACAACACCCAGGATTCCCAAGCGGTCTCCGATCCAAGTACTAACTGGGCCCACCGTTGCTTAACTTGACAGATCGGACGGGATGTCGTGTTCTCAACGGGGTATGGTCGTAAGCGAGAGTGTTGGGGGTAAGAATCGGAGAGTATTCTGCGGAGAGATGCCCGGGCGTGCATGTTCGAGTTGGCTGGGCAGGGATGGATATTCGACGATTGCTCGCGAACTAGTCAGGAAACATTGTTCGAAATTTCTCTGGTTTAATCGTCTATCCCTTCGCATTCAATCACCGAAAATACAGCTTCCGCTAACAGTGTACGAGAAAGCTTGATTTAGTGACGGAAAAGAGATAATTGATGAACATTGCTGATTGTTTATCGACAATTGAGCGCGAACGTGCGGTTATTTTCTTCGGATTTTTTACCACTTACTTTCTCCTCATTAGTACGCTTCTATTCAGCACTTGTAGAGCGTCCGGGAACGATCGACGGTCACATGATTGAGGAAAATGTGGTGACGATGATTTTTTTTATCTATTCTGCGCGTGCTCGATGCTGATCGAATTCTGCCAAGGCAAATGATTGATTTCGACAGTCGGCAGTCAGATAGACATTAAAATGATGCAAAAACACCGTTCGAAGTAGTGTTGAGGCGGCAAAAATGAAGAAGAGATCAGGCAAAAAGAGCAAAATGCTTACAACACCCAGGATTCCCAAGCCGTCTCCGATCCAAGTACTAACTGGGCCCACCGTTGCTTAACTTGACAGATCGGACGGGATGTCGTGTTCTCAACGGGGTATGGTCGTAAGCGAGAGTGTTGGGGGTAAGAATCGGAGAGTATTCTGCGGAGAGATGCCCGGGCGTGCATGTTCGAGTTGGCTGGGCAGGGATGGATATTCGACGATTGCTCGCGAACTAGTCAGGAAACATTGTTCGAAATTTCTCTGGTTTAATCGTCTATCCCTTCGCATTCAATCACCGAAAATACAGCTTCCGCTAACAGTGTACGAGAAAGCTTGATTTAGTGACGGAAAAGAGATAATTGATGAACATTGCTGATTGTTTATCGACAATTGAGCGCGAACGTGCGGTTATTTTCTTCGGATTTTTTACCACTTACTTTCTCCTCATTAGTACGCTTCTATTCAGCACTTGTAGAGCGTCCGGGAACGATCGACGGTCACATGATTGAGGAAAATGTGGTGACGATGATTTTTTTTATCTATTCTGCGCGTGCTCGATGCTGATCGAATTCTGCCAAGGCAAATGATTGATTTCGACAGTCGGCAGTCAGATAGACATTAAAATGATGCAAAAACACCGTTCGAAGTAGTGTTGAGGCGGCAAACATGAAGAAGAGATCAGGCAAAAAGAGCAAAATGCTTACAACACCCAGGATTCCCAAGCCGTCTCCGATCCAAGTACTAACTGGGCCCACCGTTGCTTAACTTGACAGATCGGACGGGATGTCGTGTTCTCAACGGGGTATGGTCGTAAGCGAGAGTGTTGGGGGTAAGAATCGGAGAGTATTCTGCGGAGAGATGCCCGGGCGTGCATGTTCGAGTTGGCTGGGCAGGGATGGATATTCGACGATTGCTCGCGAACTAGTCAGGAAACATTGTTCGAAATTTCTCTGGTTTAATCGTCTATCCCTTCGCATTCAATCACCGAAAATACAGCTTCCGCTAACAGTGTACGAGAAAGCTTGATTTAGTGACGGAAAAGAGATAATTGATGAACATTGCTGATTGTTTATCGACAATTGAGCGCGAACGTGCGGTTATTTTCTTCGGATTTTTTACCACTTACTTTCTCCTCATTAGTACGCTTCTATTCAGCACTTGTAGAGCGTCCGGGAACGATCGACGGTCACATGATTGAGGAAAATGTGGTGACGATGATTTTTTTTATCTATTCTGCGCGTGCTCGATGCTGATCGAATTCTGCCAAGGCAAATGATTGATTTCGACAGTCGGCAGTCAGATAGACATTAAAATGATGCAAAAACACCGTTCGAAGCAGTGTTGAGGCGGCAAACATGAAGAAGAGATCAGGCAAAAAGAGCAAAATGCTTACAACACCCAGGATTCCCAAGCCGTCTCCGATCCAACCTCCAAACACTAGAGTATGGGCTTGCGGAACTCAATTCGGTAGGAGCGTGTCCGGGGGAGAGCGATATTCAGAATACTGTGAATTTATTGTAATGCCGCTTTTGTGGCGCTGCCGAACATGATAAGTATTTTCTCTGGTTCTATTCCATTGTAATCATTCATCATCCAATCTGATGATTCAGGAAAGGCGGAGCCATCGGAGAGGGAGCAGCCGGCGAGGCGAGCGCGACAGATCTCAACGAGCCCCAAGACCGGCCGGTCGTTCCCTTTTCCCCTCTCGCTCCCTTCTCCCCATCTGATCGCTCGTTTCCCCCTTATTCTCCCTCTGTTCTCCATTCCCCCTTTCGGCGCAACTCTCCCTCCTTTCCCTATTCTCTCGCATCTCTGACCCGTGTCTCGCTCCAATCTCTCTATCTCACTAGTTCTCTCACACCCGTTGCTCGTATCTCATTCGCTTGTATCTCAGTCTCAGATCCCGATAAATGTCTTGTCGTATTGATCTCATCGTTGGGGATCGCTCTCAATGGCCAGAATCCTGACTGGTAGCAGCGAGTCTCTTTCTTCGTTTAGAATGCGCATCTGAACGTCGAGAGAGGCCGCTAAGTCTCCAGGATGGTCTGGGCCTGTCTATCCACCTTGCTTCCACTGCGCGTTATTATTTTCGTTCTATGTGAGAGATTCTCTGTGAGAGATTCTTCGCGAGAGAGTGTGAGAGTGTTTTTCTCGCCTTTTCTCGTTTTCCCCTGTCCGTGTAACCTTTGAGTGTGAATGTGTGTTTGCTTCTGTAAATGTCGTGATTGTAAGATTACGGACCATTGTCGGTACAGAGGGTCAGTTTTGATCCCTGTATGCGATTTCGGCTCTGTACGAGTTGAAGGGTCCCTAAAAAATTGAAAGGTCCCTAAAAAATTAAAAGGTCCCAAAAAAATTAAATGGTCCTTAAAAAATTAAAAGGTCCCTAAAAAATTGAAAGGACCCTGAAAAATTGAAAGGTCCCAAAATTTATATGAAAAATTGAAAGGTCCCTAGAAAATTGAAAGGTCCCAAAAATCGCTACAGTCTCATAATCATCCTTGTTTATGTTTTTTCTAATCATTTTTCTATGATGTGAAAGTGACCTTGACCATAATTTTAGAAATCAGTTTCCATACTCATAGTGAACATTCATAATCCTCCGCTATAGCTCAACTATCGACTATCAACCGTATGAACATGGGTTAATGACTCTTCACGCGTGGAAGCTCAACATAAGTGAAACAAGGAATGAAGCTCCAAAATTCAATTATAACATGACACACTGTTCATGCTTATCTCACTGCAATATTAATTTTGATTCAAGCATATTCAGTTCAGGAATGTTCGCGACGAGTATCGAGAATGGTTTCTAAAATATGGTCAAGGTCACTTTCACATCATAGAAAAATATTTAGAAATAATAAACAAGGATGAGACTGTTGCGATTTCTGAGACCTTTCAATTTTCCATTGATCTATCAATTTTATAGGGACCTTTCAACTATTCTTTATATTTTTGGGACCTTTCAATTTTTCCTATAAATTTTGGGACCTTTCAATTTTTCAGGGACCTTTCAATTTTTTAGGGACCTTTTAATTTTTTAGGGACCTTTCAATTTTTTTGGGACCTTTTAATTTTTTAGGGACCTTTCAATTTTTTTGGGACCTTTTAATTTTTTAGGGACCTTTCAATTTTTTAGGGTCCTTTCAATTTTTTAGGGACCCTTCAACTCGTACAGAGCCGCGATTTCTGTCTCCGGTATGTCCGTCCTTATTCTGATCATGATCACAACCGCAATACGTTGGTATTGGGTTGATTTCGAACTATACTCCATTGTGATGGGAGTACGGTTCGGTGCGCGCGTGTCTCTGATGGAGAGACTTTCTTTTGGCAAGTAGTCGTGGATGGATTATGATTTTGCGCGCGCCTCTCGTGGACAGGCCACTTTGGGGGCCGGCTATCGTGGATAGCATATTGATAGGCAGTAGTAGAATGCCCCGTGGTATTATTTTTGTGCTCATTATAGTATTTAGAACTAGTGGAGTCTATCTAGGCGGCACTATAGCAAGTGATAGGCATATAGAAGTGCGAAGTGGCCTTGCTTATCCCCTATGGTATCTCCCACCGCCGTTAGATGGCGATAAGTGGATGGGGCGTCTGGTGAAGAGACGAGTGCTCACATTACCACTTGCGCAATCAATCCGCTAGGTCATAGTTAGGAAGAAGTTGAGCACCTGGTTACTCACCGTTTTTTTTGAATGGGTCTGTCATCAAAGAAAGAGGGAGGAGACGGAGGGGGAACCCTCTTCTTTCTCTTTCCCCTTTCTGTTTCATCCTCCTTTCCTGTGTGCCATTCCCATTAGGACGGCAGCGCAAAGTCCCCTTTCAAGTAAGATTTCACAATCTCTCTTCCCGGGGTACGGTAGTGTTTCATCACCTTCGCGGCTATTCCAAGCGCTTATCATTAGGATTATCTCGATTGTCGATCTTTGTGAGATGGGATATTACTTTTCGCCGGTCCCATGACTCTTGGAATGCTGATAAGATCGGTTTCGACATCCTTCCCCCGCTTCACGTAACAAGATTAGAGATGATTAGAGGCGGGGCAAAGGGCGGGGCGAAGCCGTGAGGGGATCGGGGGGCCGGGTATCTCAGTTGTGGCTCGGTAAGAGCTCCTGACTGCCCGCTCTCTTCTGGCTCTCCTCCCTTTCTCTGGCCTAGCGCCCCTCTCTTTACATGACAGTAGCCCTGGTCCCTCTTAGCCTCTGTATAGTGTCGTATTGATCTCATCGTTGGGGATCGCTCTCAATGGCCAGAATCGCTCTCAATGGCCCCCCCTCCGGAAACGTTGAACGTCGCCGTGTGGAAGTGAGCGATTATGACCCCTCCAAAGTTAATTTCGTATTGCCCAAATAATCCTGACACTATTCGAAATATTCTTGTTTGTCTGTTCAAATTATCTGCCATGCCCTTTTCACGACACGATGGCATTCGGGAAAGATTACATCAGCTACCGTCGTCACTCCTTGTCCTATTCATTCCGCTCCCTTTCCCTTTTCTCATCCTTCGACATTTTGCTCATTTCTTTCTCTTCGACCACAATGATTCACCAATACCGAGCAACCGTGTCCATTTCCCTGTTCTCACAGACGATTGATAATACAGTGAGCGAGAAGCGATTCGAACTAGTAGTCGGTTGCGGAATGGTTATTAATGCTTTGATGACTGCCTCAGCCTCAGCTCGCTTTATTCAATAGCCCCGTCGAACTCAAGGACCGAAGATCTGTGAGCCGCGGCCCCGTTAGTTCCCCCTTTTCAACCCTTCCGCAACCCATTACTTTCCTTCTCCTGATCTTCTCCGTCCTTCTTTCTCTCAAGTCAAAAGAAGCAAATTAACACTGTCCGACCAGTCATCAATTCGCTCTCTCCCTTTCGAGTCAGACAAAGAAACGAAAGTTACTGAAAGTTGTCCCTCGTTAGCTATCATGCGCTACTAATTCTCAAACATTCGTGATGTCCATTTCCCTAATCTTCGTACATTACCATTTCCTCACACATAATAGACAACCAGCCAGCCATATGGAAAGATATCCATTGGAAATTTGAGACGATTCTCATTCGGGATACCCTAACAGCTGACCAGATAATGGCCTCGTTCCAACAGACAGTGGTGTTCCGTGACACTGTGCCATACGCTTGCTTACTTCAAAACAATCCGAACGTTTACTTAACAGATAATCTAAATCTTAGATTCTTCGTACAGTAATGAGAAAGCTCGTGGAATGAAGCGTCGAAGTTTTCATTACTGAAGCAATCAATCAATCAACACTTTATCAGGATCATGCATTGGGGTTAGGATCATGCAGATCTCGTCTGTTTCTGTTTTCTCTCGGTGAAATCGACCACCAGTCTTCTCCAATGTTTCGGCTTAGTTTCTGTATGCGCCTCGTCTTTATGCTGCTCTCAATCATTTTTTTTTTTTAAATGCAATTGTTTATCTATAGACCCGTTCCATTACAAAAATATGCATTCATTGGTACTCGATTCGATTGTAATTCCAGCAATGAGGTCTTCCATCGGGTCTCTTCCATTCATAATAGAAAGGATTGCGAAGTGATTGAGCGTAGACGGGAGCATTGTTGAATGCGACGCATTTGTGAGGACGAAGACCTTTTTGGCTGAAATTTGATTTTGATGTGGCTGATTTAAGTGATCATGATTCTGATGCCGTAATTTATTTAATTCATCGGCAATTCGGTCTCTTCTCCTCTAAATGTATACAGATTACACATTACACCTGCATCCTTTCATCTAAATTTCTCTATCCTGTATCATTAGGATTCAGCAGTTGCTTTGATACTCTCTTCACGCTATCTTTTTCATCTGGGACTTCTCTGGGCTCTAACCATTCTTCCTTATCTCTCGTTGGCTCTACAACAGTCGACATTGACCACGCTATCTCTATGCTCTCTCTCTCTCTCTGCTGGCCTGTGCACTCTCAACCCCTTCTGGCCCCGCCTTCTCTACCAAGGGCGGCCCGGAACATTCATTCTTCTATCTAACTCTATCGCTCTTCTTACTCCATTTTTCCATTTGTCTCTGGGCTATCACTACTCTTAGTTATTTCTCGTTAGCTGCTCTATGGACTATATTAACTACATCATCTCTATGCTCTCATTACTAGAATAAAACCCCTCTGGCACCGCCTCTTACATTTATTCTACCAAGAGCCCGGGAACTCTCATTCTTCCTCCTCTCACACTCTTCTCACTCCATTTATCTTTCTATCACTTTTTCAATCTCTTATAATTACTATTCATATCTCTATAGTTACTCTATTGTCTACAATCGCTTTCTTATCTCTTTACGCTCTCTGCTGGCCTGCGCACTCTCAAACCCCACTGGCCACGCCTCTTCAGCTAACTCAGGAGAGCTCTCATTCTTGCTACCTTGCCACTGAGTTCCTATCTCCCTCGTGTAGCTCTTCAATCCGATTCAACTCTTTAATGAAGAACCTTTTTTAAAAAGTCTCCTTTGTTGGTTACCAGACGATCTTCGCTGACCTTTGACGTTGTTCTACAATTGTTTTAGATGAGATAGTCAGTATTTCATACCATTTATTTCACTACATTTTCAGGCTTCTACATGGCTTCTATGGAATCATTGCGGATGCAACGACGGACAATAATATATTGCAAATAGTGAGTTAATCCAAAGAGTAACAATAAGTTGTACTGGGATAGAACTACAAAGCAATTTCCAATTTCGTTCAACGACACAGTATAAATCCTTCTACCTTTCAAGCTATCGTAGTAATAGAGAGGGGGAAAGGTAGAACTGTATGCTCACAATATCCCCAACGCCTACTAAAACGAGTTTGAAGTGAGTCTTTCTTTCATTTCAATAAGTCCAAAACTTTTTCCAACTTACTTGGTAGCCGAGAGGGGAGAAAGGGGCACGTTAGCCAAATAAATTATAGCCACTATTTTCAGCAACAACTACTGTACGGTGACATAAAAGAGGAGATCTTATATGTAAGTACTTTAACTTTTAAAGAATTGGGTATTATTGATTTCTACTGGAAATAGAAGTTGTCTGTAGTCCATCATTCTTATTTTCAGGCTAAGAAACGAACTCAAGACCATGACCAGTGAAGAGTTCCATTACAAGAATAACGATAGCAAAGAGAAAATCTTGTCAAGATTATAATTGTCGAAACCATGAACAGCTGATAAATAAGTAATCATGCATTATTTTGTATTGTGTACATTGAATCATGCAATACTTGCCAATACAGAATTTATGAAGAAAAAAACGAGTGAGTAGGAAAGTTCTGGAATGCAATGCTCCATCTGGTTCAGTGTTCGAATCGATTGCTCCAACCGTTATGGGTGCTGGGATGCAATGCTCCATTTTGTTCACTGTTCGAATAAATTGCTCCAACCGTTATGAGTGCTGGGATGCAATGCTCCATCTGGTTCAGTGTTCGAATCAATTGCTCCAACCGTTATGGGGGCTGGGATGCAATGCTCCATCTGGTTCAGTGTTCGAATCAATTGCTCCAACCGTTATGGGTGCTGGGATGCAATGCTCCGTTTTGTTCAGTGTTCGAATCAATTGCTCCAACCGTTAAGGGTGCTGGGATGCAATGCTCCATTTTGTTCAGTGTTCGAATCGATTGCTCCAACCGTTATGGGTGCTGGGATGCAATGCTCCATCTGGTTCAGTGTTCGAATCAATTGCTCCAACCGTTGTGAGTGCTGGGATGCAATGCTCCATCTGGTTCAGTGTTCGAATCAATTGCTCCAACCGTTATGAGTGCTGGGATGCAATGCTCCATCTGGTTCAGTGTTCGAATCAATTGCTCCAACCGTTATGGGGGCTGGGATGCAATGCTCCATCTGGTTCAGTGTTCGAATCAATTGCTCCAACCGTTATGGGTGCTGGGATGCAATGCTCCGTTTTGTTCAGTGTTCGAATCAATTGCTCCAACCGTTAAGGGTGCTGGGATGCAATGCTCCATTTTGTTCAGTGTTCGAATCGATTGCTCCAACCGTTATGGGTGCTGGGATGCAATGCTCAATTTTGTTCACTGTTCGAATAAATTGCTCCAACCGTTATGAGTGCTGGGATGCAATGCTCCATCTGGTTCAGTGTTCGAATCAATTGCTCCAACCGTTAAGGGTGCTGGGATGCAATGCTCCATTTTGTTCAGTGTTCGAATCAATTGCTCCAACCGTTATGAGTGCTGGGATGCAATACTCCATCTTGTTCAGTGTTCGAATCAATTGCTCCAACCGTTATGAGTGCTGGGATGCAATGCTCCATCTTGTTCAGTGTTCGAATCAATTGCTCCAACCGTTATGAGTGCTGGGATGCAATGCTCCATCTTGTTCAGTGTTCGAATCAATTGCTCCAACCGTTATGGGTGCTGGGATGCAATGCTCCATTTTGTTCAATGTTCGAATCAATTGCTCCAACCGTTATGAGTGCTGGGATGCAATGCTCCATCTTGTTCAGTGTTCGAATCAATTGCTCCAACCGTTATGGGTGCTGGGATGCAATGCTCCATTTTGTTCAGTGTTCGAATCAATTGCTCCAACCGTTATGAGTGCTGGGATGCAATGCTCCATTTTGTTCAGTGTTCGAATCAATTGCTCCAACCGTTATGAGTGCTGGGATGCAATGCTCCATCTTGTTCAGTGTTCGAATCAATTGTTCTCGACAGATCACATTCAGAAAAGCATAAAAATGCTGCAAAACATCATCTGCATTGAGGCATGATAAAATATCAGGCAAAAAGGGCAAAATGCTTACAACACCCAGGATTCCCAAGCCGTCTCCGATCCAAGTACTAACTGGGCCCACCGTTGCTTATCTAACTTGACAGATCGGACGGGATGAATCGGTGAGTATTCTGCGGAGAGATGTCCGGGCGTGCATGTTCGAGTTGGCTGGGCAGGGATGGATATTCGACGATTGCTCGCGAACTAGTCAGGAAACATTGTTCGAAATTTCTCTGGTTTAATCGTCTATCCCTTCGCATTCAATCACCGAAAATACAGCTTCCGCTAACAGTGTACGAGAAAGTTAGATTTAGTGATGGAAAAGAGATAATTGATGAACATTGCTGCTGATTGTTTATCGACAATTGAGCGCGAACGTGCGGTTATTTTCTTCGTAAACGATCGATCCGGGAACGATCGACGGTCACATGATTGAGGAAAATGTGGTGACGATGATTTTTTATCTATTCTGCGCGTGCTCGATGCTGATCGAATTCTGCCAAGACAAATGATTGATTTCGACAGTCGGCAGTCAGATAGACATTAAAATGATGCAAAAACACCGTTCGAAGTAGTGTTGAGGCGGCAAACATGAAGAAGAGATCAGGCAAAAAGAGCAAAATGCTTACAACACCCAGGATTCCCAAGCCGTCTCCGATCCAAGTACTAACTGGGCCCACCGTTGCTTAACTTGACAGATCGGACGGGATGACGTGTTCTCAACGGGGTATGGTCGTAAGCGAGAGTGGTGGGGGTAAGAATCGGAGAGTATTCTGCGGAGAGATGCCCGGGCGTGCATGTTCGAGTTGGCTGGGCAGGGATGGATATTCGACGATTGCTCGCGAACTAGTCAGGAAACATTGTTCGAAATTTCTCTGGTTTAATCGTCTATCCCTTCGCATTCAATCACCGAAAATACAGCTTCCGCTAACAGTGTACGAGAAAGTTAGATTTAGTGATGGAAAAGAGATAATTGATGAACATTGCTGCTGATTGTTTATCGACAATTGAGCGCGAACGTGCGGTTATTTTCTTCGTAAACGATCGATCCGGGAACGATCGACGGTCACATGATTGAGGAAAATGTGGTGACGATGATTTTTTATCTATTCTGCGCGTGCTCGATGCTGATCGAATTCTGCCAAGACAAATGATTGATTTCGACAGTCGGCAGTCAGATAGACATTAAAATGATGCAAAAACACCGTTCGAAGTAGTGTTGAGGCGGCAAACATGAAGAAGAGATCAGGCAAAAAGAGCAAAATGCTTACAACACCCAGGATTCCCAAGCCGTCTCCGATCCAAGTACTAACTGGGCCCACCGTTGCTTAACTTGACAGATCGGACGGGATGTCGTGTTCTCAACGGGGTATGGTCGTAAGCGAGAGTGGTGGGGGTAAGAATCGGAGAGTATTCTGCGGAGAGATGCCCGGGCGTGCATGTTCGAGTTGGCGGGGCAGGAATGGACATTCGACGATTGCTCGCGAACTAATCAGGAAACATTGTTCGAAATTTCTCTGGTTTAATCGTCTATCCCTTCGCATTCAATCACCGAAAATACAGCTTCCGCTAACAGTGTACGAGAAAGTTAGATTTAGTGATGATGATGAAAGCAAGACTCAAAATGGCAGTTGCTGAAATTCGGTCATATAGATTGGCCACCCAATTTTGCGACTAAACAGATCCACAGTTTCGGCCAAACTGTAAATCCCCGTCTTATATATTAAACGTTTCACCCGTCTTATATATTAAACACCCTCTGGCCACGCCCATTGAAAATTTGAAAACAAGCGTGTAGTTTCCCGCATAACGTACCCGAATATTGTTCTCTCCATTTTATAAGTGGTACTGTACGCCTTATGTAAATGCCAATACTTTTATCTTTGATGTGTTCATATCGTGCGTTTTTCGAATGCTGAACAAACTCAATGTGCTTCGTTATCCGCTTGAATGTTATCGATTCACTGGGAGAGCAGAAGGGGGAGCAAGGGGAGGAAGCTTGGAGATCACTACTAGGGATTAGAGAAGCTGAAGGAAGAGGGAAGAGGTGAGGCGAGGAATGAGAGGGAGAGGAAGAGGAGGGATAAAAGGCCGACCTCTTGCGCAAGAGTTTGGAGAATGAGAAAACTCTTGCGCAAGAGTTTGGAAAATGAGAAAACTCTTGCGCAAGAGGTGAGGCAGGAATGGGCCGTTTTAGATCGTTTATGCTCGTTCTTTCAATTGTTATGTGTTCTGATAGCTTAGTACGTGCATAGGAGGATATCAGAACACATTTGCAAGATTTACATAGAGTCTCAAGAAAGGTGACGCTCTATAGACTCCCTTTTCGTCTTTCACTTTTCTCCCACTGTGCGTTGCTCGCGTACTTCTCGAGCTCTATCGCGGCTCAGAGGTGACATATCGACAAACTCCGAAGAGTATGATCACTATGGTTCCACTAGAGACTGTTTTAATATACTTCTGACTTCTTTGTGTGACAAATTACCTTTAACGGCGCGCTATCTTCAAAGAAACAAGAATCCCGTCCAACATCAACAACCTCTTGTACAAACTTCAAGAAATCATTGTAAATATGCTCTGATATCCAAATTACTTAATCATCCTACAAAACTTTAGAAAGATCGACCATAAACGGCCTAAAACAGCTCATTCCTACCTCACCTCTTGCGCAAGAGTTTTCTCATTCTCCAAACTCTTGCGCAAGAGTTTTCTCATTCTCCAAACTCTTGCGCAAGAGGTCGGCCTTTTATCCCTCCTCTTCCTTCATTCTCATTCCTCGCTGCAAGAGAGCGGCAAACTCTTCCCTCACCTCTTCCTTCAGCCACTCTACTAGGGATGCCAAATCGGCATCGGAACTCGGCGATTTGTCTTGAAAGACGCGCTAATTGATTGAAGCCGGCTTGGAGCAACGTGCAAATTGAGCCAAGCCGGCTTCGCCGCCTCTCTTCCTTTGTATGCCGGGTTGAAGCCGGCTTCAACGCGGCTACGCGCATCGTGTTTTAACTCAATCAACGGGTCAACTCATATGGAAATCGCCTCAATTCACCGGCGATCCGACACTAATTGATCGATTTGCATGCGAAGCCGGCTTGAGAGGGGAGAGCAGTCTGTTGCCGGGTTGTTGCCGGGTTGAGAGACTCGTCAAGTCGGCTTCGCATGCAAATCGACCAATTAGCCGACTTGATGCCGCGTTCCGATTTGGCATCCCTAATCACTACCCTGTTCGCGGCCGCTTCCTCATTCAAATCCTGCGGGCGCGATTGCCTACCGCACGACACTGTCAGTTTATGTTATTGTTACCAAAAATTCGTGCCTATACTTCTTTAAAAGAGGAGTAACCGGAGAGAATGTTAGTGACGGCTCGCAGCTATTCGTGGATCGGGCGATCAAAAATATTTTCGAATCGCAAAATCGATAGGCTCATTTTCGATTCGAATTCGTTTTTGGCCGCCCGCTCCACGAATTGCTGCGAGCCGAAAAATATTTCGGTCATCCCCACCCCGAACTACAGTATCTTGCTATGGCCGGACGGAACATGGGAGTTTCGAAAGTGATATAGGGTGTCCACGACCCACCATCTCACATCGAGAACTCAGTTAGTCAGATATTCGTTGGACATATTCGTTCGATATAACTTAAATACTAGATGCTAGGGTTGCACGCTCGTGCGATTTGAGGGAAGAGCGGATGAGTCTAGTGTCGGCAATCCCGACAATGTCGGTATCTCTGTCGGGATTGCTCACCTCCCTCTTCCTATATCTCCTCCCTCTCCTCCCTCTCCCTCCATTCCCAAGATCGAGCTGCAGGAGAGGGAGGGGAAGGAAGAGATGGGAAGAGGGGGAGGGGCAATCCCGACAGTGATTCCGACACTGTCGTGATTGCCGACTCCTACTCGTCGGCATTCCCGAGATAGGAAAGAGAGTGCTCCCTCGTTCAAGAGAACGTGCTCGAGAGAGAAGGGAAGGGCCTCCGTAGTTTCAGGAGTGCCGACCCCGAACACGCAACCCTACTGTGCAACCCTACACTGTACCAGACATTGTTCATTTTTTCCACGTATGCTCTCACTTTTAGGCCGCAGCTCCATTCTGCAGAACTCATGGACGAATATTTATCCAACCTTCCCGATCTCTGTTTGTTGGAAATATTCAAACATTTGAACAGGTGAGTTCGAAAAATCGAATTCGAAATGGAGTAGAATGACTCTCATTGCGCAACCTACGTGACTTTCGTACCGAAACGGATTCAAAACAACCGTTGTTCGAGTCTCATTGTCCATTTCACGTAGATTGTTTTGCAATTGTGCTGAGTGTGAATAATGGCTAGTTTTCATAGCGCGAGATTCATGGCTAACTTATAGGTTTGGCACAGAGGAGAACAAGATGGTTTTTTTTCAGAAAGCTGATGGGCAGATTGGGTGATTATTAGGGTTGTCCGTTCGGAAATCGAAAATTCTGAAAAAAAAGCGAGTCGAAGCGAGTCTCATTGCGCAATGAGTAATTTCTTTCCGGCCATTGCGCAATCTATGCAAGTCGCGCCCTCGACTCGAAACTATCGTCTTTCGTGTTCGTAGGTTAGCGCTACGCGCGTACAGCTCAACTTTCAAAAGGTCGACACAATTCTGGGAAAATTCTGACTTTTGTTTTTTCTTCTATGAACGTCTCCTAAAAATCATGAGAATCGATAACCAAACCGGGAGAAGTGCACGATTACTAGAAACCAGAAATTCACAAATTTTCGCAATTTTTTCGCGTTTTTGACCGTCTCAAATTTTTTCGAGCATTATCCCGGTGTGGTCATTTGTGGAGAATCATGAAAGCTATCCAACGCGCTATTGATTGTTCAAATCGGTTGAATCCTCGATTTGTGTCGTCTCTGCGCAGATTTTTGAGCCCTTCCCTGTCCCCTCAAAGTGGGCGGAGCTTGCGGTCTCTAACTATATATATATATATATATATATATATATATATATATATATATATATATATAACTATGTCAAAAAAAGAAAGAAACTTACGCTCCAACCCGATATATTGTCCTTTCTCACATACGTTAGAACGAGAGTGAGAGGAACGGACTTGACGCTCGTATGGGAATTGCCTACTCTTATAAGCTGTGTACTTTAAGAATCGATATCTACAACGTGAGGACTGCCAGCAAGAGAATATATGCAATTGCTAATGAACGATGCCTTGATAAAATTAAATGGGAGAATGGATTGTTATATATTGCACAGGTACAGTAGAAAATGTTATTCGTTCAAGATATTTTTTTGTTATTTTTTTAAATGTCGCAACCTTTCACAATAGTTTAGATAAATACATGTACCCCTTTATTACGCGATTATATCACGCATTTCACGTTAGATTTCGATGTTCCATTGCACATCGAAAAATGCGCCACCCGAGTACTTTTCCGTTCAGATGGGAGGGGAACTCAGGGGTACTAATTGTGAACGTTTAAAGGAGGTGTCCCACGAATATCTGACTAACTCAGTTCTCGATGTGAGATGGTGGGTCGTGGCTACACGATAACACTTTCGAAACTCCCAAGTTTTCAATTTTCGTCTAAACTGAGATATGAGCAGTTGGCTGCGTTCCAAGTGACCTTGCGCGCGCAGGCAACGAGTGAGAGAGCGTGCGAAATGAGGAGAGCGCGCTCTCTCACACCTCACTTTGCATAACCGCCCTCGCGATTCGTGGGACGCCTTCTTTAAAAGGAGGAGTGGTACGAATTTAAACTAACGGGGTCATCACAACGCGTGTCATTCCCCGACGAGCACTCTGAGCACTTTTTCCGTATGCGAGAACTTTGCAAGGTCGCCCAAATCCCGAATTTACTGACAAAAAATAGGCCGTTATAGAGTATTTGGTGGATACTCAGGCTTTCTCAGGTCGGTCTGAGAACCGATTTGCTCTGTTGAAGAAGACAATTGATTCAATTTAATTGATCTCGCAGACGGACTTCGGCTACGGATTCTCTCACATCGTTCGATGCCGCGGCTACCCGTTCGGCAGCCCGAGGAACTACTATTATCGCGTTGCCGTTAACGGATTCCTCCTTGTCGAGGTATCGGACTGACGAGCCCGTGTTGTTCATGCAAAATGACTCTGCATTTGACCAATTTTACAACTTTTGCCCGGTAGTAATGTCTCACAAAACAGCTTAATTTGCAGGAGAACGAACCGGTGCTGGTAAAAACATCAGAGCTCTATGCCGCCGACACGGGCTGCGATGACAAATTGCTCGACAAGGTCGGTTACGACATGACAGGCAAGAAATATATGTGGTTAAAAACTTGTATGGGGGAAGTAAAAACATGATGCTAAAGGGGGGGGGATAACAGGAAAGCTTGTGTCACTGCGTTAAAAACGTACTGTTTTAGCTACTATCGACAACCATATCAGAATTCTGAAGTCTCTATATGAGGCGGTTTGCATTAGGATCAACAAGTGTTGGGAACAGGCAAAAAATCGAAAGTGCCCAAAAGTTGGCCCTAGGGGTTATTTTTGATGCTGAACAACCTGGTGTGGTCGATTTCGCAATATGTCCCATTTTCGCTTCAGGGCAGGTACCCCCAATTTGCACGCAAAACGCGTTTTTCGTCTATATCTCGCCAGGAAGTGCATGAAATGGCACGAAATCTCGCGCCCTATAACAGAATTTTGTGCTCTATCTCGTGGTTACCTTGAATTGTCATGATTCTTTTCCGTTCTCGAGAAAAATGCTTTTTTTGAACCAATTGCGTGCGGAAAAAATCCCTTCACCAGATGAAAGAGCATGTTCTGCTGATCATTTTGCGCTATTGAAAGTGGTATTTATTTGAGGCAAAAGATATTTTATATCGATTTTTGTGAAAAGTCGAAAAATAATTTTTTCTGAATACCCCCGTGTTGGTGCTCATTTTGAAGAGCTCGTTGAGTTTATCATTTTTTGTGAACACATCATATCATTTAAACCTCTCTGTAAGAAGTTACAAGTGCGGAAAAGGTGCGTATCCGCAACCCCCTCATGAAAAGTGGACCTCGGTCTGTTGTAACTTCTTACAGAGAGGTTTAAATGATATGATGTGTTCACAAAAAATGATAAACTCAACGAGCTCTTCAAAATGAGCACCAACACGGGGGTATTCAGAAAAATTTATTTTTCGACTTTTCACAAAAATCGATATGAAATATCTTTTGCCTCAAATAAATACCACTTTCAATAGCGCAAAATGATCAGCAGAACATGCTCTTTCATCTGGTGAAGGGATTTTTTCCGCACGCAATTGGTTAAAAAAAAGCATTTTTCTCGAGAACGGAAAAGAATCATGACAATTCAAGGTAACCACGAGATAGAGCACAAAATTCTGTTATGGAATGCGAGATTTCGTGCCATTTCATGCACTTCCTGGCGAGATATAGACGAAAAACGCGTTTTGCGTGCAAATTGGGGGTACCTGCCCTGAAGCGAAAATGGGACATATTGCGAAATCGACCACACCAGGTTGTTCAGCATCAAAAATAACCCCTAGGGCCAACTTTTGGGCACTTTCGATTTTTTACCTGTTCCCGACCCCCGTTGGGGCTTGTTGATCCTAACGCAAACGGCCTCATATGAGGTTCTCCTCCTAACAATATGGTTCGGATCTGTCGTAATATACGGCACCCATGGAAATAAACGGCACCCATGAAAATAAACGGCACCCATGAAAATAAACGGCACCCATGAACAAAATACTGCGCCCATAGAACACAATATTTTTTTGGAAAGTTGAGAAAAAATGCAGTTTGAATAAGATGGGCCGAAGAATCTTCTCTTGGTTCATCTTATTCCGATGAGTCCACTATATTCTCATGGTTCAACTTATTGTGATGGGTCCATCTTATTCTCATGAGTCCATCTAATTTTGAAGGGACAATCTTATTCAGACGTCGTGAAAAGGACTAAATATTGACCTATTATACAATGATTTTTCCAAAACAAATATTTTTTTCTATGGGTGTCGTATTTCACAGCATTCTACACCGACAGAAAAGGGTTGTAGTCGAACTGCAAACTTGAAATATGAAATGTTTCTGAAACTTATCCAAATTTGCATTCTGAATGTGAATGAAACGACGAAATGGGGATATGTTTCAGAAACATTTCATATTCTGAATTCGATTTGCAGTTCGATTACGGTGTGGCGGGAAAATTCAAAACTTAATCCCCTTGTTCACCCTTTTCTGGAGAGAACAAAGGGGGTCAGAATGCTGTGATTTTTCTCCATTCTTGCCGTACTTTTCCATGGGTGCCATATATTTCCATGGATGCCGTGTATTTTCATGGGTGCATTATATTTTCATGAGTGCCGTATATTACGACAGATCTGAATTCTTCTATACTGAACTACTGAGATCGCTACTGTGCCTTTGCGTTTTCTTGATCAATAGAGAAATAATGAACATTGGAGAGAGCATCTAATACGAAATCCCCGTTTAGATGTTTCCCGACGTTGTTTCTCCACACGATGCGCCTATACCGGACGTATTTTTCCAGCATCTCAAATCACTTTTACGCGACCATCAAGCAAAAGTAGTTGTACTAAAACAGGTAAAACAGGTCTGGTTCAGATTTTTTTCCTATTGAATCTTGGCGACCCTGCTTTTCCGAAGGCTGATAGTTCGTATTTCCCGTGAATTAGTCATCAGCTGGTAGGTAGCACCAGCGATGGTGAATGCAAATAGTATCATCATGGAGTGGTTTACATACATACATTTACATACATACATTTATCCTGATGCATAGTGCCTGCAGGGGAAACATCATAATGAATTGGGTTCTTGGGATTGGGTTCTTCGTACTCAGTGACATTGGGTAAAGGGATGGTTTCTTCTTAGCTTTTAGTTGTCGATGGCCCGTCGCGTTTAATCGATGGCTCTTGAGTATCGAAGTAGTCCAGTATCGAAGTAGGCCGAAGTCCTGACTTGCGTGGTAATGAGTAAACTCACGAAGCAGTCTTCTTGAGTGGGGCCTTTCTTGACCGTAGATCACTTGAGCCGATGAGAATCCGTCCTGGGTCCTCCTCTTGATGATCCAGTTGGGCGATACTCGTCCGGTTGCCCAAGCTGACGGACGAGGATTCTCCAAACCGGAGATGGAAGAGAGCGGGGTGAGAGTCGACCGCCCGTCGTGAGCGCAAGAATGGAGAATGGAATGGAGAATGGAGAATGGAGAATGGAGAATGGAGAATGGAGAATGGAGAATGGAGAATGGAGAATGGAGAATGGAGTGGTTAGAAGTCTAAAAAAAATCGCTGATATTCGGCCTAGGAGTAAAATCGATTTCTTTCGACTGTCTCTGGTTTTATTTTCTCAGTGGGATCCCAGGCAATTTCTCATTGAGAAGTGAGGTAGGAAACCATTGAGAATTTCCCTGGGAAACCATTGAGAAGGGGAGAGACCCTGGGATCTCACTGGGAAAATAGCCTGGGAAACCACTGAGAAAGGCAACTTTTACGTGATGAAACGCGCATAGTGTTACTTTCAAAAGTTTTTAACAAAAGTTGCTTTATAAATGAACAACAATACGACACAATACAAATAGATTATAATGCCGCTGTGCGATAGTTCTTGTGAGAGGTTTATCTTGTCCCGTTGACTATAATTGAATGAGAAAACGATCCCAAAGAATAACAGGGAGAGTATAAAAGGCGGGTGGCGGGTGGCGGGTGGCGGGTGCGGAAAAGTATAAAAGGCGGGTGGCGGGTGGCGGGTGGCGGGCGGCGGGTGCGGAAAAGTATAAAAGGCGGGTGGCGGGTCAAATTTGGCGGGTCATTTTTAAAATTGTTCCCACTCAATAAAAATGCCATTTTCTTGCAGTATTAATGCGCAGAGGTGGTTGGGGATAGTATAAAAGGCGGTCAGGCTGCCCGTGGGGGTATATCAGGCGGCCCGGCGGTCCGGCGGTCCATTCCTATATTTTGAGTCAAAAACTTGATACAGAGTTAAAGTCATGATATTTCACTGAATTTCGACATCTAATTGCCGGCTCTCAGCGAGCGGCTCGGATTGTTTCAGGCGGCCAGTCAGTTCATGGACGGGTCATGTGAAAAGAGGGTTATTATAGATTTACTAGCAGAAGATGTTTTTTTGCAGTTGACTTTGATTATCTTCACGATGTTATTTTGTTGTTTCGTTCGATAAATGTGATTCTGTTTCAAATACAGTCTCTAGTGTATTCAGGGAAGTTGCAACGAGGGAACAAGCGATCTGTGCCAGAGGGTGTTTATACTTTCGAGAAACGTTTTGAACAAATGCTGATGATAAATTTCAAAAATTTACATGAAATGAGCACAATTGACGAAAAGCAACGAACAACGACTGGAAATGAGTGAAGCGAGAATTGGACGAAAATCATTTTGACTTGAAGTAGAATATGGTACTTATTGTGTTCTGGGAGATTTCATTCAGTCTCACATATCGGAGTGGCTTGAGCTTGTCTATGCCATCATATAATATCCAAGAACTTGGAGACGGCAGCAGAGACCAAAAGTGGTGTCCAGTGTAATTGTACAAGGTGAACCCACTCAGTTTGAAAAGTGTCTCTCCAAACTTAAATATTTATATAAAAGGCGGACCTGCGGCCCGTGGGGGGGGGGGGTATATCAGGCGGCCCAGCGGTCCGTTCCTATATTTTGAGTCAAATACTTGATACAGAGTTAAAGTCATGATATTTCACTATATTTCGAATCTAATTTCCGGCTCTCAGCGAGCGGCTCGGATTGTTTTATTTTTCGGTTCATGGACGGCCCGTGTCATATTTTGGGCGGCCCCTCACTCTAATCACTAAAACAGAATGAAAAGTAATTTTCCTGCTATATTTTACGAAGATATTGTCCCTACTTGCCGGTTCACAGCCTGCGGCCCAAATTGGTTCATGAGGTGGCCCGTAAGATCAGTAGCGGCCCTCGCCCAAGTATCATCGCCATGGCCCTGTAACGAGTCCTTCATAGCTTTACAACCCTTAAAAAAATTCCTACGGTCCACATATCATCGTAATGGCCCTGACACGACTCTATCACGACCCTACCGATCCCTGCTACGAGTCCTTCATGACTCTACGGCCTAGAAGAAATTTCTACTTGCCTTCCCTTCTACGAATCATGACTCTACGGCTCTGAAGAATTTTCTTAGGCTCTGTTACTAGTTCATCTTAGCTCTTTTTGATCTTATTTTGAAAGACCAGCTCAGTCTCGTACAGATTGAGATGGTCGATCTAAGTGACAATGACGGTATCATCCATTATCTCGCGCATCAACCAGTTCTCAGGCCCGACAAGCCATCAACTCCCCTTCGCATAGTGTACGATGCGTCGGCGCATCTGAGGATCAAACCCTCATTAAATGATATGATCCATCCAGGTCCGAGTGACCTCGAGCAGATTCCAGCAATATTGCTTCGATCCCGATCCCGACTATGTCTTTTTTGCCGATGTAGAGAAGGCGTTCCTTCAAGTTTAACTATATCACTCGCAACGCAACATGCTGCGCTTCTTGTGGATTAAAGATCTCGAGAAGCCCGCTTCCAACTCGAACACCCTTGTACTCAGATTCGGTGTGACTCAGTTTGGCATTAATGCGAGTCCCAGTATTCTCAACAATTTTTTCATTCATCACCAGGTTTGATTGAATAGCACCGATTGCGATCCGATTCTCATCTGCCAGCTAGTTTCTAATTCGTATGTTCACAACGTGATTATCAATGTTGACCAACCACCTTCCACCATGTAAACTGAATCAAAGAGCCTCTTTGAGACGATGTCCAAGAACCTTAGAGACTATGCTTCCAACGATCCGAGTTTCCTTAGTATCGTTCCCGATTCCGATCGAGCTAAGGACGAAACACAGAAAATACTTGGTTCATTGTGGGGCACCACTACCAATAGACTGTCAAGCAACATTCCCATTTCCAACAAGAGTGGTAAAGTATCCAAGAGGAGCATGTTAAGTACGGTTTGCAGCCCGTATGACCCTCTAGGACTACTCAATCCCCTCACCCTCCCACCAAGGTTGACCACTCAGAATTTTTGGAATAGATACCTCGCTCAAATTGGATGGCCCTGTTGATGACTCTATACGATCCACTTTCCATGAGCAAATGACCGAGCCCGAGAATTTCACTCTTTCCATCGATAGATACGCTCATCTGTCGTATTCCGATGAAATCACTCTCGTAGCATTCAGTGATGCTTCCAAGCAGGTAATGGCTGCTTGCATCTATAGCTGGTCAACCAATGCTCAACCTACCCTTCTGATTTCGAAAACTAGACTCGAGCCAATCAAGTGCACATCAACCATTCCCAAGATGGAGCTTGACTCTCTTGTCATGGCCCACACGCTCGTTCGCTTTACGGTGGAAGCTCAACGGAAAGAGTTGCCCGATAAGCAAATCCATGTCTATATTTCTCCTCTTTGTGCTGCACTGGTGCAAGTCAGAGTTCAGGAAACAACCAGGTGTATTCGTTGCTAATCGTTTCAAGAAAATCCATGACACTAGAGATGAACTTGCTCCCTTCCACCCAGTGATCTACCACTATCTCCGACACTAGAGATGAACTTGCTCCCTTCCACCCAGTGATCTACCACTATCTCCGACACTAGAGATGAACTTGCTCCCTTCCACCCAGTGATCTACCACTATCTCCGACACTAGAGATATTACAACTAGGGCAATCTCGATATTTCTCGGCGACAGATTCGAGCAGTTAAATTGGATTAGACGAGAGAGCGAGGGGAGAGAGGAGACTAATCCAATTGGGGAGAGTCGAGTGCATTCATTCTTCGCCTCGCGCGCATAAGTAAGCGGTTCGCGAGCGTCCGCAGGACGCTCGTCTCCGACACTAGAGATGAACTTGCTCCCTTCCACCCAGTGATCTACCACTATCTCCGACATGTGCGTATATTACAACTAGGGCAATCTCGATATTTCTCGGCGACAGATTCGAGCAGTTAAATTGGATTAGACGAGAGAGCGAGGGGAGAGAGGAGACTAATCCAATTGGGGAGAGTCGAGTGCATTCATTCTTCGCCTCGCGCGCATAAGTAAGCGGTTCGCGAGCGTCCGCAGGACGCTCGTCTCCGACACTAGAGATGAACTTGCTCCCTTCCACCCAGTGATCTACCACTATCTCCGACATGTGCGTAGAGAGATCTTATATGCCGTAGTCATGATGGACTCGTAGCACGGACGTAGAATTTTTTCAGATCCGTAGGGTCGTGATATAGTCGTGTCAGGACCGTAGTGATGATATCTTTCAATTTCTTCAGGGTGGTAGAGCTAAGATGAACTAGTAACAGAGCCTAAGAAAATTCTTCAGAGCCGTAGAGTCATGATTCGTAGAAGGGAAGGCAAGTAGAAATTTCTTCTAGGCCGTAGAGTCATGAAGGACTCGTAGCAGGGATCGGTAGGGTCGTGATAGAGTCGTGTCAGGGCCATTACGATGATATGTGGACCGTAGGAATTTTTTTAAGGGTTGTAAAGCTATGAAGGACTCGTTACAGGGCCATGGTGATGATACTTGGGCGAGGGCCGCTACTGATCTTACGGGCCACCTCATGAACCAATTTGGGCCGCAGGCTGTGAACCGGCAAGTAGGGACAATATCTTCGTAAAATATAGCAGGAAAATTAGTTTTCATTCTGTTTTAGTGATTAGAGTGAGGGGCCGCCCAAAATATGACACGGGCCGTCCATGAACCGAAAAATAAAACAATCCGAGCCGCTCGCTGAGAGCCGGAAATTAGATTCGAAATATAGTGAAATATCATGACTTTAACTCTGTATCAAGTATTTGACTCAAAATATAGGAACGGACCGCTGGGCCGCCTGATATACCCCCCCCACGGGCCGCAGGTCCGCCTTTTATATAAATATTTAAGTTTGGAGAGACACTTTTCAAACTGAGTGGGTTCACCTTGTACAATTACACTGGACACCACTTTTGGTCTCTGCTGCCGTCTCCAAGTTCTTGGATATTATATGATGGCATAGACAAGCTCAAGCCACTCCGATATGTGAGACTGAATGAAATCTCCCAGAACACAATAAGTACCAT
Organism: Pristionchus exspectatus; assembly: GCA_911812115.1. Classification (NCBI taxonomy): domain Eukaryota; kingdom Metazoa; phylum Nematoda; class Chromadorea; order Rhabditida; family Neodiplogasteridae; genus Pristionchus; species Pristionchus exspectatus. The sequence continues at coordinate 32,675,291 of OU461582.1, read as the reverse complement.
ATTCTACTTCAAGTCAAAATGATTTTCGTCCAATTCTCGCTTCACTCATTTCCAGTCGTTGTTCGTTGCTTTTCGTCAATTGTGCTCATTTCATGTAAATTTTTGAAATTTATCATCAGCATTTGTTCAAAACGTTTCTCGAAAGTATAAACACCCTCTGGCACAGATCGCTTGTTCCCTCGTTGCAACTTCTCTGAATACACTAGAGACTGTATTTGAAACAGAATCACATTTATCGAACGAAACAACAAAATAACATCGTGAAGATAATCAAAGTCAACTGCAAAAAAACATCTTCTGCTAGTAAATCTATAATAACCCTCTTTTCACATGACCCGTCCATGAACTGACTGGCCGCCTGAAACAATCCGAGCCGCTCGCTGAGAGCCGGCAATTAGATGTCGAAATTCAGTGAAATATCATGACTTTAACTCTGTATCAAGTTTTTGACTCAAAATATAGGAATGGACCGCCGGACCGCCGGGCCGCCTGATATACCCCCACGGGCAGCCTGACCGCCTTTTATACTATCCCCAACCACCTCTGCGCATTAATACTGCAAGAAAATGGCATTTTTATTGAGTGGGAACAATTTTAAAAATGACCCGCCAAATTTGACCCGCCACCCGCCTTTTATACTTTTCCGCACCCGCCGCCCGCCACCCGCCACCCGCCACCCGCCTTTTATACTTTTCCGCACCCGCCACCCGCCACCCGCCACCCGCCTTTTATACTCTCCCAGAATAACAGTTTTACTGAAATTCGCCAATTTTTACAAGGGAGTGGACAAACCTTTGCAAATCGCTATTCCCTTTTATTTCTGCATTTTAGATATTATCTATTACTGTAGATACATTGGCCATCTGAAAACAATGACATATTACAGAAGCTAAGACGGCATTGCTAACCTTTGTCCATTTGGGGGAAGCCGCTTCAGTTTAGCTGACCAGCTGACGATACTCATGGCAAATTGCAACTAGAAATGCACAATGAGTCGCGGGCAATGTACGGCTACCGATTGGCCAACAATAAAGCACGCTGTAAACTAAAAATTCTGCACCAGGTGCGCGGCAAGTTACGTCTGCATGAAATCGCTTTTTCAATTCAATTTGTGTTGATTTTATGCTGAAAGTCATAATTGACAGTTTATTGAAATGCTATTACACTTTGAAAAAAAATAATTTCGCAAAAAAAATACGCAAAAAAATTGCACTGCAAAATTTTCCGGGAAAAAATTGCAGTGCAAAAAATTCGCGGATTTTTTTTTCGTCGTGGGCCAGTCTCCTTTCTAAGCAAAAATCAGAAACACAGATGAGTGTTCGAACCAACGACTACTCGTTCTCAATTCCACTATCTTACCACTATACCACACTCTCATATCTACTTCGTCTTCCATTTCGTGTAATGACTGTGCGGTTCACTTATTTGGTTATGCAAATGATCCACCGCAAATAAACCGCGCAGTCATTGCACGAAATGGAAGATGAAGAGAACATGAGAGCGTGGTGTAGTGGTAAGAAAGTGGAATTGAGAACGAGTAGTCGTTAGTTCGACCACTCCTCTGTGTTTCTGACTTTTGCTTAGGAAGGAGACTGGCCCACGACGAAAAAAAAATCCGCGAATTTTTTGCACTGCAATTTTTTCCCGGAAAATTTTGCAGTGCAATTTTTTTGCGGATTTTTTATTGGATTTTTCCATTGAAAATTTTAGGAAACTGCATTTGATTACGTTTTAACTACACTTTAGCATTAATATTCGAAACAAATATAATTTTGCAAAATAAATTTCATCAAGAGAAAAAGTGCCGGGAAAGGCGTATTTTAAACGTCCGTGCACCTGGTGCAGAATTTTTAGTTTACGGCGTGCTATAACATAGGAAAATCACGATGAATACAGCTCTAACATGGGAGTAGTTCAAAAAACGAAATTCTGAAACTCTTGCGCTGAAGGTGCGCAGAAAATCGGATGCGAAAGCGCGTACTTTTGACTGGGAAACCAGTGAGAATTTGACTGGGAAACGAATGAGGATAGATGGGCTCTCTTTCCCCTCTCTCTTACCCTGGGAAACCAGTGAGAATGGCCGAACACGCCCACTTTCCCTGGGATCCCACTGAGAAAAAAAACCAGAGGTGGTAGAAGTTGATCGGGAAGAGTGTAAGCAGATTCTACACTAGGTGATACACTTCGGAAATTCGCTATGCTTCAGAAAAGGACGAAATTTTTGAAATCAAAAATGACCTTTTTATTTTTTTGTTCACCTCTATAAGTGAAAAACAATTATTTTAAAAGGAGATAGGCGTCAAAATGGCAACGCTGAACGATAGAAAATGGCTACCCGATCAGACGTGTTCAGTAGGGTTGGCTAAACGATAACGATATTACGGGCTCGCTACGAACGTAGCGAGCCCATTATGCCTCGCCACGCCTTGCTACGAAAAAGAGAGGCTAGAGATCGACGAGAGAGTATGTTTAAAGAATAGAGTCCCCTTCCCTTGTCGTAGCGAGGCGTAGCGGGATCGTCATCCTCCCTCTAACGCTTTCTCAAACGTACCGACCCCGTTACGTGACCTCTGCCATAGCGAGCCCTTAAACCTCATTTGGCAAACCTTTGTGTTTAGGGTGGTAAGGGCCAGGACTGTTCATGCGATTCCTAGAGAATTTAATCATGCATGGATATTCGGGAACCATTTCCAAATAATTATGCAAAATAAAGAAGGGAATCCACGGTTGTGGCATCAACAGTATATTAGTGTAATGTAAATTTCTAAACACTAATACTAGATTTATCATGGTAAATGAATGTAGGTGGTCCAACTTTATCGAAAAATGACATCTTGTGTTGAGTACTTTTGGAGTTTTTCAAATTTTCTCACTTGTTAACTAGCCGCTCATTTTCAATTTCATTTATGCAATACGCTACCGAAAGGTGAAACTAAATGGTACACTTTCTGTAATATTTTACGAAGTTGATTTATCTAGAAAAATTAAAAAGTGCAAATACGACGTTTATTTCATAATGATGACGCAATGCAATTTCAGAATTCGGCTTATTCTCATTTTTATTTTTTTCAACTCAACATTCGATATTAGTGATATATTTTATTTTAGCTTTCATCATTCTTGAAAATCAGAAAAAAATTAATAAAAAAATATCTGCACTTTTTCCTTATATCTTATGCATATTATTGTTTACGCAATGACTCTACTTGTAGATAATATAGCGGAAAAAATACTCCTTAAAGGAGGCGTATCATGAATATTTTCGTGAGTAATCTGTCAACGTCAATCTATAACCATATCAGATTTCCGAAACTCCCATGTTTCTACGACACCAATGAACCGAGTTATTACGATTTGGCGTAGTGCCAAATTCCCCTCAACGGTGGGGATTTGAACAGATGATTTGGCCAGGGAAGAGAGGGCGCCTTGATCTACCCCTGTCTCCCCCACTCTCTTCCCATCGATCGACCTCATTCCTCTCTCAATCGGGGGACGGGGGAAGGGAACAGGGTCGTTGGCAAAGAGCCAAGAGCTAACTACTGTAATTGTAAGTCCCGGGATTTCGTTGAGGGAGTTTCTGACATACATTCCTGTTACGTCTCCTTTAAGCACTACTCCTTTATCCAGTGTACTTTGTTACCTTTCAATTTGATTCATGAGAACGAAGATAATAAAATATTGCAGAAAGGGTTGGACACCCTGATAGAATGTGTTTAGGATTTACATATATTCTGTTTAGATTCCGTTCGATTGTCGGGTTTTCACGGAATTGAAGTCGATTCTGGAGGATCATGTAGTTACTCATCTCAGGTGTCATAAAATGAAAATCCAACGGGTCTCAGATCAAACTCGAAGCAGGTTTTACTTCTCAATTTTTTGTGCAATTCTGATTTCCCGATTTCAGCTTTGCACAATTCGCTCGAATCGTGGAAATGGTTGACTTGACGCAAACGATCCAACAGGACTGTAATCTCGTAAACGAATATTTTCTACGCGAAATCACAAATTGCAAACTGAAGCGTTTTTTCGGCAATTTTAGCTCAAAGTCCGCTAGGGTGAGTCCGCCATTTCCGCCAATTTTCCGCAAAGAGAGCCAGTCTATATTTCTCCTTTGGGTGAAACACAGCTGTAAAACGGATGTTAAATTTCGCATTTTTGTCCTCCTTTTAAAAAAATTACAGCGACACTTTTTCACCATTCAACTTTCAGGAAACTCCACACCCGCATTATTTTTGAGACCATTACCAGAATATCTAGAGATTGATAGGCTCCGATTTTTGATATTTGTTCAATTTCAAAAATTAGCAAGTTTTCCGCAGCTTTTCGCGGTTCACTCGAATGTTAGGCAGAAAATCAACAAATGGCGACGGTCAATCTCTAGATAATCCGTCAAGGAGTTCAAAATGAGTCTCGGCCCGTCTCGAGTGTCTCGACTATCCTCTCTTGCGCGTGAGTTCGAATTCCACCAACAGCGGGTATCTTTTGCTCATTTTATTCTTCAAAAGTAAACACTTTTGCCCATTTGTTATCTCACCACAGATGAATTAAAGGAGGCGTATCATGAACTTTTGAAATTCAAATGTTGCGACTCTTACAACGATATGCCGAGTCTTGCAATATTTTGGAAAATTGCCAAGGTTCTTTTGGCAAATCGCCAAGGAGTAGATCAGTTTTTGTCGATGGGAAGAACCTGCGAGAACAAAGAAAAATCCCTTTCTAGTCAATCAATAATGGGCGAGACAATGATGACTTTTCGATCTATCCTTCTTGATCTAACTTCCCTTCCTCCCCATTGGCGCTGCGTAAAATATTTGAATTTTCGCGGGGTTTTCCCTGTCCTTTCCTGATACTTTGGACGGGGATACCTCGTCCCAGAGTGGACGTACAACTTTCAAACTTCGGCTTTCTAATATCGTTCTGGATTCCAATCGGATCATGATCTCAAGAGCATGAACTAATTTTTCATAATACGCCTCCTTTAAGATAGATTGTCAAAGAAGACTAAAATGAGCAAAAGATGCCAGCAGTTGGTGGGATTCGAACTCACGCGCAAGAGAGGATAACCGGCCTCATATCTCGAGAACGAAAAATGATGGTCACATTTCAATAGCACCACGACATATAGCACGAAATTATGGCCATTTTAACCTATTTTTAAAGAAAAAACAGCGAAAACCGAGAATTAGGGCGAAATGAGAGGGTACCCCATGAAGAGAAAAGGGACATATTGCGAAATCGACCATACCAGGGTGCTCAGCATCGAAAATATCTCCTAGGGCTAACTTTTGGGCATTCTATTTTTTTACCTGTTCCATCAACTTGTTGATCAAACCACCGCCTCATATTCTTGTATCGGCTGGGGTAGTTTTTTTCTGGTCTCTTTCCATCTAACAATTGAACAAACAATGCGACTTTAAAATGGATGATATCACAAGAAAAAGAAGAAAGAAAGAAAAAATTGAAATAAATTATATGATATGTGTCACCCTTATAAGGTCACCCTTAAATAAATTTCACGGTACAACTTATTGTCATGGGTTCCCCATTATTCCGTAATTATTCCGTAAGCTGTGTTGGATGGCACTCGATTTGCGCTATTCTTTCGCAAACGGTGTCACATATGCATAATTATACAATCAATTGAAGAGCGTTACCACCTTCCGGCCGTCTGAATCGATTCTCCATCCAATTTCTCGTTTGAACTCGCTGTTTACAGCTGCAATGATTTTAAAAGTGGAGTGGGTTACGAATTTCCTGATGGTAAATATCCTTTTATCGTTATTTTCGATCTGCCGCGGTCAAGGTGTAACGTAAAACGATCAAATTTAGATGGTGCTAGAATCGGAATCGGCGTGCCTTCACAAGTATCAGAAGTGGATGTTCTGCGTCGACCAGCCCATGACGTTTGAAATGGTCGCAGATCAGATTCGCAAGCCGGACTTCAAATGCTATCGGGAGGTATATTTGTATCGTGAAATTATTTTCCGTTCCACTCGTAGTTGACCTTCGACTACCGTTCGACGGGCGGAGTTAGGAAGAGGCCGGGAGGAGGCTAGTGATCTACCTGCTCTCCTCCGCCCTACCTCTTCCCTTCCTCTGTCTTCCAGACAATCAATTCGCTAACCAGCACATTGAGTTGGCTGAGCATTTGAAACGCACGATACACTTATGGTGTGGACGAGTTCGGCGCGACCAAAGCTGATCATATTTTCCCAATTCCTTACTATTGTAGACGATTTCTTCTTCGCATGGTCGCCAGATGAAGCAAATACTTTCGTACGTAAAAAGGAATATGAAGTACGGATTTAACGCTTTTTTCATAGCATTCTGAGCGCCCATTGTGCTCTCCGGACAAGGGTAAAATGAAAAAAAATGATATTTTATCTCTTGACTCAAAAATAATTTATTCTAAACGTAAATTTTTTCTGAAACATATAGCGATTTTACCTAATCAATCTAATTCATAATAGGAAAGGTGATATGAGGCCGTTCGCCTAAGAATCGGACAAATTTAGAAGGGTCTGGCACAGATAGAAAATTTCGATTCTCTGAAACTATGTGATTTGGGGTTCCCGAGGGTGCTGATGACGATGGTCATGTTCATTATGCATATTGACCACCCGTTAGCTCCAGAAGGAGTGACGTCGAAAATAAATTTCTCAGTTTCCAGAAGAGCAAAAATTAAGCGAGTTTGGCTGCCGAGGTAGAATCACGGCTGACTACTTAATTTTTCACAAGTTTCAAATTAATTTTGTAAGAAAAAAGTTCTCGCAGAGTTTATTGTATACAGGGAGAGTGCCCTAGATCAGACCGGAATCATGCAAGGATTCCAAATATGTTTTTAGATATATATTAAAGGGGGAGGGGCACGAATATCTGGCTAAGTGAGTTTTCTATGCCAGATGATGTGTCATGAGCACCCTATGACACTTTCGAAAGTCCCATGTTTTCAATTTTCGTTTGAATTGAGATATCGCCGATTGGCTGGGTGCCAAGCTTCCCTGAACGTGCAGGCAACGAGCGAGAGAGAGAAGGGCAATGAAGAGACGGCGCATGCAAATCGGCGTGCGCCGCTCGCTTATGATAATTGAGCCAGCATTCGTGCCTCTCCTTCTTTAAAGAAACGATCATAACTCAGTTCAAACGAAAATTGAACACATGGGAGTTTCGAAAGGTTTTACGCAAAATATAGTTTGCTGGCTTGTAGGGCTGTCTAAACGAAAACTGGAAAAAGGGTCCGTTTAAGGAGGGAGAACTAAACGTGGATATATGCACTTGTTAATCAAATCATTGATTCCGAGATTCACCGATTCTCGGAATCAATGAATTCGAGAATAGAGTTCGCAATACGGGGCGGGTAATTCGCCCTCGTCATGGGTCGAGAGCGCAATTACCCGATACCGGAGAACTTTAGATAGCTGTAACTCAGACCAAACTGAACCGAATCGAAAACAATTTTGGCATGTGACACTTCGAAGTCCACTCTATCGATAAATGTAAAATTCGTGGAAAGAAAATGATTTTGAAATTTTGGCTCGTTGGTGGTTCGGACCTCGAAAATTTGATCTGCATCAAGCGTGATTGTGTTGCCTTATTTCGGCGCTACTCCTGAAACCTTTTGAGCTCATTTCAACAATTTAAACCAAATCAAACCTCAATGGAGTAAGGAGAAAGATGGACGAACTCGTCCAATCCACAAGCAAAAACTCGCTAGACTGACGCACAGGCGAAATGATGAGAATAATTGGTCTCACTTTGTAAAGCGCGCAATTATAGATTGCGAAACCCGCGATGGCAAGACTTTTTGTCGCTCCGGTATCGGGTACGGGCCGGTCCGTCATTTCTCTCCCTCCCATTCTTCATTCGCGGGGCCCCATGGTATCGCGTCGTATCGTTTATCGCACTCTATTTGAGAATGATGGGGATCATTTGATTCCGGAATCATCGAGGAATCAAAAAGCCAACCCGGGGGCGGACAACGAATATGAAAGAAAAAACAAGAATTTTAAGCGCAAATTCGCTCAAAGGAAAAAAAACTCGCAAAAAAAGGTAAAGAAGGCCGTTTGTTCGGTAATGGGAGCGATGTGCGATACAGCTCTCCACAGATTGCGTTTAACGGCTCCTCAAAAGTTTCATGATTTACCATGTATTGGAAACCTTGTCTTGGAAACCGAAACTATGAAACAAAGCTCGACGCTATCATGGGAGGGACCCCATCAACTACCGAAAACCGCAGAAAAAATATGGGGTAAGAATATGTGCCAAAGACACCCTGACTTTACCGGATTCTTCGGTGACGCGCGTGATATGCCCATCTTCATCAGCACCCTCGAGAACCCGAACTCACAAAGTTTCAGAGAATCGAATATTTTGGGCAGTGTCTGTCTATGCTCGATGCTCTCGCAAACGGCCTCATATGTTTAAGATACATTATCTATTTTCAAAACAGACGTTTGAAGACCTCGTGCTTTTCTGTCGGTTCAGAATACTGTGAATTTATTGTAATGCCGCTCTTGTCGCGCTGCCGAACATGATAAGTAGATAAGCATGGACCGAAACATCCAACCGCATTTCTTTAGGAAGTCTTTTATTATCTAGTCTCTTCCTAGCAGTTTCTCTAATCTTTTCGTCTCATAAACCATGTTTGATTTTAATTTTCTCAGGACAGCGCTGGACTTGAAAACCGTCGACGGTCGGCATTTTGTAATAATGCTACGTGAGGAATAAGTGAACACCGCAGTTAGAACCTGTTTCTGTTAAAAACCGTGCCTGCAATTTGATAAGGACCATAACAGGAGAATTATGTGTGTCTAAACGTTTGTTTGTTTTGCTTCGTATGTGTTTTGACAAAAATAAGGCAAAAATGACTAAAACTGAAGATAAATATTTGTGATTTTTTTCCAGACTGTGAAAATTTAAGCAAAAAACTTTTAAAAAATGATGAAGTTACAAAAAAAGGCGGGAGGGCCGAGTGGTGTAAGGCGCTGCCGACAATTCGGAAGTGACTAGGGTTGTGAAAACGACGGAGAGTCCGGACAATATCCTGACAAATTGCGGCCAAATTCAAATAGCTCTATTCCGGACTCCTTTGTCTGTCCGGAGGGACACAACGTGCCAGAGCCAATCAAAAAGTTCATTTGCGAGGCGGAGTCGAACTCTTGGTTCTCTTTTTGCTCTCTTTCATTCTGCCCCATTTTAGGGATGAAATGAAATCAAACATATTTCAACTTGTACTCAAGATTATTCTCAAGAAACTTATTTCAAATTGAACATTTACAAGAGAATTGAGCTCACAGCACTAGTTTTGGCATTTTGATTCTTGGCTGACCGCACCCACTAGCGGGTTGAGGAATGGAATGATTCTTCGAAACCGGTTCCCTCTCTTTCGCGAAGAATCGAATTGCCAACCCTATCTGAAACTAATTCTATTTGGATATGTTTCCCAACGCCCGCATCTTCAGAAAAATGCGGAATTATTATTAATTCAACCGCAAATAGGGCCCTTAACAACACGAAAATGGCCTCTTCGCATATCTGTTTCTCCCGTATCAACTCTGTTTCATATGTTAAAGGCGAGGAGGAATCAGAAAGTGCAAGGATAACTTTATTGAATATTATTTGATGTAATGCGGCGAATCTTTGTTTGAAATAGGCGATTCATTGCACGGGGAAATGATAGATAACTCCTACACAAATGCTTTGAGATATTTGAATATCCGCCGCCAGATAAAAATTTAAATCAAAAATTGCAAAATTGAGAGAAAGGTAAAGTTCTCATTTGCATCCGTCGAATCTTCATCCTTGTCTGGCAGTGCAGTATTCCCATTCGCAGACTGTTCTGCAAGAGCATCGTACTATTCTATCGAATGACTCATTGTCAGAGAGAATAAAAGATCATCAGTAGAGTTGGAGAAATGATAGATACCACCGTCTCTTCATTTTGCACACTATCTTGCCCGCTCGGTCGACGAGATAGAGTGTGAAATGAAGAGACGAATATTACGTTATACTCTCTTCATTCACTCACAAGTTGGACAGATTATGAAAGTATACGAACGATTGATACTCATTCCACCAAGATCTTTTGATATTTGATATTTTGATATTTCACCATTCATCAGCCTCTTCTTCTCATCCTGCTCCTCAAATTCCTTCCGAAGCGTTTGGTATAGTTTATCTGAACAGGTCACTGTTTAATAGATCTCGAAAAACGTGCGCTCTCGTTACTCTGACCAGCGCGAGAGTGTGCGAGGAATGAAGAGACGAGTACTCGTATTTCGAACTCTAGTGGCTAATTAGCAACACATTAAACGCAAACCTTGTTCCGCATCCCTCAGCGCTGCTTCCTCTCTCATTTTCTCGAGATACACATGGCGAGGGGACAGCACGGTAATGGGAGGCGAGGCAGAATCAGAAGCTGCTGCTACTGGACCAATCCGTCCGTATTTGAACCTTGGGGAAGTCCGTATTCTACGATCCATTTCGACTGAAATGTTTTCGCCGTTTTCTTTATCGAGAAGTTTTCTTCCATTCGTCCCCCCTTCCTTCCTCCTTGGGGAATCGATAGCCCGCATAGCAGCACAGTGAGCTTGCTGAGCATTTCAAACAACTGACCTTCCTTGCGATGTTTATCCGACATAGCCTCCCTCATCCACTCCTCGCGGTTAACTGTAAGAGCTTTCACAGTGGGTGCTACCTCAGTGGTTGTTTCGTCGGTTGACCGGTTCTCCAAATTAGATGATCATCAATGGAATAAAAGGCTCTCACTTACGCTTTCTGCGGTTTCTTGGCCAACAGCCCGATCTTCCGTTGCATCAGGCACGAACACAGGAACCAGAGGAGCCAAAGCGGTCAGGATTAGAACGGAATTGACGCGAAGATTATGAAGAATGATAGCAAGGAATAACGCCCGCACTCTCATCCTCAACCGATATCGAGTGACCAGAGCGAGCAAAGGTAGAGTAAGTGATAACAACTGTCGGGTCATGGGGGGGGGGTTACCGTCTACTATCTTTCTCTCCCTCTCCCCTATCCTAAGCGTATACTGCCAGTCTCTTAGGCGGGCCTCACCAACATTCTCCCATGATTTTTTTGCATTACGCTCCTCGTTAACTCGTTAATAATAATTCATGTTCTATGCCCCTGTGGCATTGCTTCTTCGCTATAGGACAAGTGTGAATAGCTGAATCATCACTCACTATCGCGAACTCGTTCATAATCACATTCAATTATATTCCAAATATACGCGTCTTCAAATTTTTCCTGTATCATTTTCTCAAAATAACTCTTTGCCTTATTATGGTAACACTTATATTTCAGCCAACTCATCTGAATCCCCAATGCCATCCGTCTCTTGCCTTGAAACTTTACCGCGCGAACTCTTGTGGATGATTATTGATTACGTACCAGAAAAGGTTTATGACCTCAGATTGGTCAGTTTCGAACCTTTCTTTTCAATATAGCGGTCCTACGTTTTCAGAGCTCATCTACATTGCAATCGTCCATTGACGAATATGCACTACAGAGGAAGCCAATCCCGTTGGGCATATTTATTGTTGCGACTTGGATAAATCCAAAAGTGCCCTCAAATTTATTTTAAAAGTGTTTCAATTACAATTACAGGGTTTTATGTCGATTCAAGTTTCCCAATACGCGGCAAACTTGTTCGAACTTCGCATTAAAGTTCGCTCATCTTCGCTATGGGATAAGATAAAGCGATCGAAAGGGTCGCATGGGCGCGAGCTCGAGAATGATTGTTTGTTTTATGAAAAAAGTAAAGAACCAATTATCGGAAAAGTAAGCCCTTTGCGGTGACTCGAACACGCGTCAAAATTACAGAATTATTCGCTCGACGTATCTAGTATCGACTCGATGGAAATTAGTGCGTTCAAAGAATCCATAGGGCAGAAGTTGAGCGGAGTATGCATTGAGAGCGAAAAGAGTGAAATGCCTGAAATACTCAAAGGAATAGCGGTGTCACGAATTGCAGCAAACTTCGAAAATATTTCCAATGAACTTGCGTGAGCTCCCTTTTTCTCGGCATTCATTTATTCAAGAAACCACGCATGAGAAACCCAATATTTCACTAAAATAAATGATTTTGTAAAAAAAAAACAAATTCCAGGAATCAACTTCTCAGAACAATCAAAGATCATGGGGCTGATTTTCTTAATATGTTAATCAGGGAAACTTCGCAAACTGATCCAGGTTATTTTGAAATTCAAAAATATTCTAATGATTCGTATTCCGCAGAGCAATTTTTGCTGAAATTATCGTCTGTCCTCACTACCCTAAGCATTGATTATTATGGTGGTAAAGATGATGGCACTAAATTTTTGGGCTATCGAAACAAGGAATGGGCCCATGTGTTTATTGAGATGCTATCCAGCAAGCTTGATACTCTCCTGATACAAAATTCAAGCAATCCGAAATATCTAGGATGCAAAAGTGTTGCTACTCTACATGAGGTACGGGTTTTAATAATAATCAAATAAAAGAAGATAATAACTTATTATCATAATAAGCGATAATTTTTCGGCCAACACTTTTGACCGTTTGTCATATCGCAACGTAATTCTGTCTCAAAAAAGTTTATTGTAGCGTTTGCCAATGCTCCCCAAGAAGCTTGTGTTTGTTTCCCATTGCTCCGAAGATCTTCACCAAGTGGAAAATATGGAGAATGACTATGTGATGAAAGGTAATGGTGAAAAGACCCAAGATATACTTTGAATAATGATTTTTATTAGTAACAGCACCGTACTTTTACTCACCACGCGAAGATGAAATCGGCGAGGAATACACATTGAGAATCAGGCACATGAACAGACTTGACGAATATAGTCCATATATATGACATGGATTCTTTTCTTCTGTCAATATGTCTCATAAAGAATTTTCTCATAAAGAACAGTAATTTTTTCTTATGCCATATTCAAAACTTATCATCAATAATTTGTTATTCCTTGATATCGAGACACTTTGAACCGATTAATGATTTTATACCGTGCTCGAATTCAAAATAAAACAAAGATAATTCATTTTTGTTTGGCTTTGTCACACCCTATCTTCCCCCTTGCCACACGTTCTCCCATCCGATTCTCTCTTCTCCCAATTACTCTACTGCCCTTGTCCCACTCACTCAAGACTCCGCCCCCTGCGGGAGGAGTCGCAGCAGCCAAGTTGATACTTTAGTCTTCCTCGCTCTCGCTTGTGTAGTCCCCTCCGTAGTAGTCTCTCTCTGTCGATAAAGGGTTACACTTCTATCCCCAGGAGTGTTGGGAATAGAGTGGATAAAGGAAGAGTGAAAGGAAGGGTCTTCCTCTCCGCGCAACGAGGAATGAGAGGGAGAGGAAGAATGAGAGGGAAGGGATTAACTCTTGAGGAAGAGTGAGAGGGTACGGTAACTCTTGAGGAAGAGTGAGAACTCTTGAGGAAGAGTAGGTTCGATGAATTGCTCGTTTTCGATGGTTTTCATTAGGGTTTCTTGCTAATATAACTAGATCTCGCTAAAAGATCAGCAAGGAGTCTTCTTCTAAGCATTTGCATATTGTTTGATTGAATTTGGCAGCTTTTCAAGATTAACAAATATAACAAACCTAACCGTTCCTGTTTCGCCTATTCGAGATATCTCATGTGTGCAGCAGGTTGTTTTGCAAGGCTCAGAAGTATCAGCCAGTCGAAATAACTCAATGTGATTTCTTGGAACGTGCTTGCGAACACTCATATGCATGATTGTCACACAAAAAAACTACAACCAAGTTCAGCGTTGTGTATGCTAATCATAGTAGCCTTATCACAGAGCACAATTATTATCGCATGTTCAAAATTAAAGTCCGGGTCTTCCTAGAACAATTTTCAATCTACTCTTGAGGAAGAGTTCTCATTCTTCCTCAAGAGTTAATCCATCCTCTCATTCTTGAGGAAGAGAGACCGCGCTCCCCACACTCTTCCGCAAGGAATGATCTCTCTTCCCTCACTCTTCCCTCTTCCTTTATCTTCTCTAGTTGGGAAGCATGGCAAGGGAACGGGTACTGGTAGTCCAGAGGTCGGAGGTAGCCATGGGACCGGCTATACTTCCCTTTGCGACAGCTTCAAAGTTAATTTATAATTTTTGCTATACTTTCTGTGAGAAAAAACTAATTGTATTGTTTGCATAGAAATGCGTAATTCTTCAACAAGCGCGTTTATGCAGGAAAACAGACTTCAATTTGAAAAAAAAGATCATTGCTAATTTGTCGTTTCTTCCATGATCTCGTCTTCCGGCTCCATCTTCACTTCTTTATCGCCCATCATTGGACTCTGATTCGTAGGGAACCGCCTGCTGGCGCATACACGGTCTTCGTATCCATCGTGAGGCTCCTCCTTTTTCACTCCATTATCCTTAAAATAACTGTTGTTGAAAATGTATTATTCATCCGCTTTTCCGCAATACTCAAACACATGTCATTACTGTCGTTTCTACAGTGATCAATCAATCATTCATGCATACATTCATCTCTGTATCTCCATTTCTTTGTGAGTGAAAACTAGACTCTTGTGATTATGTGACTCGGATGACTCTTCGCTTGTTCGCTTTCGCTCGCTTGGCCATTACCTCCTCATCGGCTTCCGTCTTCACATCAATCGTATGGAAGTCATCGGGATGACATGGAGGCATTTTCGGAACGGTCCTCGCTTTCTTGTTCCACCTGTAATGGAATTGTGAGATCAAAAACCATGAGCCAAGAGACTAGCCGAACGAGACGATTCCCTCAACCTCCCTTTTGTTTTTGCCCCCCCCCCCTGTCACCTTACTCACCCGGTTACCGGCCCAAGGTAGTCCTCCTTCCGTACGAGGCTGACCGTGTTGTAGCACGCGGGATTGGAGTCGTCCTGAATAGTGTTACCATAATGGAATTTACTTTCAAGTCTATTCTTATTGTTCGATTATTGGAATTCCAAAAGAAAAATTCAACAGGGGAAAGCTAGTCCTGAAATTTGCTCCTTCACATCTATCAAACTGCAGTAATTCTAGATAAAACATAAAGAAACAGCGCCTCTAGCAAGTTAGTATCGATACGTTTTGATCACAATATGCTGTCTCTAGTAATAAAAGAGGCTGGCTAAAAATCACAAACTCTCTCTCTTGAGATGCTGCCCAAGTTCGGTATGTCCTCGTTTTAATCTAGTCTCCCAGAAGCTCCCAATCCGCGTTAACCCAGATCAGCTATGTCAATATTCACAAAACTTCCAAATACTCATAAACTCACGAATTCCCTCTTGAGATGCTGCCCGAGTCCGGTCGGGGTCTGGAAGGTCAGCGAGCAACCTCGACACTGGTACAGACATCGCTCATGGGGGGCATGGTGGATGAGAGCGTGCGTGTGGAGGGAGGAGTGGGTACGACACTCGATCTGACACGATGAATCTTTTAAAGATAAGATCTTATCGTTGGTTCATTGGGCGTTTTTAGGAATAACCGCTATGAATATTCATTTGTTGTTTCCTGAATCGTGACCAAATCAGAACGAAAGAAATGTGTACCATAAAGGATTATGCACACACTTTTTTGACTTCAATCTTGACCCAACTTATTCTTTTCCCATCGATTCTATCCATCACTCACCCCACAAAACGGACAAGCAACGTGGTAGAACATCTTCCTCATCGCATTATAGTACTCTCCGGCCATTGTTCCGTCGTATTCCGAAAGGAGGTGAGAGGCGACGAGCGCTTGTTTTGCTTGATCGTCGTCTAAAGAAGAATAATCATTGAATAATCACTCTTCTTGAATATCGACTCTCCCCGAAGCTTCCTTGCCTACAGTAAGTCAAGGATCGCTTGACCGAATATCACAATTTTTTCAACCTACCCTGAGTTGATCGTTCTAAATAATTGAGCATTACTTGAGCGAAACATGAAGACGCTGGACAAAGAAGAATGTGAACAAGCAAGAATGCTCTCAAGTAATCAACTGACCTAAGAATCCATAAACCTCGCAACTTACGCATTTCATCAGGCAAAGTGGGCTCATTCTTGATTGGTACGAAACGAAGCGTCACTGCGTTCTGCATTCCTTCAAGGGGCTGAAAATGGAAGAATTCGTCGCACACAGGCTATAGAACCAAGGATAAATTTTTGATTTAACATTCAAAAATCGCTTGAAAAAGTTGGCTTTACTTTTTTCTTATCAAGCTACATGGAAGTAGAAGGACAATTTTATTTTTTCTCATCGCTAGTCTGTGATGTGCGACGAGGGACAACTGTGCCACGAATTCAGTCAAAAATGATCCATTCACCTTCTCCTCATTGACCGGCCCGCCTCTCCTCGTGAACTTCGGTATCTTCATGCTCTCATAACAGAGCATGCCCGTGTTGTAGCACTTGAAGTCCCTCTCGTTCTGGAAGGGATCACTTCCATCTGGTTTCCATCAGTAACCTTTTAAGCCATTTGAGAGATCCGAATATGCTCCAGTTCTTTAAGCTCAAACATGATCCCAAGAAGAAGCACTCACATATTTCGTAATGAGATGGCTCTTGAGCCCATTGGCAGTGGTGAACTGCGTCTTGCATCCATTGCACGCGAACAGCTTGGCAGAGTACTGCTTGCACGGGTGCTGACGATGGTCCCCGAGGTCGAACATGTTGGCGAACACGATCTGGAAAGGAAAAGAGACAATGATTAATAGTAATATTGAAGGCTCTAATGAGAACAACTAGTGAGGAAAACTGTGGTGTTCAGACATATCTCGATCTCATCCTTTGCCGATAAGTATGATTCATTGAAAAACGAAAGAATTGTGTTCACCAAAGGTGAGTAGTGAGCTGAAGAAGCACTACTTCATTGATATATCGTCACTCACCTTACACAGTGGGCACTTCACATTCACGTGCATGCACCTAATACATTCCAATCTTTTATCTTTATTCAACGAAGTCATAAAGCAATTCCCCATCAGAAGATTTTTGATGTAAATGCTATTGGTTAAGCGCTTCATCTATACTAAATGTAAATCTCTAATACCATCCGCATGAATTCCTTGATAACTCTTCGATGAGATACTAACCTTACACAGCGGGCACTTCACTTTGACGTGCATGCACCGGATGCAATCCTGCGTATGGCTTCGGTCCTGGATCTCGGCACACTGCTTCTTCACTTTAGTCCTCATGGAAAGAAGATCTGCGCAAGTCTGGAATGGAGGGGGTATAGTTGAAGGTTGACTATCGACTATCGGAGTGAAAAAACGTGACAGCGCGCATAATGAGAAGAGTAGAAGAGTTTGCGCGAATGAGTATATCACTTTCTCAAACAATCCATACGCAGATGAAAAAAGGGAAAGAAAAGGCTTAGCATGAAGTCAAAGCTGAGCTTAATTTATTGCCAAAAGAGTAATCGAAACTGACTGTATAGTGCTTGTGCTGCGTGAACTTGGACGCGAACTCGGTCTTGCAGTAGCGGCAGAGGTAGATCTGAAAGTGCGTGATTATGAATTTTCCTCTTGCGGAACACGAGGAAAGAAATGCGAATTCTTCTTTCAAGTTAATGAGATCGAATCATCGATCCCAGTAAATTCACCTTGTGCTTATGCTCTCTGTGCGCGACTAGTCGATCGTCCGTTTGCGCAGAGAACTCGCAGTACTCGCAGGGGCGTAATTTACCCTGAAATAATCGTGTAAAAAAGTTTAAAAAAATAAGTCATGCGCCCTTTAAAGAAGGCGTCCCACGAATCGCCCGGGCAAGTATGCAAAGTGAGGAGTGAGAGGGCGTGCTCTCCTCACTTCGCACGCTCTCTCACTTGTTGCCTGCGTGCGCAAGGTCACTTGGAACGCAGCCAAGTGCTCATATCTCAGTTCAAACGAAAATTGAAAACATGGGAGTTTCGAAAGTGTTATCGGGAAGGCTCGACCCATCATCTCACATCGAGAACTCAGTTAGTCAGATATTCGTGGGACACCTCCTTTAAGTTTTTCCTTTCAGCCGCTCTCAGAAAAAAGCAATTGCAGTATCTAACAACGATATTTCATATTTTTTATTCAAGCATATCATCAGTAGCTAAAGTGGAATCTGTTCTTTGATGTGGTGATCGGATTTCAAGTTGCAAAACAAGTTCACTAACATTTTCTTTTGCACTGAACCACTCACAAAATTGATCATAGCAGATGGTACTAATAATCCATCTCACATGCATACCTGAGCGAGGGAGTTCCTTGGCTCGTCCCCTCCCCAACTCCGCCCCCTCCTCTCTCTCCTCCCACCGCTCTCTCTATCCCGGCGCGTCTAGCACACCCCCTCTAATAGATCTAGCGACCGGAACGCGGCGGTGACCCGTCCTCCGTAGGGAAAAGCGCGCTCAGGTATGCTCACATGCATCAGTTGCTCCGACAGGATCTGTCCCTTGATGTGGTAGCTGACGGAGCCCGTTGCCGTTCCTTCGTGGAAGTCTTTGACATCTTCCTCAAAAAAATTCAGGGATGTCTTTGTAAGAAATTATTCTCCTAATTTCGCAACATAATTATTTAATAGAATGACTGTCAAGAAATAGAGACACTGAATCTATTAATCTATTGTATCGTGCGTTTGAAATGCTCAGCAAATGAGATGTGCTGGTTAGCGAGCTATCGATTGTCTCGGAGAGAGGCAGGGGGGAGGAAGGGGGAGGAGGACACTTGATTTACCGCCTCCTCCCGGTCCCTTCCTTTCTCCGACCCCTTGAGCGTTCGTCAAAGGTCAGCTACGAGTGGAATGGAAAATATTCTTACGATAAACGTATTAAAGAAGCTCTTACCTCGTCGGGCTCCTCCTTTTTCGGCTGTTTTGAAGGGTATTCAGGCATGAATTGTGGTGCTTGTGAGCATCCAACGTCCTGAAAATATATTGAATATATTGTGAGGTTTGAGAAAAAACACTGACCTCATCCTGCTCCTCTACCTTGGGCACTTTTGCCGGCCGCTTTCGTGACATTCGTTGCCGATTTCTGGAAAATTCAGGATTTGAAATATACAGAACCGTCGAGTAAAGAAGGACCCCCCGAATTGAAGTTGCCCGATGCACCGATCGGATTTTCGGATTAAACCTGGTAGCGTGTATCTATTATTCCCCCCCCTGGCTGTGCTTGTCCAATGATCAGAGTGGATGAATAGAACCTATCTATTAGTGTATTCTTATAGATATATTCGAATCGTTTCGCTCTCCCCCCTTTGTTCACGCCAACATTCAATTATGGAGCCTCACACGTCGGCAAAACGAGAACACGAGGACCTCTCGGAAAGCACGGAGGGTGGAAGTCAGTCGCCCCTCGAGCTATTGCCGCGCGAGCTCTTCTCTATGATCATTGAATACACTCTGGAATCCGTCCGCAATCTTAGATTGGTAAGTCCAAGTTATCGTGCGCTTCAAATGCTCAGCAAACTCAATGTGCTGGTTAGCGCATTGATTGCCTGGGAGAGAGAGGAAGGGAAGAGGTAGAGGGGAAGAGAGCATGTAGATCACTCGCCTCCTCCCGGCCTCTTCCTAACTCCGCCCGTCGCACGGTAGTCAAAGGTCAACTACGAGTGGAACGGAAAATAATCACACGATACGCTATAGCTAAAAATATATATTCTTCCATGTAGACCTCACGAACAATTCATGATTCCGTGGATATTTTCGCGCTGAATTCTTCACACATACAAGTTGTCTCATGTCTCTTTGTTTGTCGGCCAGACTATGATGATAACTCAATAATGTGCCTAGACTTAAACATTTCAAAACGCTACGTTGATTTTTTCGAACTACGTCTTAAGCTCTTTCTGAATACGGAAAACATATCGAGTTATTTCAAGAAGTGGAAATATGGATCTGGAATCGTTTCGTACCGATTGAATGTTATTGATCAAGATGATATTCCAAGTTTCTCAAAACATTTGAAAGGCGTGATAGGGAAACGAATCTGTGTAGTATGCTTACAAGAACTGTCTGGAAAGTACAAAGATGCGTTCATGACGGCTTATAATGAAATATACGATGGAATTCAGTTCAGAAGATTGGACATAGAGATTGATGAACTTTCAGAAGAATATTCGTAAGTTTTCACTGTTAAAGAAGGTGTCCCACGAATATCTGACTAACTGAGTTTTTGATATGAGGTGGTGGGTCGCTGTTACACGATAACACTTGCGAAACTCCCAAGTCACCATTTTTCGTTTGAACTGAGTTATGGTCAATTGGCTGCGTGCCAAATGACCCTGAAAAGCAGGCAACGAGCGAGAGAGCGTGCGGAATGAGGAGAGCGCTCTACCTCACTTTGCATATCGGCGCGATTCGTGCCTCTCCTTCTTTAACACGATTTACAGAGACGTTCTCCTGAAGAATGTTGAACTTTCCAAAGTTAGAGTGATTCATTTGCGATTCCTCACGAAACCTGATCATTCAATTTCCAACCCAGGTGAAATATTCGATGCCTGAAATTAAGTGAATCAGATCTTATCACGCGTTTTCAGTTCAATTTCTCATAAATTTATCTTCACTCGTCGAAGAAATCAAGATAGATCAGCATCATTGTAATCAATTTGGCATATTCGCCAACATTGGCCATGATTTTCTCGGAGCACGTAATGCTGATTGGTCTTCAATAATTTTTGAGATGCTGTCGAAAAAATTAAGCAGGCTCTACATAGATACAACTGCTCAGTTTTTTGGATATCTTCCAATCCAAAGCGTGAAAACTCTAATGAACGTAAGGCGTGATATCCAATATCCAATGTAATCCAATGTAATGTAATATCCAATGTAGAAAACAATAAAAGAATTGAATGCGTTACAGAAATTGCCATTCATTGGAAAGAATATCGAGTTTTCCGCGTCCATCTCCCAAAACCTGATTACTGAACAGTTTGATTACACAACCAACGGCTGCCACGTGAAAGGTTGTTCTTCTCAAATTGTATATTGTTATCAACGCTTATACTGTTGTAATGCTATTTCAGTTTCACGGGGAATGTTCACAATTAACTCGATCAAAGAAAGAAAACGTCCCAATTGAATGGATCTTTATATCTCATCGATAAAATTTCTTGTCATGATAGAATTTTTTTTAACAAATATAAAAAGTCGTCGAAGTGTACATGTATATCACGCGTGTCACGTAAGAATCGAATAAAATCAGGGGTGGTTGTTCACAAAATATGACCTATACATATTCATGCATTTTTGGACACTCCATAGGGTCCCTCACAAGATAGCGTCGAGCTTTGTTCGAAATTTTTGTTTTCAACGATGTCAGACGACGTCAAACTTTTTGGGAGTCAAAAATCGCCATCTTTGGAGGCCTATAGCTCAGCACAGAGTGATTTTCGTGCTTCATGTTCAACTGATGAAATGTTCCAAATTGTCAGGAGAATACGCCTGTCAGTTGGGCCCATCGATATTTTCATTTATATTTTCGTAAACCGATTAAAACGTCTCATTTTCACTGCAATTTCGGGCCCAGGAATTTTATGAGCTCAATCGATAGAGCTCGTCGAGACGGTTCGAATGGTATGCTGTTCATATACTTTAAAAGACTGAGGGTGTGTAGAAAACCCCTTCCGAAGGTTTTTTTTCGGCCCCTCTCAGCGCGTGGCCTGAGAGACGGAGGGGTGCACACTTTGATCTACCGCTGTCTCTCCCTTCCCTATCGATTCCTATCGTCGGGAAGGGGTTCCCTTCGATTGTTTTGCGCACCCAAAGTATTTTCGGTGTGAAATAAACTATTTTTTTATCATTCTAATTAGCATTCCGTAATTAACAATCACAATACAAAATAGACAACAATCGAATTCTATTGATCGAATATTTCATCCCTCTAATGTCTCCTAATGAAGTCTTCCTCATCCATTTTCAAGTACTCCACATCCGAATCCTCTTCTTCATCACTTTCATTCATGAAGACGTCATCGTCGAGCTCTGACTCCTCTTCCGATTCCTTCATCACTTTCCTCTTTCTCGATCCTCCGGCTGTCGAACGAACACTGGATTTTGCTCGTGTGCTCTTCTTGGCCGTTTTCGAAGTCGTTGACTTCGAGACCTTAGCAGAAGATCTCGCTGTCGTTGTCTTCTTGGGATCTCAATGTGGATATTTAATACCTTGTTAATAACACTACTCTAACTTTTTCTGTTTGTCTCCAGTCTAGTGAAGGGGGAGAAGAGCTACTTTTCTGAGGGGACCTCCGTTGGATGCGGAGAAGCAAGGGCCGAAAAGGGACAATGAAAGAGGAAGACTAAGAAAATTATCATGATCGGAATCATTGACACTTCTTGGAGTAGAGATAGTCGACGATGTCAATGGAAGATTCGCCGTGTGTAATGTACTAGCGGATAGAGATAAAGCGGCTGATAAAAAATAAATAACACGATATAGCTCTAGAAACTAACAGCCACAAAATTTTTCAAATCCACAATAACAATTTGAGCAAAGAACTTTCCATCGATAGCCAGAGAATCGAGGAAAGTGATGACGGAATCGGAAGAGGATGAAATATTCGATCAATAGAATTCGATTGTTGTCTATTTTGTATTGTGATTGTTAATTCGGAATGCTAATTAGAATTATAAAAAAATCGTTTATTTCACACCGAAAATACTTTGGGTACGCAAAACAATCGAAGGGAACCCCTTCCCGACGATAGGAATCGATAGGGAAGGGAGAGACAGCGGTAGATCAAAGTGTGCACCCCTCCGTCTCTCAGGTCACGCGCTGAGGGGGCCGAAAAAAAACCTTCGGAAGGGGTTTTCTACACACCCTCAGTCTTTTAAAGTATATGAACAGCATACCATTCGAACCGTCTCGACGAGCTCTATCGATTGAGCTCATAAAATTCCTGGGCCCGAAATTGCAGTGAAAATGAGACGTTTTAATCGGTTTACGAAAATATAAATGAAAATATCGATGGGCCCAACTGACAGGCGTATTCTCCTGACAATTTGGAACATTTCATCAGTTGAACATGAAGCACGAAAATCACTCTGTGCTGAGCTACAGGCCTCCAAAGATGGCGATTTTTGACTCCCAAAAAGTTTGACGTCGTCTGACATCGTTGAAAACAAAAATTTCGAACAAAGCTCAACGCTATCTTGTGAGGGACCCAATGGAGTGTCCAAAAATGGCTTAAACTCAATTTTGATATTTTCTATGTGAACAGGTTTATTCGATTCTTACGTGACACGCGTGATATCAACCAAAAAACACAAACGAATCAAATCTAATTCAGTTTGTCGTTGAAGATGCCTACAATCCATTTTGGTTGCACAGATTTGTCAAAGATGCGAATACCCGCTCAAACTTTGCGACAATGATCAAACCGATAAAATACTTCCAGAATTCGAATTACCGGCGAGGTACCGAAACACCTTTTGGCGTATCTCACTCGTTCACCCTCTGGTCATCCTCACTCACCATAACGTTAGAAGGGAAAAGAACAAAAGGATAGCAGTCTGCGCGCCTCCTTCATTCTTCATCGTATCATCCCTCAACTATGGGTGCTCGCTCGCAGTCAAAGCGTCGAAAACTCAGCAAATCTCCTTCGTTCGCTCCCGTATCGTCCTCTTCCTCAGTACCTTCCGACTCCCACTCCCACTCGGTGACGGCGATGAATGAAATATCAAGAATGGAAACTCGGTCGATGGCGAAACGGCGCAAGATTTCAGCTGAGGACAACAGCTCATCAACAAGTCTGTCGCCTATCGAGTTATTACCTCCCGAGCTCTTTTCAATGATCGTCGAATGCGCGCCGGAGACAGTTCACGATCTGAGATTGGTAAGTTTCAATTATTCTTAGTGTTTACCTATTTTATTATTTCAATATTATTGATTTAGATCTCACGAACAATGAAAGATTCCGTGGACAATTTTGCAAGGAATTCTTCTCATGTTCATATTGTCAAGTACCTCGGAATTCACCCTCCATTTAAGTATGTAAACGGAATATTCGGGATATACATTCACATTTATAAATGCTTCGGGAAACTTTTCGAATTACGGCTCAAGCTCAGCTCCCATACTTTAAAATCATCGAATAAGAAGAATAAGAGAACGGAAAAGTGCAAATATTTCTCGTATTGGATGGAATTCACTGATCAGGATGACATTGCCTGTTACGTAACCTATCTAAAAGCAGCAATTGGGAAAAGAATTGGTGAAGTACGCTTATACCTGGATCGAACAAAGGAACAGGCTGTCATAACAGCATTCAGTAAAATATGGGAAGGATCTCAATTCAGTAAATTGGAAATCGATATAAGTGGACTTTCGGATAAATATGCGCAAGTTTTTTGAGCTTTTTTTCTTTTTTTTGTTACATTTGATTCAGCGACTAATAAATTATATTTGCAGAAATTTTCTCCTGGAAACTGCGAATCATTGCAGAGTGAAAGAGCTTCGTTTGCTCACCGATCCCAAGCCTAAACATTCAATTTCAAATCCAGGTGGGTAATTATTTGTTAACCAGAACTACTTAACCATTACAGTTAAATTTTTCATCAATATGTCATCGCTCGTTGAAAAAATCGAGTTCGAACAATTAAATTATTTTGGCATGAGAATCAACGACGGCACCGATCTTTTTGGCGCTCGAGATGTTGGTTGGGCGTCGATAATTGTTGAGATGTTCTCGAAAAAATTATACAAACTCAGCATTACAAATTATTCATATTTTTCTGGAGATAATTCAAGCAGCAGCATAACAACTCTTATGAAGGCAAGGAGTATTTTATATTCGAATTATTTGTTCATTTTTTCATAAATTGAAAATTTTGAATGGTAGAGATTGTATATGTTTCAGCAATTGCCACTCGTTAAAAAGAATATTGAGTTTCACGCAAACATTTCACCCGACCTGTTCCCTGAAGCAATCGATTACACAACTAATGGTCGTCATGTGAAAGGTAACTATTTTCAATATTTGTTCAATTCTTATTTTCACTATTTCAGTTTCAAATGGAACCGTAAAAATTATCACCCAACAAAAAAGAATTCGCAATTGATTGTCGCTCATCAACTTTCTTCACTAGGCAAGATTTTTACCATTTCAATAATCTTTCTGATTGTCCTGATTTGCACATGTATTTCAATAAATGATGCTTATTTTTCAATGCTGATTCGATGAATAGAACACTTTTTACTGGCACCTTTTTAGGAGAGTACCACATGCCCATTTTCCTAACGCTCGAATTCTATCCACAGACCATGCTCAATTGCTTTCTCACAGAGAATGTGCATCTAGGTATCTCTCGTATCGTTGATCTTGTATCATTCGATCACGCGAATCGATTCTATTTGAATTTCGGGCCTGTATGACCATGAAAATAGGCGATCCATTTCATGATTGTATAACCCACTAGTCTATTCAATTAAGCACCCTTCTGGTGTCATTCGATGAGTTCCTAGGCTTTTTTTATCAGCATTTTAAAATGTATTTACCTCCTGGTCATTCTCAAATACCTATTATAAAATTAGAATGGATGTGTATTCATACTTTATTTGATTACATTTCTAACATGTATTCGCTCCTTCACTCGATCATGGACACTTTCTCGATGACGAAACGGCGCAAGCTCAACGCTGCTATCAATGATGACTCTCCAACGATTGAGAAGCCATCCGAATGCCATAGTGATCAAAGATCATTCCTGGAGAGTCTGCCTCGCGAGCTAT
This sequence comes from Pristionchus exspectatus, assembly GCA_911812115.1. Classification (NCBI taxonomy): domain Eukaryota; kingdom Metazoa; phylum Nematoda; class Chromadorea; order Rhabditida; family Neodiplogasteridae; genus Pristionchus; species Pristionchus exspectatus. The sequence goes on along the minus strand of OU461582.1, from coordinate 32,649,642 downwards.
TTGCGATGATCGTAGAATACACGTCGGAGACGGTGCACGATCTGAGATTGGTCAGTTGATCAAAAAATCCAATTTTGAGGTGCATAAACGCATTTCAGACCTCAAGCAGACTCAAATCTCACGTAGATATCCTTGCGACGCGGCCATCGACTTTTCAATTGGTCCAGCACATGGAATTCGGTGGGCCCGATTGGGTGCGTGCAATTTAAATTGGAGAAAGCATCAATTCTGAGTGCAAGAAATTTATCATTAGTATCATTCATTAGTACTGAACGTTATCATTTTCAGCGAGAAAGCGGCGCTATTGAGTTGATGGTTCTGGTTAAAGTTCCAAAGAATATGATGAATTTGTTCGAACTTCGCCTCAAATTGTGCCAGCCCAAACCGAAAATGGCGATTCCGATCGAACGCCAACAATATACAACACAATATATGCTGTGGGACGATGAGGAACCGCATGACCTCCAGAGTTATGTGATCAGGTTAACCGAACAAGATGACATTCCTGGATCGCTGACATATCTAAAATCAAGCGTGGGACGACGTGTTGGCTTTGTATACTTTTCACTGGCTTTCGAGTCCAATCCGGTAGCAAGAGTGGCACTGATCCGTGATGGATTGAACATTGACCACCTGAGAATAAAAATATCCGTACTTTCAACTAAAGTAGGGTGAGTTATTTTGCAAATAATAGGCGATATTCAAATAGCAAATGTTACAGGGATCAACTCTTGGCAGCAATCAAAAATGGAAAAGTATCAAAATTGTCTATTGAAACCGTTTGCAGTGCGCCTGACCCGTCATTTGATGCTGGTTCGATGCAATTTTTTTTTCAAAGGTCAATTCCCATTTTAGGTCGATTTCTCACGCATGTGGCATCACTCGTTAATTCTATCCATATCGAACAATACTATAACTCCAAAATCGATCATCAAAATTACTTGTTAGGAGCAATCGATGTAGATTGGGCTCCGATCATTCTGGAGATGTTTTCGAGAAAGCTCAGCAAGCTATTTATCAAGAATTTCGCGTATCCTGGATACCTCACGAAAGAAGGCGTGCGTTCACTAATCGAGGTTGGTTGCTTGATCTACAAAAATTGAAAACAGATCATAGTCATTGTTTTTTCTATTTAATATTGACAGTGACAATAGAATAAATAATTTAAGCGCCTCCCATTGCTCGACAAGAGAATCTGGCTCGAAGCGACCTGTGAAAACTACAAACAATTTTATTTCTGCAACGAACATTTAGTGATCGGTATGTGAATAATGTTTGTATGCAATTTAACTTTTTTATTCGGTCAGGCAACTCCAAATATTTGAAGATCAAACACGCAACACGGTGTAGCGAACAGCCAGAATCGTTTCTCTCCTTACGCTTTCATCCTCCTCTCTGTTGATTTTGGTGTCTTCTGGCGATTACAACATTGCATATTTATACGATGTGGTATTCATTCAATAAAGTAGTTGGATACTATAGAAAATACAGAAAAAAAGATACTCTTAAACGTAACGGTTCCTTCGTCATAAGAATATCAGAATTCGTCGATAAGAATATCAGAATTCGTCGAACGAACAGTTTTATGATATTTTTTTCAATTCAATATGTTTATCAGACTCATGCTTATGTTACATGATGATATGGCAAATATGACACCCCTAGACACTTTCCTGCGACCCCAAATAAAATTGAAGAGTAGAAAATGCTTCCCGCCATAATTATAGCGTCTTTCATTGATTCAATTCTTGCAGTTGTGATTTCGTCTGATCTTGGACTAATATTATGGACGATGTATATCTGGTTAAACGTGCCACGTTATCTGATGAAGATTATTCGTGTATATCGGAATCCGTGTGCATATCCGCACTGGAGGTATTGCCACGCGAACTGATTTGGATGATTGTCGAATATGTGCCGGATACAGTTCACGAATTACGACTGGTGAGAAATTATTATCATATAACCTCTATAAAATAGAATGCCTAAGACCTCACAAACGATAAAACATTGCGTGGACGAGTTGGCAAAGAGAGATGGAACATTTCCTATTGTCCAAAAGCTGGAAATTGGAGGATCCAGTGATATGCATTGGCTATTCTCCATATGCATTTGGATTTCTGTACGCAACGCTAAACTTTTTGAGCTACGTCTCAAACTAATCCAAGATGTGCCAAAAATATCTAAGAAGATCGAGAAGAAAATATTTAGAAATGATCTTCATTATTATGTGATCATATTAACTGCGCAGGATGATATTCCCAATTATGTGCAGTACATTAATACGCGAATAGGAAAACGTCTCGCAAAAGTATGCCTTTCTCGGCACACGAGAAAGGGTGAACATACTATCATATCGACATTTAACGATGTCTGTGAAGGAGCAAAGATACAGAAATTGGAAGTCGCCGTGAAAGGTCTTTCAAAGGACTATGCGTATGTTTATGTGTCTGTCTGCGTTGCACTACTGCATATAATTGTAGAAAATTCATTTTCAAATCTGTTAACCTTTATGATGTCAAACAAGTGGATCTGAAGGTATATGGCGACAGTGCCCAAAGATTTTCGAAACCAGGTAGAGTCTCTTATTTACAAGCTCTATTAAAGAAGGCGTAAACTCAATATTTTCGAGGGATATCTGACCTCATAGGTCGATAGTTTTCGTAAACCACATTCCGAGTTCGAAAATTAGAACTCGCTAGCTCAACTTTGAACCGAGTTACACGCGCGCAAAGTTTCTACAGGGCACAGGCAAAATCAAGATGCGCGGTGCAAAGGGAAGGGAGCTAGGTCAAGACGCAGAGGAGATGGGAAGAGACAGGAGAGGAGTGAAAAACTCTCGCGTCTGTCACTCTCACCCTCCTACAGTACTTTCCCCTGATTGCACAGGGAAGTGCTTCCCCGAATTTGGAGTTTACGCCTTCTTTAATATCATCACTAACTCATTACAGTGGAATTTCTAATCAAGTTATCGTCAGTTGTTGAAGCTATCTATATCGAAGAGTCAAGTTTTTGGTAGTTTTTTTTTTGGTAGTTTTTGGAACTCGAAATGTTGATTGGGGGCCGATATTTATCGATATGTTTTCGCGAAAATTAGACAAACTTGTCATTTTCAACGTCAATACATATATTTCAAGGAAATGCGTGAATACGCTCATGGAGGTAATTTTCAAAAACGTCTTAACAAAATCAATCCGAAACTGCAATATTTGGATTGGAAACTTTTCAGCAATTGCCTTTAATTGCCAAGAAGATTGTGTTTATTTCTTATATTTCAAACGACATGTTTCCAAAAGAAATTGATTATTTTATGAACGGCAGCCATGTCCAGGGTATATTCATAAATTGAAATATTTATTTCATTTAATTATATAATTGCAGTGAAAAACGGAGTCTTTTCCATTATTCACTCAAATAGAGAAAGAAGGGACGCAGAATAATATTAAACCATCAAGTAACATAACATTCTCACAACATTTTTCCATTTTCGTGTTTCAAGCTCTGGTTGTGAATGAATTATATTCGTAAAGTGGAAAAAAATGAGAAAAAATGTGAATGTTTTATGCAATCAAAGAAGCATAGTCAAATTTTTGTCGAATATGAATAAACAAAAAAAGGACACATCGCAACAACCTCAATGTCTAATGATTTGCGGTAAATTTGCGGTGAATTTCGCATATGCTAAATAGCTCGGGAGTGAGAGCGCCAAGCTACTTGAACAGGTTCCATTCCATTTCGAATGCTCATCGGGCAGTATAGCTCGAGATGCGGACAATCGTCTCCTCATTATACACGCTCTCTAACCGGTCCACCGGTCCATTTAAGAGAAAACAACCCGTATCTCGAACTCTAGAGTTCCATGCCCATTTGCAATTTCTTCGACGTACGATACCATCGGAAATGCAATTTCAACGCTTACCTGCTATAGGTAAGAAAATATGGTTCGACTCAACGTGTAAAACACTTCCGGCTCGACTCAATTACGCCAAAAATGGTCATCATGTGAAGGGTGAAATAATTAATTATTCCTTTTCAACGATGCTTAACTTTCAGCAAACGGCAAGTATTTAAGCGTCAAACACATGTCGAGAGAGAACGAGCCCACGGATTTCGTCAAATCTATCTATGATTCATTATGAATGAATTTGAATTATGTCTGAATACCAATTTACGCAATAGGCAAAGAGCCAGAAATAATTAAAATGTTTCTGTTGTAACCTATGGATGTTGTACGCTAAACGATAAACGGAACACTTCACACACCCACATCTCGTGCATAAATATTTGTTCAATATAGATATGTCCCCCGCTCCATTTTTGATGTTGCGTTTATTAATCCCACTGGAAACGCTTATGCATACTTCCAGGAGTGACGATAAAACTACATTTCTAAAAAAAAAATTTCGTACAGTGTTTTTGTTTGTTTTCTCTATTATTTCTATAATTATTTTTTTTTTTATTAGTTGCTTATTTTTATGATAGCTGGGCCTTGATTCATCGTTCAATACAGCCTGCTCAATGGAAGCCCTCACCATTTCCCCGCGTCTGTCTCTGCTCGAAGAATTGCCTCGTGAATTGATCTGGATGCTCTTCGAATACACAACTGCATCAATCCACGATCTACGCCTGGTGAGTTCGCAGTTTGGCGTAATCTTTAAATATTAGATTTTGAAATACAAAAGTATTAGTCGCGCCATACAGTCTCGCGTCTATGGCGAACACCCTTTTCTGACGAACATTTATGAATTATGAATTAAATTTCGTCGTTTGAATGCATAAATCAATTTACATTGTTTAGACCTCTCGTGCAATGCAGTCGGCTGTGGACGAATTCGCATTGACGTCCGCATATCAGCCCGTCGATCGGGTGGCCATTTTCGGCTCCCATTATGTATGTTTTCAGGGGCGTAAAGCTCGAAAAGTGAAACCGCCTTCTCTTCATCTGACTCTCACTCTCGTCGACAGAGGCGACTGAGTGTAAGAGGGAACAAGAAGAAACATCTCTTGAATGGCCCATTCCTAGCAATTTGCTAAGTGATATAATCATAATTATTTTGTTCAGACTGATCCTTCGGTCGTGTTGAAGGTTTCTGTTTACGTTCCGGAGTGCAAGGCACAGCGTGTCAGAGATGGAATAGAGGCGGCGGAGACGAATTCACGTCTCTTTTTTCTACCCCTTCACTTCTCCTCATTTGGGATGACTCTTGCGGTCGGCGGAGGGGGTGAAATGAGAGGGAGACCCATGCCAGTATATTTTATAGATCATATTTCGAAGAAACATATCTGTACAATAGGGATGGCCAAAACTGTCTGAGCGAACCGCTCTGCTCGCGAGTTGAGAGACAGGAATGGGTCCGAGAGAGAATGATCTCTTGCTTTTCGGACAGTCGACTGTCCCAAAGTAAGAATGAGGGTTTAGAAGCACTAAAATATTCACGAAAAATATCTTACGAGCTTTAGACCATGTCTCTATCTTTCTTGAAGAGCCTGTGCTGTAGATATTGAAAGGTAAAAAGTCAAAGTGATCAAAATGAAAAATATGTTTCACTAGAAATATAAAGATTGATTTTTTGAAGTTGGGACAGTCGACTGTCTGAGACAGTTGACTGTCCCAAATTTTGAGACAGTCGGCTGTCTGAGACAGCCCAATGGACAGTTTTGGCCATCCCTACTGTACAACCAAGAAATAAGTACTAAAATCTGTTTCGCCTTTATCCACCGCTTGAAACTCAACTAATGGCGTAGGTCGAAATATGAACTCAAAAGTAGGATTTCCAAGCTCAGTAACATGGAAACAAAGGCTAAATTGGAAAATCGGCAACATACAACTTTGAGACACACTAGTTTACTACGTTTCTGCAAAAACCGTTTGTCATGACATTAGACAGGAAGCTGGATAACTTTGGTCAAACGAGAAAAAAGAAAAAGAAAAAAAAGTGCGATACAAAACACGATGCCCCGGTCTTAGAAGTGGAGAAACCCCATAATCAAAATATTGGATCTGTAGGCACATTGTCGGGGATCATCCTGGAGCAATTTGTATCGTGATATTATGAAAACAGAAGCAGTAGCTCTGTATAAAAGCCTAATCTCGATCATTTTTCGCATAAAACAAAAGTTTCCCAATGCATGGGAAGTGATAGGAACAATCCGCCTGTGCAGGAAGTTGAGCAAACCTTGTTGGGAAAAGTTGTATTTTGCAGAATTTCAAATAAGGGCTCCAATTTTCGGTAGCAAAGCCAAACGTGGGGTCCTTCGTTTTCTTCCTGATGGCAAATCTAACAGTAACTTTTTTTCCTATCCAACCAAATCGCTTCATTTTTTCTCAAGAGATAGGGCTCTACGTTGGGAACCGATCGCTGTATCATTCATGTTACATTTCCAACTCTCTTGTAAGCTAGGACGCTTCATTCATTGCGCATTTACTCCTTCTCATTGACCGCTCCTCGCCCTCGAATCGAGCGAAATGAACCGCCGCGAGAAACAAAGGATTCGTCTGCTCTGACACGCTGTGCAAGGCGAAACTGTTCGAGTTGCGGCTTACTCTCAATGACTACTTGCGAAGCGTGTCGATACCGGTCAAGCGTTATACCGAAATGAAATATCGCGAAATACTGGGAATGCCAAAGGAATATATATACCTGTTTCCACTCAAATCTCAGGAAATTGTACCCAGTAATATTCACTCTTTACGGATGATAATAGGAAGGCGATTTGAAAAGTCGTTCCTACCGCTCTCAAGCGATCCCACTCTCATTTCTGCAATCGCCGAAATTTTCGAAGGAAAGAAATTCAGAAAGCTATACATTGAAATTGACACATCAAATACTTCAAGTGATGCAGCGTAGGGTTTTTTAAATATTGATTTCACACTTATCGTTTTAGCACGCAATTGTTTTGCAGAACAAGTCTTATTGAAACGATCAGAAATTCTTGGGTCAGAGAAGTTCATATTTCTTCTCCGCCTTACAACGATGAAAAGCGGATAATGCATACACTACGGATTTTTGAATTCGGTGAGGCTTTTTCTTCTTCAGTTATGATGAACCAAAAAAAAGGTCGCACGAGTTCCTTAGCCGATCATACCTTGGGTGTTGCAGATAAATTTATCATTGCCCTATCGTCAATCGTGCAATCTATTCATATCGAGCAATATTGGCTTGACGGTATCAACGACCAGACGTATTTATTCGGTGCAATCAACGTGGATTGGGCTCCTGTATTTGTCGAGATGTTCTCGAGAAAACTCGACAAGTTGTACATAAAGAATTTCGCGTATTCTGAATACCTCCGGATTGAAGACGCAAAGAAACTCGAGCAGGTTTGACTGACGCTTTTGAAAATAACTCGAAAACGGTGTCCTTATTTCGAAAGCTCTTTCACTGGACAGATGAAATGGTACACACTAAGGCAAAGCGCGTGCCAATTTTTCACATCATTACAGCTTCGTTTCAGCGATTGCCGTTGCTGGGAAAGAAAGTACCTATGGTTCGAGGCATCATGCAAGGGACTTTCGGCTGAACTGAATTGTTGCAGTAATGATCACCGCGTGACCGGTACTAACCATTTTTTTCTTGCGGACAAAAAACAATTTTACAACAATATACATTCAGCAAAGAACGAGTTCCTGAGCATCAAACACTTTTCGAGAGAGAAGGAGCCCACTGATTTTAAAAAAACTTGAAAAATCCATCAGAAATCCACCATTGATTGTTCACCAGTGATTGATTGATCAATGATAAAAAAATCATTGGAGCATCCGAGAGCAACGAGTATTCACAATTTTTAATTAGTTTAGAGGCTTATCGGTTCGTTCATCAACAACCAAGCAAATTATCAATTTTTTCGGTTCGTTCATCAACAACAAGCAAATTATCAATTTTTTAACAAAACAGTTAGCCATCGTGAGAATTAGGAAACAAAAAGAACGGAATTCCCACTACCAATCGGAAAGAGCATGAATAACTCCCAAGCGAATCCGACTTCACTGCGTTTATGACAATTTCGATTTTCATTCTAAATTCATCGCATATTTCATTTGAAAATATAATGTGCATTAACAGAGTATGACTTTCACAAAATAGAATTGAATAAGTTCACAACTAAAATTTAATGAGGGGCAGTTGTATATTTGCATTACTCATCATTTATCGATGTGTGCTTGATTCGTAGTACAGTGTTGTCCACTGCAAAAATATAAAATAATAAAATTTCGTGCAGAAATAAAACTACCGTATACTGCATGGCCATTATCGATATAATCATGCTTCTGGAAGTTCGGAACTCTATGCTCATAAATGTTAAGGTTATGCGTAATCTGGCACCACACCTTCTTTCCTAATTTGGGCAGCGCCTAAAATATCACTATAATTCGTAAGTGAAGTACGTAAACCAACCGTTCTTAGGGTGTCCAGATCATTAACATTCATTGTGAGAAATCTCGGATGGTAATATGTCGTGTGATAATCTCGACTTATGAGCACTTCCAATTTGCCCATTTTTCTCGAGAACATGTCTACAATTACTGCGGACCAGCCCGTTGGGACAACATCGAATATGTGAGGGGCATAAGTGTATGTGTGTTCACGACGTTGATAAATGCGAAGAGATTGGATAAGCGATGACAATTGACGGAGATATTTAGGAGCCCGTTCGCCTAAGAGTCGGACAAACCTCGGCACAGTGATTTTTCAAAAAATTGAGGATAGAGGTTCTCAAGGGTGGTGATCATCGTGGTGAACTTCATTTTGCTCCAAATCATTCCGTGCAGCCGTGCTGCAAGGGTGCTGCAAAGCACCTTTTTTCTGTATCTCGGGTATCCGTGGATGAATCTTTATGAAATTTTAATAGCAAATACAATCGACCACGCTGATTTCAACCATGATATTCTTGATTTCTGAAATCCATCAATTTGCTGATAAAAATTTCAATTTTGAAAGCCGTGATTTTGTGACGGCTGAATTTATCATAGAAAGATGCGCCTTATCGAGAGCATCATTTTTCATACCCAGAGTGTGGGTTGAAAAATATCCGTTTTTTTGCTATCCTTAGTTTTATCTTGACTTTCATTCCTCATTCTCACTTTACTCTCCCCTCGCACCGCGCTCTCGGCGCGACGAATGGGGAATGAAATGGTTTGGCAGTCCGGAATGGCAAGGAAAATGAGACGAGTGATTTCGAACAATCAAGCATACTATTAACACTATTGGCAGTATTTAAGGACCTCCCCGCTCCCTCTTCTCACATTCGTCTAGTTGTTCTTCAAGAGTAATGCACAGCGTGTCAGCGAGAAAAAATCCTTTGTTCTCAACGGCAAACCACTGTGCGTGACAATAGTTAAATAATATCTGTGAAACGTATCCCGTATCTCACTGATAAGACCGAAATTTGCAAATTTGAAATAATGGGGCTAAATATCTGGGAGATATGAGTTCGTGCTACCGGTTGTGTACTGATAATAATTCTACAAACAACGTCAATAAATATGCCAATACATCCATTTGCTCGCTCCCATCGGTAAGGTTTTCAAAGTTACCATTTTTCATGTATTAACCAAATGTGGAATGTAAAGTTTAAACAAGAAGTAGTGATTTGTCTTCTTCAGGTTGAGCATGTTCGATCGGATAAGCGAAATACGACAGCAAAAACACGAACTAAGAATTGTAGATGGTGCTTTCATCATCGCATAGCTTAGTAATCATGAAGTGTTAATAGTGTTAATAGTATGCTTGATTGTTCGAAATCAATCGTCTCATTTTCCTTGCCATTCCGGACTGCCAAACCATTTCATTCCCCATTCGTCGCGCCAAGAGCGCGGTGCGAGGGGAGAGTAAAGTGAGAATGAGGAATGAAAGTCAAGATAAAACTAAGGATAGCAAAAAAAACGGATATTTTTCAACCCACATTCTGGGTATGAAAAATGATGCTCTCGATAAGGCGCATCTTTCTATGATAAATTCAGCCGTCACAAAATCACGGCTTTCAAAATTGAAATTTTTATCAGCAAATTGATGGATTTCAGAAATCGAGAATATCATGGTTGAAATCAGCGTGGTCGATTGTATTTGCTATTAAAATTTCATAAAGATTCATCCACGGATACCCGAGATACAGAAAAAAGGTGCTTTGCAGCACCCTTGCAGCACGGCTGCACGGAATGATTTGGAGCAAAATGAAGTTCACCACGATGATCACCACCCTTGAGAACCTCTATCCTCAATTTTTTGAAAAATCACTGTGCCGACCCTCTTACCATTTTGTTCGATTCTTACACAAACGGGCTCTTAGCTAAAAAGTTAAGAAATACAAAGATGATACCACATTTACAATGAGGAAATTTATTTACCGGGATCAGATATCGTAGTCGTTTCAAATCGTAAATCTAAATCGTTCACAATGTTAATTTTGATGATTTCCAGCAAACTCTTCCTGTAGTTAGCAATATTATGGGAATCGTTTTGTTGGACTTACATAACACCATCAGATAGCTGGTTGGAAGAGACAATCAGATTATCAAAAATGTTTCCTTTCAATATTTCTCCTACACATTCGTCTGTGCATTCATCTAATTTCACTCTCCTAATTCTTTTCCCCATAGCATCTTTCAGGATGGGCAGAATACACTCAACAAATGTTTTTCCTGGTAATAAAAATTCATGCAGCTCACCGTGGGTTTGCAATACTTAACTATTTCTGTATTAGAAACAATAAACTTCTCCCTCTGTTTAGACGGAAAATCAAAGGAAGATATTTCTACGTAGAACTCCTGTGAAGCTATTGCCATTACATTTTTCCAAATGGTGAGCTTTAAATTTGTAAAATACCATACGATGTTCTTATTTTCTGTGTTTCCGTTATCTGCATTCACTTTTGCACATCGATGTCGGAATTGATCCGGAAAATCACTAAGAAAAAGTCGCAACAAGAATAAATTCGCATTGCACTTGCGAATACTCAACTTTAGCGTAAACTGAAGTAGTTTGCTCTGTAAAGTTTCGTTTTTTCCGTTCATTCAGTTGAAAAAAGAATAACCTCCACGCTGACCGCTTCGGAGACAGTTACTTCATCTATTAGGCAAATATTTGTGGGTATGACTGCAAATGAGTCCACGCGCGATTTTATTGTATGTGAAGCCTGAATTACATTTTTTTGAAATAATAATCGATAAATGATATTAGAAACATATTTACCAATCTGAGATAAAGCACGGCTTCCGGGGCATATTCAAGAATCATACAAACAAGTTCGCGGGGCAATTTCTCGATAAAATTTCGTTGGCCAACGATAAGTTGCATTGATGTGTGGGAGAACGGCCGTTGGTTATGTCGGCTCTGACAATGAAACCAATGGACAATTGTGATCGGAATTTGCGAGCTAGACGGACGAGACAAATGCGATAAGCAATAATGTAAAGTAAAAAGGAGAAGCAAAAGAGGGAGTTCAAAACGCTAATGCATGTCCTATCACCATACTAGCTAGTTAGGCAACATCGCATCAGTTATAGACTGCGCACCTCTCTAAGAGCTCAAGAGCTTTACCACAGGGAAATTAGAACGGCGTACTTATAGGAAATAGGTCTAAACTGTGATTTTCTCCTTATAAAATGTCTTTTTCTTAGCAATGTTGTGTTGGAGGTATTCTAATGGGATATTGTCCGAGTTGGAATACTCCCAGACTTATTCGAAACGTGTAATATAAATTGGACCTGTCCCCGTTATTTTGAACATTCTAGAAGCCTCTGGACCCGTCCCCGTCATTTCGAATATTCTAGAAGCCGCTGGACTTGTTCCCGTCATTTCGAACATTCTAGAAGCCGCTGAACCCGTCCTCGTCATTTGAAACTTTCTAGAAGTCGCTACACATGTTCACTTCATTTTCGAACAATCTAGAATCTGCTGGACCCGTCCCGTCATTTCGAACATTCTAGAAGCATCTGGGCCTGTCCCCGTCATTTGGATCTTTCTAGAAGCCGCTGCACTTGTTCCTTTCATTTTCGAACAATCTAGAAGGATCTAGAAGTTTCCTCTGACTTTCTCTTCATTTTCGAACATTCTAGAAGGTTCTGGAACTTTCTCTTCATTTTCGAACATTCTAGAAGGTTCTGGAAGTTTCTCTTCATTTTCGAACATTCTAGAAGGTTCTGGAACTTTCTCTTCATTTTCGAACATTCTAGAAGGTTCTGGAAGTTTCCCGGCAGTTTGGTTACTGTATTGTTACGGTAGGTGTACGGTAGTCAGGATTACGGTAGGTGTACGGTACTCGGGGTTACGGTACTTAGGGTGGGGGGGGCCCGACTTGTTTACACTTGTTTCCTCTGCGTCTCTGCCCCAGGCATACCCCCTGGCACTCTCGCCTAGGTTGTCGTGGATTTCATCCAGAACATGAATACGTTTCTTCTCGTTTCTTCTCGATCGATTATTGTTGCCCCGTTGCCCCCCATTGATCTATTCACCCCTCTAGAGATTAGAGTTCCGAAAACAAACGAGTACTCGTCGAGTTTTGAAAACGAGTACTCGTTTTCCGAGCCATTCGAGTACTCGTTTTCTCGGCGAGTACTCGCGAGCATTTCGCTCTAAATGAGCGAGAGTGGGCGGTCGATTTGAAGTGAGAATGAAGGGAATGTCGAGTTATGCTTCAAAGATGAGATAAATAACGAATCGAAATTTCTTTTTCGGAACACACTAGAACCCTGTTGAACAGAGTCTATTTATAATATCCTAATGAAACATATCTAGTTGTGAGGGTTGAATTTCATTCAGAGCCGTTCATTCCTATATCCACCGACCGCGCGAGTACTCGCGCGAGTACTCGAATGAGATGAACAAATACTCGTCGAGAACGAGTACTCGTTTCCTTTCTCTAAACGAGTACTCATTTTCGCGCGATCACTCGTTTTCGAAACTCTAGTAGAGATCCATCAATCCTTTCAATATCAGATATCTTAGGCCCAATCTACCTTCATGATTCACATTACATCTTCTCCTAACCGTGACTCATACTTTATAACCGTCCATGCTCTATCGTATTGGCCTCATCTCTCAACTACTCTTTATCCACTCTATTCGATTTGTGCACTCTCTAGTTGTCTAGTTGTCTGCACCCCCTCGGCTCCGCCCCCTCTCTATTTCTAGCCCAGAGAACCGAGGGGCTCACTAACTTTGAACTGAACCTCTGGACACCCGTGCATTACTCTCCTCTCTTTCACACAGACTCTGTCCCCTTGGTTGCTAACTGTGGGTAAGGAGTCGGTGTGACGGTGAGTTGGTGCATTGTCTAGGGTATCAAAGTTAAACAGCTAACTTCATTATCGTCGTATCAAGCGTACTATTGTATTCTGCTATCCTATCGATAAAAGGTGATCGAGATCCAGACCAGAAAATACCTATCGATCTCGTTGTTATACATCATAAGTCGGATTTCGCTACCAGGCGGAATCCGCTACATGGTGCATATCGGCGTTACGTCCCCGGCTTCTATCCCGCGTGGCACATCTTCAATTCGCTCGTCGGTTCATACCGAGTGCGGACATCACCGCCGGTTTGGCTCTCCAACTTCGCCGATTCGGCTCTCCAACTTCAAATCACAACTAGGACACAGTCCTCTTGTGGTCATCACTCATTCACACAGAGTCCGTGTGATCGTCTTGTCGACCGTTTCTATCATACTCGACAACGACCACTGCCTCCGATGAAGAGAGCGTAGCCTCTCAGCCAGAGGGTGGCGAAGCTGGCGCTACTAGTCCGATGTCTCGAAAAATTCGTTCTCTTCTCACTAGAAATAAGTTCTCTTTTCGTAAGTCGGGAAAGGAGTTTGTCACTGTGAGGCGACGAACCAATAGTTTTTTTAATGCAATCGCCGTGGCAATGCACCCAGTATTTCAGGTTGCAAAAATTAAATGAGGATTGTGGTCACAGAGTACCTGTCAGCACTAAAAAAATATTTTAAAACAAACTTTGAAAAAGTCAGTTCGCGATACCCAACCGCGATTAACATGCTCAGGAATACGGTAGATTACGGTAGAATAATTTTCTAATCGATTTCAGGCACTTTGGCAAAAGTTTGACCCAAAGCTAAAATGGTTGACCCACCGAACCGGAGTACGGTGGGATTACGGTAGGTTACGGTACGGTATCCATAAAACAATTTTCCTCGATGAACTATACATGTATGCACAAAGAACGGATTTTTAGAACGAAAAACAGAAAAAAAGTCAGTTGACGATACCCAACCGCAATACCGTAGTCAGGGATACGGTAGGTTACTGTAGATTATGGTAGAATAATTTTCCGATCGATTTCAGACAGCAAAAGTGTAACCCAAGGCTAAAATGGTTGACTCACCGAACCGGGTTACGGTAGGGTTACGGTAGTCAAAATTCGATAATGGTATACTGAAAAACCCATTGGGATATGTTTCAGATACAAGTTCCACCATGACCTACCATCCCATTTTGGACCATGAACATTTTGGACCACGGGTCATGATTGCTCAACGTTATCGGACTGGGATACGGTAGCCATATACGGTAATTGTGGTTACTGTAGATGTGATTGGGTATGGTACCAATTATCTATCGATCACTAAACAGTTTTTACCAATGACCCCTACGACAACGCTGCGCAACCACGACCCGGGGGTTCATGGGGTCAGCCGGCGGCTAGTACACCTATGCTTCAGACAATTTTTGCCATCCCTACTGTGAGCGGCGCTGCTTTGAAAGAATACTAGAACATCGAAAATCCCCTTGTCTGGACCCTTTCAACTCAATTTTGACCGGCTCAGCGTAGCCTGATCACTATGCGCCATGGACCCTTTGTGGAGAATAGTAGTACCGACATATCGTGCGTTTCAAATGCTCAGCAAACTCAATGTGCTGGTTAGCGTATTGATTGTCTGGGAGAGAGAGGAAGGGAAGGGGTAGGGCGGAGGAGAGCAGGTAGATCACTAGCCTCCTCCCGGCCTCTTCCTCCCTCCTCCCTCCACACAGTTCGTCAAAGGTCAGCTACGCGTGGAATTGAAAATAATCTCACGATAACGCAATTTAAAACGTCCAAATCGGTTGAAAACTAGGTGCGACTTCTCTCGCCGCAGATTTTGAGCGATTTCCTGTACCCTCAAAGTGGGCGGAGCCTGCGGTCTCTATGCAAAGTGCGCGATTTTGCCATGCAAACCGGTGCATCGAAATCAATTATTTCTCACCCTACTCGGCCTAGTGACAGGTCGACTGACTCGGACACGACTGACTCGGAACTGACTTTACTGACTCGGAATCTACTCGACCTAACAATAACAATGCCACATGTGAGTTAAAGGAGGCGTAACAAAAATGAATGTCAGAAACTCCCACAACGATATCCCGGGATTTCCAATTACAGTAGTTAGTTCTTTTTTGGCTAGTTGTCAACGTCCCTATTCCCTTCTCCCATCCCCGATTGAGAGAGGGATGAGTGCGATCGATGGGAAGATGCTAATTGTAAGGGGAAGCAGGGGTAGATCAGTAAGAATGTAGTACATTCTGATAACAGTAATTCCCCGTTCCCTCTCTCAATTGATCATCTCCCATTTGCATGCGTCAGCGCTATCGCGCGACGTGATCTTTTGACTCTAGGATTATTAGCATATCACACTTTACATAATTGCTCGTTTGAATTGTTCTTGTCTTCTAACACTAGTCGTCGTCTCCCTTCTCGTCGAGCGGCTGCTCCGTGGTTTCGTCATCCCAAGGCTTGTATGTTTTTGCATGTTTACGGTAGTGTATTGTTGTAGATAAACTTTAGTAGATTACTCTTTGATTGAATCACTCACTCACACACCGCACTAATCGCTACCTATCTAGAATCCAGGGTACTCCTAGTACCATCTATGTCTTAATGATCAAAGCACACTCTCTTCCCATCCAATCCTGTATTCAAAACCCCGCCTTTGCCAGGACTCAGGGGAAATCTTGCACTACGCCAACTAGCTATAACTCGGTTCATTGATGACGTAGAAACACGGGAGTTTAGGAATTCTGATATGGTTATGGGTTGCTACAATGTGACGCTGACAGATTGGTCACCAAAATATTCATGTTACTATAAGCGATGCTACTTTTGTTTAGAAGAGATTCCCCTGACTAATCTTAAATAGTCTTTTCTCAGATAACTATGAAAAAGAAGGCAGCGATGGAAAGAGGGAGAGCCCTTGGGATGAAGAGAGGAGAAGAGGAGTGGAGGGAGAGTAATTACAAGGTATGCTTTTGGATCATCTTTCAATTTCCGTAGTTTGAATAGATTGTATGAACCACGCGGAAATATTGAGAGGAAACATCATTACTCCTTTTATTAAAATAAAGGAGAGATGTCTCCCGGACTATCTGTATCCGTATATCCGTACTACCCCCAGGGGGTACTCAAGTGACATGACTCATTACCGTAACCTTGGGGAACCTATTTCCCGGCTCTGACCTATTTCCCGGCTCTGACCTATTTCCCGGCTCTGACCTATTTTCCGGCTCTGACCTATTTCCCGGCTCCGACCTATTTCCCGGCTCTCATCTATTTCCCGGCCCATTCCTATTTTCATACTCCTTAATAATGGAGACAATGGCGTAATAATGGCGTGTTTGTTCGCGGCGAGAGTGCCAGAGAAAGAGAGCAGGGGCAGAGACGCAGAGGAAACAAGTGTAAAAAGGTCGCGCGCGTCTTCTGTATTGTGAAATGAGAGGAGAGCGGAACGCACATTGAAGAGACCTCCAGTCGAAATCGGGTGGTATTTCATGAAGCCCTCGATGTCAGCTCAAGTCTTGTCTCTGTCTGTCTGTACCACTTTTCAATCATAGCCCCAGATATTTTATCGTTATCTTTCGACACTGTGGCACACTCGAAATGTGTGGTCGCACAGTCTCTTTCGGCTTTGGTAGTCGGTCTTTGAATTTTAGCGCTCAGAGCGCATACTCCGAGAAATAGCATAGACCCAATACTGAGGACCGACTATTGAATTCGAAAAATTAACCAGTTCGTCAACGTGCACAGTGAATCGTTATTTTATTATGTTTATTACAACAGTACAATACCCGAATCGATACGAACATGGCTTACCGAGTAACACTACAGGTCATTTTACAATACCCTAGCTGACAGAGCGACAATGTCTGAGGTGGCAGTGATCTTGTGCCTATCAAGATCGGACTACAGACTACAATTATCTAGAACCACTTGATGTCACTTGATCACACCTTATCACCGTTCCTCGCTTTCTTCTTATCCACAGTTTTGGGTGTCGCTCCCAATCCCCTCGGTCGTCGTTCGAAAAGCTACTTTCTGCAATAAAAAATCAGTTAGAAAAGTATCCGTAAGATTCAGTTGGAAAAGTATCCGAAAGATTCAAAGAATCACTATTCTCAAATAGAATTATTTCTATGTTGTGATATTAATGCACACCTGTGGACTCTTTCCGATTCTCTCTCCGTCCTTCGATCCACATCCTCTAAGAATTGCTAATCCGAAAGACCCAATCGACACCTGGAATATCGTTATCGATATATTCTTCAAGTAATTTTTTTTAACTCTTGAATCTTTTCGACGTAGCTTGAACAAGGTTAGCGCATTCAAAGCAACGTTCTGGTGTAACATTTGTCACAACTACTTATTTATTAAAACGCTTTACATCGACTCCAACCTTTCCGTCTTTTCAATAAGCATCATAACGTACCTGATTGTAATAGGCATCCCCAGTCTCCGTCTTACTCGTATCCACAACGATGGCGTCATCTTGATTCTCCCCTTGCTCCTCAAAATAAAAGGGTTAAGTCTCGCCTTGTCGGAGCCTGTGATTGAGCCATTTTATTTTTTTCGATTTTTTGTTCCTAGCAATTTTATTTTTTCACTTACAGCTTTCGTCATCAAAATTGCAAAGTTTTTCGTAATAATTTTGCACGTTTTTTTGGGCCAACCCGGAAGCCTCTAGCTCACCTGGGAGATAGCCGGGATCGGAACCGGAAAATTCCTAAATGCCGGCCCCTTTGTCTATCTTTTTCGAAATATATTCCTTAGTGTATTCCTTAACTATAGTATGCTCGAAATCACGCAAACTTTTTGCAAGTTGTTCCTATATGGGCTGATTTTGCTTTATTCTCTCGCGATACGGTAATGGTAAACAAAACAAGAAAAAAAGCAAATACCTATCACAAAGGATATATACTTCACAAGAATAACAATGGAAACCTTTTCTTGCTAGAGTAGTTTCTGCACACGCCAATCCACCTCCATAACCATCGGAATGACGACGGACGCCTTTTTCTTCTTATCCTCATCGTCTTCACTGGAAAAAGACACTCTTTTATTGGTAAACGCGGACAAATCATTACTTTGAACGTGCAAACCTCTTAATTTAGTGAATACTTAATTAAATACAAATGATAATAATAACTAACGACATGGCTCCATCCTCGAAATGGGCGAGTTTTCTCCTCTTGACTGCTCTCTCTTGGTATTCGATCACTCGCAACGAGAGGTATTTGCACGGAAAGAAAGGGCGAGTGAGAGAGCGGAGATCGATAGCTCCTCGCCCTTGACTCGCACTCTTCTCTTCCCCCTTCCTACTCTCTCCCCGCCTGTCTCTTTATCTCGTCTGTCTCTCCCCACAAAGTGCACACACACACCCCTTTCCCTCTCTTTTCCCTCGAGTGTACACATTGAGATGAGCAGAATCGTCATCCTTGTTCTTATATGTGTTCTTCTAACAGTCGTGGCCGTGAATGGTAAGTACCTAGATGAACATATATCTATATAATACGGTATTTCAGTG
This sequence comes from Pristionchus exspectatus, assembly GCA_911812115.1. Taxonomy (NCBI): domain Eukaryota; kingdom Metazoa; phylum Nematoda; class Chromadorea; order Rhabditida; family Neodiplogasteridae; genus Pristionchus; species Pristionchus exspectatus. The sequence continues at coordinate 32,630,856 of OU461582.1, read as the reverse complement.
GACAAGTCCACTGTGAACGGGATATGGGAGGCAGCTGAAGAGAAGGGGATATTCTCAATGTATGCAGCGTACATGCAGAATCCGGTATATTTCGATGAGAAGATGAGCTCCATTGTCGCCAAGTAGATGATTGAATCAATTAATCATAGATTCAAATGATTCGATAAATACTCGATTACTGTAATTGCATCGTTTCTAAGTAACAAGCGAATTATAATATTCTGTCAACTCCATCTGGTGGCAATATTTATTAAATAATTATTTGTGCAAAAAAAAGTAAAAAATATTAATAAATAAACAAATAAACAGCCGCCGGACAATTTTCCACCGAAAGGGGCATATTGACCGGCGGCTGTTTATTCACTCATTTCTGCACGAAATGACTCAATTTTTGGTTTATAAATAGCTATTCCGGTGTGTCACACTTCTATACCGACAGAAATATATATAACAGCCGGCAACTAGTCGTTTTAGTCGTTTAATAGTCGCCAAGAAGGAAATCATGAACGAGACACAAGATTCTCTAACTACCGTATACCGTGGTTAGCAGCTATTGACGTTTGGTCGATCACGAACTGAAACGACATTTTTTCCATCTGCTTCTCTATCGTTTTTGAGCGTTTCTCGAGTATTTCAAGTTTTCACTCGTATTTTTCACTTTTCTCTTGTATTTTAACAGCTTTTCTCTCGTTGCTTTCAGCTTTTCCTCTCGTTTCAGTTATTCTCTGTTTCTAACGGTCAGTTTACGTGTTTATTTGATTTATACTATTCTAACGAGTGTTCTTAGTCCTTATGACATACTTCTCTGTCCCCTCACCCCTGTTTCAATGAGATGTAATGCAATATTCACAGGCACAACAACAACAATTTAACGTTTTACGTCCCTTGGACGGCAACAATAGGACAAAGCAAGTCCAGGAGGGGGAGGGCGATCAATGGTTCAGAACCATTGGAACCACCCAGCAGCGGGCGGAGGGGCGTTCTGGTTCTGCGCCTCGATATCGACGCCGGCAGCTGCGCCATGGCGGGCGACGCAGGTCGCCAGGAAGGCATATATCGCCACGAGGACGTTCTTGATTGCGACCAATACAGCCAAAATGTACCTGAGAGTACCTGAACAGGTTGATTTGTTTCCTTCTTTTCTAAATACGGGTAATCGTCTCTTCATTTTCAACGCTCTCTCACCGGTCCGAAAGGCGAGAGAGTACGTTAAATGAAGAGACGATCAAAATTTCGAATTCTACTACTTACTGATCAGGGTGACGAGCAGCATGCCGATGAACGCCAGCCACGGGGCGATGGGAGTCGGAGGGTTGGCGAACTGCCATTCGAGGTCGGCGAGACGGCCAAGAGCCGCTCGCTCCCCTACCGTGGCTCGGTCACGGTCCATACCGTACTTCCTGAATGAAGCGTAGTAGAGTTCCTCCGCCTCGCGCTCCCCGAGGACGCGATCGCCGTACACGTCGATCGACGTGCCGTCGTAGACTTGGACAATCTCGGCGGTGCCGGCCGAGGAGGAGGTGGCCGAGGAGGAGGAGGCCGAGGAGAGGACACGAGGGACGGCTGAGATCACGAGAGCGACGACAACGAAGTTCATCTGAACGGACACGATACGGTGAGCAATATAGAAAAACATAGGAAATTCAATGAAAATGGAAACTTTGGGATTTTCCCAGGATTTTTTGGGAATCTCAGATATTTACTTCTCCGGCAGCAGGGCGCTGATACGCAGCTCAGCATCAGGTACGTTCCATTTAAAACAGACTACATTTAAATGCCTTGAATCGATTTGTCTCCAAGTTACGGTAGAAATTGAAACGATTCAAATACTCTAGGTATACGGTAGCTTTCATTATATCGATTTTTTTCACTTTTTCTGTCTATTCCACATTATTTCACTTTATCTATCTCTTTTTTCTTTCTCTTTTGTACTCAATTCCTCGTGCATTGTATATTTGCAGCAGATAAACAATATAATAACTTTACTTCTTCACACACAATTTTAATATTGGAAAAAACAAACAAGGAAACGATTTTGCTTTATTTACACGATAAAAATACAATGAAAAAGACGCGAAGCGAAAAAAAATTTTTCATCCTCCAGAAGTCAAAATATTATTGGGCGGCAGCCTGCAGATTCCCGAGATTACGGTAGGCGGTGCGGATTTCGGGCGGGCATCACCCTGCAAAAAAAATTTCGGTGGATGCCTGCCCACGTATGTCTGTCACATCTACCGACTGGGATTCAGTCTGAAAAGGGAATATTAATGGAATCATAAGGTCAACAGAGGGAATAAGCAACTAACGGTCTTTTTTCCTTTAAATCTTTAAAATAGAGATATATATGTTATTTAGATTGCATAAGGAAAATGTCAACACGAATTATCTAAATGGGCCAGATTAATGGTTCCAGGAACTCAAGGCGGCATTCGGCAAGCATCCCGAGTTCGCGATTCTGATGCGCATGCGCTTCATATTCAAAGCAGACGAAGAGCCCAAACTGCTCGCCAGTTTGAGCAAATACAACATGTTCTGCGTCCATCGTTTCGCACTCAAACTAAACGACATGAATGCGCCGCTGATAGAATATGTGAGACTGGATGAATCAACGCTCAAGTCGATGGTGATAGAGGTAGGTCTCGTGACGCACACTAAACCAACATCAACCCCGCATTAAGGCACTAATCAAAATGATGCGTGAGGGCAAGGAGCTGCCGCTGTACGGCGATGTCCTCGAGTGCAGCGAGACGGAGCTGCAGCAAATGATCATCGCGGGGACCACTCAAAACGCGGATGACGAAGGGGAGCTACGGTGAGTTTCTAATTCGCTTGTAATTCGCACTGCTCTCCCAGATAGTTAGTTAATTATCAGCGTTAGTAGAGCGGCAACTAATACGAGCCATCAGAATTTAAATTGAATTTGAATAACGATAATTCATTTCAGAGAGATGGGCATTCGATCGATGATCGTTCAAGCAGTAAAGATGGCAAGGACCCCCACATTTATGGTGCCGAACCCGCGGAATCGGAAAACGGTCGCCTTGTTCGATCTCGTGTTTTGCGACAGGCAAGACATGGTAACTTTTTGATAGTTTGTCATTTAGAGGGATATACTTAGAACAATGGTTGCCAAAATGAATACCTGCCCCTCTGCATTCAGCGCCTTTTCTAGTCGCTCTGACCGATGAGAGAGTGCGAGTGAAGGAGAGACGGGCTCTTCATCCTGCAAAACTCTGCTCTGAATCATCTAAGGCATACATTTTCATGACTACCGGGCCGGAGTCAGACCACTATATATTCCCCCAAAAAAAGCTCATGTTTTCAGGTCACGTGATGTCCGCCCACCCCTGAGGCCGAGCGATCGCGAGCGACAAAAATGGAGAGGATGAGAAGATAAAATAAAGAAATGATCCACATTTTTTTATGTTCAAAATCTGTTGTTTTTTCACTGTACATTAGATAAAAATAAAGATAAAGCAGTTTTAATAATGCATATATTGTTGAGAAGTGGAAGCATCGAATAATGAACGAAAGATAGATCGGAAAAAAAGATGAATGGAATATAATGAGAACACAATAAGAAAAGGAATTGACGGAAGAGTGAACGAGAGTGAGAGATTCGGCCACATTGCGAGTACGGTAGTGTTCAAATTTTCGGGTTCGTTCAGTCAGATTTATGATTTTTGCATCGGTATTGACAAAATGACTCGTGCTCAGTTCATGTATAATATTTCTCTTGTTTTTATCACTTATAATTAGAGTTCCCTTATTGGAAAATTTTCGTTATTGGAAATGATCATTCTCTCCCTCCCATTTCCAATAGCGCGCGATAATGAGGGTGGTTGCATATTGGAAATGACTTGTTATTGGAATTCCAATAAGCTAATGGAATTCCATTAATATTTTGAACCGCTCGCCCATTGTTTCCTCTCTCCGAATGATACGGTATTTCTTATTGGAATTCCAATAAGCTATTGGAAATCGCCCCACCGGGATAGGTCTCTTATTGGAAAGGAATGAGAGAGAGGGAATCCTTTGTTCTCACTATTGGAATTCCGGAATCGTTTCCAATAAGGGAACTCTACTTATAATCATTGTATAGAGTAAGATTGAATTACCTTACACGATTGAACTTATACTTTTGAGTATTGGACGAGTATTATAAATATAATATCTTGTGAGAAGATAGACAAAGTAATTAATTGTTCACGCTTCTGTAATCGCAAGCTTTCGAACGGTGAGTTATATTCACCTTTACATTCCCATCTTTTCCTCCTTCATGCCGATTCCTCTCACCCGTCGAAGTCGTCTTGCCCATTTTGGCCGTAGAAAGGCAGTGGTAGATCGTTCGAGAGTGAGCGGCCATCCGGGATCCTATAAACATTGGTTGATTAGTCAGTGATATCAGAGCAATGATGTAATTTGAATATTTATGAGATGGATGCAAAAGAGAATAGGGAGGATGCAGTGATGAGCGCGTCCGTCTAACGCCAGGAGTTTCGGGGGTACAAGAGAGAAAAAATCCTCCAAGGATGATTCAAGACTGGGCTGGCAAAGATGAAAGGCAGGCCAGAAATGCACCTGGGAACTTTTGACCAATTTTTGCAATAAACAATTTTTGGTCATTAAATTAGCCCGTTTCATTGATTATCTCGGCTTTGGAACTGTCATATTGAAGAGTTCCCTACTACCGTAATGTATCGTCTCACCTGCACTCCACTGAATGCCACTGTCACTTTCACCATTAGTGTCGTGTAGTTTTCCCCGTCGCCCTCGCCAGATGAAATGGGCTGACTGGAATTGAGAAAACGGATATCAACTAGAAATGGCAAAGAAAGACAAAAAGGCTGATTGCAGTACGATGCGATATCGAGTATGAATAGTCCACAAATTGATAAGTATCTATTTTGTTTTATTTTGTCGGAAAAAATCCAAAGAAAAATCATGATGCTTGCAACGCATATATGAGGCCGTTCGCGATAGAATCAGACAAATCCGAATGAGTTTGGCACAGCTCAAAAATATCAATCCTCTGAAACTTTGCGAATTGGCGTTCTCGAGGGTGCTGATGACGATGAGCATTTTTGTTTTGGCCACAGAAGCCTCGTTAGCTCCAGACGACGTCACGTCGAAATCGATTTTTGGCCTTTAATTCGGTTTCTGGTCAACCTAAATTTAGGTGAGTATGGCCCAAGGGTCAGAATTTGATGGCGATCACGACAGAAAATATAATTTTTCATTATTTTAATTTATTATTATGTAAAATGAAACTTTGCGCAAACTACAGTGCTATAGTGGAGAGTAGGATAGATCGGACCGGAATGTCACGGGGATTCCAAATCTGTTTTCCATTTCGAAATCCTGCATGCGACTTTTTAAATATTCAACTTATAGTGTAACTGGCTTGTAAGTAAATCGGTCCATCTCTCCCTTGCTGGCTTCCGATCTTTTGATCTACCCGAGTCTCTCCTCCGTGACCTCTTCCCACTCTCTGCGCTCTCTCGATTCCCCCTGCTCTCTCGCCTCTCTCGGGAGAGAGTCTCCGATCGATAAGAGAAAGGAAGTAAACAAGTGGAAGGATGGTAAAATTTACTTACAGTCCAGGTACACTATAAGTTGAATATTTAAAAAGTCGCATGCAGGATTTTGAAGTGGAAAACAGATTTGGAATCCCCGTGACATTCCGGTCCGATCTATCCTACTCTCCACTATAACACTGTAGTTTGCGCAAAGTTTCATTTTACATAATAATTAATTAAAATAATGAAAAATTATATTTTCTGTCGTGATCGCCATCAAATTCTGACCATTGGGCCATACTCACCTAAATTTAGCTTGATCAGAAACCGAATTAATGGCCAAAAATCTATTTCGACGTTACGTCGCCTGGAGTCAACGATGCATCGGTGGCCAAAATGAGTATGCCCATCGTCATCAGCACCCTCGAGAACCCCAATTCGCAAAGTTTCAGAGGATTGATATTTTTGAGCTGTGCCAAGCTTTGTCTGATTCTCTCGCAAACGGCCTCATATAGCATATTATATATGATATATGTATATATATAATTAACTTACTCTGAACTAAGGGATACTCTCCTGTTCGGCCACAAGTATCTTCCTCGCATGAGCTCCTTGTGTTTCCTCTATCTGCAGTCCTCCGACAGCCGAAGTCGAACTGATTCTGCAATCATCATTCTTACCTTTCGTAAGAAAGGTGAGAATGATGAGCAGGCCTGGTGGCAGTTACCTGCAAGGGCAGGACCACGGTCCCAGTCCTAGCAGCTTTATTACCTACCTAGCGATTTGGAGTCCTCCAGGAGCAATGGGTTGACGTCATTCAACTGCATCGTGGAATGTACTTGCCAGTGGTGAGCTAATAACCCGCTAGCTTTCCAGGATGCGGAGCCCCCGGCACGAAATCTGCGGGGCCCCCAAGGAGTCAAAAAAAAATTTTGCGCGCTTCGCGCGCTATTCATGATAAATATTATTATTCTATGTTTTGTTGGACTAATTGGCTCACATTATGACGGTAATCGACCGCAAGAAGTACATTTAACGCAATATACAGTAAGTTAACGTATGTATAACAGTGGAAAAGAGTGAAAAAAATAGTTGCGTTAATTTGGAATCAAATGCATCAGTTCGTGATAGCCCATTTGTGATAGCCACCCACGTAGAGGTACGGTAAGGAAAATCGTGAACCTGTCTTTTCCCCGGCTCGCGAAGTGGGGCAGAATTCACGGTTTGTAGTTAAATTTCTCTTCCCAGATGGGTCTGCGAGAGGAAGTGCTCGCTTCCAATCGTATTCGGATGGAGACACCTTCTCCTTCTCCTCCTTCTCTTCCTCCTCCTTCTCTTTCTTCTCTTCCTTCTTCTTCATCATCGATGGATGGAGTAATGTGAGTTTTTAGGATGGTGTGTTATTACTTGTGAAATATGTTTTGGTTAGATTGAGTTTATTCATTTCAGTTTTGTTCTTATCCTTTTTGGAATCACTGTCGTCTGTGGTATAACACTCGCATGCTGGGAGTTCGTTCTCGTGAAGCTGTGTAAGCATATCTATTGACATGTGAAGTAGTGATCGGTGTCATTTTAGGCCCCTCACGTGCTCGTCAAGTAAAGCGAAATCGTAAGAAGGCCATTCGACATATGCAAGCTGCTGCTGGAAAGGAAGAAGTGTTGGTAGAGGTGAGTTTTTAGGAATGACAAATATATTAACCCTGCGTATAACATATAACATTAATAAGGTCTTTGTTAAATTATCTATTCAGGCGGCTATCGGTGCGGTCCGAATGGGATTAGCCGCATGCACTCGTCCCTCAAGTGCTCCTCCGCCGCCTCCGTTCCGTGTGGAGACGGTGCACGAGGTTTGTGAAATCGTTTTAATGTAAATCAAATGTCACGTTGCAACCGTTTAATTTGAGACGGTGTCCTCCTCCCTCGGCTCTTCGTCTTCTTCTTGTGATACCATGTCCGAGGTCGTGGGATGCGGTGGTGATAAGGTTTGTGAAGTAGTGTCTATATAAATCAAATTATTGTCTTTCGGTAGTGTAATCAGAGTTAAACGTCGAAATGTGTCTAGTTGTCAGGGGGGTATGTTGCCGTTATTTAACGTTTACAAATGTATTTGAGGACGATGGTGTTCCTCACTCGTCGCCGCCCATTCCCGGCCCATTGGAACGTGAAATTTCGGAGCTCTCGTCATCGCAAGCTACGGATGATACTGGAGCATTAATTAATCTGGACGAGAGTAATGAAATGGAAGAAGAGAAAGAAGAGGAACCGAATAATGTGAGTTGACGTAAGATCAAGGCAGGCAAAATGAGAAATTTTTTGGTTCGGTCTAGCGCAGTTGGTAGTGTTTTTTTGTCACGTTGCAACCGTTTAATTTTAGACCTCGTCCCTCCCTTCTACCCCCTCAATTTCCGCTCTTTCGATCATCTCATCATCGCAAATTCCGGAAGAAAATGGAGAAAATTCTCTTTTTTTTCCTCTTTCGTTTTTCGTGTTAATTCTCTTTTGTATTCAATGTAGAACAGTAAGCGAGCTCACAAACACTGCCTTTATCACACATAAACGACGAGTAAACGATTAGGAAGCTTTTATTCATAACGATTCAAAATATTCACGGCGGTAATAGAGTTCTGTCCGGGTCTTTTGTATTCGATGTCGATCAATCAACGAGTTCAAAGAGCACAAAGAAAATCTTTATCCCACATTAATGACTATACAACAATGGAACAGGGTATACTACACAACGACTAAAATATTCTTGTCATAATAGAAGAGACGCTGCCTCCGGGAGGGTGGAAGTGCCGTCGCTCCTGAAATGTATACTTTTTTCCAAAAAATTGCGGACCCCCCACCCCGATTTTCGAAAATTTGCGGGCCCCCCCCCCCTCACTATCGGGACTTAGCTCACCACTGGTACTTGCCTTTCCATCAGAATCGTACACTGGGACTGCTTCAGGACACTGCAACAATTGGACATTCATGATATGGGAATGCTAAATAAAAACGAAAAAATATATATTTATAGAGCATGAGTGGGAGGTGTGATGAATTCCCAAGGGTGAATACTTGGAAGCAGTCAGGAACAGCTCCGCTATTGCAATATTTCCGACCCCTAGGGAGTCTAACTGGAACCACCAAGTATGAACACGCAGAGACCATTTTGAGCTACTGTACCTCCCCAAAAACATTCTTACCCATCTCCATGCACCAGTTTCCAATTCAACAAATGGTAAGCTATACATCGGTAGTGATTTACCTTTACATTGTTGTCGATTTCCTCCCGCGGTATATTCCCGCTTAGACCTTGGCGTCGTCTCGCGAATTATTGCCGTTGAAGGGTAACAGTTGATTGTCCTGGAGTTAGCGGCCATTCAAGGTACTGTAAATATTGATTAATAAATCAATATCCAAGGAAAGATTCACAATATGGTTATTGAGAGATGAAATCGATTAAACAAATGACCGGCATTACTGGTCACTTCTTCACTTTAGCAATTGGCCTACAAATACAAACTAGAGAGGCGGTCAGTCACCAAAAAGAAAGTTCAGAGAATCAAAAGTGAAGCAGAATGAGAAGAAAACAAATGGGAAGCGGTCGACCGGACCGTCCCACCGGCAAATAGTTTAGGAGATCTCACTTGCGTGTATGTGCACTTTTTGCGGTAACTTAAAACGTACAGTAATCTATTATCACTCTACTATCCCTCTATTATTTGTTGAATTATTTCTTTTGAGTTAAATCATCAAATCTGATAACAAAGTGTGTTTTAGAATGGTTTTTACAATACCACGAGGAATGAATAAAAAAATTCGAAATTCAAAAATTTGTAATTTGGTTCGGTCTTGCACGGAATTGCTTTATTGTTGTGAAAATGGGGCAAACTACTGGGGACAGCAATTGTGCGCGCACACTGCGAAAGAGGCAGGGGAGGGAAGAGGCACAGCATGACACCGGTAGCTATGTCACTCCGTGGGATATAATTGCATTTTGAGAGAACTCTGAATTATGGGTTGCAAGAAATTGGAGGGTCGAACATAGGGTTCACGAGTTGGGAGGCGCCTAGGCCGCCCAACTCATTTTTGTTCACGATGAATAAAGCCCAACTCGCCTGACTGAGAACAAAGGATTTCTCGCAGGCGCCTATAGGCCGCCTGCCATTCATTCTCCACTCTCACTTTGGATCGACTGGTCGATGCGGTTGAAAATGATCGAAGTTTTTGATATTTTTCAAATATGCTTCGAGCAAAGCACAAAAGAAAAGCCTGGCAGGCGCGAACAAAGGAAAAAAGCCTATCAGGCGTCCTTCATTCCGCGCGCCCAACTAGGCTTTTCGACCAGTCCGCAAAAGCCTGAATAGGCGGAATGGCCCAACTCGTGAACCCTAGTCGAACAAGAGAGGAATGCGGAAAATGAATTTATGGGACGGCAGATAAAGAAATGAAGCGTTCACGCTTCCTTATTCGTAAGCTATCGATCTGTAGTAATTCACCTTTACATTCTCATCCTTTTCCTCATGCATTCTAATTCATCCCACTAGTCGAAGTTGCCTTGCGAATTCTCGCCGTAGATGTGCAACAGTTGGTCATCCGGGAGTGAGCGGCCATTAGGGGTACTGTAAATATTTATTAATAAATCAGTGATGTCGTGGTAATGATATAACGAAAATGTTTATGGGGTTGACGAAAATTAGTGATGAATCAAGGCTGGTTTGTTTTGGATTCGGCTTTTGCGAATGCTTTTAAAAAGTTGTTGACAACCTAATGAAAAGTTCCCGATTCCATTTAAATTAAATTAAAAGCAAAACATTTCTCTTGCCTGATATCAACCTATGTACAATTCACAAAATGCAATTGATAAGGGCATCCGAATAGAGATAGATTACAAGCTGATTCACAACGGCATGTCGAGTCGCTCACCGCTGAGAGACGAAAATGGAAAAACATTCTTTATGAACAGTGGACAGACAAAGATCAACATTCAAACTTAACAGGACAGGCATAGAATCGTAAACAAACAACAATGATGTAACATTACCTTGGGTACACGGTAACATCGAATGGAGATCGAATAATTGCGAAATAACGTAAATTTCGAACATGAGAAGGTTTTGGGGTGGAAAGACTAACAACATACACGGAAAAAAACCCATGAGGGAAGTGAATACATCGAATGGAGGGAATATTAAAATGTTACAGATGTCCGCAAATTTGTTGTGATGAAACAGAGATGAGATGGAGATAGGGCGGGCTTTTTGAATCTACTACGGGGAAAGGCAAACAACATACACGAAAATCTCGCTCGCCTTGAGCCATCCCGCTGCCGAAGTTGAACTGATTCTGAAAAGTAACCAGAACCCTTGGTCTGCGAGATACTGGCTACTTTTACAGTCTCGCAAAATAGATTGAAATCTTCGAGCAACAATATATTATATCAATATATCAATAAGACCAAATACGCTGCATTAGTTTATTCAAAATTGACGAACGATTCGATTTTTGACGAACAAGTATCGATTGCACTCGATACATTAGTGCTGCGCCTCACCAGGAATGTCGAGGTCCACCTCAAAAAGGCATTGAATTGAGATAAGCCAGTGAAACGCAACTTTCGCAAGTACAAAAAGAATATTTTCACAATGCGAGTTATTGTTGGAAAAATTATATGAATCACGTTGTGATCAATCAAGAGCTAAAAGTGAAGCACAAATTCTCCTTAGCAGCAATTTTCAAGGATGCTCAAACTTCGCTTTATTTCACACAACTATAGGAGAACGGACAGTGTTGAGCACGGGGTCAGATATCGGACAATACCCCCGATTTTGACCCAGTGTTTGTAGCCTATAACCACCGATTTCGGAAGCAAACCCCGCGATTTTCAACAATTTTCTTGCCGAACCCCCGTTTTTTGCAATTGTCCGAGAATGGTGCTCGTGACTGAGTGATTCACCTTTACATTCTCATCCTTTCCTCCTTCATGTCGATTTTTCTCACTCGTCGAGCACTATCACATTCACGTTAGTCCCAACCCTTTTTAGATTAGTCTCCCGCTAAATCCGACTTGCACCACCTCTACCGTAATCTACCGTACCTCTTGAAGCAGCGCGGAGTCGCTCCGCTAGAGTACGTGTCCGAGTGCAGGGAGTCATCCAACTGCGAAGTTGAATGTTTTGATGCACATAGGAATTCGAAACCATTGACTCACCGACGAAATCATCTTCTGCCGTCCGCAATTGAACCTCATCCTGCTTGGGTCATCCAGCTGCCGAAGTCGCACTGGTTCCGAAATAGTAACCAATACCTCTCGTAAGAGAAATATTGGTTACTATTTCAGAACCCCGCACGCGTGACAGAGCTCCTAGCTCACGCCACATTTTTTAGCACGCGTGACAGAGCTCCTAGCTCACGCCACATCCTAAAGCACGCGTGACAGAGCTCCTAGCTCACGCCACATTTTTTAGCACGCGTGGCAGAGCTCCTAGCTCACGCCAAATTTTTTAGCACGCGTGACAGAGCTCCTAGCTCACGCCACATTTTTTAGCACGCGTGGCAGAGCTCCTAGCTCACGCCACATTTTTTAGCACGCGTGACAGAGCTCCTAGCTCACGCCACATCCTAAAGCACGCGTGACAGAGCTCCTAGCTCACGCCACATTTTTTAGCACGCGTGACAGAGCTCCTAGCTCACGCCACATCCTAAAGCACGCGTGACAGAGCTCCTAGCTCACGCCACATTTTTTAGCACGCGTGACAGAGCTCCTAGCTCACGCCACATTTTTTAGCACGCGTGACAGAGCTCCTAGCTCACGCCACATCCTAAAGCACGCGTGACAGAGCTCCTAGCTCACGCCACATTTTTTAGCACGCGTGACAGAGCTCCTAGCTCACGCCACATTTTAAAGCACGCGTGACAGAGCTCCTAGCTCACGCCACATTTTTTTTAGCACGCGTGACAGAGCTCCTAGCTCACGCCACATTTTTTAGCTAGCGTGACAGAGCTCCTAGCTCACGCCACATCCTAAAGCACGCGTGACAGAGCTCCTAGCTCACGCCACATTTTTTTAGCACGCGTGACAGAGCTCCTAGCTCACGCCACATTTTTTAGCACGCGTGACAGAGCTCCTAGCTCACGCCACATTTTTTAGCACGCGTGACAGAGCTCCTAGCTCACGCCACATCCTAAAGCACGCGTGACAGAGCTCCTAGCTCACGCCACATTTTTTAGCACGCGTGACAGAGCTCCTAGCTCACGCCACATTTTTTAGCACGCGTGACAGAGCTCCTAGCTCACGCCACATTTTTTTAGCACGCGTGACAGAGCTCCTAGCTCACGCCACATTTTTTAGCACGCGTGACAGAGCTCCTAGCTCACGCCACATCCTAAAGCACGCGTGACAGAGCTCCTAGCTCACGCCACATTTTTTAGCACGCGTGACAGAGCTCCTAGCTCACGCCACATCCTAAAGCACGCGTGACAGAGCTCCTAGCTCACGCCACATTTTTTTAGCACGCGTGACAGAGCTCCTAGCTCACGCCACATTTTTTAGCACGCGTGACAGAGCTCCTAGCTCACGCCACATCCTAAAGCACGCGTGACAGAGCTCCTAGCTCACGCCACATTTTTTTAGCACGCGTGACAGAGCTCCTAGCTCACGCCACATTTTTTAGCACGCGTGACAGAGCTCCTAGCTCACGCCACATTTTTTAGCACGCGTGACAGAGCTCCTAGCTCACGCCACATTTTTTAGCACGCGTGGCAGAGCTCCTAGCTCACGCCAAATTTTTTAGCACGCGTGACAGAGCTCCTAGCTCACGCCACATTTTTTAGCACGCGTGACAGAGCTCCTAGCTCACGCCACATCCTAAAGCACGCGTGACAGAGCTCCTAGCTCACGCCACATTTTTTAGCACGCGTGACAGAGCTCCTAGCTCACGCCACATCCTAAAGCACGCGTGACAGAGCTCCTAGCTCACGCCACATTTTTTAGCACGCGTGACAGAGCTCCTAGCTCACGCCACATTTTAAAGCACGCGTGACAGAGCTCCTAGCTCACGCCACATTTTTTTTAGCACGCGTGACAGAGCTCCTAGCTCACGCCACATTTTTTAGCACGCGTGACAGAGCTCCTAGCTCACGCCACATCTAAAAGCACGCGTGACAGAGCTCCTAGCTCACGCCACATTTTTTTAGCACGCGTGACAGAGCTCCTAGCTCACGCCACATTTTTTAGCACGCGTGACAGAGCTCCTAGCTCACGCCACATTTTTTAGCACGCGTGACAGAGCTCCTAGCTCACGCCACATCCTAAAGCACGCGTGACAGAGCTCCTAGCTCACGCCACATTTTTTAGCACGCGTGACAGAGCTCCTAGCTCACGCCACATTTTTTAGCACGCGTGACAGAGCTCCTAGCTCACGCCACATTTTTTTAGCACGCGTGACAGAGCTCCTAGCTCACGCCACATTTTTTAGCACGCGTGACAGAGCTCCTAGCTCACGCCACATCCTAAAGCACGCGTGACAGAGCTCCTAGCTCACGCCACATTTTTTAGCACGCGTGACAGAGCTCCTAGCTCACGCCACATCCTAAAGCACGCGTGACAGAGCTCCTAGCTCACGCCACATTTTTTTAGCACGCGTGACAGAGCTCCTAGCTCACGCCACATTTTTTAGCACGCGTGACAGAGCTCCTAGCTCACGCCACATCCTAAAGCACGCGTGACAGAGCTCCTAGCTCACGCCACATTTTTTTAGCACGCGTGACAGAGCTCCTAGCGCACGCCACATTTTTTAGCACGCGTGACAGAGCTCCTAGCTCACGCCACATTTTTTAGCACGCGTGACAGAGCTCCTAGCTCACGCCACATTTTTTAGCACGCGTGGCAGAGCTCCTAGCTCACGCCAAATTTTTTAGCACGCGTGACAGAGCTCCTAGCTCACGCCACATTTTTTAGCACGCGTGGCAGAGCTCCTAGCTCACGCCACATTTTTTAGCACGCGTGACAGAGCTCCTAGCTCACGCCACATCCTAAAGCACGCGTGACAGAGCTCCTAGCTCACGCCACATTTTTTAGCACGCGTGACAGAGCTCCTAGCTCACGCCACATCCTAAAGCACGCGTGACAGAGCTCCTAGCTCACGCCACATTTTTTTAGCACGCGTGACAGAGCTCCTAGCTCACGCCACATCCTAAAGCACGCGTGACAGAGCTCCTAGCTTACGCCACATTTTTTAGCACGCGTGACAGAGCTCCTAGCTCACGCCACATTTTTTAGCACGCGTGACAGGGCTCCTAGCTCACGCCACATCCTAAAGCACGCGTGACAGAGCTCCTAGCTCACGCCACATTTTTTAGCACGCGTGGCAGAGCTCCTAGCTCACGCCAAATTTTTTAGCACGCGTGACAGAGCTCCTAGCTCACGCCACATTTTTTAGCACGCGTGGCAGAGCTCCTAGCTCACGCCACATTTTTTAGCACGCGTGACAGAGCTCCTAGCTCACGCCACATCCTAAAGCACGCGTGACAGAGCTCCTAGCTCACGCCACATTTTTTAGCACGCGTGACAGAGCTCCTAGCTCACGCCACATCCTAAAGCACGCGTGACAGAGCTCCTAGCTCACGCCACATTTTTTAGCACGCGTGACAGAGCTCCTAGCTCACGCCACATTTTTTAGCACGCGTGACAGAGCTCCTAGCTCACGCCACATTTTTTAGCACGCGTGGCAGAGCTCCTAGCTCACGCCACATTTTTTAGCACGCGTGACAGAGCTCCTAGCTCACGCCACATCCTAAAGCACGCGTGACAGAGCTCCTAGCTCACGCCACATTTTTTAGCACGCGTGACAGAGCTCCTAGCTCACGCCACATCCTAAAGCACGCGTGACAGAGCTCCTAGCTCACGCCACATTTTTTAGCACGCGTGACAGAGCTCCTAGCTCACGCCACATTTTTTAGCACGCGTGACAGAGCTCCTAGCTCACGCCACATCCTAAAGCACGCGTGACAGAGCTCCTAGCTCACGCCACATTTTTTAGCACGCGTGACAGAGCTCCTAGCTCACGCCACATTTTAAAGCACGCGTGACAGAGCTCCTAGCTCACGCCACATTTTTTTTAGCACGCGTGACAGAGCTCCTAGCTCACGCCACATTTTTTAGCACGCGTGACAGAGCTCCTAGCTCACGCCACATCCTAAAGCACGCGTGACAGAGCTCCTAGCTCACGCCACATTTTTTTAGCACGCGTGACAGAGCTCCTAGCTCACGCCACATTTTTTAGCACGCGTGACAGAGCTCCTAGCTCACGCCACATTTTTTAGCACGCGTGACAGAGCTCCTAGCTCACGCCACATCCTAAAGCACGCGTGACAGAGCTCCTAGCTCACGCCACATTTTTTAGCACGCGTGACAGAGCTCCTAGCTCACGCCACATTTTTTAGCACGCGTGACAGAGCTCCTAGCTCACGCCACATTTTTTTAGCACGCGTGACAGAGCTCCTAGCTCACGCCACATTTTTTAGCACGCGTGACAGAGCTCCTAGCTCACGCCACATCCTAAAGCACGCGTGACAGAGCTCCTAGCTCACGCCACATTTTTTAGCACGCGTGACAGAGCTCCTAGCTCACGCCACATTTTTTAGCACGCGTGACAGAGCTCCTAGCTCACGCCACATCCTAAAGCACGCGTGACAGAGCTCCTAGCTCACGCCACATTTTTTTAGCACGCGTGACAGAGCTCCTAGCTCACGCCACATTTTTTAGCACGCGTGACAGAGCTCCTAGCTCACGCCACATTTTTTAGCACGCGTGACAGAGCTCCTAGCTCACGCCACATCCTAAAGCACGCGTGACAGAGCTCCTAGCTCACGCCACATTTTTTAGCACGCGTGACAGAGCTCCTAGCTCACGCCACATTTTTTAGCACGCGTGACAGAGCTCCTAGCTCACGCCACATTTTTTAGCACGCGTGACAGAGCTCCTAGCTCACGCCACATTTTTTAGCACGCGTGACAGAGCTCCTAGCTCACGCCACATCCTAAAGCACGCGTGACAGAGCTCCTAGCTCACGCCACATTTTTTAGCACGCGTGACAGAGCTCCTAGCTCACGCCACATCCTAAAGCACGCGTGACAGAGCTCCTAGCTCACGCCACATTTTTTAGCACGCGTGACAGAGCTCCTAGCTCACGCCACATCCTAAAGCACGCGTGACAGAGCTCCTAGCTCACGCCACATTTTTTAGCACGCGTGACAGAGCTCCTAGCTCACGCCACATTTTTTTAGCACGCGTGACAGAGCTCCTAGCTCACGCCACATCCTAAAGCACGCGTGACAGAGCTCCTAGCTCACGCCACATTTTTTAGCACGCGTGACAGAGCTCCTAGCTCACGCCACATTTTAAAGCACGCGTGACAGAGCTCCTAGCTCACGCCACATTTTTTTTAGCACGCGTGACAGAGCTCCTAGCTCACGCCACATTTTTTAGCACGCGTGACAGAGCTCCTAGCTCACGCCACATCCTAAAGCACGCGTGACAGAGCTCCTAGCTCACGCCACATTTTTTTAGCACGCGTGACAGAGCTCCTAGCTCACGCCACATTTTTTAGCACGCGTGACAGAGCTCCTAGCTCACGCCACATCCTAAAGCACGCGTGACAGAGCTCCTAGCTCACGCCACATTTTTTTAGCACGCGTGACAGAGCTCCTAGCTCACGCCACATTTTTTAGCACGCGTGACAGAGCTCCTAGCTCACGCCACATTTTTTAGCACGCGTGACAGAGCTCCTAGCTCACGCCACATCCTAAAGCACGCGTGACAGAGCTCCTAGCTCACGCCACATTTTTTAGCACGCGTGACAGAGCTCCTAGCTCACGCCACATTTTTTAGCACGCGTGACAGAGCTCCTAGCTCACGCCACATTTTTTAGCACGCGTGACAGAGCTCCTAGCTCACGCCACATTTTTTAGCACGCGTGACAGAGCTCCTAGCTCACGCCACATTTTTTAGCACGCGTGACAGAGCTCCTAGCTCACGCCACATCCTAAAGCACGCGTGACAGAGCTCCTAGCTCACGCCACATTTTTTAGCACGCGTGACAGAGCTCCTAGCTCACGCCACATTTTAAAGCACGCGTGACAGAGCTCCTAGCTCACGCCACATTTTTTTTAGCACGCGTGACAGAGCTCCTAGCTCACGCCACATTTTTTAGCACGCGTGACAGAGCTCCTAGCTCACGCCACATCCTAAAGCACGCGTGACAGAGCTCCTAGCTCACGCCACATTTTTTAGCACGCGTGACAGAGCTCCTAGCTCACGCCACATTTTTTAGCACGCGTGACAGAGCTCCTAGCTCACGCCACATTTTTTAGCACGCGTGACAGAGCTCCTAGCTCACGCCACATCCGAAAGCACGCGTGACAGAGCTCCTAGCTCACGCCACATTTTTTAGCACGCGTGACAGAGCTCCTAGCTCACGCCACATTTTTTAGCACGCGTGACAGAGCTCCTAGCTCACGCCACATCCTAAAGCACGCGTGACAGAGCTCCTAGCTCACGCCACATTTTTTAGCACGCGTGACAGAGCTCCTAGCTCACGCCACATTTTAAAGCACGCGTGACAGAGCTCCTAGCTCACGCCACATTTTTTTTAGCACGCGTGACAGAGCTCCTAGCTCACGCCACATTTTTTAGCACGCGTGACAGAGCTCCTAGCTCACGCCACATCCTAAAGCACGCGTGACAGAGCTCCTAGCTCACGCCACATTTTTTAGCACGCGTGACAGAGCTCCTAGCTCACGCCACATTTTTTAGCACGCGTGACAGAGCTCCTAGCTCACGCCACATTTTTTAGCACGCGTGACAGAGCTCCTAGCTCACGCCACATCCTAAAGCACGCGTGACAGAGCTCCTAGCTCACGCCACATTTTTTAGCACGCGTGACAGAGCTCCTAGCTCACGCCACATTTTTTAGCACGCGTGACAGAGCTCCTAGCTCACGCCACATTTTTTAGCACGCGTGACAGAGCTCCTAGCTCACGCCACATTTTTTAGCACGCGTGACAGAGCTCCTAGCTCACGCCACATCCTAAAGCACGCGTGACAGAGCTCCTAGCTCACGCCACATTTTTTAGCACGCGTGACAGAGCTCCTAGCTCACGCCACATCCTAAAGCACGCGTGACAGAGCTCCTAGCTCACGCCACATTTTTTTAGCACGCGTGACAGAGCTCCTAGCTCACGCCACATTTTTTAGCACGCGTGACAGAGCTCCTAGCTCACGCCACATCCTAAAGCACGCGTGACAGAGCTCCTAGCTCACGCCACATTTTTTTAGCACGCGTGACAGAGCTCCTAGCTCACGCCACATTTTTTAGCACGCGTGACAGAGCTCCTAGCTCACGCCACATTTTTTAGCACGCGTGACAGAGCTCCTAGCTCACGCCACATCCTAAAGCACGCGTGACAGAGCTCCTAGCTCACGCCACATTTTTTAGCACGCGTGACAGAGCTCCTAGCTCACGCCACATTTTAAAGCACGCGTGACAGAGCTCCTAGCTCACGCCACATTTTTTTAGCACGCGTGACAGAGCTCCTAGCTCACGCCACATTTTTTAGCTAGCGTGACAGAGCTCCTAGCTCACGCCACATCCTAAAGCACGCGTGACAGAGCTCCTAGCTCACGCCACATTTTTTTAGCACGCGTGACAGAGCTCCTAGCTCACGCCACATTTTAAAGCACGCGTGACAGAGCTCCTAGCTCACGCCACATTTTTTTTAGCACGCGTGACAGAGCTCCTAGCTCACGCCACATTTTTTAGCACGCGTGACAGAGCTCCTAGCTCACGCCACATCCTAAAGCACGCGTGACAGAGCTCCTAGCTCACGCCACATTTTTTTAGCACGCGTGACAGAGCTCCTAGCTCACGCCACATTTTTTAGCACGCGTGACAGAGCTCCTAGCTCACGCCACATTTTTTAGCACGCGTGACAGAGCTCCTAGCTCACGCCACATCCTAAAGCACGCGTGACAGAGCTCCTAGCTCACGCCACATTTTTTAGCACGCGTGACAGAGCTCCTAGCTCACGCCACATTTTTTAGCACGCGTGACAGAGCTCCTAGCTCACGCCACATTTTTTTAGCACGCGTGACAGAGCTCCTAGCTCACGCCACATTTTTTAGCACGCGTGACAGAGCTCCTAGCTCACGCCACATCCTAAAGCACGCGTGACAGAGCTCCTAGCTCACGCCACATTTTTTAGCACGCGTGACAGAGCTCCTAGCTCACGCCACATCCTAAAGCACGCGTGACAGAGCTCCTAGCTCACGCCACATTTTTTTAGCACGCGTGACAGAGCTCCTAGCTCACGCCACATTTTTTAGCACGCGTGACAGAGCTCCTAGCTCACGCCACATCCTAAAGCACGCGTGACAGAGCTCCTAGCTCACGCCACATTTTTTAGCACGCGTGACAGAGCTCCTAGCTCACGCCACATTTTTTTAGCACGCGTGACAGAGCTCCTAGCTCACGCCACATTTTTTAGCACGCGTGACAGAGCTCCTAGCTCACGCCACATCCTAAAGCACGCGTGACAGAGCTCCTAGCTCACGCCACATTTTTTAGCACGCGTGACAGAGCTCCTAGCTCACGCCACATTTTTTAGCACGCGTGACAGAGCTCCTAGCTCACGCCACATTTTTTAGCACGCGTGACAGAGCTCCTAGCTCACGCCACATTTTTTAGCACGCGTGACAGAGCTCCTAGCTCACGCCACATTTTTTAGCACGCGTGACAGAGCTCCTAGCTCACGCCACATCCTAAAGCACGCGTGACAGAGCTCCTAGCTCACGCCACATTTTTTAGCACGCGTGACAGAGCTCCTAGCTCACGCCACATTTTAAAGCACGCGTGACAGAGCTCCTAGCTCACGCCACATTTTTTTTAGCACGCGTGACAGAGCTCCTAGCTCACGCCACATTTTTTAGCACGCGTGACAGAGCTCCTAGCTCACGCCACATCCTAAAGCACGCGTGACAGAGCTCCTAGCTCACGCCACATTTTTTAGCACGCGTGACAGAGCTCCTAGCTCACGCCACATTTTTTAGCACGCGTGACAGAGCTCCTAGCTCACGCCACATTTTTTAGCACGCGTGACAGAGCTCCTAGCTCACGCCACATCCTAAAGCACGCGTGACAGAGCTCCTAGCTCACGCCACATTTTTTAGCACGCGTGACAGAGCTCCTAGCTCACGCCACATTTTTTAGCACGCGTGACAGAGCTCCTAGCTCACGCCACATTTTTTAGCACGCGTGACAGAGCTCCTAGCTCACGCCACATTTTTTAGCACGCGTGACAGAGCTCCTAGCTCACGCCACATTTTTTAGCACGCGTGACAGAGCTCCTAGCTCACGCCACATCCTAAAACACGCGTGACAGAGCTCCTAGCTCACGCCACATTTTTTAGCACGCGTGACAGAGCTCCTAGCTCACGCCACATCCTAAAGCACGCGTGACAGAGCTCCTAGCTCACGCCACATTTTTTAGCACGCGTGACAGAGCTCCTAGCTCACGCCACATTTTTTAGCACGCGTGACAGAGCTCCTAGCTCACGCCACATCCTAAAGCACGCGTGACAGAGCTCCTAGCTCACGCCACATTTTTTAGCACGCGTGACAGAGCTCCTAGCTCACGCCACATCCTAAAGCACGCGTGACAGAGCTCCTAGCTCACGCCACATTTTTTAGCACGCGTGACAGAGCTCCTAGCTCACGCCACATCCTAAAACACGCGTGACAGAGCTCCTAGCTCACGCCACATTTTTTAGCACGCGTGACAGAGCTCCTAGCTCACGCCACATCCTAAAGCACGCGTGACAGAGCTCCTAGCTCACGCCACATTTTTTAGCACGCGTGACAGAGCTCCTAGCTCACGCCACATTTTTAGCACGCGTGACAGAGCTCCTAGCTCACGCCACATTTTTTAGCACGCGTGACAGAGCTCCTAGCTCACGCCACATTTTTTAGCACGCGTGACAGAGCTCCTAGCTCACGCCACATTTTTTAGCACGCGTGACAGAGCTCCTAGCTCACGCAACATTTTTTAGCACGCGTGACAGAGCTCCTAGCTCACGCCACATCCTAAAGCACGCGTGACAGAGCTCCTAGCTCACGCCACATTTTTTAGCACGCGTGACAGAGCTCCTAGCTCACGCCACATCCTAAAGCACGCGTGACAGAGCTCCTAGCTCACGCCACATTTTTTTAGCACGCGTGACAGAGCTCCTAGCTCACGCCACATTTTTTAGCACGCGTGACAGAGCTCCTAGCTCACGCCACATCCTAAAGCACGCGTGACAGAGCTCCTAGCTCACGCTACATTTTTTTAGCACGCGTGACAGAGCTCCTAGCTCACGCCACATTTTTTAGCACGCGTGACAGAGCTCCTAGCTCACGCCACATTTTTTAGCACGCGTGACAGAGCTCCTAGCTCACGCCACATCCTAAAGCACGCGTGACAGAGCTCCTAGCTCACGCCACATTTTTTAGCACGCGTGACAGAGCTCCTAGCTCACGCCACATTTTTTAGCACGCGTGACAGAGCTCCTAGCTCACGCCACATTTTTTAGCACGCGTGACAGAGCTCCTAGCTCACGCCACATTTTTTAGCACGCGTGACAGAGCTCCTAGCTCACGCCACATTTTTTAGCACGCGTGACAGAGCTCCTAGCTCACGCCACATCCTAAAGCACGCGTGACAGAGCTCCTAGCTCACGCCACATTTTTTAGCACGCGTGACAGAGCTCCTAGCTCACGCCACATTTTAAAGCACGCGTGACAGAGCTCCTAGCTCACGCCACATTTTTTTAGCACGCGTGACAGAGCTCCTAGCTCACGCCACATTTTTTAGCACGCGTGACAGAGCTCCTAGCTCACGCCACATCCTAAAGCACGCGTGACAGAGCTCCTAGCTCACGCCACATTTTTTTAGCACGCGTGACAGAGCTCCTAGCTCACGCCACATTTTTTAGCACGCGTGACAGAGCTCCTAGCTCACGCCACATTTTTTAGCACGCGTGACAGAGCTCCTAGCTCACGCCACATTTTTTTAGCACGCGTGACAGAGCTCCTAGCTCACGCCACATTTTTTAGCACGCGTGACAGAGCTCCTAGCTCACGCCACATCCTAAAACACGCGTGACAGAGCTCCTAGCTCACGCCACATTTTTTAGCACGCGTGACAGAGCTCCTAGCTCACGCCACATCCTAAAGCACGCGTGACAGAGCTCCTAGCTCACGCCACATTTTTTAGCACGCGTGACAGAGCTCCTAGCTCACGCCACATTTTTTTAGCACGCGTGACAGAGCTCCTAGCTCACGCCACATCCTAAAGCACGCGTGACAGAGCTCCTAGCTCACGCCACATTTTTTAGCACGCGTGACAGAGCTCCTAGCTCACGCCACATCCTAAAGCACGCGTGACAGAGCTCCTAGCTCACGCCACATTTTTTAGCACGCGTGACAGAGCTCCTAGCTCACGCCACATCCTAAAACACGCGTGACAGAGCTCCTAGCTCACGCCACATTTTTTAGCACGCGTGACAGAGCTCCTAGCTCACGCCACATCCTAAAGCACGCGTGACAGAGCTCCTAGCTCACGCCACATTTTTTAGCACGCGTGACAGAGCTCCTAGCTCACGCCACATTTTTAGCACGCGTGACAGAGCTCCTAGCTCACGCCACATTTTTTTAGCACGCGTGACAGAGCTCCTAGCTCACGCCACATTTTTAGCACGCGTGACAGAGCTCCTAGCTCACGCCACATTTTTAGCACGCGTGACAGAGATCCTAGCTCACGCCACATCCTAAAGCACGCGTGACAGAGCTCCTAGCTCACGCCACATTTTTTAGCACGCGTGACAGAGCTCCTAGCTCACGCCACATTTTTTAGCATGCGTGACAGAGCTCCTAGCTCACGCCACATCCTAAAGCACGCGTGACAGAGCTCCTAGCTCACGCCACATCCTAAAGCACGCGTGACAGAGCTCCTAGCTCACGCCACATTTTTTTTAGCACGCGTGACAGAGCTCCTAGCTCACGCCACATTTTTTAGCACGCGTGACAGAGCTCCTAGCTCACGCCACATTTTTTAGCACGCGTGACAGAGCTCCTAGCTCACGCCACATCCTAAAGCACGCGTGACAGAGCTCCTAGCTCACGCCACATTTTTTAGCACGCGTGACAGAGCTCCTAGCTCACGCCACATTTTTTAGCACGCGTGACAGAGCTCCTAGCTCACGCCACATTTTTTAGCACGCGTGACAGAGCTCCTAGCTTATGCCACATTTTTTTAGCACGCGTGACAGAGCTCCTAGCTCACGCCACATTTTTTAGCACGCGTGACAGAGCTCCTAGCTCACGCCACATTTTTTAGCACGCGTGACAGAGCTCCTAGCTCACGCCACATCCTAAGGTGTACTTAGCTTTTAGATTCCTTGGTCAGCATGACAAAGTCCTTCCTTGGTCGGGGTGCTCGTCAGCCAGTCCACGTGTTAAGCACTGCAATTGCAAACACATAGTTGTTGGATATAAACAAAATTAATGATTAATTTATAAGTTACTGTTTTTAAAAAGTTAAGTTAGTTTGTTTACAAGTTTTGGTTATGTTTCTGGTCATTTCTTCCGTTTTTGTCGATCAGTGGTTTGTTCTTCTATATTTTTTGTTCAAATTTACCAGAAAACGTAATGTGCTTAGGTCCTTACGGGAGGAGCATTTGACCTCTTCGTATAGTCTTATGCGATATATAAAGCGAAAAGAGCAGTAGAAATCAATATCGTGTCATCACCTGTCACATGATGGAAGGGGGAGGGAAGGGCGAGAATAGACAAATAGATGCTAACCCTATTTTGATTCCTATTTGTGGCAACACACGCGGATCACAAGGGACAGTAAATTACGTAAAAGACTCAGATTGCATTATGCTCCTTTATTATGGCGCATGTTTGGTTATTTCACACACTTTCTTCTTCTTTCTCACCTTGTCTGCGTAGGCCAACCAGTCAGAAGCATTCGTTGGAGAGATGGAAAGAGACGTCAGTGTACAGACGAAGGCGAGAGAAGGAAAGACTGTCGCAGCCTGGAAAGAGGAAGTTACACAGTACTTCATAGAAATGAAAAGGGGGTATCTAACGAAAGCAATTAGTACGAGTCACCAATTCTGCTCTCATCAATCAATAATATCGATAATTACCGTACCTTCTGGACGAGATTCTTGGCGAGACACTCGGGCACATTGCGCAGCTTCAGCGGGTTCCACGTCTGCAACGAGGATAATTGATTGATTACGATAGTAAAATACTACCGTGTGTGAGCATTGAACAGGGCTAGTGCATTCAATGAGGGCTATTAGTATCCCAAAGGGCACAAATCCTTTAGAGAAGCTAACTATCGCAATTCCACACGTTATTTTCTAAAGCCGTAATGTTAAGTTTCGTGATTCACCTTTGTCTGCTTGACTTCTTCCTTCTTTCATTCACTTGAGGACGTCATGGGAATTGTTGTAGTCGATGGGCAACGAGTTGTCGTCGGCAAGAAAGAGACCATTGGAGTGCACTGTAATTGTTGATTATTTAAGCAAACAACAACTGTGGACGATGACACAAATTCGAAGGTTAAAGAGGATATGCGTATATGGTGGGGTCGAATCAAGAAAGGGTAAGTAAACCTTGCTCAGAAGAGCGAACGTCGTAAATAAGTTTCATAACTGTGATTCGAACAACACACAGCTGTTATCCAAAACGCGCAAACCGCATAATTCGCTTCAAAATGGATACTTCAATGATCTTACGATCAAATGATTAAAAGTTAAAAGAATGGATGTTAGCAAAATAAACGAGAAATGAGAGAAGGGAAGGGAACATGAATAAAAGTGCTTAATTATTTTAGCAATGAAATCGTACAGCGCGGGGCCATAAACACATCCAAATGGGGGAAAATGGGACGAATATTCAGAAGAACTTTGGGAGGCACTCGCGAGAAACAAAATAGCGATAAAGTGGGGATTAAACAACAATTTCGAGAGCAAAATAAGGAACCTCGATCACATACAGAGCGCAGCAGGTGCTAACGGCATCGAATAGTTCAAAAACATACAGTACTCCTAGCTAATCACAAACTATTTTTTTCCAAAATTGCTAAATTTTATAATTATATTTTTGGCTTGTTTGAGCTTGATTTTAGTGGCATGGTTGGGACAACAAAAATTCGATAAGCAACTAAAAATGAACGCTTGTTGGTCGAGTCTGTTTTGATGCGGATGGTTACTTTTCCATTGATGTTCAAGCTCACTCACGAGAATAGGGAATGGGGGAAGGAATACGGTATGAAACGGATAAATTATGATAGACGACTTCGACTCCAGCAGGTAATTCAGAGGTACTGCGAACCTCTGGAACTTTTCATGGGCATCTCTATGAAAACAACTTTATTCAGTAAATAACATAATTTCATTACGCACATTCTTCTTTACAAATAAATTAGGTGAACACGAGAGATCTTCTTATCATGAAATCAGTCAAATAACAATACAATATCCGTAACAAAAACATCCATCGGTGCAGATACCGTAACTCTCAGATTATCGATTTACAGACACCGTAATCCTCAGATTATCGAATTACAAATAGAGACTGGAAGCGAAGACGATATCGCGTCTGATCGCAGAGCGAATGTCATCGAAAGTACTCTGCAAAATTATCAATTATTCCGCGACCGGGAAATAGACCACCGTTTCCTAATCATCCAACTTTCTATAGGAGCCGGCAAATGTGATTTGATCCGGCCAATAGACTCCGCTAGTTACACCGAGAGAGCATGGTGAATTGAGAGAGTCAGTTTTCCTCACCTTTAGCTTCTTATTATCAATGACGTCAGCTGCAGCTGACATCTCCTTGAGCAATTCCTCGAGACGGCGAAGGAAACGAATGATCGTGCCTCAAAAATAAATGAAATTAGAAAAAGATAAACGAGAAGAAATTATGGATTAGACAATCGTCGATGAAATATAAGAGTACAAGGCATTGCGCATTTTATTCGATTTTCGAGGGAAAGACAAATTCACTGCACCCCGGAGTGAAATCGAGCTTATGAGCGCGCCATGAAACACCAAATGGTCATCGGCATGGTTGCCAGTTTCTCGGTTCTATTTTATCAAAAATTATCACCACATTATCATTACAACTATAGGACCTGTCGTTCATGCGCCTATTGAAACGCCGATGCAGTATGATGGACGGTATTTCCATTTCAGTTTTGCCCGGATCCGCTTACCCTCATATAGATCGGTGCTCTTCATCAGAATGCCGAATCCAACTCCTTTCACCCACTGTCGAGTCACTTCCATCATCGATGACTTGAACCCGTCCACGTATCTGTAAGATTCGATTTTTCTCCATTTGATCGAGTATGAAAAGGCGCTCTCAAATTCCACCCGGCACTTTCAGGCTAGATACTTCCTACAGATAGCAAAGAAACTCGAATCATCAATTTGTAATACTCGGCCGTCAAAAATTAATGATTTTTATTGAATAATATCAACAAAAAAAACGCACTCGCCCTCCACCAGCTCCTGTCCCGCCTTGTTGATCATTCCCGCGATCTTGATTGAGTCATCCAACCGCCGAAGTTGAACTGGTTCAGAAATAGTAACCAATACCTCTCGTAAGAGAGATATTGGTTACTATTTCAGCGTGACAGAGCTCCTAGCTCACGCCACATCCTAAAGCACGCGTGACAGAGCTCCTAGCTCACGCCACATTTTATAGTACGCGTGACAGAGCTCCTAGCTCACGCCACATTTTTTAGCACGCGTGACAGAGCTCCTAGCTCACGCCACATTTTTTAGCACGCGTGACAGAGCTCCTAGCTCACGCCACATTTTAAAGCACGCGTGACAGAGCTCCTAGCTCACGCCACATTTTTTAGCACGCGTGACAGAGCTCCTAGCTCACGCCACATTTTTTAGCACGCGTGACAGAGCTCCTAGCTCACGCCACATCCTAAAGCACGCGTGACAGAGCTCCTAGCTCACGCCACATCCTAAAGCACGCGTGACAGAGCTCCTAGCTCACGCCACATTTTTAGCACGCGTGACAGAGCTCCTAGCTCACGCCACATTTTTTAGCATGCGTGACAGAGCTCCTAGCTCACGCCACATCCTAAAGTACGCGTGACAGAGCTCCTAGCTCACGCCACATCCTAAAGCACGCGTGACAGAGCTCCTAGCTCACGCCACATTTTTAGCACGCGTGACAGAGCTCCTAGCTCACGCCAAATTTTTTAGCACGCGTGACAGAGCTCCTAGCTCACGCCACATTTTTTAGCACGCGTGACAGAGCTCCTAGCTCACGCCACATTTTTTAGCACGCGTGACAGAGCTCCTAGCTCACGCCACATCCTAAAGCACGCGTGACAGAGCTCCTAGCTCACGCCACATTTTTTAGCACGCGTGACAGAGCTCCTAGCTCACGCCACATTTTTTAGCATGCGTGACAGAGCTCCTAGCTCACGCCACATCCTAAAGCACGCGTGACAGAGCTCCTAGCTCACGTCACATTTTTAGCACGCGTGACAGAGCTCCTAGCTCACGCCACATTTTTTAGCACGCGTGACAGAGCTCCTAGCTCACGCCACATCCTAAAGCACGCGTGACAGAGCTCCTAGCTCACGCCACATTTTTTAGCACGCGTGACAGAGCTCCTAGCTCACGCCACATTTTTAGCACGCGTGACAGAGCTCCTAGCTCACGCCACATCCTAAAGCACGCGTGACAGAGCTCCTAGCTCACGCCACATTTTTTAGCATGCGTGACAGAGCTCCTAGCTCACGCCACATTTTTTTAGCACGCGTGACAGAGCTCCTAGCTCACGCCACATCCTAAAGCACGCGTGACAGAGCTCCTAGCTCACGCCACATTTTTTAGCACGCGTGACAGAGCTCCTAGCTCACGCCACATCCTAAAGCACGCGTGACAGAGCTCCTAGCTCACGCCACATTTGTTAGCACGCGTGACAGAGCTCCTAGCTCACGCCACATTTTTAAGCACGCGTGACAGAGCTCCTAGCTCACGCCACATCCTAAAGCACGCGTGACAGAGCTCCTAGCTCACGCCACATTTTTTAGCACGCGTGACAGAGCTCCTAGCTCACGCCACATTTTTAGCACGCGTGACAGAGCTCCTAGCTCACGCCACATTTTTTAGCACGCGTGACAGAGCTCCTAGCTCACGCCACATTTTTTAGCACGCGTGACAGAGCTCCTAGCTCACGCCACATTTTTTAGCACGCGTGACAGAGCTCCTAGCTCACGCCACATCCTAAAGCACGCGTGACAGAGCTCCTAGCTCACGCCACATCCTAAAGCACGCGTGACAGAGCTCCTAGCTCACGCCACATTTTTTAGCACGCGTGACAGAGCTCCTAGCTCACGCCACATCCTAAAGCACGCGTGACAGAGCTCCTAGCTCACGCCACATCCTAAAGCACGCGTGACAGAGCTCCTAGCTCACGCCACATTTTTTAGCACGCGTGACAGAGCTCCTAGCTCACGCCACATCCTAAAGCACGCGTGACAGAGCTCCTAGCTCACGCCACATCCTAAAGCACGCGTGACAGAGCTCCTAGCTGACGCCACATTTTTTAGCACGCGTGACAGAGCTCCTAGCTCACGCCACATCCTAAAGCGAGCACAGTTCTAAGCAAAGCGCGGACTTAGCTTTTGGATTCCTTGGTCAGCATAAGAAGGTCCATCCTTGGTCGGAGTGCTGGCCATCTTGTCCTCGTGCATCTGCAATTAAAATATTGATTGACAAATTTTCGATAAATTTCATAATAATAAATAATATAAATATAATATCTTGTGAGAAGATAAACAAATTAATTAATTGTTCACGCTTCTGTAATCGCATGCTTTCGAACGGTGAGTTATATTCACCTTTACACTCCCAACTTTTCCTCCTTCATGCCGATTCCTCTCACCCGTTGAAGTCGTTGGCCGTAGAAAGGCAGTGGTAGATCGTTCGAGAGTGAGCGGCCATACGGGATCCTATAAACATTGGTTGATTAGTCAGTGATATCAGAGCAATGATGTAATTTGAATATTTATGAGATGGATGCAAAAGAGAATAGGGAGGATGCAGTGATGAGCGCGTCCGTCTAACGCCAGGAGTTTCGGGGGTACAAGAGAGAAAAAATCCTCCAAGGATGATTCAAGACTGGGCTGGCAAAGATGAAAGGCAGGCCAGAAATGCACCTGGGAACTTTTGACCAATTTTTGCAATAAATAATTTTTCGTCATTAAATTAGCCCGTTTCATTGATTATCTCGGCTTTGGAACTGTCATATTGAAGAGTTCCCTACTACCGTAATCTATCGTATCTCACCTGCACTCCACTGAATGCCACTGTCACTTTCTCCATTAGTGTTGTGTACTTTTCCCCGTCGCCCTCGCCAGATGAAATGGGCTGACTGGAATTGAGAAAACGGATATCAACTAGAAATGGCAAAGAAAGACAAAAAAGACTGATTGCAGTACGATGCGATATCGAGTTTGAATAGTTCACAAATTGATAAGTATCTATTTTGTTTTATTTTGTCGGAAAAAATCCAAAGAAAAATCATGATGCTTGCAACGCATATATAGCATATTATATATGATATATATATAATTAACTTACTCTGAGCTAAGGGATACTTTCCTGTTCGGCCACAAGTATCTTCCTCGCATGAGCTCCTTGTGTTTCCTCTATCTGCAGTCCTCCGACAGCCGAAGTCGAACTGATTCTGCAATCATCATTCTCACCTTTCGTCATTCAACTGCATCGTGGAATGTAATTGCCTTTCCATCAGAATCGTACACTGGGACTGCTTCAGGCCACTGCAACAATAGGACATTCATGATATGGGAATGCTAAATAAAAACGAAAAATATATATTTATAGAGCATGAGTGGGAGGTGGGATGAATTCCCAAGGGTGAATACTAAGTCAGGAACAGCTCCGCTATTGCAATATTTCCGACCCCTAGGGAGTCTAACTGGAACCACCAAGTATGAACACGCAGAGACCATTTTGAGCTACTGTACCTCTCCCACAAACATTCTTACCCATCTCCATGCACCAGTTTCCAATTCAACAAATGATAAGCTATACATCGGTAGTGATTTACCTTTACATTGTTGTCGATTTCCTCCCGCAGTATATTCCCGCTTAGACCTTGACATCGTCTCGCGAATTATTGCCGTTGAAGGGTAACAGTTGATTGTCCTGGAGTTAGCGGCCATTCAAGGTACTGTAAATATTGATTAATAAATCAATATCCGAGGAAAGATTCACAATATGGTTATTGAGAGATGAAATCGATTAAACAAATGACCGGCATTACTGGTCACTTCTTCACTTTAGCAATTGGCCTACAAATACAAACTAGAGAGGCGGTCAGTCACCAAAAAGAAAGATCAGAGAATCAAAAGTGAAGCAGAATGAGAAGAAAACAAATGGGATATAATTGCATTTTGAGAGAACTCTGAATTATGGGTTGCAAGAAATTGGAGGGTCGAACAAGAGAGGAATGCGGAAAATGAATTTATGGGACGGCAGATAAAGAAATGAAGCGTTCACGCTTCCTTATTCGTAAGCTATCGATCTGTAGTAATTCACCTTTACATTCTCCTGCATTCTAATTCATCCCACTAGTCGAAGTTGCCTTGCGAATTCTCGCCGTAGATGTGCAACAGTTGGTCATCCGGGAGTGAGCGGCCATTAGGGGTACTGTAAATATTGATTAATAAATCAGTGATGTCGTGGTAATGATATAACGAAAATGTTTATAGGGTTGACGAAAATTAGTGATGAATCAAGGCTGGTTTGTTTTGGATTCAGCTTTTGCGAATGCTTTTAAAATATTGTTGCCAACCTAATGAAAAATCCCCGATTCCATTTAAATTAAATTAAAAGCAAAACATTTCTCTTGCCTGATATCAACCTATGTACAATTCACAAAATGCAATTGATAAGGGCATCCGAATAGAGATAGATTACAAGCTGATTCACAACGGCATGTCGAGTCGCTCACCGCGGAGAGACGAAAATGGAAAAACATTCTTTATGAACAGTGGACAGACAAAGATCAACATTCAAACTTAACAGGACAGGCATAGAATCGTAAACAAACAACAATGATGTAACATTACTTTGGGTACACGGTAACATCGAATGGAGATCGATTAATTGCGAAATAACGTAAATTTCGAACATGAGAAGGTTTTGGGGTGGAAAGACTAACAACATACACGGAAAAAACCCATGAGGGAAGTGAATACATCGAATGGAGGGAATATTAAAATGTTACAGATGTCCGCAAATTTGTTGTGATGAAACAGAGTTGAGATGGAGATAGGGCGGGCTTTTTGAATCTACTACGGGGAAAGGCAAACAACATACACGAAGATCTCGCTCGCCTTGAGCCATCCAGCTGCCGAAGTTGAACTGATTCTGAAAAGTAACCAGAATCCTTTGTCTGCGAGATACTGGCTACTTTTACAGTCTCGCAAAATAGATTGAAATCTTCGAGCAACTCAATATATTATATCAATATATCAATAAGACCAAATACGCTGCATTAGTTTATTCAAAATTGACGAACGATTCACCAATGGTTTTACTATCAAATAATTAAACTTTAAAAAATATTGGCAAAACAAAGGCAAAACAAAGGTGGAAGAACTAAATATTTCCTAAATTGCAACACCTCTACCGTAATCCACCGTACCTCTTGAAGCAGTGATGTGTCGCTCCGCTAGAGTACGTGTTCAAGTGGGGGAAAACATCCAACTGCAAAATGGAACATAAGTGATACACATAGGAATTTGAAATCATGGACTCACCGACGAAATCGTCACGTGTCGTCCGCAATTGAGCCTCGTCCTGTTTGAGTCATTCAGCTGCCGAAGTCGCACTGGTTCTGAAAAACAGTCAATACCTCTCGTATGAGAGGCACTAAAGAGAACCTAGGCAGTGGCCTAGTGCTCGGGTCGGGGCGGGGAACCCGAACCCAGTCAGTGGCCTGGTGCTCGGGCGGGGGAAGCGCGGGGAACCCGAACCCAGTCAGTGGCCTGGTGCTCGGGCGGGGGAGTCGCGGGGAACCCGAACCCAGTCAGTGGCCTGGTGCTCGGGCGGGGGAGGCGCGGGGAACCCGAACCCAGTCAGTGGCCTGGTGCTCGGGCGGGGGAAGCGCGGGGAACCCGAACCCAGTCAGTGGCCTGGTGCTCGGGCGGGGGAAGCGCGGGGCACCCGAACCCAGTCAGTGGCCTGGTGCTCGGGCGGGGGAAGCGCGGGGAACCCGAACCCAGTCAGTGGCCTGGTGCTCGGGCGGGGGAGGCGCGGGGAACCCGAACCCAGTCAGTGGCCTGGTGCTCGGGCGGGGGAGGCGCGGGGAACCCGAACCCAGTCAGTGGCCTGGTGCTCGGGCGGGGGAGGCGCGGGGGCACCCGAACCCAGTCAGTGGCCTGGTGCTCGGGCGGGGGAGGCGCGGGGGCACCCGAACCCAGTCAGTGGCCTGGTGCTCGGGCGGGGGGAGGCGCGGGGAACCCGAACCCAGTCAGTGGCCTGGTGCTCGGGCGGGGGGGCGCGGGGAAACCCGAACCCAGTCAGTGGCCTGGTGCTCGGGCGGGGGAGGCGCGGGAACTTAGCTTTCGGATTCCTTGGTCAGCATAAGAAGGTCCATCCTTGGTCGAAGTATTCGCTATCTCATCAACATGCCCCTGCAAATAAAATACTGATTGAAAAAATGTAATAATTATAAATTTAATAATAATAAATAATACAATAATAATAATAAATAATGTGAGAACATAGACAAAGTAATTAATTGTTCACGTTTCCGAAATCGTAAGCTTTCGAACGGTAAGTTATATTCACCTTTACATTCTCATCTTTTCCTCCTTCCTGCCGATTCCTCTCACTCCTTGAAGTCGTCTTGTCCATTCTGGCCGTAGAATGGCAACGATAGAGTGAACGGAGTGAGTGAACGGCCATTCGAGGCTCTAGAAAAATATTGATTTTTTTTCAAAATCATATGATCGATTTATAATATAACAACTATTGAAGTCAAATGCTCAAATCGCCAGCATAACTGGTCACTTCTTTTCCTAATTTACTATAGCGGTTGGCCAAGAAACACATCTCCTTTCAAGTTGAGGAGCAGACAATCAAGGAAAAGGCATTCAAGTAGAGGAGCAGACAATCAAGGAAAAGGCATTCAAGTAGAGGAGCAGACAATCAAGGAAAAGGCATTCAAGTAGAGGAGCAGACAATCAAGGAAAAGGCATTCAAGTAGAGGAGCAGACAATCAAGGAAATCGAAAGTGAAGTAAAATAAGAAGAAAAAATGGCTACTTTATTCGCTTTTTTGAGAGAGCGCAGTCTGAATATTAGGTCGGAAAAAAATGAGAGAGCAAATGCGGAGAAAATGAATTTATGGGACGGCAGATAAAAAGAAATGAAATGTTCGCACCGTAATCAATTCATACCGTAATCAATTCATACCGTATTCACATCATCAATCACAAGCTATCGATCTGTAGTGATTCACCATTACATTCTCGCCGTTTTCTTCCTTCATGTCGATTCCGCTCACTCGTCCAAGTCGTCCTGCACATTCTTGCCGTAGACGGGCAACAGTTGATGGTCGACGGGGAGAGGTCCGGCGGCTTCTAGAATGTTCGATATGACAGGGAGAGGTCCGGCGGCTTCTAGAATGTTCGAAATGACGGGGACAGGTTCGCACAACCCAACTAAGAACGTAACCCGGCTGGTTCAAGAATAAAGGGAGCAAAAGTGGTAATCATAATATATTAAATTATTGAGAAATTGTGAGAACGCCACCAAAATAAATCAGAAAATATGAGCAGAAATTTTAAATCACTATTATTTATTTACAGTGCGGCCGCAATTAACTTTATCAATGCCGTAAACTATAATAAGAAGTTTCACAACTGATTTAATATAATCAATATCAGTTACAAGCTTATTGAAATAAATAATAAAATTCTACTCGTGTCCGCAAAATATAGGCAATCGTACGAACGATTTCGAAACATACCAAATCAGGGTGCTCTTCGAAAACACTTTATTTATTTATTCTAAAGCAAGAATATAATGTGAAAACAACTGGGACCAGAGAAACACAACTAATCTAGTTCACAGCATAAATATTATTGTAAGAGTACTAACGACTATAACCATAAACTATTGAACAATTACATCGGTACATAATCAATGAAACAAATATAACTCAATGCTAGTGGTGGCACTTCAACAACGAGACTAGAAACTTTCAGCCTTTGAGAATCACATCGACCGCCCGGAGATGGTACTTGTAGTCAACTGCAAAGATAAATGCTCAGTCTGTCATAGGGAAGCGAACACATTGAGTCACGGATGAAATCGTTTTAGAATCTCGCCCTTCTTCCTCGCCTTGAGCCATCCAGCTACCGAAGTTGAACTGATTCTGAAAAGTA
Source organism: Pristionchus exspectatus (assembly GCA_911812115.1). NCBI lineage: Eukaryota > Metazoa > Nematoda > Chromadorea > Rhabditida > Neodiplogasteridae > Pristionchus > Pristionchus exspectatus. The sequence continues at coordinate 32,595,782 of OU461582.1, read as the reverse complement.
ACCAATTGCCTTTGTCTGAGAGAGATACTGGTTACTTTTTAGTCTCTCCAAAATATACTCTTTCTTGGCGAAGAAGGAACACTGTCACATTCGCGTTAGGCCCAACCCTTTTTAGATCAGTGGCCCGCTATGTCCGACTTGCAATGTCTCTACCGTAATCTACCGTACCTCTTGAAGCAATGTGGATTCGCACCGCTAGAGTATGTGTCCAAGTGGAGGCAGTCATCCGACTGCGAAGTTGAATGTTTTGATGCAAATAGGAAATGAATGTTTTGATCCCCTTGACAATGCCCCCATTTCCACATTTCCGAGGGATTGGACTTAATAAATCGTATATTCGTCTTTATTTAAGCCCCTCACACACAGATATCGAATATCACTATTGTTTTTCCTCATTAACCAGTTACTTAGGTACTTGATTGACTCACCGATGTAACTTTGCTTCAGGTGTAGTAGACGAATTTCGCCCTGCTCTCCCTTATCCACCCAGCTGCCGAAGTCGCACTGATTCTGAAAAAGTAACCAATACCTCTCGAAAGAGAGGTATGGGTTACCTTTTCAGGCCCTGAAACCCGAACCCACCCACTGGGTGGTGCCCCGGCTCAGAACAGGGAATCCGCACCCACCCACTGGGTGGTGCACGGATTCCCTATTTTAGTGAGCCCGAACCCACCCACTGGGTGGTGCCCGGGCTCAGGGAATCCGCACCCACCCACTGGGTGGTGCACGAATTCCCTATTTTAGTGAGCCCGAACCCACCCACTGGGTGGTGCCCGGGCTCAGGGAATCCGCACCCACCCACTGGGTGGTGCACGAATTCCCTTTTTTTTTGTGAGCCCGAACCCACCCACTGGGTGGTGCCCGGGCTCAGGGAATCCGCACCCACCCACTGGGTGGTGCACGAATTCCCTATTTTAGTGAGCCCGAACCCACCCACTGGGTGGTGCCCGGGCTCAGGGAATCCGCACCCACCCACTGGGTGGTGCACGAATTCCCTTTTTTTGTGAGCCCGAACCCACCCACTGGGTGGTGCCCGGGCTCAGGGAATCCGCACCCACCCACTGGGTGGTGCACGAATTCCCTATTTTAGTGAGCCCAAACCCACCCACTGGGTGGTGCCCGGGCTCAGGGAATCCGCACCCACCCACTGGGTGGTGCACGGATTCCCTATTTTTGTGAGCCCGAACCCACCCACTGGGTGGTGCCCGGGCTCAGGGAATCCGCACCCACCCACTGGGTGGTGCACGGATTCTCAATTTTTACTTAGCTTTTGAATTCCTTGGCGTTGATATCGTTGGCAGGCTTGACGATCCTCTGTCGGACCGCATCGAGGTCAGTCGCTTCCCACCATCTACGCCCTCCTGCGAATAAACAAATATCACCAAAAAAATATTCCGCCATGTCTGGCATGTGCGCTTCGCATTCAATGCGTTGTTTTGTTTGTCAGAGTCACACTACATATAGGGTTGCAAGAAATGGGGGCAGAGTAAATGAGGAAAACAGATAAAGTAATAAAGTCGCACCATCTACGCCCTCGAAATCGAACGATAAGTTATATTCACCCTTACATTCCGTCGTTGTCCTCCTTCATGTTGATCCCTCTCACTCGTCCAAGTCGTCCTGCCTATTCTTGCCGTAGACGGACAACAGTTGATGGTCTCGGAGTGAACAGCCATCCGGGATACTATAAACATTGATTAATTAATCAGTGATATCAGAGCAATAGTGTAATTTAAACATGTATAGGATGGATGCAAAAGATAATAGGAAGGATGATTCAAGATTGGGCTGTCAATGATGAAAGCCAGGCCAGAAAAGCTGGTGTTTGCGATGAGAAAATATGCAAAAAAATCGCCGAAAAATTTCGGGCTGAATCTTGTTCAAGGCAGTGCAAAACCAAGAGCACGGTGTGACATAGCGACCGGTGTCATGCTGTGCCTCTTCCCTCCCCTGCCTCTTTCGCAGTGTGCGAGCACAATTGCGAGATACTGTAGTTTCGCCATTTTTTACAGTACTTAGGCATATTGAAGGCAAATCCGTGCAAGACCGAACCAAATTACAAATTTTTAAATTTTGAATTTTTAAAACCGTAACTCGTGGTATTGTAAAAACCATTCAAAAACGCACTTTGTTATCAAATTTGATGACTTAACTCGAAAGAAATAACTTAACAAGTCGTACATTGATAATAGACTACTGTATGTTTTGAACTACCGCAAAAAGTGCGCATACACGCAAGTGTGATCTCCTAAACTATTTTCCGGTATTTCGGTCCGGTCGACCGGTCGATCCTGTGGAGCGTGTCACAGCGTGCAAGAGGATCACAGTGACAAAAAGACACAATGAATGAAAACCCAAACCTAATTGCGATGCTAAACTATTTGAGAAAGCATTCAGACGATCTCTATAGGAGGAAATGAAATGAATTAATAACAAATATGCAGCTCCCCAAAAGAAAAAGATTGGAAAATGCTGATTCAAACAAGTAACATAAGGGAGATTTGATTTGGAATCTTGCAAGAAGATAGTACGCACCGTTCAAGAATAAAGTGAGCAAACGTGATAAAAAAAAAGATTAAATCCTTGAGAAATAGTGAGGAAATGCTATCAAAATAAACCAGAAAATTGCAGAAACTGTGAATTACTCGAGTTAATTACAGAGAGGCCGCAATTAACTTGATGAATACCGTATACTACGCAATTGATTTTATTTGGCAAACTAACTTTTCAGGTTAAATATTATAAAATTCTACTCATTATAAAATACAACTCATGTCGGCAAAATATAGGCAATCGTTGCAAACGATTTTTTCTCGAAAACAGTAATTAAGCTAATTAGAAAAATTGCACAGTGAAACGCCTATCGTATACCTGGGGGGGGGGGGGGGGGTTCGAAATTTCGTTAGCTTAGGTCAGATTAAATATTCGATTTTTTAAATTTTAACTTTTGAATATTTTGTTTAAATATTTTCTTTTTTATAATAATTTTATGTATTTTTAATATTTCAAAGTATATGCAATTTTTTTAATGAACAAGAGGATATGTACAAAATGAAAGGAAGAGATATCTAGTTGGGAACCGTGATACAAATCAATAGGTGCTAATATGAAAGACAGAGAAGGAAGAAGCAAGAGAGAAAAGAGAGAAATGAGAAGAAAAGGGTCTGAACTGACGCTTGTATGATGACAATGAGAAATACCAAACAAAGCAACACATTTCCTCTATTTCCTAAAAAAAGAAATGCAGACCCTCCGTTTTCTATCAGAGATCAAAGACCAGAGTTCGAAAAACAGAGATTAATACGAAATCTTAGTCAGCTCAATTAGTTCCTGTATCTGTGATCCAACTCTTCCAACCATGAGAACATGTTTATTTCCATGCGTGAATGGTATGTGATATCAATTGAAGGATGGGATTACGGTAGATTACAGTAATAGATCAAATCGGCGAGCTGTCAAATTCAAGCTCAACGTATCTTGAAATAGGAATGGGTGGGAAAAGTTGCGAAAGAAAGAAAGGAAGGAGGGAACGAGTAACAATGGTGACAGTGACAATGGTCAATAAATACGTCGTTGCAACAAGAAAAAAATGTTACTGCGTTTACTCTAGGGTACTTACTGCGTTTAATGTCCTCGCTCGACCCGCTAATGCTCAGTCAAAAATGTGTTCTAAAACAATCGAAAAACGAATGACGATTCTCTACTACTCGAGTCAACAATACAAATACTCAGGCAACGTGCATACTTATAACAAGGCAATGGAGGCGGCCGAGTAGGGGAGGAGCTAAAGATCAAAGATAAGAGGGCAAAGATCAAAGATCAACACGAAATCTCCAGAAGACCGTCGTCACCGTCGAGAAAGGCGTCAGCGGGCGGAGGGAGTACCTGCAAATGACAAAAATATTGAGCAATCTCAAAAACAGTTTTTACCAATGACCCCTAAGACAACGCTGCGCAACCACGACCTGGGGTTCATGGGGTCAGCCGGCGGCTAGGACACCTATGCTTCAAACACTTTTTGCCATCCCTACTGTGAGCGACGCTGCTTTGAAAGAATACTAGAACATCGAAAATCCCCTTGTCTGGACCCTTTCAACTCAATTTTGACCGGTTCAACGTGGCCTGATCACTATGCGCCATGGACCCCTTGTGGAGAATAGTAGTACCTACCTAACGCAATTTAAAACGTCCAAATCGGTTGAAAACTAGGTGCGACCTCTCTCGCTGCAGATTTTGAGCGATTCCCTGTCCCCTCAAAGTGGGCGGAGCCTGCGGTCTCTATGCAAAGTGCGCGATTTTGCCATGCAAACCGGTGCATCGAAATCAATTATTTCTCACCCTACTCGACCTAACAATAACAATGCCACATGTGAGTTAAAGGAGGCGTAACAGTAATGAATCTCAGAAACTCCCGCAACGAAATCCCGGGATTTCCAATTACAGTAGTTAGTTCTTGGCTAGTTGTCAACGTCCCTATTCCCTTCTCCCATCCTCGATTGACAGAGGGATGAGTGCGATCGATGGGAAGAGGCTAATTGTAAGGGGAGGCAAGGGGTAGATCAGTAAGAATGTAGTACATTCTGATAACAGTAATTCCCCGTTCCCTCTCTCAATTGATCATCTCCCATTTGCATGCGTCAGCGCTATCGCGCGACGTGATCTTTTGACTCTAGGATTATTAGCATATCACACTTTACATAATTGCTCGTTTGAATTGTTCTTGTCTTCTAACACTAGTCGTCGTCTCCCTTCTCGTCGAGCGGCTGCTCCGTGGTTTCGTCATCCCAAGGCTTGTATGTTTTTGCATGTTTACGGTAGTGTATTGTTGTAGATAAACTTTAGTAGATTACTCTTTGATTGAATCACTCACTCACACACCGCACTAATCGCTACCTATCTAGAATCCAGGGTACTCCTAGTACCATCTATGTCTTAATGATCAAAGCACACTCTCTTCCCATCCAATCCTGTATTCAAAACCCCGCCTTTGCCAGGACTCAGGGGAAATCTTGCACTACGCCAACTAGCTATAACTCGGTTCATTGATGACGTAGAAACACGGGAGTTTAGGAATTCTGATATGGTTATGGGTTGCTACAATGTGACGCTGACAGATTGGTCACTAAAATATTCATGTTACTTTAAGCGATGCTACTTTTGTTTAGAAGAGATTCCCCTGACTAATCTTAAATAGTCTTTTCTCAGATAACTATGAAAAAGAAGGCAGCGATGGAAAGAGGGAGAGCCCTTGGGATGAAGAGAGGAGAAGAGGAGTGGAGGGATAGTAATTACAAGGTATGCTTTTGGATCATCTTTCAATTACCGTAGTTTGAATAGATTGTATAAACCACGCGAAAGTATTGAGAGGAAACATCATTACTCTTTAATAAAGGAGAGATGTCTCCCGGACTATCTGTATCCGTATATCCGTACTACCCCCAGGGGGTACTCAAGTGACATGACTCATTACCGTAACCTTGGGGAACCTATTTCCCGGCTCTGACCTATTTCCCGGCTCTGACCTATTTCCCGGCTCTGACATATTTCCCGGTTCTGACCTATTTCCCGGCTCTGACCTATTTTCCGGCTCTGACCTATTTCCCGGCTCTGGCCTATTTCCCGGCCCTGACTTATTTTCATAAGCCTTAATAAAGGAGAGATGTATCCCTGCGCTTGTGTGTTTGTTCGCGGCGAGAGCGCCAGAGAAAGAGAGCAGGGGCAGAGACGCAGAGGAAACAAGTGTAAACATGTCGCGCGCGTCTTCTGTATTGTGAAATGAGAGGAGAGCGGAACGCACATTGAAGAGACCTCCAGTCGATAAGACCCCGTCGAAGGCGGGGGCGAAATCGGCTGGTATTTCATGAAGCCTTTCGATGTCAGCTCAAGTCTTGTCTCCTTCTGTCTGTACCACTTTTCAATCATAGCCTCAGATTTTTTATCGATAGGCTTTTATCGATAGGCTCGCTTTTTCGGCTTTGGTCGTCGGTCTTAGAATTTTAGCGCTCAGAGCGCATACTCCGAGAAATAGCATAGACCCAATACTGAGGACCGACTATTGAATTCGAAAAATTAACCAGTTCGTCAACGTGCACAGTGAATCGTTATTTTAATATGTTTATTCAAACAGTACAATACCCGAATCGATACGAACATGGCTTACCGAGTAACACTACAGGTCATTTTACAATACCCTAACTGACAGAGCGACAATGTCTGAGGTGGCAGTGATCTTGTGCCTATCAAGATCGGACTATAGACTACAATTATCTAGAACCACTTGATCACACCTTATCACCGTTCCTCGCTTTCTTTTTATCCACAGTTTTGGGTGTCGCTCCCAATCCCCTCGGTCGTCGTTCGAAAAGCTACTTTCTGCAATAAAAAAATCAGTTAGAAAAGTATCCGTAAAATTCAAAGTATCACTATTCTCAAATAGAATTATTTCTATGTTGTGATATTAATGCACACCTGTGGATTCTTTCCGATTCTCTCTCCGTCCTTCGATCCACATCCTCTAAGAATAATCCGAAAGACCCAATCGACACCTGGAATATCGTTATCGATATTCTTCAAGTAATTTTTCAACTCTTGAATCTTTTCGACGTAGCTTGAACAAGGTTAGCGCACTCAAAGCAACGTTCTGGTGTAACATTTGTCAAAAGTACTTATTTATTAAAACGCTTTACATCGACTCCAACCTTTCCGTCTTTTCAATAAGCATCATAACGTACCTGATTGTAATAGGCATCCTCAGTCTCCGTCTTACTCGTATCCACAACGATGGCGTCATCTTGATTCTCCGCTTGCTCCTCAAAATAAAAGGGTTATAGCGAAGCATCATCGCAAATAAACTACAAACAATTTGATTGATTGTGAACAAAACCTTTTCCTCTGTTCTGCCAGTACGGGATTGTATCCTACTTGCATTTTTATTTTACAGCTTTCGTCAAATTGCAAAGTTTTTCGTAAAAATTTTGCACGTTTTTTGGGCCAACCCGGAAGTCTCTAGCTCACCTGGGAGATAAGATACGGTATAGCCGGGATCGGAACTTTGTCTTTGTCCTTTCGAAATATATTCCTTAGTGTATTCCTTAACTATAGTATGGTCGAAATCACGCAAATTTTTTGCAAGTTGTTCCTAAATGGGCTGATTTTGCTTCATTCTCTCGCGATACCCATGGTAAACAAAACAAGAAAAAAAAGCAAATACCTATCACAAAGGATATATACTTAACAAGAGTAACAATGGAAACCTTTTTTTGCTATAGTAGTTTCTGCACACGCCAATCCACCTCCATAACCATCGGAATGACGACGGACGTATTTTCTTCTTATCCTCATCTTCACTGGAAAAAAGACACTGTTTCATTGGTAAACGCGGACAAATCATTACTTTGAACGTGCAAACCTCTTAATTTAGTGAACACTTAATTAAATACAAATGATAATAATAACTAACGGCATGGCTCCATCCTCGAAATGGGCGAGTTTTCTCCTCTTGACTGCTCTCTCTTGGTATTCGATCACTCGCATCACATCTAGAGATGCCACCGACTGGGATTCAGTCTGAAATAGAGATATATATATGTTATTTAGATTGCATAAGGAAAATGTCAACACGAATTATCTAAATGGGCCAGATTAATGGTTTCAGGAACTCAAGGCGGCATTCGGCAAGCATCCCGAGTTCGCGATTCTGATGCGCATGCGCTTCGTATTCAATGCAGACGAAGAGCCCAAACTGCTCGCCAGTTTGAGCAAATACAACATGTTCTGCGTCCATCGTTTCGCACTCAAACTAAACGACATGGGTGCGCCGCTAATGGATTATGCGAGACTGGATGAATCAACGCTCAAGTCGATGGTGATAGAGGTAGGTCTCGTGACGCACACTAAACCAACATCAACTCCTCATTAAGGCATTAATCAAAATGATGCGTGAGGGCAAGGAGCTGCCGCTGTACGGCGATGCCCTCGAGTGCAGCGAGACGGAGCTGCAGCAAATGATCATCACAGGGACCACACAACACGCGGATGACGAAGGGGAGCTACGGTGAGTTTCTAATTCGCTTGTAATTCGCACTGCTCTCCCAGATAGTTAGTTAATTATCAGCGTTAGTAGAGCGGCAACTAATACGAGCCATCAGAATTTAAATTGAATTTGAATAACGATAATTCATTTCAGAGAGATGGGCATTCGATCGATGATCGTTCAAGCAGTAAAGATGGCAAGGACCCCCACATTTATGGTGCCGAACCCGCGGAATCGGAAAACGGTCGCCTTGTTCGATCTCGTGTTTTGCGACAGGAAAGACATGGTAACTTTTTGATAGTTTGTCATTTAGAGGGATATACTTAGAACAATGGTTGCCAAAATGAATACCTGCCCCTCTGCATTCAGCGCCTTTTCTAGTCGCTCTGACCGATGAGAGAGTGCGAGAAAAGGAGAGACGGGTTCCTCATCCTGAAAATTCTGCTCTGAATCATCTAAGCCATACATTTTCGTGACTACCGGGCCGGAGTCAGACCACTATATATTCCCCCAAAAAAGCTCATGTTTTCAGGTCACGTGATGTCCGCCCACCCCTGAGGCCGAGCGATCGCGAGCGACAAAAATGGAGAGGATGAGAAGATAAAATAAAGAAATGATCCACCTTTTTTATGTTCAAAATCTGTTGTTTTTTTCACTGTACATTAGATAAAAATAAAGATAAAGCAGTTTTAATAATGCATATATTGTTGAGAAGTGGAAGCATCGAATAATGAACGAAAGATAGATCGGAAAAAAAGATGAATGGAATATAATGAGAACACAATAAGAAAAGGAATTGACGGAAGAGTGAACGAGAGTGAGAGATTCGGCCACATCACGGAGTTCCATGGGGTCGCACACCCTGTTCCAAAGGTCGATTCGAAATCGTACAGTAGTTTTCGCCGCGGGACCTTTTACACGCAGTTTTCGTCGTGTAACACGAAAGGCAGAATCGAGTTCACGCATAGAGGGAATTTTGAAAAATTCTTAGAGTTTCCTCAAGTTTCTGGTTTAGGGTTTTGTAGTGAGTTTCCCCCAGAAAATTCTTTGTATAGCATGAGTATTAGCGTTGAATCCACGAATCCATTAGTTCTTATTCCGTATCTTTCTCTTCTAAGTCATTTCGAGTGAAAATTTTCTTTTCCCACGCAGCATCAAAAGCCCTCTGTTTTCGTGCAGTGAAATCGCTCGACCATTACCTTTATGTAAATACCTAAAGATTCGTAAACAAACTTATCATGTAAGATTTCATGCGAAAAAAAATTAGAAAAATGCGAAAACTGGAAAATACACGTCGAAATTTCATGGTTAATGTGTGAATTGTGAAATTACTCCGTAAAAATGGTTGCGAAATACTTAGAAATTTCGTGGTGCACTTTCGTGGTGTCATGCGACTTCTCATTGGAGCCTGGTACACCGTGCCACATTGCGAGTACGGTAGTGTTCAAATTTTCGGGTTCGTTCAGTCAGATTTATGATTTTTGCATCGGTATTGACAAAATGACTCGTGCTCAGTTCATGTATAATATTTCTCTTGTTTTTATCACTTATAATTAGAGTTCCCTTATTGGAAAATTTTCGTTATTGGAAATGATCATTCTCTCCCTCCCATTTCCAATAGCGCGCGATAATGAGGGTGGTTGCATATTGGAAATGACTTGTTATTGGAATTCCAATAAGCTAATGGAATTCCATTAATATTTTGAACCGCTCGCCCATTGTTTCCTCTCTCCGAATGATACGGTATTTCTTATTGGAATTCCAATAAGCTATTGGAAATCGCCCCACCGGGATAGGTCTCTTATTGGAAAGGAATGAGAGAGAGGGAATCCTTTGTTCTCACTATTGGAATTCCGGAATCGTTTCCAATAAGGGAACTCTACTTATAATCATTGTATAGAGTAAGATTGAATTACCTTACACGATTGAACTTATACTTTTGAGTATTGGACGAGTATTATAAATATAATATCTTGTGAGAACATAGACAAAGTAATTAATTGTTCACGCTTCTGTAATCGCAAGCTTTCGAACGGTGAGTTATATTCACCTTTACATTCCCATCTTTTCCTCCTTCATGCCGATTCCTCTCACCCGTCGAAGTCGTCTTGCCCATTTTGGCCGTAGAAAGGCAGTGGTAGATCGTTCGAGAGTGAGCGGCCATCCGGGATCCTATAAACATTGGTTGATTAGTCAGTGATATCAGAGCAATGATGTAATTTGAATATTTATGAGATGGATGCAAAAGAGAATAGGGAGGATGCAGTGATGAGCGCGTCCGTCTAACGCCAGGAGTTTCGGGGGTACAAGAGAGAAAAAATCCTCCAAGGATGATTCAAGACTGGGCTGGCAAAGATGAAAGGCAGGCCAGAAATGCACCTGGGAACTTTTGACCAATTTTTGCAATAAACAATTTTTGGTCATTAAATTAGCCCGTTTCATTGATTATCTCGGCTTTGGAACTGTCATATTGAAGAGTTCCCTACTACCGTAATCTATCGTCTCACCTGCACTCCACTGAATGCCACTGTCACTTTCACCATTAGTGTCGTGTAGTTTTCCCCGTCGCCCTCGCCAGATGAAATGGGCTGACTGGAATTGAGAAAACGGATATCAACTAGAAATGGCAAAGAAAGACAAAAAGGCTGATTGCAGTACGATGCGATATCGAGTATGAATAGTCCACAAATTGATAAGTATCTATTTTGTTTTATTTTGTCGGAAAAAATCCAAAGAAAAATCATGATGCTTGCAACGCATATATAGCATATTATATATGATATATGTATATATATAAATTAACTTACTCTGAACTAAGGGATACTCTCCTGTTCGGCCACTAGTATCTTCCTCGCATGAGCTCCTTGTGTTTCCTCTATCTGCAGTCCTCCGACAGCCGAAGTCGAACTGATTCTGCAATCATCATTCTCACCTTTCGTAAGAAAAGTGAGAATGATGAGTAGGCCTGGTGGCAGTTACCTGCAAGGGCAGGACCACGGTCCCAGTCCTAGCAGCTTTATTACCTACCTAGCGATTTGGAGTCCTCCAGGAGCAATGGGTTGACGTCATTCAACTGCATCGTGGAATGTATTTGCCTTTCCATCAGAATCGTAAACTGGGACTGCTTCAGGACACTGCAACAATTGGACATTCATGATATGGGAATGCTAAATAAAAACGAAAAAATATATTTATAGAGCATGAGTTGGAGGTGTGATGAATTCCCAAGGGTGAATACTTGGAAGCAGTCAGGAACAGCTTCGCTACTGCAATATTTCCGACCCCTAGGGAGTCTAACTGGAACCACCAAGTATGAACACGCAGAGACCATTTTCAGCTACTGTACCTCTCCCACAAACATTCCTACCCATCTCCATGCACCAGTTTCCAATTCAACTAATGGTAAGCTATACATCGGTAGTGATTTACCTTTACATTGTTGTCGATTTCCTCCCGCAGTATATTCCCGCTTAGACCTTGACGTCGTCTCGCGAATTATTGCCGTTGAAGGGTAACAGTTGATTGTCCTGGAGTTAGCGGCCATTCAAGGTACTGTAAATATTGATTAATAAATCAATATCCGAGGAAAGATTCACAATATGGTTATTGAGAGATGAAATCGATTAAACAAATGACCGGCATTACTGATCACTTCTTCACTTTAGCAATTGGCCTACAAATACAAACTAGAGAGGCGGTCAGTCACCAAAAAGAAAGTTCAGAGAATCAAAAGTGAAGCAGAATGAGAAGAAAACAAATGGGATATAATTGCATTTTGAGAGAACTCTGAATTATGGGTTGCAAGAAATTGGAGGGTCGAACAAGAGAGGAATGCGGAAAATGAATTTATGGGACGGCAGATAAAGAAATGAAGCGTTCACGCTTCCTTATTCGTAAGCTATCGATCTGTAGTAATTCACCTTTACATTCTCCTCCTGCATTCTAATTCATCCCACTAGTCGAAGTTGCCTTGCGAATTCTCGCCGTAGATGTGCAACAGTTGGTCATCCGGGAGTGAGCGGCCATTAGGGGTACTGTAAATATTGATTAATAAATCAGTGATGTCGTGGTAATGATATAACGAAAATGTTTATGGGGTTGACGAAAATTAGTGATGAATCAAAGCTGGTTTATTTGGATTCGGCTTTTGCGAATGCTTTTAAAATATTGTTGACAACCTAATGAAAAGTTCCCGATTCCATTTAAATTAAATTAAAAGCAAACCATTTCACTTGCCTGATATCAACCTATGTACAATTCACAAAATTCAATTGATAAGGGCATCCGAATAGAGATAGATTACAAGCTGATTCACAACGGCATGTCGAGTCGCTCACCGCTGAGAGACGAAAATGGAAAAACATTCTTTATGAACAGTGGACAGACAAAGATCAACATTCAAACTTAACAGGACAGGCATAGAATCGTAAACAAACAACAATGATGTAACATTACCTTGGGTACACGGTAACATCGAATGGAGATCAATTAATTGCGAAATAACGTAAATTTCGAACATGAGAAGGTTTTGAGGTGGAAAGACTAACAACATACACGGAAAAACCCATGAGGGAAGTGAATACATCGAATGGGGGGAATATTAAAATGTTACAGATGTCCGCAAATTTGTTGTAATGAAACAGAGTTGAGATGGAGAGCGGGCTTTTTGAATCTACTACTGGAAAAGGCAAACAACATACACGGAGATCTCGCTCGCCTTGAGCCATCCAGCTGCCGAAGTTGAACTGATTCTGAAAAGTAACCAGAATCCTTTGTCTGCGAGATACTGGCTACTTTTACAGTCTCGCAAAATAGATTGAAATCTTCGAGCAACTCAATATATTATATCAATATATCAATAAGACCAAATACGCTGCATTAGTTTATTCAAAATTGACGAACGATTCACCAATGGTTTTACTATCAAATAATTAAACTTTAAAAAATATTGGCAAAACAAAGGTGGAAGAACTAAATATTTCCTAAATTGCAGCACCTCTACCGTAATCTACCGTACCTCTTGAAGCAGCGCGGAGTCGCTCCGCTAGAGTACGTGTCCGAGTGCAGGGAGTCATCCAACTGCGAAGTTGAATGTTTTGATGCACAAAGGAATTCGAAACCATTGACTCACCGACGAAATCATCTTCTGCCGTCCGCAATTGAACCTCATCCTGCTTGGGTCATCCAGCTGCCGAAGTCGCACTGGTTCCGAAATAGTAACCAATACCTCTCGTAAGAGAGATATTGCTTACTATTTCAGAACCCCGCACGCGTCCTAAACGCCACATCCTAAAGCACGCGTGACAGAGCTCCTAGCTCACGCCACATCCTAAAGCACGCGTGACAGAGCTCCTAGCTCACGCCACATTTTTTAGCACGCGTGGCAGAGCTCCTAGCTCACGCCACATTTTTTAGCACGCGTGACAGAGCTCCTAGCTCACGCCACATTTTTTAGCACGCGTGACAGAGCTCCTAGCTCACGCCACATTTTTTAGCACGCGTGGCAGAGCTCCTAGCTCACGCCACATTTTTTAGCACGCGTGACAGAGCTCCTAGCTCACGCCACATCCTAAAGCACGCGTGACAGAGCTCCTAGCTCACGCCACATCCTAAAGCACGCGTGACAGAGCTCCTAGCTCACGCCACATTTTTTTAGCACGCGTGACAGAGCTCCTAGCTCACGCCACATTTTTTTAGCACGCGTGACAGAGCTCCTAGCTCACGCCACATTTTTTTAGCACGCGTGACAGAGCTCCTAGCTCACGCCACATTTTTTTAGCACGCGTGACAGAGCTCCTAGCTCACGCCACATTTTTTTAGCACGCGTGACAGAGCTCCTAGCTCACGCCACATCCTAAAGCACGCGTGACAGAGCTCCTAGCTCACGCCACATCCTAAAGCACGCGTGACAGAGCTCCTAGCTCACGCCACATCCTAAAGCACGCGCGGCAGAGCTCCTAGCTCACGCCACATTTTTTTAGCACGCGTGACAGAGCTCCTAGCTCACGCCACATTTTTTTAGCACGCGTGACAGAGCTCCTAGCTCACGCCACATTTTTTTAGCACGCGTGACAGAGCTCCTAGCTCACGCCACATTTTTTTAGCACGCGTGACAGAGCTCCTAGCTCACGCCACATCCTAAAGCACGCGTGACAGAGCTCCTAGCTCACGCCACATCCTAAAGCACGCGTGACAGAGCTCCTAGCTCACGCCACATTTTTTAGCACGCGTGACAGAGCTCCTAGCTCACGCCACATTTTTTAGCACGCGTGACAGAGCTCCTAGCTCACGCCACATTTTTTAGCACGCGTGGCAGAGCTCCTAGCTCACGCCACATCCTAAAGCACGCGTGACAGAGCTCCTAGCTCACGCCACATTTTTTAGCACGCGTGACAGAGCTCCTAGCTCACGCCACATCCTAAAGCACGCGTGGCAGAGCTCCTAGCTCACGCCACATTTTTTAGCACGCGTGACAGAGCTCCTAGCTCACGCCACATCCTAAAGCACGCGTGACAGAGCTCCTAGCTCACGCCACATCCTAAAGCACGCGTGACAGAGCTCCTAGCTCACGCCACATCCTAAAGCACGCGCGGCAGAGCTCCTAGCTCACGCCACATTTTTTTAGCACGCGTGACAGAGCTCCTAGCTCACGCCACATTTTTTTAGCACGCGTGACAGAGCTCCTAGCTCACGCCACATTTTTTAGCACGCGTGACAGAGCTCCTAGCTCACGCCACATCCTAAAGCACGCGTGACAGAGCTCCTAGCTCACGCCACATTTTTTAGCACGCGTGACAGAGCTCCTAGCTCACGCCACATTTTTTAGCACGCGTGGCAGAGCTCCTAGCTCACGCCACATCCTAAAGCACGCGTGACAGAGCTCCTAGCTCACGCCACATTTTTAGCACGCGTGACAGAGCTCCTAGCTCACGCCACATCCTAAAGCACGCGTGACAGAGCTCCTAGCTCACGCCACATTTTTTAGCACGCGTGACAGAGCTCCTAGCTCACGCCACATTTTTAGCACGCGTGACAGAGCTCCTAGCTCACGCCACATCCTAAAGCACGCGTGACAGAGCTCCTAGCTCACGCCACATTTTTTAGCACGCGTGACAGAGCTCCTAGCTCACGCCACATTTTTTAGCACGCGTGACAGAGCTCCTAGCTCACGCCACATTTTTTAGCACGCGTGGCAGAGCTCCTAGCTCACGCCACATCCTAAAGCACGCGTGACAGAGCTCCTAGCTCACGCCACATTTTTAGCACGCGTGACAGAGCTCCTAGCTCACGCCACATCCTAAAGCACGCGTGACAGAGCTCCTAGCTCACGCCACATTTTTTAGCACGCGTGACAGAGCTCCTAGCTCACGCCACATTTTTAGCACGCGTGACAGAGCTCCTAGCTCACGCCACATCCTAAAGCGACAGCACACGTTCTACAGCAGCTCAAGCGCGTGACAGAGCTTAGCTTTTGGATTCCTTGGTCAGCATAAGAAGGTCCATCCTTGGTCGGAGTGCTGGCCATCTTGTCCTCGTGCATCTGCAATTAAAATATTGATTGACAAATTTTCGATAAATTTCATAATAAAAAATAATATAAATATAATATCTTGTGAGAAGATAGATAAAGTAATTAATTGTTCACGTTTCCGAAATCGTAAGCTTTCGAACGATGTTATATTCACCTTTACATTCTCACCTTTTCCTCCTTCCTGCTGATTCCTCTCACTCCTTGAAGTCGTCTTGTCCATTCTGGCCGTAGAATGGCAACGATAGATCGTCCGTGAGTGAACGGCCATTCGAGGCTCTAGAAAAATATTGATTATTTTTTTCAAAATCATATGATCGATTTATAATATAACAACTATTGAAGTCAAATGCTCAAATCGCAAGCATAACTGGTCACTTCTTTTCCTAATTTACTATAGCGGTTGGCCAAGAAACACATATCCTTTCAAGTAGAGGAGCAGACAATCAAGGAAAAGGCGTATGTAGAATCGAAAGTGAATTAAAATAAGAAGAAAAAATGGCTACTTTATTCGCTTTTTTGAGAGAGCGCAGTCTGAATATTAGGTCGGAAAAAAATGAGAGAGCAAATGCGGAGAAAATGAATTTATGGGACGGCAGATAAAAAGAAATGAAATGTTCGCACCGTAATCAATTCATACCGTAATCAATTCATACCGTAATCACAAGTAATCACAAGCTATCGATCTGTAGTGATTCACCTTTACATTCTCGCCGTTTTCTTCCTTCATGTCGATTCCGCTCACTCGTCCAAGTCGTCCTGCACATTCTTGCCGTAGACGGGCAACAGTTGATGGTCGTCGGGGAGAGGTCCGGCGGCTTCTAGAATGTTCGATATGACAGGGAGAGGTCCGGCGGCTTCTAGAATGTTCGAAATTACGGGGACAGGTTCGCACAACCCAACTAAGAACGTAACCCGGCTGGTTCAAGAATAAATGGAGCAAAAGTGGTTATCATAAAATATTAAATTATTGAGAAATTGTGAGAACGCCACCAAAATAAATCAGAAAATATGAGCAGAAATTGTAAATCACTATTATTTATTTACAGTGAGGCTGCAATTAACTTTATCAATACCGTAAACTATAATAAGAAGTTTCACAACTGATTTAATATAATCAATATCAGTTACAAGCTTATTGAAATAAATTATAAAATTCTACTCGTGTCCGCAAAATATAGGCAATCGTACGAACGATTTCGAAACATACCAAATCAGGGTGCTCTTCGAAAACACTTTATTTATTTATTCTAAAGCAAGAATATAATGTGAAAACAACTGGGACCAGAGAAACACAACTAATCTAGTTCACAGCATAAATATTATTGTAAGAGTACTAACGACTATAACCATAAACTATTGAACAATTACATCGGTACATAATCAATGAAACAAATATAACTCAATGCTAGTGGTGGCACTTCAACAACGAGACTAGAAACTTTCAGCCTTTGAGAATCACATCGACCGCCCGGAGATGGTACTTGTAGTCAATTGCAAAGATAAATGCTCTGTCTGTCATAGGGAAGCGAACACATTGAGTCACGGATGAAATCGTTTTAGAATCTCGCCCTTCTTCCTCGCCTTGAGCCATCCAGCTACCGAAGTTGAACTGATTCTGAAAAGTAACCAATTGCCTTTGTCTAATAGAGATACTGGTTACTTTTTAGTCTCTCCAGAATATATTGAAATCTTCGAGCAACTCAATATATTCATCAACAAGATCGAATACGCTGTATTAGTTTATTCAAAATTGACGAACGATTCTCCCGTGGTTTTGCTATCAAATAATTGAACCAAAAGAATTGACAGAACAAAGGCAAAACACCCCTGACTGCACCCTTGACCCTGTTTTTATCTTTAGTTCAAACCCCAACCAGAAGACTCTTTCTTGGCGAAGAAGGAACACTGTCACATTCGCGTTAGGCACAACCCTTTTTAGATCAGTGGCCCGCTATATCCGACTTGCAGCCTCTCTACCGTAATCTACCGTACCTCTTGAAGCAATGTGGATTCGCTCCGCTAGAGTATGTGTCCAAGTGGAGGCAGTCATCCGACTGCGAAGTTGAATGTTTTGATGCACATAGGAAATCGAAAGCATTGACTCATCGACGAAATCATCTCCTGCCGTCCGCAATTGAACCTCATCCTGCTTGGGTCATCCAGCTGCCGAAGTCGCACTGGTTCCGAAATAGTAACCAATACCTCTCGTAAGAGAAATATTGGTTACTATTTCAGAACCCCGCACGCGTGACAGAGCTCCTAGCTCACGCCACATCCTAAAGCACGCGTGACAGAGCTCCTAGCTCACGCCACATCCTAAAGCACGCGTGACAGAGCTCCTAGCTCACGCCACATTTTTTAGCACGCGTGACAGAGCTCCTAGCTCACGCCACATCCTAAAGCACGCGTGACAGAGCTCCTAGCTCACGCCACATTTTTTAGCACGCGTGACAGAGCTCCTAGCTCACGCCACATTGTTTTAGCACGCGTGACAGAGCTCCTAGCTCACGCCACATTTTTTAGCACGCGTGACAGAGCTCCTAGCTCACGCCACATTTTTTAGCACGCGTGACAGAGCTCCTAGCTCACGCCACATCCTAAAGCACGCGTGACAGAGCTCCTAGCTCACGCCACATCCTAAAGCACGCGTGACAGAGCTCCTAGCTCACGCCACATTTTTTAGCACGCGTGACAGAGCTCCTAGCTCACGCCACATTTTTTAGCACACGTGACAGAGCTCCTAGCTCACGCCACATTTTTAGCACGCGTGACAGAGCTCCTAGCTCACGCCACATCCTAAAGCACGCGTGACAGATCTCCTAGCTCACGCCACATTTTTTAGCACGCGTGACAGAGCTCCTAGCTCACGCCACATTTTTTAGCACGCGTGACAGAGCTCCTAGCTCACGCCACATCCTAAAGCACGCGTGACAGAGCTCCTAGCTCACGCCACATTGTTTTAGCACGCGTGACAGAGCTCCTAGCTCACGCCACATTTTTTAGCACGCGTGACAGAGCTCCTAGCTCACGCCACATTTTTAGCACGCGTGACAGAGCTCCTAGCTCACGCCACATTTTTTAGCACGCGTGACAGAGCTCCTAGCTCACGCCACATCCTAAAGCACGCGTGACAGAGCTCCTAGCTCACGCCACATTGTTTTAGCACGCGTGACAGAGCTCCTAGCTCACGCCACATTTTTTAGCACGCGTGACAGAGCTCCTAGCTCACGCCACATTTTTTAGCACGCGTGACAGAGCTCCTAGCTCACGCCACATTTTTTAGCACGCGTGACAGAGCTCCTAGCTCACGCCACATTTTTTAGCACGCGTGACAGAGCTCCTAGCTCACGCCACATCCTAAAGCACGCGTGACAGAGCTCCTAGCTCACGCCACATTTTTTAGCACGCGTGACAGAGCTCCTAGCTCACGCCACATTTTTTAGCACGCGTGACAGAGCTCCTAGCTCACGCCACATTTTTTAGCATGCGTGACAGAGCTCCTAGCTCACGCCACATCCTAAAGCACGCGTGACAGAGCTCCTAGCTCACGCCACATTTTTTAGCACGCGTGACAGAGCTCCTAGCTCACGCCACATCCTAAAGCACGCGTGACAGAGCTCCTAGCTCACGCCACATTTTTTAGCACGCGTGACAGAGCTCCTAGCTCACGCCACATTTTTTAGCACGCGTGACAGAGCTCCTAGCTCACGCCACATTTTTTAGCACGCGTGACAGAGCTCCTAGCTCACGCCACATCCTAAAGCACGCGTGACAGAGCTCCTAGCTCACGCCACATCCTAAAGCACGCGTGACAGAGCTCCTAGCTCACGCCACATTTTTTAGCACGCGTGACAGAGCTCCTAGCTCACGCCACATTTTTTAGCACACGTGACAGAGCTCCTAGCTCACGCCACATTTTTAGCACGCGTGACAGAGCTCCTAGCTCACGCCACATCCTAAAGCACGCGTGACAGATCTCCTAGCTCACGCCACATTTTTTAGCACGCGTGACAGAGCTCCTAGCTCACGCCACATTTTTTAGCACGCGTGACAGAGCTCCTAGCTCACGCCACATTTTTTAGCACGCGTGACAGAGCTCCTAGCTCACGCCACATTTTTAGCACGCGTGACAGAGCTCCTAGCTCACGCCACATTTTTTAGCACGCGTGACAGAGCTCCTAGCTCACGCCACATCCTAAAGCACGCGTGACAGAGCTCCTAGCTCACGCCACATTGTTTTAGCACGCGTGACAGAGCTCCTAGCTCACGCCACATTTTTTAGCACGCGTGACAGAGCTCCTAGCTCACGCCACATTTTTTAGCACGCGTGACAGAGCTCCTAGCTCACGCCACATTTTTTAGCACGCGTGACAGAGCTCCTAGCTCACGCCACATTTTTTAGCACGCGTGACAGAGCTCCTAGCTCACGCCACATCCTAAAGCACGCGTGACAGAGCTCCTAGCTCACGCCACATTTTTTAGCACGCGTGACAGAGCTCCTAGCTCACGCCACATTTTTTAGCACGCGTGACAGAGCTCCTAGCTCACGCCACATTTTTTAGCATGCGTGACAGAGCTCCTAGCTCACGCCACATCCTAAAGCACGCGCGGCAGAGCTCCTAGCTCACGCCACATTTTTTAGCACGCGTGACAGAGCTCCTAGCTCACGCCACATTTTTTAGCACGCGTGACAGAGCTCCTAGCTCACGCCACATCCTAAAGCACGCGTGACAGAGCTCCTAGCTCACACCACATCCTAAAGCACGCGTGACAGAGCTCCTAGCTCACGCCACATCCTAAAGCACGCGTGACAGAGCTCCTAGCTCACGCCACATCCTAAAGCACGCGTGACAGAGCTCCTAGCTCACGCCACATTTTTTAGCACGCGTGACAGAGCTCCTAGCTCACGCCACATTTTTTAGCACGCGTGACAGAGCTCCTAGCTCACGCCACATTTTTTAGCACGCGTGACAGAGCTCCTAGCTCACGCCACATTTTTTAGCACGCGTGACAGAGCTCCTAGCTCACGCCACATCCTAAAGCACGCGTGACAGAGCTCCTAGCTCACGCCACATTTTTTAGCACGCGTGACAGAGCTCCTAGCTCACGCCACATTTTTTAGCACGCGTGACAGAGCTCCTAGCTCACGCCACATCCTAAAGCACGCGTGACAGAGCTCCTAGCTCACGCCACATTTTTTAGCACGCGTGACAGAGCTCCTAGCTCACGCCACATTTTTTAGCACGCGTGACAGAGCTCCTAGCTCACGCCACATTTTTTAGCACGCGTGACAGAGCTCCTAGCTCACGCCACATCCTAAAGCACGCGTGACAGAGCTCCTAGCTCACGCCACATCCTAAAGCACGCGTGACAGAGCTCCTAGCTCACGCCACATTTTTTAGCACGCGTGACAGAGCTCCTAGCTCACGCCACATTTTTTAGCACACGTGACAGAGCTCCTAGCTCACGCCACATTTTTAGCACGCGTGACAGAGCTCCTAGCTCACGCCACATCCTAAAGCACGCGTGACAGATCTCCTAGCTCACGCCACATTTTTTAGCACGCGTGACAGAGCTCCTAGCTCACGCCACATTTTTTAGCACGCGTGACAGAGCTCCTAGCTCACGCCACATTTTTTAGCACGCGTGACAGAGCTCCTAGCTCACGCCACATTTTTAGCACGCGTGACAGAGCTCCTAGCTCACGCCACATTTTTTAGCACGCGTGACAGAGCTCCTAGCTCACGCCACATCCTAAAGCACGCGTGACAGAGCTCCTAGCTCACGCCACATTGTTTTAGCACGCGTGACAGAGCTCCTAGCTCACGCCACATTTTTTAGCACGCGTGACAGAGCTCCTAGCTCACGCCACATTTTTTAGCACGCGTGACAGAGCTCCTAGCTCACGCCACATTTTTTAGCACGCGTGACAGAGCTCCTAGCTCACGCCACATTTTTTAGCACGCGTGACAGAGCTCCTAGCTCACGCCACATCCTAAAGCACGCGTGACAGAGCTCCTAGCTCACGCCACATTTTTTAGCACGCGTGACAGAGCTCCTAGCTCACGCCACATTTTTTAGCACGCGTGACAGAGCTCCTAGCTCACGCCACATTTTTTAGCATGCGTGACAGAGCTCCTAGCTCACGCCACATCCTAAAGCACGCGCGGCAGAGCTCCTAGCTCACGCCACATTTTTTTAGCACGCGTGACAGAGCTCCTAGCTCACGCCACATTTTTTAGCACGCGTGACAGAGCTCCTAGCTCACGCCACATCCTAAAGCACGCGTGACAGAGCTCCTAGCTCACACCACATCCTAAAGCACGCGTGACAGAGCTCCTAGCTCACGCCACATCCTAAAGCACGCGTGACAGAGCTCCTAGCTCACGCCACATCCTAAAGCACGCGTGACAGAGCTCCTAGCTCACGCCACATTTTTTAGCACGCGTGACAGAGCTCCTAGCTCACGCCACATTTTTTAGCACGCGTGACAGAGCTCCTAGCTCACGCCACATTTTTTAGCACGCGTGACAGAGCTCCTAGCTCACGCCACATTTTTTAGCACGCGTGACAGAGCTCCTAGCTCACGCCACATCCTTAAGCACGCGTGACAGAGCTCCTAGCTCACGCCACATTTTTTAGCACGCGTGACAGAGCTCCTAGCTCACGCCACATTTTTTAGCACGCGTGACAGAGCTCCTAGCTCACGCCACATTTTTTAGCATGCGTGACAGAGCTCCTAGCTCACGCCACATCCTAAAGCACGCGTGACAGAGCTCCTAGCTCACGCCACATTTTTTAGCACGCGTGACAGAGCTCCTAGCTCACGCCACATCCTAAAGCACGCGTGACAGAGCTCCTAGCTCACACCACATCCTAAAGCACGCGTGACAGAGCTCCTAGCTCACGCCACATCCTAAAGCACGCGTGACAGAGCTCCTAGCTCACGCCACATTTTTTAGCACGCGTGACAGAGCTCCTAGCTCACGCCACATTTTTTAGCACGCGTGACAGAGCTCCTAGCTCACGCCACATTTTTTAGCACGCGTGACAGAGCTCCTAGCTCACGCCACATCCTAAAGCACGCGTGACAGAGCTCCTAGCTCACGCCACATCCTAAAGCACGCGTGACAGAGCTCCTAGCTCACGCCACATTTTTTAGCACGCGTGACAGAGCTCCTAGCTCACGCCACATTTTTTAGCACACGTGACAGAGCTCCTAGCTCACGCCACATTTTTAGCACGCGTGACAGAGCTCCTAGCTCACGCCACATCCTAAAGCACGCGTGACAGATCTCCTAGCTCACGCCACATTTTTTAGCACGCGTGACAGAGCTCCTAGCTCACGCCACATTTTTTAGCACGCGTGACAGAGCTCCTAGCTCACGCCACATTTTTTAGCACGCGTGACAGAGCTCCTAGCTCACGCCACATTTTTAGCACGCGTGACAGAGCTCCTAGCTCACGCCACATTTTTTAGCACGCGTGACAGAGCTCCTAGCTCACGCCACATCCTAAAGCACGCGTGACAGAGCTCCTAGCTCACGCCACATTGTTTTAGCACGCGTGACAGAGCTCCTAGCTCACGCCACATTTTTTAGCACGCGTGACAGAGCTCCTAGCTCACGCCACATTTTTTAGCACGCGTGACAGAGCTCCTAGCTCACGCCACATTTTTTAGCACGCGTGACAGAGCTCCTAGCTCACGCCACATTTTTTAGCACGCGTGACAGAGCTCCTAGCTCACGCCACATCCTAAAGCACGCGTGACAGAGCTCCTAGCTCACGCCACATTTTTTAGCACGCGTGACAGAGCTCCTAGCTCACGCCACATTTTTTAGCACGCGTGACAGAGCTCCTAGCTCACGCCACATTTTTTAGCATGCGTGACAGAGCTCCTAGCTCACGCCACATCCTAAAGCACGCGCGGCAGAGCTCCTAGCTCACGCCACATTTTTTTAGCACGCGTGACAGAGCTCCTAGCTCACGCCACATTTTTTTAGCACGCGTGACAGAGCTCCTAGCTCACGCCACATCCTAAAGCACGCGTGACAGAGCTCCTAGCTCACACCACATCCTAAAGCACGCGTGACAGAGCTCCTAGCTCACGCCACATCCTAAAGCACGCGTGACAGAGCTCCTAGCTCACGCCACATCCTAAAGCACGCGTGACAGAGCTCCTAGCTCACGCCACATTTTTTAGCACGCGTGACAGAGCTCCTAGCTCACGCCACATTTTTTAGCACGCGTGACAGAGCTCCTAGCTCACGCCACATTTTTTAGCACGCGTGACAGAGCTCCTAGCTCACGCCACATTTTTTAGCACGCGTGACAGAGCTCCTAGCTCACGCCACATCCTAAAGCACGCGTGACAGAGCTCCTAGCTCACGCCACATTTTTTAGCACGCGTGACAGAGCTCCTAGCTCACGCCACATTTTTTAGCACGCGTGACAGAGCTCCTAGCTCACGCCACATTTTTTAGCATGCGTGACAGAGCTCCTAGCTCACGCCACATCCTAAAGCACGCGTGACAGAGCTCCTAGCTCACGCCACATTTTTTAGCACGCGTGACAGAGCTCCTAGCTCACGCCACATCCTAAAGCACGCGTGACAGAGCTCCTAGCTCACACCACATCCTAAAGCACGCGTGACAGAGCTCCTAGCTCACGCCACATCCTAAAGCACGCGTGACAGAGCTCCTAGCTCACGCCACATTTTTTTAGCACGCGTGACAGAGCTCCTAGCTCACGCCACATTTTTTTAGCACGCGTGACAGAGCTCCTAGCTCACGCCACATTTTTTAGCACGCGTGACAGAGCTCCTAGCTCACGCCACATCCTAAAGCACGCGTGACAGAGCTCCTAGCTCACGCCACATTGTTTTAGCACGCGTGACAGAGCTCCTAGCTCACGCCACATTTTTTAGCACGCGTGACAGAGCTCCTAGCTCACGCCACATTTTTTAGCACGCGTGACAGAGCTCCTAGCTCACGCCACATCCTAAAGCACGCGTGACAGAGCTCCTAGCTCACGCCACATTTTTTAGCACGCGTGACAGAGCTCCTAGCTCACGCCACATCCTAAAGCACGCGTGACAGAGCTCCTAGCTCACGCCACATTTTTTAGCACGCGTGACAGAGCTCCTAGCTCACGCCACATTTTAAAGCACGCGTGACAGAGCTCCTAGCTCACGCAACATTTTTTAGCACGCGTGACAGAGCTCCTAGCTCACGCCACATTTTTTAGCACGCGTGACAGAGCTCCTAGCTCACGCCACATCCTAAAGCACGCGTGACAGAGCTCCTAGCTCACGCCACATCCTAAAGCACGCGTGACAGAGCTCCTAGCTCACGCCACATTTTTTAGCACGCGTGACAGAGCTCCTAGCTCACGCCACATCCTAAAGCACGCGTGACAGAGCTCCTAGCTCACGCCACATTTTTTAGCACGCGTGACAGAGCTCCTAGCTCACGCCACATCCTAAAGCACGCGTGACAGAGCTCCTAGCTCACGCCACATCCTAAAGCGCGCGTGACAGAGCTCCTAGCTCACGCCACATTTTTTAGCACGCGTGACAGAGCTCCTAGCTCACGCCACATTTTTTAGCACGCGTGACAGAGCTCCTAGCTCACGCCACATCCTAAAGCACGCGTGACAGAGCTCCTAGCTCACGCCACATTTTTTAGCACGCGTGACAGAGCTCCTAGCTCACGCCACATTTTTTAGCACGCGTGACAGAGCTCCTAGCTCACGCCACATTTTTTAGCATGCGTGACAGAGCTCCTAGCTCACGCCACATCCTAAAGCACGCGTGACAGAGCTCCTAGCTCACGCCACATTTTTTAGCACGCGTGACAGAGCTCCTAGCTCACGCCACATCCTAAAGCACGCGTGACAGAGCTCCTAGCTCACACCACATCCTAAAGCACGCGTGACAGAGCTCCTAGCTCACGCCACATCCTAAAGCACGCGTGACAGAGCTCCTAGCTCACGCCACATTTTTTAGCACGCGTGACAGAGCTCCTAGCTCACGCCACATCCTAAAGCACGCGTGACAGAGCTCCTAGCTCACGCCACATTTTTTAGCACGCGTGACAGAGCTCCTAGCTCACGCCACATCCTAAAACACGCGTGACAGAGCTCCTAGCTCACGCCACATCCTAAAGCACGCGTGACAGAGCTCCTAGCTCACGCCACATTTTTTAGCACGCGTGACAGAGCTCCTAGCTCACGCCACATCCTAAAGCACGCGTGACAGAGCTCCTAGCTCACGCCACATTTTTTAGCACGCGTGACAGAGCTCCTAGCTCACGCCACATCCTAAAGCACGCGTGACAGAGCTCCTAGCTCACGCCACATCCTAAAGCGCGCGTGACAGAGCTCCTAGCTCACGCCACATTTTTTAGCACGCGTGACAGAGCTCCTAGCTCACGCCACATTTTTTAGCACGCGTGACAGAGCTCCTAGCTCACGCCACATCCTAAAGCACGCGTGACAGAGCTCCTAGCTCACGCCACATTTTTTAGCACGCGTGACAGAGCTCCTAGCTCACGCCACATTTTTTAGCACGCGTGACAGAGCTCCTAGCTCACGCCACATTTTTTAGCATGCGTGACAGAGCTCCTAGCTCACGCCACATCCTAAAGCACGCGTGACAGAGCTCCTAGCTCACGCCACATTTTTTAGCACGCGTGACAGAGCTCCTAGCTCACGCCACATCCTAAAGCACGCGTGACAGAGCTCCTAGCTCACACCACATCCTAAAGCACGCGTGACAGAGCTCCTAGCTCACGCCACATCCTAAAGCACGCGTGACAGAGCTCCTAGCTCACGCCACATTTTTTAGCACGCGTGACAGAGCTCCTAGCTCACGCCACATCCTAAAGCACGCGTGACAGAGCTCCTAGCTCACGCCACATTTTTTAGCATGCGTGACAGAGCTCCTAGCTCACGCCACATCCTAAAGCACGCGTGACAGAGCTCCTAGCTCACGCCACATTTTTTAGCACGCGTGACAGAGCTCCTAGCTCACGCCACATCCTAAAGCACGCGTGACAGAGCTCCTAGCTCACACCACATCCTAAAGCACGCGTGACAGAGCTCCTAGCTCACGCCACATCCTAAAGCACGCGTGACAGAGCTCCTAGCTCACGCCACATTTTTTTAGCACGCGTGACAGAGCTCCTAGCTCACGCCACATTTTTTTAGCACGCGTGACAGAGCTCCTAGCTCACGCCACATTTTTTAGCACGCGTGACAGAGCTCCTAGCTCACGCCACATTTTTTAGCACGCGTGACAGAGCTCCTAGCTCACGCCACATCCTAAAGCACGCGTGACAGAGCTCCTAGCTCACGCCACATTTTTTAGCACGCGTGACAGAGCTCCTAGCTCACGCCACATCCTAAAACACGCGTGACAGAGCTCCTAGCTCACGCCACATCCTAAAGCACGCGTGACAGAGCTCCTAGCTCACGCCACATTTTTTAGCACGCGTGACAGAGCTCCTAGCTCACGCCACATCCTAAAGCACGCGTGACAGAGCTCCTAGCTCACGCCACATTTTTTAGCACGCGTGACAGAGCTCCTAGCTCACGCCACATCCTAAAGCACGCGTGACAGAGCTCCTAGCTCACGCCACATCCGCGTGACAGAGCTCCTAGCTCACGCGCACGCGTGACAGAGCTCCTAGCTCACGCCACATTTTTTAGCACGCGTGACAGAGCTCCTAGCTCACGCCACATTTTTTAGCACGCGTGACAGAGCTCCTAGCTCACGCCACATCCTAAAGCACGCGTGACAGAGCTCCTAGCTCACGCCACATTTTTTAGCACGCGTGACAGAGCTCCTAGCTCACGCCACATTTTTTAGCACGCGTGACAGAGCTCCTAGCTCACGCCACATTTTTTAGCATGCGTGACAGAGCTCCTAGCTCACGCCACATCCTAAAGCACGCGTGACAGAGCTCCTAGCTCACGCCACATTAGCACGCGTGACAGAGCTCCTAGCTCACGCCACATCCTAAAGCACGCGTGACAGAGCTCCTAGCTCACACCACATCCTAAAGCACGCGTGACAGAGCTCCTAGCTCACGCCACATCCTAAAGCACGCGTGACAGAGCTCCTAGCTCACGCCACATTTTTTAGCACGCGTGACAGAGCTCCTAGCTCACGCCACATCCTAAAGCACGCGTGACAGAGCTCCTAGCTCACGCCACATTTTTTAGCATGCGTGACAGAGCTCCTAGCTCACGCCACATCCTAAAGCACGCGTGACAGAGCTCCTAGCTCACGCCACATTTTTTAGCACGCGTGACAGAGCTCCTAGCTCACGCCACATCCTAAAGCACGCGTGACAGAGCTCCTAGCTCACACCACATCCTAAAGCACGCGTGACAGAGCTCCTAGCTCACGCCACATCCTAAAGCACGCGTGACAGAGCTCCTAGCTCACGCCACATTTTTTTAGCACGCGTGACAGAGCTCCTAGCTCACGCCACATTTTTTTAGCACGCGTGACAGAGCTCCTAGCTCACGCCACATTTTTTAGCACGCGTGACAGAGCTCCTAGCTCACGCCACATCCTAAAGCACGTGTGACAGAGCTCCTAGCTCACGCCACATTGTTTTAGCACGCGTGACAGAGCTCCTAGCTCACGCCACATTTTTTAGCACGCGTGACAGAGCTCCTAGCTCACGCCACATTTTTTAGCACGCGTGACAGAGCTCCTAGCTCACGCCACATCCTAAAGCACGCGTGACAGAGCTCCTAGCTCACGCCACATTTTTTAGCACGCGTGACAGAGCTCCTAGCTCACGCCACATCCTAAAGCACGCGTGACAGAGCTCCTAGCTCACGCCACATTTTTTAGCACGCGTGACAGAGCTCCTAGCTCACGCCACATTTTAAAGCACGCGTGACAGAGCTCCTAGCTCACGCAACATTTTTTTAGCACGCGTGACAGAGCTCCTAGCTCACGCCACATTTTTTAGCACGCGTGACAGAGCTCCTAGCTCACGCCACATCCTAAAGCACGCGTGACAGAGCTCCTAGCTCACGCCACATCCTAAAGCACGCGTGACAGAGCTCCTAGCTCACGCCACATTTTTTAGCACGCGTGACAGAGCTCCTAGCTCACGCCACATCCTAAAGCACGCGTGACAGAGCTCCTAGCTCACGCCACATTTTTTAGCACGCGTGACAGAGCTCCTAGCTCACGCCACATCCTAAAGCACGCGTGACAGAGCTCCTAGCTCACGCCACATCCTAAAGCGCGCGTGACAGAGCTCCTAGCTCACGCCACATTTTTTAGCACGCGTGACAGAGCTCCTAGCTCACGCCACATTTTTTAGCACGCGTGACAGAGCTCCTAGCTCACGCCACATCCTAAAGCACGCGTGACAGAGCTCCTAGCTCACGCCACATTTTTTAGCACGCGTGACAGAGCTCCTAGCTCACGCCACATTTTTTAGCACGCGTGACAGAGCTCCTAGCTCACGCCACATTTTTTAGCATGCGTGACAGAGCTCCTAGCTCACGCCACATCCTAAAGCACGCGTGACAGAGCTCCTAGCTCACGCCACATTTTTAGCACGCGTGACAGAGCTCCTAGCTCACGCCACATCCTAAAGCACGCGTGACAGAGCTCCTAGCTCACACCACATCCTAAAGCACGCGTGACAGAGCTCCTAGCTCACGCCACATCCTAAAGCACGCGTGACAGAGCTCCTAGCTCACGCCACATTTTTTAGCACGCGTGACAGAGCTCCTAGCTCACGCCACATCCTAAAGCACGCGTGACAGAGCTCCTAGCTCACGCCACATTTTTTAGCATGCGTGACAGAGCTCCTAGCTCACGCCACATCCTAAAGCACGCGTGACAGAGCTCCTAGCTCACGCCACATTTTTAGCACGCGTGACAGAGCTCCTAGCTCACGCCACATCCTAAAGCACGCGTGACAGAGCTCCTAGCTCACACCACATCCTAAAGCACGCGTGACAGAGCTCCTAGCTCACGCCACATCCTAAAGCACGCGTGACAGAGCTCCTAGCTCACGCCACATTTTTTTAGCACGCGTGACAGAGCTCCTAGCTCACGCCACATTTTTTTAGCACGCGTGACAGAGCTCCTAGCTCACGCCACATTTTTTAGCACGCGTGACAGAGCTCCTAGCTCACGCCACATCCTAAAGCACGCGTGACAGAGCTCCTAGCTCACGCCACATTGTTTTAGCACGCGTGACAGAGCTCCTAGCTCACGCCACATTTTTTAGCACGCGTGACAGAGCTCCTAGCTCACGCCACATTTTTTAGCACGCGTGACAGAGCTCCTAGCTCACGCCACATCCTAAAGCACGCGTGACAGAGCTCCTAGCTCACGCCACATTTTTTAGCACGCGTGACAGAGCTCCTAGCTCACGCCACATCCTAAAGCACGCGTGACAGAGCTCCTAGCTCACGCCACATTTTTTAGCACGCGTGACAGAGCTCCTAGCTCACGCCACATTTTAAAGCACGCGTGACAGAGCTCCTAGCTCACGCAACATTTTTTTAGCACGCGTGACAGAGCTCCTAGCTCACGCCACATTTTTTAGCACGCGTGACAGAGCTCCTAGCTCACGCCACATCCTAAAGCACGCGTGACAGAGCTCCTAGCTCACGCCACATCCTAAAGCACGCGTGACAGAGCTCCTAGCTCACGCCACATTTTTTAGCACGCGTGACAGAGCTCCTAGCTCACGCCACATCCTAAAGCACGCGTGACAGAGCTCCTAGCTCACGCCACATTTTTTAGCACGCGTGACAGAGCTCCTAGCTCACGCCACATCCTAAAGCACGCGTGACAGAGCTCCTAGCTCACGCCACATCCTAAAGCGCGCGTGACAGAGCTCCTAGCTCACGCCACATTTTTTAGCACGCGTGACAGAGCTCCTAGCTCACGCCACATTTTTTAGCACGCGTGACAGAGCTCCTAGCTCACGCCACATCCTAAAGCACGCGTGACAGAGCTCCTAGCTCACGCCACATTTTTTAGCACGCGTGACAGAGCTCCTAGCTCACGCCACATTTTTTAGCACGCGTGACAGAGCTCCTAGCTCACGCCACATTTTTTAGCATGCGTGACAGAGCTCCTAGCTCACGCCACATCCTAAAGCACGCGTGACAGAGCTCCTAGCTCACGCCACATTTTTTAGCACGCGTGACAGAGCTCCTAGCTCACGCCACATCCTAAAGCACGCGTGACAGAGCTCCTAGCTCACACCACATCCTAAAGCACGCGTGACAGAGCTCCTAGCTCACGCCACATCCTAAAGCACGCGTGACAGAGCTCCTAGCTCACGCCACATTTTTTAGCACGCGTGACAGAGCTCCTAGCTCACGCCACATCCTAAAGCACGCGTGACAGAGCTCCTAGCTCACGCCACATTTTTTAGCACGCGTGACAGAGCTCCTAGCTCACGCCACATCCTAAAGCACGCGTGACAGAGCTCCTAGCTCACACCACATCCTAAAGCACGCGTGACAGAGCTCCTAGCTCACGCCACATTTTTTTTAGCACGCGTGACAGAGCTCCTAGCTCACGCCACATTTTTTTAGCACGCGTGACAGAGCTCCTAGCTCACGCCACATCCTAAAGCACGCGTGACAGAGCTCCTAGCTCACGCCACATTGTTTTAGCACGCGTGACAGAGCTCCTAGCTCACGCCACATTTTTTTAGCACGCGTGACAGAGCTCCTAGCTCACGCCACATTTTTTAGCACGCGTGACAGAGCTCCTAGCTCACGCCACATCCTAAAGCACGCGTGACAGAGCTCCTAGCTCACGCCACATTGTTTTAGCACGCGTGACAGAGCTCCTAGCTCACGCAACATTTTTTTAGCACGCGTGACAGAGCTCCTAGCTCACGCCACATTTTTTAGCACGCGTGACAAAGCTCCTAGCTCACGCCACATTTTTTAGCACGCGTGACAGAGCTCCTAGCTCACGCCACATCCTAAAGCACGCGTGACAGAGCTCCTAGCTCACGCCACATTTTTTAGCACGCGTGACAGAGCTCCTAGCTCACGCCACATCCTAAAGCACGCGTGACAGAGCTCCTAGCTCACGCCACATTTTTTAGCACGCGTGACAGAGCTCCTAGCTCACGCCACATCCTAAAGCACGCGTGACAGAGCTCCTAGCTCACGCCACATCCTAAAGCGCGCGTGACAGAGCTCCTAGCTCACGCCACATTTTTTAGCACGCGTGACAGAGCTCCTAGCTCACGCCACATTTTTTAGCACGCGTGACAGAGCTCCTAGCTCACGCCACATCCTAAAGCACGCGTGACAGAGCTCCTAGCTCACGCCACATTTTTTAGCACGCGTGACAGAGCTCCTAGCTCACGCCACATTTTTTAGCACGCGTGACAGAGCTCCTAGCTCACGCCACATCCTAAAGCACGCGTGACAGAGCTCCTAGCTCACGCCACATTTTTTAACACGCGTGACAGAGCTCCTAGCTCACGCCACATCCTAAAGCACGCGTGACAGAGCTCCTAGCTCACACCACATCCTAAAGCACGCGTGACAGAGCTCCTAGCTCACGCCACATCCTAAAGCACGCGTGACAGAGCTCCTAGCTCACGCCACATTTTTTAGCACGCGTGACAGAGCTCCTAGCTCACGCCACATCCTAAAGCACGCGTGACAGAGCTCCTAGCTCACGCCACATTTTTAGCACGCGTGACAGAGCTCCTAGCTCACGCCACATCCTAAAGCACGCGTGACAGAGCTCCTAGCTCACACCACATCCTAAAGCACGCGTGACAGAGCTCCTAGCTCACGCCACATTTTTTTTAGCACGCGTGACAGAGCTCCTAGCTCACGCCACATTTTTTTAGCACGCGTGACAGAGCTCCTAGCTCACGCCACATCCTAAAGCACGCGTGACAGAGCTCCTAGCTCACGCCACATTGTTTTAGCACGCGTGACAGAGCTCCTAGCTCACGCCACATTTTTTTAGCACGCGTGACAGAGCTCCTAGCTCACGCCACATTTTTTAGCACGCGTGACAGAGCTCCTAGCTCACGCCACATCCTAAAGCACGCGTGACAGAGCTCCTAGCTCACGCCACATTGTTTTAGCACGCGTGACAGAGCTCCTAGCTCACGCCACATTTTTTTAGCACGCGTGACAGAGCTCCTAGCTCACGCCACATTTTTTTAGCACGCGTGACAAAGCTCATAGCTCACGCCACATTTTTTAGCACGCGTGACAGAGCTCCTAGCTCACGCCACATCCTAAAGCACGCGTGACAGAGCTCCTAGCTCACGCCACATTGTTTTAGCACGCGTGACAGAGCTCCTAGCTCACGCCACATTTTTTTAGCACGCGTGACAGAGCTCCTAGCTCACGCCACATTTTTTAGCACGCGTGACAGAGCTCCTAGCTCACGCCACATCCTAAAGCACGCGTGACAGAGCTCCTAGCTCACGCCACATTTTAAAGCACGCGTGACAGAGCTCCTAGCTCACGCCACATTTTTTTAGCACGCGTGACAGAGCTCCTAGCTCACGCCACATTTTTTTAGCACGCGTGACAGAGCTCCTAGCTCACGCCACATTTTTTAGCACGCGTGACAGAGCTCCTAGCTCACGCCACATCCTAAAGCACGCGTGACAGAGCTCCTAGCTCACGCCACATTGTTTTAGCACGCGTGACAGAGCTCCTAGCTCACGCCACATTGTTTTAGCACGCGTGACAGAGCTCCTAGTTCACGCCACATTTTTTAGCACGCGTGACAGAGCTCCTAGCTCACGCCACATCCTAAAGCACGCGTGACAGAGCTCCTAGCTCACGCCACATTTTTTAGCACGCGTGACAGAGCTCCTAGCTCACGCCACATCCTAAAGCACGCGTGACAGAGCTCCTAGCTCACGCCACATTTTTTTAGCACGCGTGACAGAGCTCCTAGCTCACGCCACATTTTTTAGCACGCGTGACAGAGCTCCTAGCTCACGCCACATTTTTTAGCACGCGTGACAGAGCTCCTAGCTCACGCCACATCCTAAGGTGTACTTAGCTTTTAGATTCCTTGGTCAGCATGACAAAGTCCTTCCTTGGTCGGGGTGCTCGTCAGCCAGTCCACGTGTTAAGCACTGCAATTGCAAACACATAGTTGTTGGATATAAACAAAATTAATGATTAATTTATAAGTTACTGTTTTTAAAAGTTAAGTTAGTTTGTTTATAAGTTTTGGTTATGTTTCTGGTCATTTCTTCCGTTTTGTCGATCAGTGGTTTGTTCTTCTATATTTTTTGTTCAAATTTACCAGAAAACGTGATGTGCGTAGGTCCTTACGGGAGGAGCATTTGACCTCTTCGTATAGTCTTATGCGATATATAAAGCGAAAAGAGCAGTAGAAATCAATATCGTGTCATCACCTGTCACTTGATGGAAGGGGGGGGGGGCGAGAATAGACAAATAGATGCTAACCCTATTTTGATTCCTATTTGTAGCAACACACGCGGATCACAAGGGACAGTAAATTACGTAAAAGACTCAGATTGCATTATGCTCCTTTATTATGGCGCATGTTTGGTTATTTCACACACTTTCTTCTTCTTTCTCACCTTGTCTGCGTAGGCCAACCAGTCAGAAGCATTCGTTGGAGAGATGGAAAGAGACGTCAGTGTACAGACGAAGGCGAGAGAAGGAAAGACTGTCGCAGCCTGGAAAGAGGAAGTTACACAGTACTTCATAGAAATGAAAAGGGGGTATCTAACGAAAGCAATTAGTACGAGTCACCAATTCTGCTCTCATCAATCAATAATATCGATAATTACCGTACCTTCTGGACGAGATTCTTGGCGAGACACTCGGGCACATTGCGCAGCTTCAGCGGGTTCCACGTCTGCAACGAGGATAATTGATTGATTACGATAGTAAAATACTACCGTGTGTGAGCATTGAACAGGGCTAGTGCATTCAATGAGGGCTATTAGTATCCCAAAGGGCGCAAATCCTTTAGAGAAGCTAACTATCGCAATTCCACACGTTATTTTCTAAAGCCGTAATGTTAAGTTTCGTGATTCACCTTTGTCTGCTTGACTTCTTCCTTCTTTCATTCACTTGAGGACGTCATGGGAATTGTTGTAGTCGATGGGCAACGAGTTGTCGTCGGCAAGAAAGAGACCATTGGAGTGCACTGTAATTGTTGATTATTTAAGCAAACAACAACTGTGGACGATGACACAAATTCGAAGGTTAAAGAGGATATGCGTATATGGTGGGGTCGAATCAAGAAAGGGTAAGTAAACCTTGCTCAGAAGAGCGAACGTCGTAAATAAGTTTCATAACTGTGATTCGAACAACACACAGCTGTTATCCAAAACGCGCAAACCGCATAATTCGCTTCAAAATGGATACTTCAATGATCTTACGATCAAATGATTAAAAGTTAAAAGAATGGATGTTAGCAAAATAAACGAGAAATGAGAGAAGGGAAGGGAACATGAATAAAAGTGCTTAATTATTTTAGCAATGAAATCGTACAGCGCGGGGCCATAAACACATCCAAATGGGGGAAAATGGGACGAATATGAGGCCGTCCGTGTTAGGATCAACAAGGGTCGGGAACAGGTAAAAAATCGAAAGGTCTGAAAAGTTGCCCCTAGGGGTTATTTTTGACCCTCTACACGATGGTACACTCGATTTCGCAATATGTCCCCTCCCCGCTTCAGGAGGGGGCACCCCCCATTTTGCTCAAAAACGCATTTTTCGGTTGTTTTTCCTTTAAAATAAGCCAAAATGGCCCAGAATCTCGCATGTCCTACCAGAATTTTGTGCTCTATCACGTGGTGCTAATTATTTGTGATGATTATTTTTCGGCATCGAGATAAAGTCGATTTTTGACCGCATGCTCATGCCAGGCTAATTTTTCCAGGGATGAAAGAGCATGTTCCCCTGATCATTTTAAGCTAATAATCTCAAAAGTTTCCCGTGCAAATCGAAAGTTGACGTCATCTTAGAGAAACCTCAAAAAATAAATTTTTCAGAACACCCCCGTGTTTGTGCTCATTTTGTAGAGCACAT
Source organism: Pristionchus exspectatus (assembly GCA_911812115.1). NCBI lineage: Eukaryota > Metazoa > Nematoda > Chromadorea > Rhabditida > Neodiplogasteridae > Pristionchus > Pristionchus exspectatus. The sequence goes on along the minus strand of OU461582.1, from coordinate 32,560,146 downwards.
CGAACTGATCATTTTTGTGTTGGACTTTTCCTTGAAAACGTTTACTTAAGAAGTTACGATCGATCAAAGTTACGGTTTTCTCGAAATGGCAAACAAGTACTTTTTGTAAGCTGTAACTTCTTACGGAAACGTTTTCAAGGAAAAGTCCAACACAAAAAATGATCAGTTCGATGTGCTCTACAAAATGAGCACAAACACGGGGGTGTTCTGAAAAATTTATTTTTTGAGGTTTCTCTAAGATGACGTCAACTTTCGATTTGCACGGGAAACTTCTGAGATTATTAGCTTAAAATGATCAGGGGAACATGCTCTTTCATCCCTGGAAAAATTAGCCTGGCATGAGCATGCGGTCAAAAATCGACTTTATCTCGATGCCGAAAAATAATCATCACAAATAATTAGCACCACGTGATAGAGCACAAAATTCTGGTAGTACACGCGAGATTTTGGGCCATTTTGGCTTATTTTTAAGGAAAAACAACCGAAAAAACGCTTTTTTGGGCAAAATGGGGGTGCCCTCTAGTGGAGCGGGGAGGGGACATATTGCGAAATCGAGTGTACCATCGTGTAGAGGGTCAAAAATAACCCTAAGGGCAACTTTTCAGACCTTTCGATTTTTCACCTGTTCCCGACCCCTGTGGAGGCTTGTTGAACCTTAGGCGGACAACCTCATATTCAGAAGAACTTTGGGAGGCACTCGCGAGAAACAAAATAGCGATAAAGTGGGGATTAAACAACAATTTCGAGAGCAAAATAAGGAACCTCGATCACATACAGAGCGCAGCAGGTGCTAACGGCATCGAATAGTTCAAAAACATACAGTACTCCTAGCTAATCACAAACTATTTTTTTCCAAAATTGCTAAATTTTATAATTATATTTTTGGCTTGTTTGAGCTTGATTTTAGTGGCATGGTTGGGACAACAAAAATTCGATAAGCAACTAAAAATGAACGCTTGTTGGTCGAGTCTGTTTTGATGCGGATGGTTACTTTTCCATTGATGTTCAAGCTCACTCACGAGAATAGGGAATGGGGGAAGGAATACGGTATGAAACGGATAAATTATGATAGACGACTTCGACTCCAGCAGGTAATTCAGAGGTACTGCGAACCTCTGGAACTTTTCATGGGCATCTCTATGAAAACAACTTTATTCAGTAAATAACATAATTTCATTACGCACATTCTTCTTTACAAATAAATTAGGTGAACACGAGAGATCTTCTTATCATGAAATCAGTCAAATAACAATACAATATCCGTAACAAAAACATCCATCGGTGCAGATACCGTAACTCTCAGATTATCGATTTACAGACACCGTAATCCTCAGATTATCGAATTACAAATAGAGACTGGAAGCGAAGACGATATCGCGTCTGATCGCAGAGCGAATGTCATCGAAAGTACTCTGCAAAATTATCAATTATTCCGCGACCGGGAAATAGACCACCGTTTCCTAATCATCCAACTTTCTATAGGAGCCGGCAAATGTGATTTGATCCGGCCAATAGACTCCGCTAGTTACACCGAGAGAGCATGGTGAATTGAGAGAGTCAGTTTTCCTCACCTTTAGCTTCTTATTATCAATGACGTCAGCTGCAGCTGACATCTCCTTGAGCAATTCCTCGAGACGGCGAAGGAAACGAATGATCGTGCCTCAAAAATAAAAGAAATTAGAAAAAGATAAACGAGAAGAAATTATGGATTAGACAATCGTCGATGAAATATAAGAGTACAAGGCATTGCGCATTTTATTCGATTTTCGAGGGAAAGACAAATTCACTGCACCCCGGAGTGAAATCGAGCTTATGAGCGCGCCATGAAACACCAAATGGTCATCGGCATGGTTGCCAGTTTCTCGGTTCTATTTTATCAAAAATTATCACCACATTATCATTACAACTATAGGACCTGTCGTTCATGCGCCTATTGAAACGCCGATGCAGTATGATGGACGGTATTTCCATTTCAGTTTTGCCCGGATCCGCTTACCCTCATATAGATCGGTGCTCTTCATCAGAATGCCGAATCCAACTCCTTTCACCCGACTGTCCTTTCCATTTGAACTCTTACCTTTCCTCGCGAGTATGGCAGAACTCTCATTTCCCCTTCTCCGTCTCCACCACGGATCAGGTACATCTTTTCACGCTTTCCCTCTTCTACGGCTGATTCTGTAGGCCATTCCGTGCAACCACTTCATATAATGAATCTGTTCATGCATTCAGATTCGTTCGAACTGCGACACGTGTTCAGACGCCACCTTCCTCGCAGTGGGATTGAGCAAATCAAGGCTCTCTTCAAGATCACCTCACCTGCGCACGTCTGCTCATTCGAGAATGATATCAATGAGTCAGTTCGGATACTACTAGAACTAGTCCAGGGAAACCCCGCCCTATGGTGCCTGCAGGTCTCGAATTCTTCTTTTCGTTCGGTTTCGAGCCCTGTTTATATCAACTTTAACCCTCAGACCACTGACATTGGAGAGCAAGTAGTACGTCAGATAAGAATATTCCAACAGTCCGGATGTCAGATTCATTTTACTGATATCATGTTCATCACTCTCATCACCACCCCCAGACCCCGTCGCCCTTAGGCACACCTATCACCCATTTTCTCAAACTTCTATTCATATCGTTTAAAACTACTACCAATAATCATTATTCTCCCGTTGTTGTTGATAAAAATAATGCTCCATTTCCATTTTTCGGTCAGGTGTTTCAAATCATGTGGTTCACTATATGGGGTTGCGTGTATGACCGTGTGAACTACCGTACTCGAGTGATGAGAGCATAATCAGTTAACGATAATTGGTGTGAAATTCTCAGTTCGTGGTTAATTGTGTGGGGGCGCGTGTATGACTGTGTGAACTACCGTACTCGAGTGGTGAGAGCACAGTCAGTTAGCGATAATTTGTGCGAGGACCGTATCTTTGGGCAGGCCAAGTCAAAAAGCTGACCGGCACGAACTACCGTACCCTACCTCTCCCTACTGAACACGGGGTGAGTAAGGAGGAGGAGGAGGGAGGAGGGTACATGTAAGCCATCTCACCTCCATCCTATAACTCGCCCCATGGTGTACTGGTTAACGCTTTTGTCTCACCGCCACCTACCCGTTGGATCGGCTCCAACCGAAAATCTGGCAAAAGAGCCCCTTTATTCACACACACCCAGGCCGAGGGCCGAGTATATGTGAACCATCCCACCGACTTTGCCGAATGACGCAATAGTCCAGTGGTAAGCGTCGCCACTCGCCACCCGCCGCCCTTCGCGTTCGCCCCGCCGTTCGATTCCAGCAAAAGACAGGAATCTCGGTAAGTATCGAGAGAGATTAGTCAATCGGGGAACAGCAAAATCGGGAAATATATGAGAGGAATCGCCAGAGAATCGACCATTTGAGAGGGGTAGCGGCGGTAGAAATTTCATGTCTTCAATCTGGCTCAAAAATTGAACAAAGGTACTTCGAATGATGCTCTATCAAGCTGCGCTTGCCGAATTTGCATATCGTTACTCATTTCCGGATAATATCTGATCGGAGCGGTCGCTCTGAACGATTTCGCTCAAACTGCGCGTCATCAAAATGATCATAACTTTCTTCAAAATGAAGATATCAACAATTCGAAAAAAAGGTTCGATTGAGGGGATCAAGGGGAAAATTTTCTCTCTTAAGCACATCATTCCAGGACCAAGTTCTGGTCCTGGGCGGTCGTTTTTATGAAAAAGTAGTGGAAATCTCCTAATCGGAAAAACCCATGAAAGCCACTATGCGCATTTAGTAGTACCTATATGTGCCAAATAATTCCCAGAAAATCAGCCGAATCGGTGATGGGAAACTTTTTATGCGCTGACTTTTGTGTATCGGCCTGGGGCCAACTATCGTAAATCATCCCTTTTAACACCTCAAAATGCGTTCCCTAATGCTCAAATCTCTTGAAAATATGTTTAAAATGTGTTTGAAAAAAGTTGTTTCCGTACTACATGCTTTGTTTATTCGAAATAGGGCATTCGAGCTCATTCTGCCTTGATACATGATTTCGAGTGAAGATGACGAAATCGATCGGCAATATGGACCCTACTAACACTAATCCATTTTATATAATGTAGAAAGAACCTTCGTTACTGATCAGCAAAAATGCTCGGGTTTAAATGGCTTTTTAAGACTCCCCGAAAAGAAATAACACAGCGTTGAAGAAGTCATCTTTAACATCCGATATGGACATTCGGAAAAAAGTATGTTGTAGAGTTAGGTGGCCTGAACATTTTGTCTGAAGAGTGCAAGTTCATATCTTCACTTTCCGGCGCGCTACAGGACCTAGAAGTAGAGTGTGTGCTCGCACGACGCACGCGCGAGAGAGTGTGGGAAGAGGAGAGAGTGCGAGAGACAGGCGAGAGAGGGCACACCACGAGAGAGCGCAGACGACGAGAGCGCGTGCGCTCTTTTAAAATACGACCAACTTCTAGGTCCTGTAGCGCGCCGGAAAGTGAAGATATGAACTTGCACTCTTCAGACGAAATGTTCAGGTCACCTAACTCTACAACATACTTTATTCCGAATGTCCATATCGGATGTTAAAGATGACTTCTTCAACGCTGTGTTATTTCTTTTCGGGGAGTCTTAAAAAGCCATTTAAACCCGAGCATTTTTGCTGATCAGTAACGAAGGTTCTTTCTACATTATATAAAATGGATTAGTGTTAGTAGGGTCCATATTGCCGATCGATTTCGTCATCTTCACTCGAAATCATGTATCAAGGCAGAATGAGCTCGAATGCCCTATTTCGAATAAACAAAGCATGTAGTACGGAAACAACTTTTTTCAAACACATTTTAAACATATTTTCAAGAGATTTGAGCATTAGGGAACGCATTTTGAGGTGTGAAAAGGGATGATTTACGATAGTTGGCCCCAGGCCGATACACAAAAGTCAGCGCATAAAAAGTTTCCCATCACCGATTCGGCTGATTTTCTGGGAATTATTTGGCACATATAGGTACTACTAAATGCGCATAGTGGCTTTCATGGGTTTTTCCGATTAGGAGATTTGCACTACTTTTTCATAAAACCGACCGCCCAGGACCAGAACTTGGTCCTGGAATGATGTGCTTAAGAGAGAAAATTTTCCCCTTGATCCCCTCAATCGAACCTTTTTTTCGAATTGTTGATATCTTCATTTTGAAGAAAGTTATGATCATTTTGATGACGCGCAGTTTGGGCGAAATCGTTCAGAGCGACCGCTCCGATCAGATATTATCCGGAAATGAGTAACGATATGCAAATTCGGCAAGCGCAGCTTGATAGAGCATCATTCGAAGTACCTTTGTTCAATTTTTGAGCCAGATTGAAGACATGAAATTTCTACCGCCACAGCGTGGTCGATTCTTTGGCGATTCGTCTCATAAAAATAATTCGAGAAAAACAAAAATAATATTCGAGAATAACAAATATGAAATAATAATCGGGAATTACCAAATATGGGTCGGGAATAAGACTCAAGATTGATATCAGTCGAGAGTCGGGACTCAGTGCCATATATGGAAATGGCACTGAGACGCTTAATACACTACTATCAGTCGAGAGTCGAGACTCAGTGCCATATATGGAAATGTAACTGAGACACGTACTACACTACTAATCATTACTGGTGCGTTCTCTAAACTTTCGCCTATCGAATGGTTATGCAAGTGCACTCTTTCACAGAGGGCAGTCAAAATGTCAATGAAATTCGCTAGTGAGTTAAAAGTTGAAACTAGTTTTCTAACGCAAAGGCCATTGCTTTTTCATTATGAAATTAATCATTACTGGTGCGTTCTCTAAATTTTCGCCTATCGAATGGTTATGCAAGTGCACTCTTTCACAGAGGGCACTCAAAATGTCAATGAAATTCGCTAGTGAGTTAAAAGTTGAACCTAGTTTTCTCACGCCAAGGCCATTGCTTTTTCATTATGAAATTAATCATTACTGGTGCGTTCTCTAAATTTTCGCCTATCGAATGGTTATGCAAGTGCACTCTTTCACAGAGGGCAGTCAAAATGTCAATGAAATTCGCTAGTGAGTTAAAAGTTGAAACTAGTTTTCTAACGCAAAGGCCATTGCTTTTTCATTATGAAATTAATCATTACTGGTGCGTTCTCTAAATTTTCGCCTATCGAATGGTTATGCAAGTGCACTCTTTCACAGAGGGCAGTCAAAATGTCAATGAAGTTCGCTAGTGAGACAAAAGTTGAGCCTAGTTTTCTCACGCAAAGGCCATTGCTTTTTCATTATGAAATTAATCATTACTGGTGCGTTCTCTAAATTTTCGCCTATCGAATGGTTATGCAAGTGCACTCTTTCACAGAGGGCAGTCAAAAATGTCAATGAAGTTCGCTAGTGAGACAAAAGTTGAACCTAGTTTTCTCACGCAAGGCCATTGCTTTTTCATTATGAAATTAATCATTACTGGTGCGTTCTCTAAATTTTCGCCTATCGAATGGTTATGCAAGTGCACTCTTTCACAGAGGGCAGTCAAAATGTCATAAAAGTTGAACCTAGTTTTCTCACGCCAAGGCCATTGCTTTTTCATTATGAAATTAATCATTACTGGTGCGTTCTCTAAATTTTCGCCTATCGAATGGTTATGCAAGTGCACTCTTTCACAGAGGGCTGTCAAAATGTCAATGAAGTTCGCTAGTGAGACAAAGTTGAACCTAGTTTTCTCACGCAAAGGCCATTGCTTTTTCATTATGAAATTAATCATTACTGGTGCGTTCTCTAAATTTTCGCCTATCGAATGGTTATGCAAGTGCACTCTTTCACAGAGGGCACTCAAAATGTCAATGAAATTCGCTAGTGAGTTAAAAGTTGAAACTATTTTTCTAACGCAAAGGCCATTGCTTTTTCATTATGAAATTAATCATTACTGGTGCGTTCTCTAAATTTTCGCCTATCGATGGTTATGCAAGTGCACTCTTTCACAGAGGGCTGTCAAAATGTCAATGAAATTCGCTAGTGAGTTAAAAGTTGAAACTAGTTTTCTAACGCAAAGGCCATTGCTTTTTCATTATGAAATTAATCATTACTGGTGCGTTCTCTAAATTTTCGCCTATCGAATGGTTATGCAAGTGCACTCTTTCACAGAGGGCAGTCAAAATGTCAATGAAATTCGCTAGTGAGTTAAAAGTTGAAACTAGTTTTCTAACGCAAAGGCCATTGCTTTTTCATTATGAAATTAATCATTACTGGTGCGTTCTCTAAATTTTCGCCTATCGAATGGTTATGCAAGTGCACTCTTTCACAGAGGGCAGTCAAAATGTCAATGAAATTCGCTAGTGAGTTAAAAGTTGAAACTAGTTTTCTAACGCAAAGGCCATTGCTTTTTCATTATGAAATTAATCATTACTGGTGCGTTCTCTAAATTTTCGCCTATCGAATGGTTATGCAAGTGCACTCTTTCACAGAGGGCAGTCAAAATGTCAATGAAATTCGCTAGTGAGTTAAAAGTTGAAACTAGTTTTCTAACGCAAGGCCATTGCTTTTTCATTATGAAATTAATCATTACTGGTGCGTTCTCTAAATTTTCGCCTATCGAATGGTTATGCAAGTGCACTCTTTCACAGAGGGCAGTCAAAATGTCAATGAAGTTCGCTAGTGAGACAAAGTTGAACCTAGTTTTCTCACGCAAAGGCCATTGCTTTTTCATTATGAAATTAATCATTACTGGTGCGTTCTCTAAATTTTCGCCTATCGAATGGTTATGCAAGTGCACTCTTTCACAGAGGGCAGTCAAAATGTCAATGAAGTTCGCTAGTGAGACAAAAGTTGAACCTAGTTTTCTCACGCAAAGGCCATTGCTTTTTCATTATGAAATTAATCATTACTGGTGCGTTCTCTAAATTTTCGCCTATCGAATGGTTATGCAAGTGCACTCTTTCACAGAGGGCAGTCAAAATGTCAATGAAGTTCGCTAGTGAGACAAAAGTTGAACCTAGTTTTCTCACGCAAAGGCCATTGCTTTTTCATTATGAAATTAATCATTACTGGTGCGTTCTCTAAATTTTCGCCTATCGAATGGTTATGCAAGTGCACTCTTTCACAGAGGGCAGTCAAAATGTCATAAAAGTTGAACCTAGTTTTCTCACGCAAGGCCATTGCTTTTTCATTATGAAATTAATCATTACTGGTGCGTTCTCTAAATTTTCGCCTATCGAATGGTTATGCAAGTGCACTCTTTCACAGAGGGCTCAAAATGTCAATGAAGTTCGCTAGTGAGACAAAGTTGAACCTAGTTTTCTCACGCAAAGGCCATTGCTTTTTCATATGAAATTAATCATTACTGGTGCGTTCTCTAAATTTTCGCCTATCGAATGGTTATGCAAGTGCACTCTTTCACAGAGGGCAGTCAAAATGTCAATGAAGTTCGCTAGTGAGACAAAAGTTGAACCTAGTTTTCTCACGCAAAGGCCATTGCTTTTTCATTATGAAATTAATCATTACTGGTGCGTTCTCTAAATTTTCGCCTATCGAATGGTTATGCAAGTGCACTCTTTCACAGAGGGCACTCAAAATGTCAATGAAATTCGCTAGTGAGTTAAAAGTTGAAACTATTTTTCTAACGCAAAGGCCATTGCTTTTTCATTATGAAATTAATCATTACTGGTGCGTTCTCTAAATTTTCGCCTATCGATGGTTATGCAAGTGCACTCTTTCACAGAGGGCAGTCAAAATGTCAATGAAATTCGCTAGTGAGTTAAAAGTTGAAACTAGTTTTCTAACGCAAAGGCCATTGCTTTTTCATTATGAAATTAATCATTACTGGTGCGTTCTCTAAATTTTCGCCTATCGAATGGTTATGCAAGTGCACTCTTTCACAGAGGGCAGTCAAAATGTCAATGAAATTCGCTAGTGAGTTAAAAGTTGAAACTAGTTTTCTAACGCAAAGGCCATTGCTTTTTCATTATGAAATTAATCATTACTGGTGCGTTCTCTAAATTTTCGCCTATCGAATGGTTATGCAAGTGCACTCTTTCACAGAGGGCACTCAAAATGTCAATGAAATTCGCTAGTGAGTTAAAAGTTGAAACTATTTTCTAACGCAAAGGCCATTGCTTTTTCATTATGAAATTAATCATTACTGGTGCGTTCTCTAAATTTTCGCCTATCGAATGGTTATGCAAGTGCACTCTTTCACAGAGGGCAGTCAAAATGTCAATGAAATTCGCTAGTGAGTTAAAAGTTGAAACTAGTTTTCTAACGCAAAGGCCATTGCTTTTTCATTATGAAATTAATCATTACTGGTGCGTTCTCTAAATTTTCGCCTATCGAATGGTTATGCAAGTGCACTCTTTCACAGAGGGCAGTCAAAATGTCAATGAAGTTCGCTAGTGAGACAAAGTTGAACCTAGTTTTCTCACGCAAAGGCCATTGCTTTTTCATTATGAAATTAATCATTACTGGTGCGTTCTCTAAATTTTCGCCTATCGAATGGTTATGCAAGTGCACTCTTTCACAGAGGGCAGTCAAAATGTCAATGAAGTTCGCTAGTGAGACAAAAGTTGAACCTAGTTTTCTCACGCAAAGGCCATTGCTTTTTCATTATGAAATTAATCATTACTGGTGCGTTCTCTAAATTTTCGCCTATCGAATGGTTATGCAAGTGCACTCTTTCACAGAGGGCAGTCAAAATGTCAATGAAATTCGCTAGTGAGTTAAAAGTTGAAACTATTTTTCTAACGCAAAGGCCATTGCTTTTTCATTATGAAATTAATCATTACTGGTGCGTTCTCTAAATTTTCGCCTATCGAATGGTTATGCAAGTGCACTCTTTCACAGAGGGCAGTCAAAATGTCAATGAAATTCGCTAGTGAGTTAAAAGTTGAAACTATTTTTCTAACGCAAAGGCCATTGCTTTTTCATTATGAAATTAATCATTACTGGTGCGTTCTCTAAATTTTCGCCTATCGAATGGTTATGCAAGTGCACTCTTTCACAGAGGGCAGTCAAAATGTCAATGAAATTCGCTAGTGAGTTAAAAGTTGAAACTAGTTTTCTAACGCAAAGGCCATTGCTTTTTCATTATGAAATTAATCATTACTGGTGCGTTCTCTAAATTTTCGCCTATCGAATGGTTATGCAAGTGCACTCTTTCACAGAGGGCAGTCAAAATGTCAATGAAATTCGCTAGTGAGTTAAAAGTTGAAACTAGTTTTCTAACGCAAAGGCCATTGCTTTTTCATTATGAAATTAATCATTACTGGTGCGTTCTCTAAATTTTCGCCTATCGAATGGTTATGCAAGTGCACTCTTTCACAGAGGGCAGTCAAAATGTCAATGAAATTCGCTAGTGAGACAAAAGTTGAACCTAGTTTTCTCACGCAAAGGCCATTGCTTTTTCATTATGAAATTAATCATTACTGGTGCGTTCTCTAAATTTTCGCCTATCGAATGGTTATGCAAGTGCACTCTTTCACAGAGGGCAGTCAAAATGTCAATGAAATTCGCTAGTGAGTTAAAAGTTGAAACTAGTTTTTCTAACGCAAAGGCCATTGCTTTTTCATTATGAAATTAATCATTACTGGTGCGTTCTCTAAATTTTCGCCTATCGAATGGTTATGCAAGTGCACTCTTTCACAGAGGGCAGTCAAAATGTCAATGAAATTCGCTAGTGAGTTAAAAGTTGAAACTATTTTTCTAACGCAAAGGCCATTGCTTTTTCATTATGAAATTAATCATTACTGGTGCGTTCTCTAAATTTTCGCCTATCGAATGGTTATGCAAGTGCACTCTTTCACAGAGGGCAGTCAAAATGTCAATGAAATTCGCTAGTGAGTTAAAAGTTGAAACTAGTTTTCTAACGCAAAGGCCATTGCTTTTTCATTATGAAATTAATCATTACTGGTGCGTTCTCTAAATTTTCGCCTATCGAATGGTTATGCAAGTGCACTCTTTCACAGAGGGCAGTCAAAATGTCAATGAAATTCGCTAGTGAGTTAAAAGTTGAAACTAGTTTTCTAACGCAAAGGCCATTGCTTTTTCATTATGAAATTAATCATTACTGGTGCGTTCTCTAAATTTTCGCCTATCGAATGGTTATGCAAGTGCACTCTTTCACAGAGGGCAGTCAAAATGTCAATGAAATTCGCTAGTGAGTTAAAAGTTGAAACTAGTTTTCTAACGCAAAGGCCATTGCTTTTTCATTATGAAATTAATCATTACTGGTGCGTTCTCTAAATTTTCGCCTATCGAATGGTTATGCAAGTGCACTCTTTCACAGAGGGCAGTCAAAATGTCAATGAAATTCGCTAGTGAGTTAAAAGTTGAAACTAGTTTTCTAACGCAAAGGCCATTGCTTTTTCATTATGAAATTAATCATTACTGGTGCGTTCTCTAAATTTTCGCCTATCGAATGGTTATGCAAGTGCACTCTTTCACAGAGGGCAGTCAAAATGTCAATGAAATTCGCTAGTGAGAAAAGTTGAACTAGTTTTCTCACGCAAAGGCCATTGCTTTTTCATTATGAAATTAATCATTACTGGTGCGTTCTCTAAATTTTCGCCTATCGAATGGTTATGCAAGTGCACTCTTTCACAGAGGGCAGTCAAAATGTCAATGAAATTCGCTAGTGAGTTAAAAGTTGAAACTAGTTTTTCTAACGCAAAGGCCATTGCTTTTTCATTATGAAATTAATCATTACTGGTGCGTTCTCTAAATTTTCGCCTATCGAATGGTTATGCAAGTGCACTCTTTCACAGAGGGCAGTCAAAATGTCAATGAAATTCGCTAGTGAGTTAAAAGTTGAAACTAGTTTTCTAACGCAAAGGCCATTGCTTTTTCATTATGAAATTAATCATTACTGGTGCGTTCTCTAAATTTTCGCCTATCGAATGGTTATGCAAGTGCACTCTTTCACAGAGGGCAGTCAAAATGTCAATGAAATTCGCTAGTGAGTTAAAAGTTGAAACTAGTTTTCTAACGCAAAGGCCATTGCTTTTTCATTATGAAATTAATCATTACTGGTGCGTTCTCTAAATTTTCGCCTATCGAATGGTTATGCAAGTGCACTCTTTCACAGAGGGCAGTCAAAATGTCAATGAAATTCGCTAGTGAGTTAAAAGTTGAAACTAGTTTTCTAACGCAAAGGCCATTGCTTTTTCATTATGAAATTAATCATTACTGGTGCGTTCTCTAAATTTTCGCCTATCGAATGGTTATGCAAGTGCACTCTTTCACAGAGGGCAGTCAAAATGTCAATGAAATTCGCTAGTGAGTTAAAAGTTGAAACTAGTTTTCTAACGCAAAGGCCATTGCTTTTTCATTATGAAATTAATCATTACTGGTGCGTTCTCTAAATTTTCGCCTATCGAATGGTTATGCAAGTGCACTCTTTCACAGAGGGCAGTCAAAATGTCAATGAAATTCGCTAGTGAGTTAAAAGTTGAAACTAGTTTTCTAACGCAAAGGCCATTGCTTTTTCATTATGAAATTAATCATTACTGGTGCGTTCTCTAAATTTTCGCCTATCGAATGGTTATGCAAGTGCACTCTTTCACAGAGGGCAGTCAAAATGTCAATGAAATTCGCTAGTGAGAAAAGTTGAACTAGTTTTCTCACGCAAAGGCCATTGCTTTTTCATTATGAAATTAATCATTACTGGTGCGTTCTCTAAATTTTCGCCTATCGAATGGTTATGCAAGTGCACTCTTTCACAGAGGGCAGTCAAAATGTCAATGAAATTCGCTAGTGAGAAAAGTTGAACTAGTTTTCTCACGCAAAGGCCATTGCTTTTTCATTATGAAATTAATCATTACTGGTGCGTTCTCTAAATTTTCGCCTATCGAATGGTTATGCAAGTGCACTCTTTCACAGAGGGCAGTCAAAATGTCAATGAAATTCGCTAGTGAGAAAAGTTGAACTAGTTTTCTCACGCAAAGGCCATTGCTTTTTCATTATGAAATTAATCATTACTGGTGCGTTCTCTAAATTTTCGCCTATCGAATGGTTATGCAAGTGCACTCTTTCACAGAGGGCAGTCAAAATGTCAATGAAATTCGCTAGTGAGTTAAAAGTTGAAACTAGTTTTCTAACGCAAAGGCCATTGCTTTTTCATTATGAAATTAATCATTACTGGTGCGTTCTCTAAATTTTCGCCTATCGAATGGTTATGCAAGTGCACTCTTTCACAGAGGGCAGTCAAAATGTCAATGAAATTCGCTAGTGAGTTAAAAGTTGAAACTAGTTTTCTAACGCAAAGGCCATTGCTTTTTCATTATGAAATTAATCATTACTGGTGCGTTCTCTAAATTTTCGCCTATCGAATGGTTATGCAAGTGCACTCTTTCACAGAGGGCAGTCAAAATGTCAATGAAATTCGCTAGTGAGTTAAAAGTTGAAACTAGTTTTCTAACGCAAAGGCCATTGCTTTTTCATTATGAAATTAATCATTACTGGTGCGTTCTCTAAATTTTCGCCTATCGAATGGTTATGCAAGTGCACTCTTTCACAGAGGGCAGTCAAAATGTCAATGAAATTCGCTAGTGAGTTAAAAGTTGAACTAGTTTTCTCACGCAAAGGCCATTGCTTTTTCATTATGAAATTAATCATTACTGGTGCGTTCTCTAAATTTTCGCCTATCGAATGGTTATGCAAGTGCACTCTTTCACAGAGGGCAGTCAAAATGTCAATGAAATTCGCTAGTGAGAAAAGTTGAACTAGTTTTCTCACGCAAAGGCCATTGCTTTTTCATTATGAAATTAATCATTACTGGTGCGTTCTCTAAATTTTCGCCTATCGAATGGTTATGCAAGTGCACTCTTTCACAGAGGGCAGTCAAAATGTCAATGAAATTCGCTAGTGAGTTAAAAGTTGAAACTAGTTTTCTAACGCAAAGGCCATTGCTTTTTCATTATGAAATTAATCATTACTGGTGCGTTCTCTAAATTTTCGCCTATCGAATGGTTATGCAAGTGCACTCTTTCACAGAGGGCAGTCAAAATGTCAATGAAATTCGCTAGTGAGTTAAAAGTTGAAACTAGTTTTCTAACGCAAAGGCCATTGCTTTTTCATTATGAAATTAATCATTACTGGTGCGTTCTCTAAATTTTCGCCTATCGAATGGTTATGCAAGTGCACTCTTTCACAGAGGGCAGTCAAAATGTCAATGAAATTCGCTAGTGAGTTAAAAGTTGAAACTAGTTTTCTAACGCAAAGGCCATTGCTTTTTCATTATGAAATTAATCATTACTGGTGCGTTCTCTAAATTTTCGCCTATCGAATGGTTATGCAAGTGCACTCTTTCACAGAGGGCAGTCAAAATGTCAATGAAATTCGCTAGTGAGTTAAAAGTTGAAACTAGTTTTCTAACGCAAAGGCCATTGCTTTTTCATTATGAAATTAATCATTACTGGTGCGTTCTCTAAATTTTCGCCTATCGAATGGTTATGCAAGTGCACTCTTTCACAGAGGGCAGTCAAAATGTCAATGAAATTCGCTAGTGAGTTAAAAGTTGAAACTAGTTTTCTAACGCAAAGGCCATTGCTTTTTCATTATGAAATTAATCATTACTGGTGCGTTCTCTAAATTTTCGCCTATCGAATGGTTATGCAAGTGCACTCTTTCACAGAGGGCAGTCAAAATGTCAATGAAATTCGCTAGTGAGTTAAAAGTTGAAACTAGTTTTCTCACGCAAAGGCCATTGCTTTTTCATTATGAAATTAATCATTACTGGTGCGTTCTCTAAATTTTCGCCTATCGAATGGTTATGCAAGTGCACTCTTTCACAGAGGGCAGTCAAAATGTCAATGAAATTCGCTAGTGAGTTAAAAGTTGAAACTAGTTTTCTCACGCAAAGGCCATTGCTTTTTCATTATGAAATTAATCATTACTGGTGCGTTCTCTAAATTTTCGCCTATCGAATGGTTATGCAAGTGCACTCTTTCACAGAGGGCAGTCAAAATGTCAATGAAATTCGCTAGTGAGTTAAAAGTTGAAACTAGTTTTCTAACGCAAAGGCCATTGCTTTTTCATTATGAAATTAATCATTACTGGTGCGTTCTCTAAATTTTCGCCTATCGAATGGTTATGCAAGTGCACTCTTTCACAGAGGGCAGTCAAAATGTCAATGAAATTCGCTAGTGAGTTAAAAGTTGAAACTAGTTTTCTAACGCAAAGGCCATTGCTTTTTCATTATGAAATTAATCATTACTGGTGCGTTCTCTAAATTTTCGCCTATCGAATGGTTATGCAAGTGCACTCTTTCACAGAGGGCAGTCAAAATGTCAATGAAATTCGCTAGTGAGTTAAAAGTTGAAACTAGTTTTCTAACGCAAAGGCCATTGCTTTTTCATTATGAAATTAATCATTACTGGTGCGTTCTCTAAATTTTCGCCTATCGAATGGTTATGCAAGTGCACTCTTTCACAGAGGGCAGTCAAAATGTCAATGAAATTCGCTAGTGAGTTAAAAGTTGAAACTAGTTTTCTAACGCAAAGGCCATTGCTTTTTCATTATGAAATTAATCATTACTGGTGCGTTCTCTAAATTTTCGCCTATCGAATGGTTATGCAAGTGCACTCTTTCACAGAGGGCAGTCAAAATGTCAATGAAATTCGCTAGTGAGTTAAAAGTTGAAACTAGTTTTCTAACGCAAAGGCCATTGCTTTTTCATTATGAAATTAATCATTACTGGTGCGTTCTCTAAATTTTCGCCTATCGAATGGTTATGCAAGTGCACTCTTTCACAGAGGGCAGTCAAAATGTCAATGAAATTCGCTAGTGAGTTAAAAGTTGAAACTAGTTTTCTAACGCAAAGGCCATTGCTTTTTCATTATGAAATTAATCATTACTGGTGCGTTCTCTAAATTTTCGCCTATCGAATGGTTATGCAAGTGCACTCTTTCACAGAGGGCAGTCAAAATGTCAATGAAATTCGCTAGTGAGTTAAAAGTTGAAACTAGTTTTCTAACGCAAAGGCCATTGCTTTTTCATTATGAAATTAATCATTACTGGTGCGTTCTCTAAATTTTCGCCTATCGAATGGTTATGCAAGTGCACTCTTTCACAGAGGGCAGTCAAAATGTCAATGAAATTCGCTAGTGAGTTAAAAGTTGAAACTAGTTTTCTAACGCAAAGGCCATTGCTTTTTCATTATGAAATTAATCATTACTGGTGCGTTCTCTAAATTTTCGCCTATCGAATGGTTATGCAAGTGCACTCTTTCACAGAGGGCAGTCAAAATGTCAATGAAATTCGCTAGTGAGTTAAAAGTTGAAACTAGTTTTCTAACGCAAAGGCCATTGCTTTTTCATTATGAAATTAATCATTACTGGTGCGTTCTCTAAATTTTCGCCTATCGAATGGTTATGCAAGTGCACTCTTTCACAGAGGGCAGTCAAAATGTCAATGAAATTCGCTAGTGAGTTAAAAGTTGAAACTAGTTTTCTACGCAAAGGCCATTGCTTTTTCATTATGAAATTAATCATTACTGGTGCGTTCTCTAAATTTTCGCCTATCGAATGGTTATGCAAGTGCACTCTTTCACAGAGGGCAGTCAAAATGTCAATGAAATTCGCTAGTGAGTTAAAAGTTGAAACTAGTTTTCTAACGCAAAGGCCATTGCTTTTTCATTATGAAATTAATCATTACTGGTGCGTTCTCTAAATTTTCGCCTATCGAATGGTTATGCAAGTGCACTCTTTCACAGAGGGCAGTCAAAATGTCAATGAAATTCGCTAGTGAGTTAAAAGTTGAAACTAGTTTTCTCACGCAAAGGCCATTGCTTTTTCATTATGAAATTAATCATTACTGGTGCGTTCTCTAAATTTTCGCCTATCGAATGGTTATGCAAGTGCACTCTTTCACAGAGGGCAGTCAAAATGTCAATGAAATTCGCTAGTGAGTTAAAAGTTGAACTAGTTTTCTCACGCAAAGGCCATTGCTTTTTCATTATGAAATTAATCATTACTGGTGCGTTCTCTAAATTTTCGCCTATCGAATGGTTATGCAAGTGCACTCTTTCACAGAGGGCAGTCAAAATGTCAATGAAATTCGCTAGTGAGTTAAAAGTTGAAACTAGTTTTCTAACGCAAAGGCCATTGCTTTTTCATTATGAAATTAATCATTACTGGTGCGTTCTCTAAATTTTCGCCTATCGAATGGTTATGCAAGTGCACTCTTTCACAGAGGGCAGTCAAAATGTCAATGAAATTCGCTAGTGAGTTAAAAGTTGAAACTAGTTTTCTAACGCAAAGGCCATTGCTTTTTCATTATGAAATTAATCATTACTGGTGCGTTCTCTAAATTTTCGCCTATCGAATGGTTATGCAAGTGCACTCTTTCACAGAGGGCAGTCAAAATGTCAATGAAATTCGCTAGTGAGTTAAAAGTTGAAACTAGTTTTCTAACGCAAAGGCCATTGCTTTTTCATTATGAAATTAATCATTACTGGTGCGTTCTCTAAATTTTCGCCTATCGAATGGTTATGCAAGTGCACTCTTTCACAGAGGGCAGTCAAAATGTCAATGAAATTCGCTAGTGAGTTAAAAGTTGAAACTAGTTTTCTAACGCAAAGGCCATTGCTTTTTCATTATGAAATTAATCATTACTGGTGCGTTCTCTAAATTTTCGCCTATCGAATGGTTATGCAAGTGCACTCTTTCACAGAGGGCAGTCAAAATGTCAATGAAATTCGCTAGTGAGTTAAAAGTTGAAACTAGTTTTCTACGCAAAGGCCATTGCTTTTTCATTATGAAATTAATCATTACTGGTGCGTTCTCTAAATTTTCGCCTATCGAATGGTTATGCAAGTGCACTCTTTCACAGAGGGCAGTCAAAATGTCAATGAAATTCGCTAGTGAGTTAAAAGTTGAAACTAGTTTTCTAACGCAAAGGCCATTGCTTTTTCATTATGAAATTAATCATTACTGGTGCGTTCTCTAAATTTTCGCCTATCGAATGGTTATGCAAGTGCACTCTTTCACAGAGGGCAGTCAAAATGTCAATGAAATTCGCTAGTGAGTTAAAAGTTGAAACTAGTTTTCTACGCAAAGGCCATTGCTTTTTCATTATGAAATTAATCATTACTGGTGCGTTCTCTAAATTTTCGCCTATCGAATGGTTATGCAAGTGCACTCTTTCACAGAGGGCAGTCAAAATGTCAATGAAATTCGCTAGTGAGTTAAAAGTTGAAACTAGTTTTCTACGCAAAGGCCATTGCTTTTTCATTATGAAATTAATCATTACTGGTGCGTTCTCTAAATTTTCGCCTATCGAATGGTTATGCAAGTGCACTCTTTCACAGAGGGCAGTCAAAATGTCAATGAAATTCGCTAGTGAGTTAAAAGTTGAAACTAGTTTTCTAACGCAAAGGCCATTGCTTTTTCATTATGAAATTAATCATTACTGGTGCGTTCTCTAAATTTTCGCCTATCGAATGGTTATGCAAGTGCACTCTTTCACAGAGGGCAGTCAAAATGTCAATGAAATTCGCTAGTGAGTTAAAAGTTGAAACTAGTTTTCTACGCAAAGGCCATTGCTTTTTCATTATGAAATTAATCATTACTGGTGCGTTCTCTAAATTTTCGCCTATCGAATGGTTATGCAAGTGCACTCTTTCACAGAGGGCAGTCAAAATGTCAATGAAATTCGCTAGTGAGTTAAAAGTTGAAACTAGTTTTCTAACGCAAAGGCCATTGCTTTTTCATTATGAAATTAATCATTACTGGTGCGTTCTCTAAATTTTCGCCTATCGAATGGTTATGCAAGTGCACTCTTTCACAGAGGGCAGTCAAAATGTCAATGAAATTCGCTAGTGAGTTAAAAGTTGAAACTAGTTTTCTCACGCAAAGGCCATTGCTTTTTCATTATGAAATTAATCATTACTGGTGCGTTCTCTAAATTTTCGCCTATCGAATGGTTATGCAAGTGCACTCTTTCACAGAGGGCAGTCAAAATGTCAATGAAATTCGCTAGTGAGTTAAAAGTTGAACTAGTTTTCTCACGCAAAGGCCATTGCTTTTTCATTATGAAATTAATCATTACTGGTGCGTTCTCTAAATTTTCGCCTATCGAATGGTTATGCAAGTGCACTCTTTCACAGAGGGCAGTCAAAATGTCAATGAAATTCGCTAGTGAGTTAAAAGTTGAAACTAGTTTTCTAACGCAAAGGCCATTGCTTTTTCATTATGAAATTAATCATTACTGGTGCGTTCTCTAAATTTTCGCCTATCGAATGGTTATGCAAGTGCACTCTTTCACAGAGGGCAGTCAAAATGTCAATGAAATTCGCTAGTGAGTTAAAAGTTGAAACTAGTTTTCTAACGCAAAGGCCATTGCTTTTTCATTATGAAATTAATCATTACTGGTGCGTTCTCTAAATTTTCGCCTATCGAATGGTTATGCAAGTGCACTCTTTCACAGAGGGCAGTCAAAATGTCAATGAAATTCGCTAGTGAGTTAAAAGTTGAAACTAGTTTTCTAACGCAAAGGCCATTGCTTTTTCATTATGAAATTAATCATTACTGGTGCGTTCTCTAAATTTTCGCCTATCGAATGGTTATGCAAGTGCACTCTTTCACAGAGGGCAGTCAAAATGTCAATGAAATTCGCTAGTGAGTTAAAAGTTGAAACTAGTTTTCTAACGCAAAGGCCATTGCTTTTTCATTATGAAATTAATCATTACTGGTGCGTTCTCTAAATTTTCGCCTATCGAATGGTTATGCAAGTGCACTCTTTCACAGAGGGCAGTCAAAATGTCAATGAAATTCGCTAGTGAGTTAAAAGTTGAAACTAGTTTTCTAACGCAAAGGCCATTGCTTTTTCATTATGAAATTAATCATTACTGGTGCGTTCTCTAAATTTTCGCCTATCGAATGGTTATGCAAGTGCACTCTTTCACAGAGGGCAGTCAAAATGTCAATGAAATTCGCTAGTGAGTTAAAAGTTGAAACTAGTTTTCTAACGCAAAGGCCATTGCTTTTTCATTATGAAATTAATCATTACTGGTGCGTTCTCTAAATTTTCGCCTATCGAATGGTTATGCAAGTGCACTCTTTCACAGAGGGCAGTCAAAATGTCAATGAAATTCGCTAGTGAGTTAAAAGTTGAAACTAGTTTTCTAACGCAAAGGCCATTGCTTTTTCATTATGAAATTAATCATTACTGGTGCGTTCTCTAAATTTTCGCCTATCGAATGGTTATGCAAGTGCACTCTTTCACAGAGGGCAGTCAAAATGTCAATGAAATTCGCTAGTGAGTTAAAAGTTGAAACTAGTTTTCTAACGCAAAGGCCATTGCTTTTTCATTATGAAATTAATCATTACTGGTGCGTTCTCTAAATTTTCGCCTATCGAATGGTTATGCAAGTGCACTCTTTCACAGAGGGCAGTCAAAATGTCAATGAAATTCGCTAGTGAGTTAAAAGTTGAAACTAGTTTTCTAACGCAAAGGCCATTGCTTTTTCATTATGAAATTAATCATTACTGGTGCGTTCTCTAAATTTTCGCCTATCGAATGGTTATGCAAGTGCACTCTTTCACAGAGGGCAGTCAAAATGTCAATGAAATTCGCTAGTGAGTTAAAAGTTGAAACTAGTTTTCTAACGCAAAGGCCATTGCTTTTTCATTATGAAATTAATCATTACTGGTGCGTTCTCTAAATTTTCGCCTATCGAATGGTTATGCAAGTGCACTCTTTCACAGAGGGCAGTCAAAATGTCAATGAAATTCGCTAGTGAGTTAAAAGTTGAACTAGTTTTCTCACGCAAAGGCCATTGCTTTTTCATTATGAAATTAATCATTACTGGTGCGTTCTCTAAATTTTCGCCTATCGAATGGTTATGCAAGTGCACTCTTTCACAGAGGGCAGTCAAAATGTCAATGAAATTCGCTAGTGAGTTAAAAGTTGAAACTAGTTTTCTAACGCAAAGGCCATTGCTTTTTCATTATGAAATTAATCATTACTGGTGCGTTCTCTAAATTTTCGCCTATCGAATGGTTATGCAAGTGCACTCTTTCACAGAGGGCAGTCAAAATGTCAATGAAATTCGCTAGTGAGTTAAAAGTTGAAACTAGTTTTCTAACGCAAAGGCCATTGCTTTTTCATTATGAAATTAATCATTACTGGTGCGTTCTCTAAATTTTCGCCTATCGAATGGTTATGCAAGTGCACTCTTTCACAGAGGGCAGTCAAAATGTCAATGAAATTCGCTAGTGAGTTAAAAGTTGAAACTAGTTTTCTAACGCAAAGGCCATTGCTTTTTCATTATGAAATTAATCATTACTGGTGCGTTCTCTAAATTTTCGCCTATCGAATGGTTATGCAAGTGCACTCTTTCACAGAGGGCAGTCAAAATGTCAATGAAATTCGCTAGTGAGTTAAAAGTTGAAACTAGTTTTCTAACGCAAAGGCCATTGCTTTTTCATTATGAAATTAATCATTACTGGTGCGTTCTCTAAATTTTCGCCTATCGAATGGTTATGCAAGTGCACTCTTTCACAGAGGGCAGTCAAAATGTCAATGAAATTCGCTAGTGAGTTAAAAGTTGAAACTAGTTTTCTAACGCAAAGGCCATTGCTTTTTCATTATGAAATTAATCATTACTGGTGCGTTCTCTAAATTTTCGCCTATCGAATGGTTATGCAAGTGCACTCTTTCACAGAGGGCAGTCAAAATGTCAATGAAATTCGCTAGTGAGTTAAAAGTTGAAACTAGTTTTCTAACGCAAAGGCCATTGCTTTTTCATTATGAAATTAATCATTACTGGTGCGTTCTCTAAATTTTCGCCTATCGAATGGTTATGCAAGTGCACTCTTTCACAGAGGGCAGTCAAAATGTCAATGAAATTCGCTAGTGAGTTAAAAGTTGAAACTAGTTTTCTCACGCAAAGGCCATTGCTTTTTCATTATGAAATTAATCATTACTGGTGCGTTCTCTAAATTTTCGCCTATCGAATGGTTATGCAAGTGCACTCTTTCACAGAGGGCAGTCAAAATGTCAATGAAATTCGCTAGTGAGTTAAAAGTTGAAACTAGTTTTCTAACGCAAAGGCCATTGCTTTTTCATTATGAAATTAATCATTACTGGTGCGTTCTCTAAATTTTCGCCTATCGAATGGTTATGCAAGTGCACTCTTTCACAGAGGGCAGTCAAAATGTCAATGAAATTCGCTAGTGAGTTAAAAGTTGAAACTAGTTTTCTAACGCAAAGGCCATTGCTTTTTCATTATGAAATTAATCATTACTGGTGCGTTCTCTAAATTTTCGCCTATCGAATGGTTATGCAAGTGCACTCTTTCACAGAGGGCAGTCAAAATGTCAATGAAATTCGCTAGTGAGTTAAAAGTTGAAACTAGTTTTCTCACGCAAAGGCCATTGCTTTTTCATTATGAAATTAATCATTACTGGTGCGTTCTCTAAATTTTCGCCTATCGAATGGTTATGCAAGTGCACTCTTTCACAGAGGGCAGTCAAAATGTCAATGAAATTCGCTAGTGAGTTAAAAGTTGAAACTAGTTTTTCTAACGCAAAGGCCATTGCTTTTTCATTATGAAATTAATCATTACTGGTGCGTTCTCTAAATTTTCGCCTATCGAATGGTTATGCAAGTGCACTCTTTCACAGAGGGCAGTCAAAATGTCAATGAAATTCGCTAGTGAGTTAAAAGTTGAAACTAGTTTTCTAACGCAAAGGCCATTGCTTTTTCATTATGAAATTAATCATTACTGGTGCGTTCTCTAAATTTTCGCCTATCGAATGGTTATGCAAGTGCACTCTTTCACAGAGGGCAGTCAAAATGTCAATGAAATTCGCTAGTGAGTTAAAAGTTGAAACTAGTTTTCTAACGCAAAGGCCATTGCTTTTTCATTATGAAATTAATCATTACTGGTGCGTTCTCTAAATTTTCGCCTATCGAATGGTTATGCAAGTGCACTCTTTCACAGAGGGCAGTCAAAATGTCAATGAAATTCGCTAGTGAGTTAAAAGTTGAAACTAGTTTTCTACGCAAAGGCCATTGCTTTTTCATTATGAAATTAATCATTACTGGTGCGTTCTCTAAATTTTCGCCTATCGAATGGTTATGCAAGTGCACTCTTTCACAGAGGGCAGTCAAAATGTCAATGAAATTCGCTAGTGAGTTAAAAGTTGAAACTAGTTTTCTCACGCAAAGGCCATTGCTTTTTCATTATGAAATTAATCATTACTGGTGCGTTCTCTAAATTTTCGCCTATCGAATGGTTATGCAAGTGCACTCTTTCACAGAGGGCAGTCAAAATGTCAATGAAATTCGCTAGTGAGTTAAAAGTTGAAACTAGTTTTCTAACGCAAAGGCCATTGCTTTTTCATTATGAAATTAATCATTACTGGTGCGTTCTCTAAATTTTCGCCTATCGAATGGTTATGCAAGTGCACTCTTTCACAGAGGGCAGTCAAAATGTCAATGAAATTCGCTAGTGAGTTAAAAGTTGAAACTAGTTTTCTACGCAAAGGCCATTGCTTTTTCATTATGAAATTAATCATTACTGGTGCGTTCTCTAAATTTTCGCCTATCGAATGGTTATGCAAGTGCACTCTTTCACAGAGGGCAGTCAAAATGTCAATGAAATTCGCTAGTGAGTTAAAAGTTGAAACTAGTTTTCTACGCAAAGGCCATTGCTTTTTCATTATGAAATTAATCATTACTGGTGCGTTCTCTAAATTTTCGCCTATCGAATGGTTATGCAAGTGCACTCTTTCACAGAGGGCAGTCAAAATGTCAATGAAATTCGCTAGTGAGTTAAAAGTTGAAACTAGTTTTCTAACGCAAAGGCCATTGCTTTTTCATTATGAAATTAATCATTACTGGTGCGTTCTCTAAATTTTCGCCTATCGAATGGTTATGCAAGTGCACTCTTTCACAGAGGGCAGTCAAAATGTCAATGAAATTCGCTAGTGAGTTAAAAGTTGAAACTAGTTTTCTAACGCAAAGGCCATTGCTTTTTCATTATGAAATTAATCATTACTGGTGCGTTCTCTAAATTTTCGCCTATCGAATGGTTATGCAAGTGCACTCTTTCACAGAGGGCAGTCAAAATGTCAATGAAATTCGCTAGTGAGTTAAAAGTTGAAACTAGTTTTCTAACGCAAAGGCCATTGCTTTTTCATTATGAAATTAATCATTACTGGTGCGTTCTCTAAATTTTCGCCTATCGAATGGTTATGCAAGTGCACTCTTTCACAGAGGGCAGTCAAAATGTCAATGAAATTCGCTAGTGAGTTAAAAGTTGAAACTAGTTTTCTAACGCAAAGGCCATTGCTTTTTCATTATGAAATTAATCATTACTGGTGCGTTCTCTAAATTTTCGCCTATCGAATGGTTATGCAAGTGCACTCTTTCACAGAGGGCAGTCAAAATGTCAATGAAATTCGCTAGTGAGTTAAAAGTTGAAACTAGTTTTCTAACGCAAAGGCCATTGCTTTTTCATTATGAAATTAATCATTACTGGTGCGTTCTCTAAATTTTCGCCTATCGAATGGTTATGCAAGTGCACTCTTTCACAGAGGGCAGTCAAAATGTCAATGAAATTCGCTAGTGAGTTAAAAGTTGAAACTAGTTTTCTAACGCAAAGGCCATTGCTTTTTCATTATGAAATTAATCATTACTGGTGCGTTCTCTAAATTTTCGCCTATCGAATGGTTATGCAAGTGCACTCTTTCACAGAGGGCAGTCAAAATGTCAATGAAATTCGCTAGTGAGTTAAAAGTTGAAACTAGTTTTCTCACGCAAAGGCCATTGCTTTTTCATTATGAAATTAATCATTACTGGTGCGTTCTCTAAATTTTCGCCTATCGAATGGTTATGCAAGTGCACTCTTTCACAGAGGGCAGTCAAAATGTCAATGAAATTCGCTAGTGAGTTAAAAGTTGAACTAGTTTTCTCACGCAAAGGCCATTGCTTTTTCATTATGAAATTAATCATTACTGGTGCGTTCTCTAAATTTTCGCCTATCGAATGGTTATGCAAGTGCACTCTTTCACAGAGGGCAGTCAAAATGTCAATGAAATTCGCTAGTGAGTTAAAAGTTGAAACTAGTTTTCTACGCAAAGGCCATTGCTTTTTCATTATGAAATTAATCATTACTGGTGCGTTCTCTAAATTTTCGCCTATCGAATGGTTATGCAAGTGCACTCTTTCACAGAGGGCAGTCAAAATGTCAATGAAATTCGCTAGTGAGTTAAAAGTTGAAACTAGTTTTCTAACGCAAAGGCCATTGCTTTTTCATTATGAAATTAATCATTACTGGTGCGTTCTCTAAATTTTCGCCTATCGAATGGTTATGCAAGTGCACTCTTTCACAGAGGGCAGTCAAAATGTCAATGAAATTCGCTAGTGAGTTAAAAGTTGAAACTAGTTTTCTACGCAAAGGCCATTGCTTTTTCATTATGAAATTAATCATTACTGGTGCGTTCTCTAAATTTTCGCCTATCGAATGGTTATGCAAGTGCACTCTTTCACAGAGGGCAGTCAAAATGTCAATGAAATTCGCTAGTGAGTTAAAAGTTGAAACTAGTTTTCTAACGCAAAGGCCATTGCTTTTTCATTATGAAATTAATCATTACTGGTGCGTTCTCTAAATTTTCGCCTATCGAATGGTTATGCAAGTGCACTCTTTCACAGAGGGCAGTCAAAATGTCAATGAAATTCGCTAGTGAGTTAAAAGTTGAAACTAGTTTTCTAACGCAAAGGCCATTGCTTTTTCATTATGAAATTAATCATTACTGGTGCGTTCTCTAAATTTTCGCCTATCGAATGGTTATGCAAGTGCACTCTTTCACAGAGGGCAGTCAAAATGTCAATGAAATTCGCTAGTGAGTTAAAAGTTGAAACTAGTTTTCTAACGCAAAGGCCATTGCTTTTTCATTATGAAATTAATCATTACTGGTGCGTTCTCTAAATTTTCGCCTATCGAATGGTTATGCAAGTGCACTCTTTCACAGAGGGCAGTCAAAATGTCAATGAAATTCGCTAGTGAGTTAAAAGTTGAAACTAGTTTTCTAACGCAAAGGCCATTGCTTTTTCATTATGAAATTAATCATTACTGGTGCGTTCTCTAAATTTTCGCCTATCGAATGGTTATGCAAGTGCACTCTTTCACAGAGGGCAGTCAAAATGTCAATGAAATTCGCTAGTGAGTTAAAAGTTGAAACTAGTTTTCTACGCAAAGGCCATTGCTTTTTCATTATGAAATTAATCATTACTGGTGCGTTCTCTAAATTTTCGCCTATCGAATGGTTATGCAAGTGCACTCTTTCACAGAGGGCAGTCAAAATGTCAATGAAATTCGCTAGTGAGTTAAAAGTTGAAACTAGTTTTCTAACGCAAAGGCCATTGCTTTTTCATTATGAAATTAATCATTACTGGTGCGTTCTCTAAATTTTCGCCTATCGAATGGTTATGCAAGTGCACTCTTTCACAGAGGGCAGTCAAAATGTCAATGAAATTCGCTAGTGAGTTAAAAGTTGAAACTAGTTTTCTACGCAAAGGCCATTGCTTTTTCATTATGAAATTAATCATTACTGGTGCGTTCTCTAAATTTTCGCCTATCGAATGGTTATGCAAGTGCACTCTTTCACAGAGGGCAGTCAAAATGTCAATGAAATTCGCTAGTGAGTTAAAAGTTGAACTAGTTTTCTACGCAAAGGCCATTGCTTTTTCATTATGAAATTAATCATTACTGGTGCGTTCTCTAAATTTTCGCCTATCGAATGGTTATGCAAGTGCACTCTTTCACAGAGGGCAGTCAAAATGTCAATGAAATTCGCTAGTGAGTTAAAAGTTGAAACTAGTTTTCTAACGCAAAGGCCATTGCTTTTTCATTATGAAATTAATCATTACTGGTGCGTTCTCTAAATTTTCGCCTATCGAATGGTTATGCAAGTGCACTCTTTCACAGAGGGCAGTCAAAATGTCAATGAAATTCGCTAGTGAGTTAAAAGTTGAAACTAGTTTTCTAACGCAAAGGCCATTGCTTTTTCATTATGAAATTAATCATTACTGGTGCGTTCTCTAAATTTTCGCCTATCGAATGGTTATGCAAGTGCACTCTTTCACAGAGGGCAGTCAAAATGTCAATGAAATTCGCTAGTGAGTTAAAAGTTGAAACTAGTTTTCTACGCAAAGGCCATTGCTTTTTCATTATGAAATTAATCATTACTGGTGCGTTCTCTAAATTTTCGCCTATCGAATGGTTATGCAAGTGCACTCTTTCACAGAGGGCAGTCAAAATGTCAATGAAATTCGCTAGTGAGTTAAAAGTTGAAACTAGTTTTCTAACGCAAAGGCCATTGCTTTTTCATTATGAAATTAATCATTACTGGTGCGTTCTCTAAATTTTCGCCTATCGAATGGTTATGCAAGTGCACTCTTTCACAGAGGGCAGTCAAAATGTCAATGAAATTCGCTAGTGAGTTAAAAGTTGAAACTAGTTTTCTAACGCAAAGGCCATTGCTTTTTCATTATGAAATTAATCATTACTGGTGCGTTCTCTAAATTTTCGCCTATCGAATGGTTATGCAAGTGCACTCTTTCACAGAGGGCAGTCAAAATGTCAATGAAATTCGCTAGTGAGTTAAAAGTTGAAACTAGTTTTCTACGCAAAGGCCATTGCTTTTTCATTATGAAATTAATCATTACTGGTGCGTTCTCTAAATTTTCGCCTATCGAATGGTTATGCAAGTGCACTCTTTCACAGAGGGCAGTCAAAATGTCAATGAAATTCGCTAGTGAGTTAAAAGTTGAAACTAGTTTTCTAACGCAAAGGCCATTGCTTTTTCATTATGAAATTAATCATTACTGGTGCGTTCTCTAAATTTTCGCCTATCGAATGGTTATGCAAGTGCACTCTTTCACAGAGGGCAGTCAAAATGTCAATGAAATTCGCTAGTGAGTTAAAAGTTGAAACTAGTTTTCTACGCAAAGGCCATTGCTTTTTCATTATGAAATTAATCATTACTGGTGCGTTCTCTAAATTTTCGCCTATCGAATGGTTATGCAAGTGCACTCTTTCACAGAGGGCAGTCAAAATGTCAATGAAATTCGCTAGTGAGTTAAAAGTTGAAACTAGTTTTCTAACGCAAAGGCCATTGCTTTTTCATTATGAAATTAATCATTACTGGTGCGTTCTCTAAATTTTCGCCTATCGAATGGTTATGCAAGTGCACTCTTTCACAGAGGGCAGTCAAAATGTCAATGAAATTCGCTAGTGAGTTAAAAGTTGAAACTAGTTTTCTAACGCAAAGGCCATTGCTTTTTCATTATGAAATTAATCATTACTGGTGCGTTCTCTAAATTTTCGCCTATCGAATGGTTATGCAAGTGCACTCTTTCACAGAGGGCAGTCAAAATGTCAATGAAATTCGCTAGTGAGTTAAAAGTTGAAACTAGTTTTCTAACGCAAAGGCCATTGCTTTTTCATTATGAAATTAATCATTACTGGTGCGTTCTCTAAATTTTCGCCTATCGAATGGTTATGCAAGTGCACTCTTTCACAGAGGGCAGTCAAAATGTCAATGAAATTCGCTAGTGAGTTAAAAGTTGAAACTAGTTTTCTAACGCAAAGGCCATTGCTTTTTCATTATGAAATTAATCATTACTGGTGCGTTCTCTAAATTTTCGCCTATCGAATGGTTATGCAAGTGCACTCTTTCACAGAGGGCAGTCAAAATGTCAATGAAATTCGCTAGTGAGTTAAAAGTTGAAACTAGTTTTCTAACGCAAAGGCCATTGCTTTTTCATTATGAAATTAATCATTACTGGTGCGTTCTCTAAATTTTCGCCTATCGAATGGTTATGCAAGTGCACTCTTTCACAGAGGGCAGTCAAAATGTCAATGAAATTCGCTAGTGAGTTAAAAGTTGAAACTAGTTTTCTAACGCAAAGGCCATTGCTTTTTCATTATGAAATTAATCATTACTGGTGCGTTCTCTAAATTTTCGCCTATCGAATGGTTATGCAAGTGCACTCTTTCACAGAGGGCAGTCAAAATGTCAATGAAATTCGCTAGTGAGTTAAAAGTTGAAACTAGTTTTCTAACGCAAAGGCCATTGCTTTTTCATTATGAAATTAATCATTACTGGTGCGTTCTCTAAATTTTCGCCTATCGAATGGTTATGCAAGTGCACTCTTTCACAGAGGGCAGTCAAAATGTCAATGAAATTCGCTAGTGAGTTAAAAGTTGAAACTAGTTTTCTAACGCAAAGGCCATTGCTTTTTCATTATGAAATTAATCATTACTGGTGCGTTCTCTAAATTTTCGCCTATCGAATGGTTATGCAAGTGCACTCTTTCACAGAGGGCAGTCAAAATGTCAATGAAATTCGCTAGTGAGTTAAAAGTTGAAACTAGTTTTCTAACGCAAAGGCCATTGCTTTTTCATTATGAAATTAATCATTACTGGTGCGTTCTCTAAATTTTCGCCTATCGAATGGTTATGCAAGTGCACTCTTTCACAGAGGGCAGTCAAAATGTCAATGAAATTCGCTAGTGAGTTAAAAGTTGAAACTAGTTTTCTAACGCAAAGGCCATTGCTTTTTCATTATGAAATTAATCATTACTGGTGCGTTCTCTAAATTTTCGCCTATCGAATGGTTATGCAAGTGCACTCTTTCACAGAGGGCAGTCAAAATGTCAATGAAATTCGCTAGTGAGTTAAAAGTTGAACTAGTTTTCTACGCAAAGGCCATTGCTTTTTCATTATGAAATTAATCATTACTGGTGCGTTCTCTAAATTTTCGCCTATCGAATGGTTATGCAAGTGCACTCTTTCACAGAGGGCAGTCAAAATGTCAATGAAATTCGCTAGTGAGTTAAAAGTTGAACTAGTTTTCTAACGCAAAGGCCATTGCTTTTTCATTATGAAATTAATCATTACTGGTGCGTTCTCTAAATTTTCGCCTATCGAATGGTTATGCAAGTGCACTCTTTCACAGAGGGCAGTCAAAATGTCAATGAAATTCGCTAGTGAGTTAAAAGTTGAAACTAGTTTTCTAACGCAAAGGCCATTGCTTTTTCATTATGAAATTAATCATTACTGGTGCGTTCTCTAAATTTTCGCCTATCGAATGGTTATGCAAGTGCACTCTTTCACAGAGGGCAGTCAAAATGTCAATGAAATTCGCTAGTGAGTTAAAAGTTGAAACTAGTTTTCTAACGCAAAGGCCATTGCTTTTTCATTATGAAATTA
This sequence comes from Pristionchus exspectatus, assembly GCA_911812115.1. Classification (NCBI taxonomy): domain Eukaryota; kingdom Metazoa; phylum Nematoda; class Chromadorea; order Rhabditida; family Neodiplogasteridae; genus Pristionchus; species Pristionchus exspectatus. The sequence goes on along the minus strand of OU461582.1, from coordinate 32,529,961 downwards.
ATCATTACTGGTGCGTTCTCTAAATTTTCGCCTATCGAATGGTTATGCAAGTGCACTCTTTCACAGAGGGCAGTCAAAATGTCAATGAAATTCGCTAGTGAGTTAAAAGTTGAAACTAGTTTTCTAACGCAAAGGCCATTGCTTTTTCATTATGAAATTAATCATTACTGGTGCGTTCTCTAAATTTTCGCCTATCGAATGGTTATGCAAGTGCACTCTTTCACAGAGGGCAGTCAAAATGTCAATGAAATTCGCTAGTGAGTTAAAAGTTGAAACTAGTTTTCTACGCAAAGGCCATTGCTTTTTCATTATGAAATTAATCATTACTGGTGCGTTCTCTAAATTTTCGCCTATCGAATGGTTATGCAAGTGCACTCTTTCACAGAGGGCAGTCAAAATGTCAATGAAATTCGCTAGTGAGTTAAAAGTTGAAACTAGTTTTCTAACGCAAAGGCCATTGCTTTTTCATTATGAAATTAATCATTACTGGTGCGTTCTCTAAATTTTCGCCTATCGAATGGTTATGCAAGTGCACTCTTTCACAGAGGGCAGTCAAAATGTCAATGAAATTCGCTAGTGAGTTAAAAGTTGAAACTAGTTTTCTAACGCAAAGGCCATTGCTTTTTCATTATGAAATTAATCATTACTGGTGCGTTCTCTAAATTTTCGCCTATCGAATGGTTATGCAAGTGCACTCTTTCACAGAGGGCAGTCAAAATGTCAATGAAATTCGCTAGTGAGTTAAAAGTTGAAACTAGTTTTCTAACGCAAAGGCCATTGCTTTTTCATTATGAAATTAATCATTACTGGTGCGTTCTCTAAATTTTCGCCTATCGAATGGTTATGCAAGTGCACTCTTTCACAGAGGGCAGTCAAAATGTCAATGAAATTCGCTAGTGAGTTAAAAGTTGAAACTAGTTTTCTAACGCAAAGGCCATTGCTTTTTCATTATGAAATTAATCATTACTGGTGCGTTCTCTAAATTTTCGCCTATCGAATGGTTATGCAAGTGCACTCTTTCACAGAGGGCAGTCAAAATGTCAATGAAATTCGCTAGTGAGTTAAAAGTTGAAACTAGTTTTCTAACGCAAAGGCCATTGCTTTTTCATTATGAAATTAATCATTACTGGTGCGTTCTCTAAATTTTCGCCTATCGAATGGTTATGCAAGTGCACTCTTTCACAGAGGGCAGTCAAAATGTCAATGAAATTCGCTAGTGAGTTAAAAGTTGAAACTAGTTTTCTAACGCAAAGGCCATTGCTTTTTCATTATGAAATTAATCATTACTGGTGCGTTCTCTAAATTTTCGCCTATCGAATGGTTATGCAAGTGCACTCTTTCACAGAGGGCAGTCAAAATGTCAATGAAATTCGCTAGTGAGTTAAAAGTTGAAACTAGTTTTCTAACGCAAAGGCCATTGCTTTTTCATTATGAAATTAATCATTACTGGTGCGTTCTCTAAATTTTCGCCTATCGAATGGTTATGCAAGTGCACTCTTTCACAGAGGGCAGTCAAAATGTCAATGAAATTCGCTAGTGAGTTAAAAGTTGAAACTAGTTTTCTAACGCAAAGGCCATTGCTTTTTCATTATGAAATTAATCATTACTGGTGCGTTCTCTAAATTTTCGCCTATCGAATGGTTATGCAAGTGCACTCTTTCACAGAGGGCAGTCAAAATGTCAATGAAATTCGCTAGTGAGTTAAAAGTTGAAACTAGTTTTCTAACGCAAAGGCCATTGCTTTTTCATTATGAAATTAATCATTACTGGTGCGTTCTCTAAATTTTCGCCTATCGAATGGTTATGCAAGTGCACTCTTTCACAGAGGGCAGTCAAAATGTCAATGAAATTCGCTAGTGAGTTAAAAGTTGAAACTAGTTTTCTAACGCAAAGGCCATTGCTTTTTCATTATGAAATTAATCATTACTGGTGCGTTCTCTAAATTTTCGCCTATCGAATGGTTATGCAAGTGCACTCTTTCACAGAGGGCAGTCAAAATGTCAATGAAATTCGCTAGTGAGTTAAAAGTTGAAACTAGTTTTCTAACGCAAAGGCCATTGCTTTTTCATTATGAAATTAATCATTACTGGTGCGTTCTCTAAATTTTCGCCTATCGAATGGTTATGCAAGTGCACTCTTTCACAGAGGGCAGTCAAAATGTCAATGAAATTCGCTAGTGAGTTAAAAGTTGAAACTAGTTTTCTAACGCAAAGGCCATTGCTTTTTCATTATGAAATTAATCATTACTGGTGCGTTCTCTAAATTTTCGCCTATCGAATGGTTATGCAAGTGCACTCTTTCACAGAGGGCAGTCAAAATGTCAATGAAATTCGCTAGTGAGTTAAAAGTTGAAACTAGTTTTCTAACGCAAAGGCCATTGCTTTTTCATTATGAAATTAATCATTACTGGTGCGTTCTCTAAATTTTCGCCTATCGAATGGTTATGCAAGTGCACTCTTTCACAGAGGGCAGTCAAAATGTCAATGAAATTCGCTAGTGAGTTAAAAGTTGAAACTAGTTTTCTAACGCAAAGGCCATTGCTTTTTCATTATGAAATTAATCATTACTGGTGCGTTCTCTAAATTTTCGCCTATCGAATGGTTATGCAAGTGCACTCTTTCACAGAGGGCAGTCAAAATGTCAATGAAATTCGCTAGTGAGTTAAAAGTTGAAACTAGTTTTCTAACGCAAAGGCCATTGCTTTTTCATTATGAAATTAATCATTACTGGTGCGTTCTCTAAATTTTCGCCTATCGAATGGTTATGCAAGTGCACTCTTTCACAGAGGGCAGTCAAAATGTCAATGAAATTCGCTAGTGAGTTAAAAGTTGAAACTAGTTTTCTAACGCAAAGGCCATTGCTTTTTCATTATGAAATTAATCATTACTGGTGCGTTCTCTAAATTTTCGCCTATCGAATGGTTATGCAAGTGCACTCTTTCACAGAGGGCAGTCAAAATGTCAATGAAATTCGCTAGTGAGTTAAAAGTTGAAACTAGTTTTCTAACGCAAAGGCCATTGCTTTTTCATTATGAAATTAATCATTACTGGTGCGTTCTCTAAATTTTCGCCTATCGAATGGTTATGCAAGTGCACTCTTTCACAGAGGGCAGTCAAAATGTCAATGAAATTCGCTAGTGAGTTAAAAGTTGAAACTAGTTTTCTAACGCAAAGGCCATTGCTTTTTCATTATGAAATTAATCATTACTGGTGCGTTCTCTAAATTTTCGCCTATCGAATGGTTATGCAAGTGCACTCTTTCACAGAGGGCAGTCAAAATGTCAATGAAATTCGCTAGTGAGTTAAAAGTTGAAACTAGTTTTCTAACGCAAAGGCCATTGCTTTTTCATTATGAAATTAATCATTACTGGTGCGTTCTCTAAATTTTCGCCTATCGAATGGTTATGCAAGTGCACTCTTTCACAGAGGGCAGTCAAAATGTCAATGAAATTCGCTAGTGAGTTAAAAGTTGAAACTAGTTTTCTAACGCAAAGGCCATTGCTTTTTCATTATGAAATTAATCATTACTGGTGCGTTCTCTAAATTTTCGCCTATCGAATGGTTATGCAAGTGCACTCTTTCACAGAGGGCAGTCAAAATGTCAATGAAATTCGCTAGTGAGTTAAAAGTTGAAACTAGTTTTCTAACGCAAAGGCCATTGCTTTTTCATTATGAAATTAATCATTACTGGTGCGTTCTCTAAATTTTCGCCTATCGAATGGTTATGCAAGTGCACTCTTTCACAGAGGGCAGTCAAAATGTCAATGAAATTCGCTAGTGAGTTAAAAGTTGAAACTAGTTTTCTAACGCAAAGGCCATTGCTTTTTCATTATGAAATTAATCATTACTGGTGCGTTCTCTAAATTTTCGCCTATCGAATGGTTATGCAAGTGCACTCTTTCACAGAGGGCAGTCAAAATGTCAATGAAATTCGCTAGTGAGTTAAAAGTTGAAACTAGTTTTCTAACGCAAAGGCCATTGCTTTTTCATTATGAAATTAATCATTACTGGTGCGTTCTCTAAATTTTCGCCTATCGAATGGTTATGCAAGTGCACTCTTTCACAGAGGGCAGTCAAAATGTCAATGAAATTCGCTAGTGAGTTAAAAGTTGAAACTAGTTTTCTAACGCAAAGGCCATTGCTTTTTCATTATGAAATTAATCATTACTGGTGCGTTCTCTAAATTTTCGCCTATCGAATGGTTATGCAAGTGCACTCTTTCACAGAGGGCAGTCAAAATGTCAATGAAATTCGCTAGTGAGTTAAAAGTTGAAACTAGTTTTCTAACGCAAAGGCCATTGCTTTTTCATTATGAAATTAATCATTACTGGTGCGTTCTCTAAATTTTCGCCTATCGAATGGTTATGCAAGTGCACTCTTTCACAGAGGGCAGTCAAAATGTCAATGAAATTCGCTAGTGAGTTAAAAGTTGAAACTAGTTTTCTAACGCAAAGGCCATTGCTTTTTCATTATGAAATTAATCATTACTGGTGCGTTCTCTAAATTTTCGCCTATCGAATGGTTATGCAAGTGCACTCTTTCACAGAGGGCAGTCAAAATGTCAATGAAATTCGCTAGTGAGTTAAAAGTTGAAACTAGTTTTCTAACGCAAAGGCCATTGCTTTTTCATTATGAAATTAATCATTACTGGTGCGTTCTCTAAATTTTCGCCTATCGAATGGTTATGCAAGTGCACTCTTTCACAGAGGGCAGTCAAAATGTCAATGAAATTCGCTAGTGAGTTAAAAGTTGAAACTAGTTTTCTAACGCAAAGGCCATTGCTTTTTCATTATGAAATTAATCATTACTGGTGCGTTCTCTAAATTTTCGCCTATCGAATGGTTATGCAAGTGCACTCTTTCACAGAGGGCAGTCAAAATGTCAATGAAATTCGCTAGTGAGTTAAAAGTTGAAACTAGTTTTCTAACGCAAAGGCCATTGCTTTTTCATTATGAAATTAATCATTACTGGTGCGTTCTCTAAATTTTCGCCTATCGAATGGTTATGCAAGTGCACTCTTTCACAGAGGGCAGTCAAAATGTCAATGAAATTCGCTAGTGAGTTAAAAGTTGAAACTAGTTTTCTAACGCAAAGGCCATTGCTTTTTCATTATGAAATTAATCATTACTGGTGCGTTCTCTAAATTTTCGCCTATCGAATGGTTATGCAAGTGCACTCTTTCACAGAGGGCAGTCAAAATGTCAATGAAATTCGCTAGTGAGTTAAAAGTTGAAACTAGTTTTCTAACGCAAAGGCCATTGCTTTTTCATTATGAAATTAATCATTACTGGTGCGTTCTCTAAATTTTCGCCTATCGAATGGTTATGCAAGTGCACTCTTTCACAGAGGGCAGTCAAAATGTCAATGAAATTCGCTAGTGAGTTAAAAGTTGAAACTAGTTTTCTAACGCAAAGGCCATTGCTTTTTCATTATGAAATTAATCATTACTGGTGCGTTCTCTAAATTTTCGCCTATCGAATGGTTATGCAAGTGCACTCTTTCACAGAGGGCAGTCAAAATGTCAATGAAATTCGCTAGTGAGTTAAAAGTTGAAACTAGTTTTCTAACGCAAAGGCCATTGCTTTTTCATTATGAAATTAATCATTACTGGTGCGTTCTCTAAATTTTCGCCTATCGAATGGTTATGCAAGTGCACTCTTTCACAGAGGGCAGTCAAAATGTCAATGAAATTCGCTAGTGAGTTAAAAGTTGAAACTAGTTTTCTAACGCAAAGGCCATTGCTTTTTCATTATGAAATTAATCATTACTGGTGCGTTCTCTAAATTTTCGCCTATCGAATGGTTATGCAAGTGCACTCTTTCACAGAGGGCAGTCAAAATGTCAATGAAATTCGCTAGTGAGTTAAAAGTTGAAACTAGTTTTCTAACGCAAAGGCCATTGCTTTTTCATTATGAAATTAATCATTACTGGTGCGTTCTCTAAATTTTCGCCTATCGAATGGTTATGCAAGTGCACTCTTTCACAGAGGGCAGTCAAAATGTCAATGAAATTCGCTAGTGAGTTAAAAGTTGAAACTAGTTTTCTAACGCAAAGGCCATTGCTTTTTCATTATGAAATTAATCATTACTGGTGCGTTCTCTAAATTTTCGCCTATCGAATGGTTATGCAAGTGCACTCTTTCACAGAGGGCAGTCAAAATGTCAATGAAATTCGCTAGTGAGTTAAAAGTTGAAACTAGTTTTCTAACGCAAAGGCCATTGCTTTTTCATTATGAAATTAATCATTACTGGTGCGTTCTCTAAATTTTCGCCTATCGAATGGTTATGCAAGTGCACTCTTTCACAGAGGGCAGTCAAAATGTCAATGAAATTCGCTAGTGAGTTAAAAGTTGAAACTAGTTTTCTAACGCAAAGGCCATTGCTTTTTCATTATGAAATTAATCATTACTGGTGCGTTCTCTAAATTTTCGCCTATCGAATGGTTATGCAAGTGCACTCTTTCACAGAGGGCAGTCAAAATGTCAATGAAATTCGCTAGTGAGTTAAAAGTTGAAACTAGTTTTCTAACGCAAAGGCCATTGCTTTTTCATTATGAAATTAATCATTACTGGTGCGTTCTCTAAATTTTCGCCTATCGAATGGTTATGCAAGTGCACTCTTTCACAGAGGGCAGTCAAAATGTCAATGAAATTCGCTAGTGAGTTAAAAGTTGAAACTAGTTTTCTAACGCAAAGGCCATTGCTTTTTCATTATGAAATTAATCATTACTGGTGCGTTCTCTAAATTTTCGCCTATCGAATGGTTATGCAAGTGCACTCTTTCACAGAGGGCAGTCAAAATGTCAATGAAATTCGCTAGTGAGTTAAAAGTTGAAACTAGTTTTCTAACGCAAAGGCCATTGCTTTTTCATTATGAAATTAATCATTACTGGTGCGTTCTCTAAATTTTCGCCTATCGAATGGTTATGCAAGTGCACTCTTTCACAGAGGGCAGTCAAAATGTCAATGAAATTCGCTAGTGAGTTAAAAGTTGAAACTAGTTTTCTAACGCAAAGGCCATTGCTTTTTCATTATGAAATTAATCATTACTGGTGCGTTCTCTAAATTTTCGCCTATCGAATGGTTATGCAAGTGCACTCTTTCACAGAGGGCAGTCAAAATGTCAATGAAATTCGCTAGTGAGTTAAAAGTTGAAACTAGTTTTCTAACGCAAAGGCCATTGCTTTTTCATTATGAAATTAATCATTACTGGTGCGTTCTCTAAATTTTCGCCTATCGAATGGTTATGCAAGTGCACTCTTTCACAGAGGGCAGTCAAAATGTCAATGAAATTCGCTAGTGAGTTAAAAGTTGAAACTAGTTTTCTAACGCAAAGGCCATTGCTTTTTCATTATGAAATTAATCATTACTGGTGCGTTCTCTAAATTTTCGCCTATCGAATGGTTATGCAAGTGCACTCTTTCACAGAGGGCAGTCAAAATGTCAATGAAATTCGCTAGTGAGTTAAAAGTTGAAACTAGTTTTCTAACGCAAAGGCCATTGCTTTTTCATTATGAAATTAATCATTACTGGTGCGTTCTCTAAATTTTCGCCTATCGAATGGTTATGCAAGTGCACTCTTTCACAGAGGGCAGTCAAAATGTCAATGAAATTCGCTAGTGAGTTAAAAGTTGAAACTAGTTTTCTAACGCAAAGGCCATTGCTTTTTCATTATGAAATTAATCATTACTGGTGCGTTCTCTAAATTTTCGCCTATCGAATGGTTATGCAAGTGCACTCTTTCACAGAGGGCAGTCAAAATGTCAATGAAATTCGCTAGTGAGTTAAAAGTTGAAACTAGTTTTCTAACGCAAAGGCCATTGCTTTTTCATTATGAAATTAATCATTACTGGTGCGTTCTCTAAATTTTCGCCTATCGAATGGTTATGCAAGTGCACTCTTTCACAGAGGGCAGTCAAAATGTCAATGAAATTCGCTAGTGAGTTAAAAGTTGAAACTAGTTTTCTAACGCAAAGGCCATTGCTTTTTCATTATGAAATTAATCATTACTGGTGCGTTCTCTAAATTTTCGCCTATCGAATGGTTATGCAAGTGCACTCTTTCACAGAGGGCAGTCAAAATGTCAATGAAATTCGCTAGTGAGTTAAAAGTTGAAACTAGTTTTCTAACGCAAAGGCCATTGCTTTTTCATTATGAAATTAATCATTACTGGTGCGTTCTCTAAATTTTCGCCTATCGAATGGTTATGCAAGTGCACTCTTTCACAGAGGGCAGTCAAAATGTCAATGAAATTCGCTAGTGAGTTAAAAGTTGAAACTAGTTTTCTAACGCAAAGGCCATTGCTTTTTCATTATGAAATTAATCATTACTGGTGCGTTCTCTAAATTTTCGCCTATCGAATGGTTATGCAAGTGCACTCTTTCACAGAGGGCAGTCAAAATGTCAATGAAATTCGCTAGTGAGTTAAAAGTTGAAACTAGTTTTCTAACGCAAAGGCCATTGCTTTTTCATTATGAAATTAATCATTACTGGTGCGTTCTCTAAATTTTCGCCTATCGAATGGTTATGCAAGTGCACTCTTTCACAGAGGGCAGTCAAAATGTCAATGAAATTCGCTAGTGAGTTAAAAGTTGAAACTAGTTTTCTAACGCAAAGGCCATTGCTTTTTCATTATGAAATTAATCATTACTGGTGCGTTCTCTAAATTTTCGCCTATCGAATGGTTATGCAAGTGCACTCTTTCACAGAGGGCAGTCAAAATGTCAATGAAATTCGCTAGTGAGTTAAAAGTTGAAACTAGTTTTCTAACGCAAAGGCCATTGCTTTTTCATTATGAAATTAATCATTACTGGTGCGTTCTCTAAATTTTCGCCTATCGAATGGTTATGCAAGTGCACTCTTTCACAGAGGGCAGTCAAAATGTCAATGAAATTCGCTAGTGAGTTAAAAGTTGAAACTAGTTTTCTAACGCAAAGGCCATTGCTTTTTCATTATGAAATTAATCATTACTGGTGCGTTCTCTAAATTTTCGCCTATCGAATGGTTATGCAAGTGCACTCTTTCACAGAGGGCAGTCAAAATGTCAATGAAATTCGCTAGTGAGTTAAAAGTTGAAACTAGTTTTCTAACGCAAAGGCCATTGCTTTTTCATTATGAAATTAATCATTACTGGTGCGTTCTCTAAATTTTCGCCTATCGAATGGTTATGCAAGTGCACTCTTTCACAGAGGGCAGTCAAAATGTCAATGAAATTCGCTAGTGAGTTAAAAGTTGAAACTAGTTTTCTAACGCAAAGGCCATTGCTTTTTCATTATGAAATTAATCATTACTGGTGCGTTCTCTAAATTTTCGCCTATCGAATGGTTATGCAAGTGCACTCTTTCACAGAGGGCAGTCAAAATGTCAATGAAATTCGCTAGTGAGTTAAAAGTTGAAACTAGTTTTCTAACGCAAAGGCCATTGCTTTTTCATTATGAAATTAATCATTACTGGTGCGTTCTCTAAATTTTCGCCTATCGAATGGTTATGCAAGTGCACTCTTTCACAGAGGGCAGTCAAAATGTCAATGAAATTCGCTAGTGAGTTAAAAGTTGAAACTAGTTTTCTAACGCAAAGGCCATTGCTTTTTCATTATGAAATTAATCATTACTGGTGCGTTCTCTAAATTTTCGCCTATCGAATGGTTATGCAAGTGCACTCTTTCACAGAGGGCAGTCAAAATGTCAATGAAATTCGCTAGTGAGTTAAAAGTTGAAACTAGTTTTCTAACGCAAAGGCCATTGCTTTTTCATTATGAAATTAATCATTACTGGTGCGTTCTCTAAATTTTCGCCTATCGAATGGTTATGCAAGTGCACTCTTTCACAGAGGGCAGTCAAAATGTCAATGAAATTCGCTAGTGAGTTAAAAGTTGAAACTAGTTTTCTAACGCAAAGGCCATTGCTTTTTCATTATGAAATTAATCATTACTGGTGCGTTCTCTAAATTTTCGCCTATCGAATGGTTATGCAAGTGCACTCTTTCACAGAGGGCAGTCAAAATGTCAATGAAATTCGCTAGTGAGTTAAAAGTTGAAACTAGTTTTCTAACGCAAAGGCCATTGCTTTTTCATTATGAAATTAATCATTACTGGTGCGTTCTCTAAATTTTCGCCTATCGAATGGTTATGCAAGTGCACTCTTTCACAGAGGGCAGTCAAAATGTCAATGAAATTCGCTAGTGAGTTAAAAGTTGAAACTAGTTTTCTAACGCAAAGGCCATTGCTTTTTCATTATGAAATTAATCATTACTGGTGCGTTCTCTAAATTTTCGCCTATCGAATGGTTATGCAAGTGCACTCTTTCACAGAGGGCAGTCAAAATGTCAATGAAATTCGCTAGTGAGTTAAAAGTTGAAACTAGTTTTCTAACGCAAAGGCCATTGCTTTTTCATTATGAAATTAATCATTACTGGTGCGTTCTCTAAATTTTCGCCTATCGAATGGTTATGCAAGTGCACTCTTTCACAGAGGGCAGTCAAAATGTCAATGAAATTCGCTAGTGAGTTAAAAGTTGAAACTAGTTTTCTAACGCAAAGGCCATTGCTTTTTCATTATGAAATTAATCATTACTGGTGCGTTCTCTAAATTTTCGCCTATCGAATGGTTATGCAAGTGCACTCTTTCACAGAGGGCAGTCAAAATGTCAATGAAATTCGCTAGTGAGTTAAAAGTTGAAACTAGTTTTCTAACGCAAAGGCCATTGCTTTTTCATTATGAAATTAATCATTACTGGTGCGTTCTCTAAATTTTCGCCTATCGAATGGTTATGCAAGTGCACTCTTTCACAGAGGGCAGTCAAAATGTCAATGAAATTCGCTAGTGAGTTAAAAGTTGAAACTAGTTTTCTAACGCAAAGGCCATTGCTTTTTCATTATGAAATTAATCATTACTGGTGCGTTCTCTAAATTTTCGCCTATCGAATGGTTATGCAAGTGCACTCTTTCACAGAGGGCAGTCAAAATGTCAATGAAATTCGCTAGTGAGTTAAAAGTTGAAACTAGTTTTCTAACGCAAAGGCCATTGCTTTTTCATTATGAAATTAATCATTACTGGTGCGTTCTCTAAATTTTCGCCTATCGAATGGTTATGCAAGTGCACTCTTTCACAGAGGGCAGTCAAAATGTCAATGAAATTCGCTAGTGAGTTAAAAGTTGAAACTAGTTTTCTAACGCAAAGGCCATTGCTTTTTCATTATGAAATTAATCATTACTGGTGCGTTCTCTAAATTTTCGCCTATCGAATGGTTATGCAAGTGCACTCTTTCACAGAGGGCAGTCAAAATGTCAATGAAATTCGCTAGTGAGTTAAAAGTTGAAACTAGTTTTCTAACGCAAAGGCCATTGCTTTTTCATTATGAAATTAATCATTACTGGTGCGTTCTCTAAATTTTCGCCTATCGAATGGTTATGCAAGTGCACTCTTTCACAGAGGGCAGTCAAAATGTCAATGAAATTCGCTAGTGAGTTAAAAGTTGAAACTAGTTTTCTAACGCAAAGGCCATTGCTTTTTCATTATGAAATTAATCATTACTGGTGCGTTCTCTAAATTTTCGCCTATCGAATGGTTATGCAAGTGCACTCTTTCACAGAGGGCAGTCAAAATGTCAATGAAATTCGCTAGTGAGTTAAAAGTTGAAACTAGTTTTCTAACGCAAAGGCCATTGCTTTTTCATTATGAAATTAATCATTACTGGTGCGTTCTCTAAATTTTCGCCTATCGAATGGTTATGCAAGTGCACTCTTTCACAGAGGGCAGTCAAAATGTCAATGAAATTCGCTAGTGAGTTAAAAGTTGAAACTAGTTTTCTAACGCAAAGGCCATTGCTTTTTCATTATGAAATTAATCATTACTGGTGCGTTCTCTAAATTTTCGCCTATCGAATGGTTATGCAAGTGCACTCTTTCACAGAGGGCAGTCAAAATGTCAATGAAATTCGCTAGTGAGTTAAAAGTTGAAACTAGTTTTCTAACGCAAAGGCCATTGCTTTTTCATTATGAAATTAATCATTACTGGTGCGTTCTCTAAATTTTCGCCTATCGAATGGTTATGCAAGTGCACTCTTTCACAGAGGGCAGTCAAAATGTCAATGAAATTCGCTAGTGAGTTAAAAGTTGAAACTAGTTTTCTAACGCAAAGGCCATTGCTTTTTCATTATGAAATTAATCATTACTGGTGCGTTCTCTAAATTTTCGCCTATCGAATGGTTATGCAAGTGCACTCTTTCACAGAGGGCAGTCAAAATGTCAATGAAATTCGCTAGTGAGTTAAAAGTTGAAACTAGTTTTCTAACGCAAAGGCCATTGCTTTTTCATTATGAAATTAATCATTACTGGTGCGTTCTCTAAATTTTCGCCTATCGAATGGTTATGCAAGTGCACTCTTTCACAGAGGGCAGTCAAAATGTCAATGAAATTCGCTAGTGAGTTAAAAGTTGAAACTAGTTTTCTAACGCAAAGGCCATTGCTTTTTCATTATGAAATTAATCATTACTGGTGCGTTCTCTAAATTTTCGCCTATCGAATGGTTATGCAAGTGCACTCTTTCACAGAGGGCAGTCAAAATGTCAATGAAATTCGCTAGTGAGTTAAAAGTTGAAACTAGTTTTCTAACGCAAAGGCCATTGCTTTTTCATTATGAAATTAATCATTACTGGTGCGTTCTCTAAATTTTCGCCTATCGAATGGTTATGCAAGTGCACTCTTTCACAGAGGGCAGTCAAAATGTCAATGAAATTCGCTAGTGAGTTAAAAGTTGAAACTAGTTTTCTAACGCAAAGGCCATTGCTTTTTCATTATGAAATTAATCATTACTGGTGCGTTCTCTAAATTTTCGCCTATCGAATGGTTATGCAAGTGCACTCTTTCACAGAGGGCAGTCAAAATGTCAATGAAATTCGCTAGTGAGTTAAAAGTTGAAACTAGTTTTCTAACGCAAAGGCCATTGCTTTTTCATTATGAAATTAATCATTACTGGTGCGTTCTCTAAATTTTCGCCTATCGAATGGTTATGCAAGTGCACTCTTTCACAGAGGGCAGTCAAAATGTCAATGAAATTCGCTAGTGAGTTAAAAGTTGAAACTAGTTTTCTAACGCAAAGGCCATTGCTTTTTCATTATGAAATTAATCATTACTGGTGCGTTCTCTAAATTTTCGCCTATCGAATGGTTATGCAAGTGCACTCTTTCACAGAGGGCAGTCAAAATGTCAATGAAATTCGCTAGTGAGTTAAAAGTTGAAACTAGTTTTCTAACGCAAAGGCCATTGCTTTTTCATTATGAAATTAATCATTACTGGTGCGTTCTCTAAATTTTCGCCTATCGAATGGTTATGCAAGTGCACTCTTTCACAGAGGGCAGTCAAAATGTCAATGAAATTCGCTAGTGAGTTAAAAGTTGAAACTAGTTTTCTAACGCAAAGGCCATTGCTTTTTCATTATGAAATTAATCATTACTGGTGCGTTCTCTAAATTTTCGCCTATCGAATGGTTATGCAAGTGCACTCTTTCACAGAGGGCAGTCAAAATGTCAATGAAATTCGCTAGTGAGTTAAAAGTTGAAACTAGTTTTCTAACGCAAAGGCCATTGCTTTTTCATTATGAAATTAATCATTACTGGTGCGTTCTCTAAATTTTCGCCTATCGAATGGTTATGCAAGTGCACTCTTTCACAGAGGGCAGTCAAAATGTCAATGAAATTCGCTAGTGAGTTAAAAGTTGAAACTAGTTTTCTAACGCAAAGGCCATTGCTTTTTCATTATGAAATTAATCATTACTGGTGCGTTCTCTAAATTTTCGCCTATCGAATGGTTATGCAAGTGCACTCTTTCACAGAGGGCAGTCAAAATGTCAATGAAATTCGCTAGTGAGTTAAAAGTTGAAACTAGTTTTCTAACGCAAAGGCCATTGCTTTTTCATTATGAAATTAATCATTACTGGTGCGTTCTCTAAATTTTCGCCTATCGAATGGTTATGCAAGTGCACTCTTTCACAGAGGGCAGTCAAAATGTCAATGAAATTCGCTAGTGAGTTAAAAGTTGAAACTAGTTTTCTAACGCAAAGGCCATTGCTTTTTCATTATGAAATTAATCATTACTGGTGCGTTCTCTAAATTTTCGCCTATCGAATGGTTATGCAAGTGCACTCTTTCACAGAGGGCAGTCAAAATGTCAATGAAATTCGCTAGTGAGTTAAAAGTTGAAACTAGTTTTCTAACGCAAAGGCCATTGCTTTTTCATTATGAAATTAATCATTACTGGTGCGTTCTCTAAATTTTCGCCTATCGAATGGTTATGCAAGTGCACTCTTTCACAGAGGGCAGTCAAAATGTCAATGAAATTCGCTAGTGAGTTAAAAGTTGAAACTAGTTTTCTAACGCAAAGGCCATTGCTTTTTCATTATGAAATTAATCATTACTGGTGCGTTCTCTAAATTTTCGCCTATCGAATGGTTATGCAAGTGCACTCTTTCACAGAGGGCAGTCAAAATGTCAATGAAATTCGCTAGTGAGTTAAAAGTTGAAACTAGTTTTCTAACGCAAAGGCCATTGCTTTTTCATTATGAAATTAATCATTACTGGTGCGTTCTCTAAATTTTCGCCTATCGAATGGTTATGCAAGTGCACTCTTTCACAGAGGGCAGTCAAAATGTCAATGAAATTCGCTAGTGAGTTAAAAGTTGAAACTAGTTTTCTAACGCAAAGGCCATTGCTTTTTCATTATGAAATTAATCATTACTGGTGCGTTCTCTAAATTTTCGCCTATCGAATGGTTATGCAAGTGCACTCTTTCACAGAGGGCAGTCAAAATGTCAATGAAATTCGCTAGTGAGTTAAAAGTTGAAACTAGTTTTCTAACGCAAAGGCCATTGCTTTTTCATTATGAAATTAATCATTACTGGTGCGTTCTCTAAATTTTCGCCTATCGAATGGTTATGCAAGTGCACTCTTTCACAGAGGGCAGTCAAAATGTCAATGAAATTCGCTAGTGAGTTAAAAGTTGAAACTAGTTTTCTAACGCAAAGGCCATTGCTTTTTCATTATGAAATTAATCATTACTGGTGCGTTCTCTAAATTTTCGCCTATCGAATGGTTATGCAAGTGCACTCTTTCACAGAGGGCAGTCAAAATGTCAATGAAATTCGCTAGTGAGTTAAAAGTTGAAACTAGTTTTCTAACGCAAAGGCCATTGCTTTTTCATTATGAAATTAATCATTACTGGTGCGTTCTCTAAATTTTCGCCTATCGAATGGTTATGCAAGTGCACTCTTTCACAGAGGGCAGTCAAAATGTCAATGAAATTCGCTAGTGAGTTAAAAGTTGAAACTAGTTTTCTAACGCAAAGGCCATTGCTTTTTCATTATGAAATTAATCATTACTGGTGCGTTCTCTAAATTTTCGCCTATCGAATGGTTATGCAAGTGCACTCTTTCACAGAGGGCAGTCAAAATGTCAATGAAATTCGCTAGTGAGTTAAAAGTTGAAACTAGTTTTCTAACGCAAAGGCCATTGCTTTTTCATTATGAAATTAATCATTACTGGTGCGTTCTCTAAATTTTCGCCTATCGAATGGTTATGCAAGTGCACTCTTTCACAGAGGGCAGTCAAAATGTCAATGAAATTCGCTAGTGAGTTAAAAGTTGAAACTAGTTTTCTAACGCAAAGGCCATTGCTTTTTCATTATGAAATTAATCATTACTGGTGCGTTCTCTAAATTTTCGCCTATCGAATGGTTATGCAAGTGCACTCTTTCACAGAGGGCAGTCAAAATGTCAATGAAATTCGCTAGTGAGTTAAAAGTTGAAACTAGTTTTCTAACGCAAAGGCCATTGCTTTTTCATTATGAAATTAATCATTACTGGTGCGTTCTCTAAATTTTCGCCTATCGAATGGTTATGCAAGTGCACTCTTTCACAGAGGGCAGTCAAAATGTCAATGAAATTCGCTAGTGAGTTAAAAGTTGAAACTAGTTTTCTAACGCAAAGGCCATTGCTTTTTCATTATGAAATTAATCATTACTGGTGCGTTCTCTAAATTTTCGCCTATCGAATGGTTATGCAAGTGCACTCTTTCACAGAGGGCAGTCAAAATGTCAATGAAATTCGCTAGTGAGTTAAAAGTTGAAACTAGTTTTCTAACGCAAAGGCCATTGCTTTTTCATTATGAAATTAATCATTACTGGTGCGTTCTCTAAATTTTCGCCTATCGAATGGTTATGCAAGTGCACTCTTTCACAGAGGGCAGTCAAAATGTCAATGAAATTCGCTAGTGAGTTAAAAGTTGAAACTAGTTTTCTAACGCAAAGGCCATTGCTTTTTCATTATGAAATTAATCATTACTGGTGCGTTCTCTAAATTTTCGCCTATCGAATGGTTATGCAAGTGCACTCTTTCACAGAGGGCAGTCAAAATGTCAATGAAATTCGCTAGTGAGTTAAAAGTTGAAACTAGTTTTCTAACGCAAAGGCCATTGCTTTTTCATTATGAAATTAATCATTACTGGTGCGTTCTCTAAATTTTCGCCTATCGAATGGTTATGCAAGTGCACTCTTTCACAGAGGGCAGTCAAAATGTCAATGAAATTCGCTAGTGAGTTAAAAGTTGAAACTAGTTTTCTAACGCAAAGGCCATTGCTTTTTCATTATGAAATTAATCATTACTGGTGCGTTCTCTAAATTTTCGCCTATCGAATGGTTATGCAAGTGCACTCTTTCACAGAGGGCAGTCAAAATGTCAATGAAATTCGCTAGTGAGTTAAAAGTTGAAACTAGTTTTCTAACGCAAAGGCCATTGCTTTTTCATTATGAAATTAATCATTACTGGTGCGTTCTCTAAATTTTCGCCTATCGAATGGTTATGCAAGTGCACTCTTTCACAGAGGGCAGTCAAAATGTCAATGAAATTCGCTAGTGAGTTAAAAGTTGAAACTAGTTTTCTAACGCAAAGGCCATTGCTTTTTCATTATGAAATTAATCATTACTGGTGCGTTCTCTAAATTTTCGCCTATCGAATGGTTATGCAAGTGCACTCTTTCACAGAGGGCAGTCAAAATGTCAATGAAATTCGCTAGTGAGTTAAAAGTTGAAACTAGTTTTCTAACGCAAAGGCCATTGCTTTTTCATTATGAAATTAATCATTACTGGTGCGTTCTCTAAATTTTCGCCTATCGAATGGTTATGCAAGTGCACTCTTTCACAGAGGGCAGTCAAAATGTCAATGAAATTCGCTAGTGAGTTAAAAGTTGAAACTAGTTTTCTAACGCAAAGGCCATTGCTTTTTCATTATGAAATTAATCATTACTGGTGCGTTCTCTAAATTTTCGCCTATCGAATGGTTATGCAAGTGCACTCTTTCACAGAGGGCAGTCAAAATGTCAATGAAATTCGCTAGTGAGTTAAAAGTTGAAACTAGTTTTCTAACGCAAAGGCCATTGCTTTTTCATTATGAAATTAATCATTACTGGTGCGTTCTCTAAATTTTCGCCTATCGAATGGTTATGCAAGTGCACTCTTTCACAGAGGGCAGTCAAAATGTCAATGAAATTCGCTAGTGAGTTAAAAGTTGAAACTAGTTTTCTAACGCAAAGGCCATTGCTTTTTCATTATGAAATTAATCATTACTGGTGCGTTCTCTAAATTTTCGCCTATCGAATGGTTATGCAAGTGCACTCTTTCACAGAGGGCAGTCAAAATGTCAATGAAATTCGCTAGTGAGTTAAAAGTTGAAACTAGTTTTCTAACGCAAAGGCCATTGCTTTTTCATTATGAAATTAATCATTACTGGTGCGTTCTCTAAATTTTCGCCTATCGAATGGTTATGCAAGTGCACTCTTTCACAGAGGGCAGTCAAAATGTCAATGAAATTCGCTAGTGAGTTAAAAGTTGAAACTAGTTTTCTAACGCAAAGGCCATTGCTTTTTCATTATGAAATTAATCATTACTGGTGCGTTCTCTAAATTTTCGCCTATCGAATGGTTATGCAAGTGCACTCTTTCACAGAGGGCAGTCAAAATGTCAATGAAATTCGCTAGTGAGTTAAAAGTTGAAACTAGTTTTCTAACGCAAAGGCCATTGCTTTTTCATTATGAAATTAATCATTACTGGTGCGTTCTCTAAATTTTCGCCTATCGAATGGTTATGCAAGTGCACTCTTTCACAGAGGGCAGTCAAAATGTCAATGAAATTCGCTAGTGAGTTAAAAGTTGAAACTAGTTTTCTAACGCAAAGGCCATTGCTTTTTCATTATGAAATTAATCATTACTGGTGCGTTCTCTAAATTTTCGCCTATCGAATGGTTATGCAAGTGCACTCTTTCACAGAGGGCAGTCAAAATGTCAATGAAATTCGCTAGTGAGTTAAAAGTTGAAACTAGTTTTCTAACGCAAAGGCCATTGCTTTTTCATTATGAAATTAATCATTACTGGTGCGTTCTCTAAATTTTCGCCTATCGAATGGTTATGCAAGTGCACTCTTTCACAGAGGGCAGTCAAAATGTCAATGAAATTCGCTAGTGAGTTAAAAGTTGAAACTAGTTTTCTAACGCAAAGGCCATTGCTTTTTCATTATGAAATTAATCATTACTGGTGCGTTCTCTAAATTTTCGCCTATCGAATGGTTATGCAAGTGCACTCTTTCACAGAGGGCAGTCAAAATGTCAATGAAATTCGCTAGTGAGTTAAAAGTTGAAACTAGTTTTCTAACGCAAAGGCCATTGCTTTTTCATTATGAAATTAATCATTACTGGTGCGTTCTCTAAATTTTCGCCTATCG
Organism: Pristionchus exspectatus; assembly: GCA_911812115.1. Taxonomy (NCBI): domain Eukaryota; kingdom Metazoa; phylum Nematoda; class Chromadorea; order Rhabditida; family Neodiplogasteridae; genus Pristionchus; species Pristionchus exspectatus. The sequence continues at coordinate 32,511,205 of OU461582.1, read as the reverse complement.
AATGGTTATGCAAGTGCACTCTTTCACAGAGGGCAGTCAAAATGTCAATGAAATTCGCTAGTGAGTTAAAAGTTGAAACTAGTTTTCTAACGCAAAGGCCATTGCTTTTTCATTATGAAATTAATCATTACTGGTGCGTTCTCTAAATTTTCGCCTATCGAATGGTTATGCAAGTGCACTCTTTCACAGAGGGCAGTCAAAATGTCAATGAAATTCGCTAGTGAGTTAAAAGTTGAAACTAGTTTTCTAACGCAAAGGCCATTGCTTTTTCATTATGAAATTAATCATTACTGGTGCGTTCTCTAAATTTTCGCCTATCGAATGGTTATGCAAGTGCACTCTTTCACAGAGGGCAGTCAAAATGTCAATGAAATTCGCTAGTGAGTTAAAAGTTGAAACTAGTTTTCTAACGCAAAGGCCATTGCTTTTTCATTATGAAATTAATCATTACTGGTGCGTTCTCTAAATTTTCGCCTATCGAATGGTTATGCAAGTGCACTCTTTCACAGAGGGCAGTCAAAATGTCAATGAAATTCGCTAGTGAGTTAAAAGTTGAAACTAGTTTTCTAACGCAAAGGCCATTGCTTTTTCATTATGAAATTAATCATTACTGGTGCGTTCTCTAAATTTTCGCCTATCGAATGGTTATGCAAGTGCACTCTTTCACAGAGGGCAGTCAAAATGTCAATGAAATTCGCTAGTGAGTTAAAAGTTGAAACTAGTTTTCTAACGCAAAGGCCATTGCTTTTTCATTATGAAATTAATCATTACTGGTGCGTTCTCTAAATTTTCGCCTATCGAATGGTTATGCAAGTGCACTCTTTCACAGAGGGCAGTCAAAATGTCAATGAAATTCGCTAGTGAGTTAAAAGTTGAAACTAGTTTTCTAACGCAAAGGCCATTGCTTTTTCATTATGAAATTAATCATTACTGGTGCGTTCTCTAAATTTTCGCCTATCGAATGGTTATGCAAGTGCACTCTTTCACAGAGGGCAGTCAAAATGTCAATGAAATTCGCTAGTGAGTTAAAAGTTGAAACTAGTTTTCTAACGCAAAGGCCATTGCTTTTTCATTATGAAATTAATCATTACTGGTGCGTTCTCTAAATTTTCGCCTATCGAATGGTTATGCAAGTGCACTCTTTCACAGAGGGCAGTCAAAATGTCAATGAAATTCGCTAGTGAGTTAAAAGTTGAAACTAGTTTTCTAACGCAAAGGCCATTGCTTTTTCATTATGAAATTAATCATTACTGGTGCGTTCTCTAAATTTTCGCCTATCGAATGGTTATGCAAGTGCACTCTTTCACAGAGGGCAGTCAAAATGTCAATGAAATTCGCTAGTGAGTTAAAAGTTGAAACTAGTTTTCTAACGCAAAGGCCATTGCTTTTTCATTATGAAATTAATCATTACTGGTGCGTTCTCTAAATTTTCGCCTATCGAATGGTTATGCAAGTGCACTCTTTCACAGAGGGCAGTCAAAATGTCAATGAAATTCGCTAGTGAGTTAAAAGTTGAAACTAGTTTTCTAACGCAAAGGCCATTGCTTTTTCATTATGAAATTAATCATTACTGGTGCGTTCTCTAAATTTTCGCCTATCGAATGGTTATGCAAGTGCACTCTTTCACAGAGGGCAGTCAAAATGTCAATGAAATTCGCTAGTGAGTTAAAAGTTGAAACTAGTTTTCTAACGCAAAGGCCATTGCTTTTTCATTATGAAATTAATCATTACTGGTGCGTTCTCTAAATTTTCGCCTATCGAATGGTTATGCAAGTGCACTCTTTCACAGAGGGCAGTCAAAATGTCAATGAAATTCGCTAGTGAGTTAAAAGTTGAAACTAGTTTTCTAACGCAAAGGCCATTGCTTTTTCATTATGAAATTAATCATTACTGGTGCGTTCTCTAAATTTTCGCCTATCGAATGGTTATGCAAGTGCACTCTTTCACAGAGGGCAGTCAAAATGTCAATGAAATTCGCTAGTGAGTTAAAAGTTGAAACTAGTTTTCTAACGCAAAGGCCATTGCTTTTTCATTATGAAATTAATCATTACTGGTGCGTTCTCTAAATTTTCGCCTATCGAATGGTTATGCAAGTGCACTCTTTCACAGAGGGCAGTCAAAATGTCAATGAAATTCGCTAGTGAGTTAAAAGTTGAAACTAGTTTTCTAACGCAAAGGCCATTGCTTTTTCATTATGAAATTAATCATTACTGGTGCGTTCTCTAAATTTTCGCCTATCGAATGGTTATGCAAGTGCACTCTTTCACAGAGGGCAGTCAAAATGTCAATGAAATTCGCTAGTGAGTTAAAAGTTGAAACTAGTTTTCTAACGCAAAGGCCATTGCTTTTTCATTATGAAATTAATCATTACTGGTGCGTTCTCTAAATTTTCGCCTATCGAATGGTTATGCAAGTGCACTCTTTCACAGAGGGCAGTCAAAATGTCAATGAAATTCGCTAGTGAGTTAAAAGTTGAAACTAGTTTTCTAACGCAAAGGCCATTGCTTTTTCATTATGAAATTAATCATTACTGGTGCGTTCTCTAAATTTTCGCCTATCGAATGGTTATGCAAGTGCACTCTTTCACAGAGGGCAGTCAAAATGTCAATGAAATTCGCTAGTGAGTTAAAAGTTGAAACTAGTTTTCTAACGCAAAGGCCATTGCTTTTTCATTATGAAATTAATCATTACTGGTGCGTTCTCTAAATTTTCGCCTATCGAATGGTTATGCAAGTGCACTCTTTCACAGAGGGCAGTCAAAATGTCAATGAAATTCGCTAGTGAGTTAAAAGTTGAAACTAGTTTTCTAACGCAAAGGCCATTGCTTTTTCATTATGAAATTAATCATTACTGGTGCGTTCTCTAAATTTTCGCCTATCGAATGGTTATGCAAGTGCACTCTTTCACAGAGGGCAGTCAAAATGTCAATGAAATTCGCTAGTGAGTTAAAAGTTGAAACTAGTTTTCTAACGCAAAGGCCATTGCTTTTTCATTATGAAATTAATCATTACTGGTGCGTTCTCTAAATTTTCGCCTATCGAATGGTTATGCAAGTGCACTCTTTCACAGAGGGCAGTCAAAATGTCAATGAAATTCGCTAGTGAGTTAAAAGTTGAAACTAGTTTTCTAACGCAAAGGCCATTGCTTTTTCATTATGAAATTAATCATTACTGGTGCGTTCTCTAAATTTTCGCCTATCGAATGGTTATGCAAGTGCACTCTTTCACAGAGGGCAGTCAAAATGTCAATGAAATTCGCTAGTGAGTTAAAAGTTGAAACTAGTTTTCTAACGCAAAGGCCATTGCTTTTTCATTATGAAATTAATCATTACTGGTGCGTTCTCTAAATTTTCGCCTATCGAATGGTTATGCAAGTGCACTCTTTCACAGAGGGCAGTCAAAATGTCAATGAAATTCGCTAGTGAGTTAAAAGTTGAAACTAGTTTTCTAACGCAAAGGCCATTGCTTTTTCATTATGAAATTAATCATTACTGGTGCGTTCTCTAAATTTTCGCCTATCGAATGGTTATGCAAGTGCACTCTTTCACAGAGGGCAGTCAAAATGTCAATGAAATTCGCTAGTGAGTTAAAAGTTGAAACTAGTTTTCTAACGCAAAGGCCATTGCTTTTTCATTATGAAATTAATCATTACTGGTGCGTTCTCTAAATTTTCGCCTATCGAATGGTTATGCAAGTGCACTCTTTCACAGAGGGCAGTCAAAATGTCAATGAAATTCGCTAGTGAGTTAAAAGTTGAAACTAGTTTTCTAACGCAAAGGCCATTGCTTTTTCATTATGAAATTAATCATTACTGGTGCGTTCTCTAAATTTTCGCCTATCGAATGGTTATGCAAGTGCACTCTTTCACAGAGGGCAGTCAAAATGTCAATGAAATTCGCTAGTGAGTTAAAAGTTGAAACTAGTTTTCTAACGCAAAGGCCATTGCTTTTTCATTATGAAATTAATCATTACTGGTGCGTTCTCTAAATTTTCGCCTATCGAATGGTTATGCAAGTGCACTCTTTCACAGAGGGCAGTCAAAATGTCAATGAAATTCGCTAGTGAGTTAAAAGTTGAAACTAGTTTTCTAACGCAAAGGCCATTGCTTTTTCATTATGAAATTAATCATTACTGGTGCGTTCTCTAAATTTTCGCCTATCGAATGGTTATGCAAGTGCACTCTTTCACAGAGGGCAGTCAAAATGTCAATGAAATTCGCTAGTGAGTTAAAAGTTGAAACTAGTTTTCTAACGCAAAGGCCATTGCTTTTTCATTATGAAATTAATCATTACTGGTGCGTTCTCTAAATTTTCGCCTATCGAATGGTTATGCAAGTGCACTCTTTCACAGAGGGCAGTCAAAATGTCAATGAAATTCGCTAGTGAGTTAAAAGTTGAAACTAGTTTTCTAACGCAAAGGCCATTGCTTTTTCATTATGAAATTAATCATTACTGGTGCGTTCTCTAAATTTTCGCCTATCGAATGGTTATGCAAGTGCACTCTTTCACAGAGGGCAGTCAAAATGTCAATGAAATTCGCTAGTGAGTTAAAAGTTGAACTAGTTTTCTAACGCAAAGGCCATTGCTTTTTCATTATGAAATTAATCATTACTGGTGCGTTCTCTAAATTTTCGCCTATCGAATGGTTATGCAAGTGCACTCTTTCACAGAGGGCAGTCAAAATGTCAATGAAATTCGCTAGTGAGTTAAAAGTTGAAACTAGTTTTCTACGCAAAGGCCATTGCTTTTTCATTATGAAATTAATCATTACTGGTGCGTTCTCTAAATTTTCGCCTATCGAATGGTTATGCAAGTGCACTCTTTCACAGAGGGCAGTCAAAATGTCAATGAAATTCGCTAGTGAGTTAAAAGTTGAACTAGTTTTCTAACGCAAAGGCCATTGCTTTTTCATTATGAAATTAATCATTACTGGTGCGTTCTCTAAATTTTCGCCTATCGAATGGTTATGCAAGTGCACTCTTTCACAGAGGGCAGTCAAAATGTCAATGAAATTCGCTAGTGAGTTAAAAGTTGAAACTAGTTTTCTAACGCAAAGGCCATTGCTTTTTCATTATGAAATTAATCATTACTGGTGCGTTCTCTAAATTTTCGCCTATCGAATGGTTATGCAAGTGCACTCTTTCACAGAGGGCAGTCAAAATGTCAATGAAATTCGCTAGTGAGTTAAAAGTTGAAACTAGTTTTCTAACGCAAAGGCCATTGCTTTTTCATTATGAAATTAATCATTACTGGTGCGTTCTCTAAATTTTCGCCTATCGAATGGTTATGCAAGTGCACTCTTTCACAGAGGGCAGTCAAAATGTCAATGAAATTCGCTAGTGAGTTAAAAGTTGAAACTAGTTTTCTAACGCAAAGGCCATTGCTTTTTCATTATGAAATTAATCATTACTGGTGCGTTCTCTAAATTTTCGCCTATCGAATGGTTATGCAAGTGCACTCTTTCACAGAGGGCAGTCAAAATGTCAATGAAATTCGCTAGTGAGTTAAAAGTTGAAACTAGTTTTCTAACGCAAAGGCCATTGCTTTTTCATTATGAAATTAATCATTACTGGTGCGTTCTCTAAATTTTCGCCTATCGAATGGTTATGCAAGTGCACTCTTTCACAGAGGGCAGTCAAAATGTCAATGAAATTCGCTAGTGAGTTAAAAGTTGAAACTAGTTTTCTAACGCAAAGGCCATTGCTTTTTCATTATGAAATTAATCATTACTGGTGCGTTCTCTAAATTTTCGCCTATCGAATGGTTATGCAAGTGCACTCTTTCACAGAGGGCAGTCAAAATGTCAATGAAATTCGCTAGTGAGTTAAAAGTTGAAACTAGTTTTCTAACGCAAAGGCCATTGCTTTTTCATTATGAAATTAATCATTACTGGTGCGTTCTCTAAATTTTCGCCTATCGAATGGTTATGCAAGTGCACTCTTTCACAGAGGGCAGTCAAAATGTCAATGAAATTCGCTAGTGAGTTAAAAGTTGAAACTAGTTTTCTAACGCAAAGGCCATTGCTTTTTCATTATGAAATTAATCATTACTGGTGCGTTCTCTAAATTTTCGCCTATCGAATGGTTATGCAAGTGCACTCTTTCACAGAGGGCAGTCAAAATGTCAATGAAATTCGCTAGTGAGTTAAAAGTTGAAACTAGTTTTCTAACGCAAAGGCCATTGCTTTTTCATTATGAAATTAATCATTACTGGTGCGTTCTCTAAATTTTCGCCTATCGAATGGTTATGCAAGTGCACTCTTTCACAGAGGGCAGTCAAAATGTCAATGAAATTCGCTAGTGAGTTAAAAGTTGAAACTAGTTTTCTAACGCAAAGGCCATTGCTTTTTCATTATGAAATTAATCATTACTGGTGCGTTCTCTAAATTTTCGCCTATCGAATGGTTATGCAAGTGCACTCTTTCACAGAGGGCAGTCAAAATGTCAATGAAATTCGCTAGTGAGTTAAAAGTTGAAACTAGTTTTCTAACGCAAAGGCCATTGCTTTTTCATTATGAAATTAATCATTACTGGTGCGTTCTCTAAATTTTCGCCTATCGAATGGTTATGCAAGTGCACTCTTTCACAGAGGGCAGTCAAAATGTCAATGAAATTCGCTAGTGAGTTAAAAGTTGAAACTAGTTTTCTAACGCAAAGGCCATTGCTTTTTCATTATGAAATTAATCATTACTGGTGCGTTCTCTAAATTTTCGCCTATCGAATGGTTATGCAAGTGCACTCTTTCACAGAGGGCAGTCAAAATGTCAATGAAATTCGCTAGTGAGTTAAAAGTTGAAACTAGTTTTTCTAACGCAAAGGCCATTGCTTTTTCATTATGAAATTAATCATTACTGGTGCGTTCTCTAAATTTTCGCCTATCGAATGGTTATGCAAGTGCACTCTTTCACAGAGGGCAGTCAAAATGTCAATGAAATTCGCTAGTGAGTTAAAAGTTGAAACTAGTTTTTCTAACGCAAAGGCCATTGCTTTTTCATTATGAAATTAATCATTACTGGTGCGTTCTCTAAATTTTCGCCTATCGAATGGTTATGCAAGTGCACTCTTTCACAGAGGGCAGTCAAAATGTCAATGAAATTCGCTAGTGAGTTAAAAGTTGAAACTAGTTTTCTAACGCAAAGGCCATTGCTTTTTCATTATGAAATTAATCATTACTGGTGCGTTCTCTAAATTTTCGCCTATCGAATGGTTATGCAAGTGCACTCTTTCACAGAGGGCAGTCAAAATGTCAATGAAATTCGCTAGTGAGTTAAAAGTTGAAACTAGTTTTCTAACGCAAAGGCCATTGCTTTTTCATTATGAAATTAATCATTACTGGTGCGTTCTCTAAATTTTCGCCTATCGAATGGTTATGCAAGTGCACTCTTTCACAGAGGGCAGTCAAAATGTCAATGAAATTCGCTAGTGAGTTAAAAGTTGAAACTAGTTTTCTAACGCAAAGGCCATTGCTTTTTCATTATGAAATTAATCATTACTGGTGCGTTCTCTAAATTTTCGCCTATCGAATGGTTATGCAAGTGCACTCTTTCACAGAGGGCAGTCAAAATGTCAATGAAATTCGCTAGTGAGTTAAAAGTTGAAACTAGTTTTCTAACGCAAAGGCCATTGCTTTTTCATTATGAAATTAATCATTACTGGTGCGTTCTCTAAATTTTCGCCTATCGAATGGTTATGCAAGTGCACTCTTTCACAGAGGGCAGTCAAAATGTCAATGAAATTCGCTAGTGAGTTAAAAGTTGAACTAGTTTTCTAACGCAAAGGCCATTGCTTTTTCATTATGAAATTAATCATTACTGGTGCGTTCTCTAAATTTTCGCCTATCGAATGGTTATGCAAGTGCACTCTTTCACAGAGGGCAGTCAAAATGTCAATGAAATTCGCTAGTGAGTTAAAAGTTGAAACTAGTTTTCTAACGCAAAGGCCATTGCTTTTTCATTATGAAATTAATCATTACTGGTGCGTTCTCTAAATTTTCGCCTATCGAATGGTTATGCAAGTGCACTCTTTCACAGAGGGCAGTCAAAATGTCAATGAAATTCGCTAGTGAGTTAAAAGTTGAAACTAGTTTTCTAACGCAAAGGCCATTGCTTTTTCATTATGAAATTAATCATTACTGGTGCGTTCTCTAAATTTTCGCCTATCGAATGGTTATGCAAGTGCACTCTTTCACAGAGGGCAGTCAAAATGTCAATGAAATTCGCTAGTGAGTTAAAAGTTGAAACTAGTTTTCTAACGCAAAGGCCATTGCTTTTTCATTATGAAATTAATCATTACTGGTGCGTTCTCTAAATTTTCGCCTATCGAATGGTTATGCAAGTGCACTCTTTCACAGAGGGCAGTCAAAATGTCAATGAAATTCGCTAGTGAGTTAAAAGTTGAAACTAGTTTTCTAACGCAAAGGCCATTGCTTTTTCATTATGAAATTAATCATTACTGGTGCGTTCTCTAAATTTTCGCCTATCGAATGGTTATGCAAGTGCACTCTTTCACAGAGGGCAGTCAAAATGTCAATGAAATTCGCTAGTGAGTTAAAAGTTGAAACTAGTTTTCTAACGCAAAGGCCATTGCTTTTTCATTATGAAATTAATCATTACTGGTGCGTTCTCTAAATTTTCGCCTATCGAATGGTTATGCAAGTGCACTCTTTCACAGAGGGCAGTCAAAATGTCAATGAAATTCGCTAGTGAGTTAAAAGTTGAAACTAGTTTTCTAACGCAAAGGCCATTGCTTTTTCATTATGAAATTAATCATTACTGGTGCGTTCTCTAAATTTTCGCCTATCGAATGGTTATGCAAGTGCACTCTTTCACAGAGGGCAGTCAAAATGTCAATGAAATTCGCTAGTGAGTTAAAAGTTGAAACTAGTTTTCTAACGCAAAGGCCATTGCTTTTTCATTATGAAATTAATCATTACTGGTGCGTTCTCTAAATTTTCGCCTATCGAATGGTTATGCAAGTGCACTCTTTCACAGAGGGCAGTCAAAATGTCAATGAAATTCGCTAGTGAGTTAAAAGTTGAAACTAGTTTTCTAACGCAAAGGCCATTGCTTTTTCATTATGAAATTAATCATTACTGGTGCGTTCTCTAAATTTTCGCCTATCGAATGGTTATGCAAGTGCACTCTTTCACAGAGGGCAGTCAAAATGTCAATGAAATTCGCTAGTGAGTTAAAAGTTGAAACTAGTTTTCTAACGCAAAGGCCATTGCTTTTTCATTATGAAATTAATCATTACTGGTGCGTTCTCTAAATTTTCGCCTATCGAATGGTTATGCAAGTGCACTCTTTCACAGAGGGCAGTCAAAATGTCAATGAAATTCGCTAGTGAGTTAAAAGTTGAAACTAGTTTTCTAACGCAAAGGCCATTGCTTTTTCATTATGAAATTAATCATTACTGGTGCGTTCTCTAAATTTTCGCCTATCGAATGGTTATGCAAGTGCACTCTTTCACAGAGGGCAGTCAAAATGTCAATGAAATTCGCTAGTGAGTTAAAAGTTGAAACTAGTTTTCTAACGCAAAGGCCATTGCTTTTTCATTATGAAATTAATCATTACTGGTGCGTTCTCTAAATTTTCGCCTATCGAATGGTTATGCAAGTGCACTCTTTCACAGAGGGCAGTCAAAATGTCAATGAAATTCGCTAGTGAGTTAAAAGTTGAAACTAGTTTTCTAACGCAAAGGCCATTGCTTTTTCATTATGAAATTAATCATTACTGGTGCGTTCTCTAAATTTTCGCCTATCGAATGGTTATGCAAGTGCACTCTTTCACAGAGGGCAGTCAAAATGTCAATGAAATTCGCTAGTGAGTTAAAAGTTGAAACTAGTTTTCTAACGCAAAGGCCATTGCTTTTTCATTATGAAATTAATCATTACTGGTGCGTTCTCTAAATTTTCGCCTATCGAATGGTTATGCAAGTGCACTCTTTCACAGAGGGCAGTCAAAATGTCAATGAAATTCGCTAGTGAGTTAAAAGTTGAAACTAGTTTTCTAACGCAAAGGCCATTGCTTTTTCATTATGAAATTAATCATTACTGGTGCGTTCTCTAAATTTTCGCCTATCGAATGGTTATGCAAGTGCACTCTTTCACAGAGGGCAGTCAAAATGTCAATGAAATTCGCTAGTGAGTTAAAAGTTGAACTAGTTTTCTAACGCAAAGGCCATTGCTTTTTCATTATGAAATTAATCATTACTGGTGCGTTCTCTAAATTTTCGCCTATCGAATGGTTATGCAAGTGCACTCTTTCACAGAGGGCAGTCAAAATGTCAATGAAATTCGCTAGTGAGTTAAAAGTTGAACTAGTTTTCTAACGCAAAGGCCATTGCTTTTTCATTATGAAATTAATCATTACTGGTGCGTTCTCTAAATTTTCGCCTATCGAATGGTTATGCAAGTGCACTCTTTCACAGAGGGCAGTCAAAATGTCAATGAAATTCGCTAGTGAGTTAAAAGTTGAACTAGTTTTCTAACGCAAAGGCCATTGCTTTTTCATTATGAAATTAATCATTACTGGTGCGTTCTCTAAATTTTCGCCTATCGAATGGTTATGCAAGTGCACTCTTTCACAGAGGGCAGTCAAAATGTCAATGAAGTTCGCTAGTGAGAAAAGTTGAACCTAGTTTTCTCACGCAAAGGCCATTGCTTTTTCATTATGAAATTAATCATTACTGGTGCGTTCTCTAAATTTTCGCCTATCGAATGGTTATGCAAGTGCACTCTTTCACAGAGGGCAGTCAAAATGTCAATGAATTCGCTAGTGAGACAAAAGTTGAACCAGTTTTCTCACGCAAAGGCATTGCTTTTCATTATGAAATTAATCATTACTGGTGCGTTCTCTAAATTTTGCCTATCGAATGGTTATGCAAGTGCACTTTCACAGACCAGTGAAAATGCAAAAATTCGCTAGAGAAATTGACCAGTACCAAATGATTAATTTCATAATGAAAAGCAATGGCCTTTGCGTGAAATTTTCTATCAATTTTGCAACTCACTAGCGAACTTCATTGACATTTTGACTGCCCTCTGTGAAAGAGTGCACTTGCATAACCATTCGATAGGCGAAAATTTAGAGAACGCACCAGTAATGATTAATTTCATAATGAAAAAGCAATGGCCTTTGCGTGAGAAAACTAGTTCAACTTTTGTCTCACTAGCGAACTTCATTGACATTTTGACTGCCCTCTGTGAAAGAGTGCACTTGCATAACCATTCGATAGGCAAAATTTAGAGAACGCACCAGTAATGATTAATTTCATAATGAAAAAGCAATGGCCTTTGCGTGAGAAAACTAGGTTCAACTTTTGTCTCACTAGCGAACTTCATTGACATTTTGACTGCCCTCTGTGAAAGAGTGCACTTGCATAACCATTCGATAGGCGAAAATTTAGAGAACGCACCAGTAATGATTAATTTCATAATGAAAAAGCAATGGCCTTTGCGTTAGAAAACTAGGTTCAACTTTTGTCTCACTAGCGAATTCATTGACATTTTGACTGCCCTCTGTGAAAGAGTGCACTTGCATAACCATTCGATAGGCGAAAATTTAGAGAACGCACCAGTAATGATTAATTTCATAATGAAAAAGCAATGGCCTTTGCGTGAAAACTAGGTTCAACTTTTGTCTCACTAGCGAACTTCATTGACATTTTGACTGCCCTCTGTGAAAGAGTGCACTTGCATAACCATTCGATAGGCGAAAATTTAGAGAACGCACCAGTAATGATTAATTTCATAATGAAAAAGCAATGGCCTTTGCGTGAGAAACTAGTTCAACTTTTCTCACTAGCGAATTTCATTGACATTTTGACTGCCCTCTGTGAAAGAGTGCACTTGCATAACCATTCGATAGGCGAAAATTTAGAGAACGCACCAGTAATGATTAATTTCATAATGAAAAAGCAATGGCCTTTGCGTTAGAAAACTAGTTTCAACTTTTAACTCACTAGCGAATTTCATTGACATTTTGACTGCCCTCTGTGAAAGAGTGCACTTGCATAACCATTCGATAGGCGAAAATTTAGAGAACGCACCAGTAATGATTAATTTCATAATGAAAAAGCAATGGCCTTTGCGTTAGAAAACTAGTTTCAACTTTTAACTCACTAGCGAATTTCATTGACATTTTGACTGCCCTCTGTGAAAGAGTGCACTTGCATAACCATTCGATAGGCGAAAATTTAGAGAACGCACCAGTAATGATTAATTTCATAATGAAAAAGCAATGGCCTTTGCGTTAGAAAACTAGTTTCAACTTTTAACTCACTAGCGAATTTCATTGACATTTTGACTGCCCTCTGTGAAAGAGTGCACTTGCATAACCATTCGATAGGCGAAAATTTAGAGAACGCACCAGTAATGATTAATTTCATAATGAAAAAGCAATGGCCTTTGCGTTAGAAAACTAGTTTCAACTTTTAACTCACTAGCGAATTTCATTGACATTTTGACTGCCCTCTGTGAAAGAGTGCACTTGCATAACCATTCGATAGGCGAAAATTTAGAGAACGCACCAGTAATGATTAATTTCATAATGAAAAAGCAATGGCCTTTGCGTTAGAAAACTAGTTTCAACTTTTAACTCACTAGCGAATTTCATTGACATTTTGACTGCCCTCTGTGAAAGAGTGCACTTGCATAACCATTCGATAGGCGAAAATTTAGAGAACGCACCAGTAATGATTAATTTCATAATGAAAAAGCAATGGCCTTTGCGTTAGAAAACTAGTTTCAACTTTTAACTCACTAGCGAATTTCATTGACATTTTGACTGCCCTCTGTGAAAGAGTGCACTTGCATAACCATTCGATAGGCGAAAATTTAGAGAACGCACCAGTAATGATTAATTTCATAATGAAAAAGCAATGGCCTTTGCGTTAGAAAACTAGTTTCAACTTTTAACTCACTAGCGAATTTCATTGACATTTTGACTGCCCTCTGTGAAAGAGTGCACTTGCATAACCATTCGATAGGCGAAAATTTAGAGAACGCACCAGTAATGATTAATTTCATAATGAAAAAGCAATGGCCTTTGCGTTAGAAAACTAGTTTCAACTTTTAACTCACTAGCGAATTTCATTGACATTTTGACTGCCCTCTGTGAAAGAGTGCACTTGCATAACCATTCGATAGGCGAAAATTTAGAGAACGCACCAGTAATGATTAATTTCATAATGAAAAAGCAATGGCCTTTGCGTTAGAAAACTAGTTTCAACTTTTAACTCACTAGCGAATTTCATTGACATTTTGACTGCCCTCTGTGAAAGAGTGCACTTGCATAACCATTCGATAGGCGAAAATTTAGAGAACGCACCAGTAATGATTAATTTCATAATGAAAAGCAATGGCCTTTGCGTTAGAAAACTAGTTTCAACTTTTAACTCACTAGCGAATTTCATTGACATTTTGACTGCCCTCTGTGAAAGAGTGCACTTGCATAACCATTCGATAGGCGAAAATTTAGAGAACGCACCAGTAATGATTAATTTCATAATGAAAAAGCAATGGCCTTTGCGTTAGAAAACTAGTTTCAACTTTTAACTCACTAGCGAATTTCATTGACATTTTGACTGCCCTCTGTGAAAGAGTGCACTTGCATAACCATTCGATAGGCGAAAATTTAGAGAACGCACCAGTAATGATTAATTTCATAATGAAAAAGCAATGGCCTTTGCGTTAGAAAACTAGTTTCAACTTTTAACTCACTAGCGAATTTCATTGACATTTTGACTGCCCTCTGTGAAAGAGTGCACTTGCATAACCATTCGATAGGCGAAAATTTAGAGAACGCACCAGTAATGATTAATTTCATAATGAAAAAGCAATGGCCTTTGCGTTAGAAAACTAGTTTCAACTTTTAACTCACTAGCGAATTTCATTGACATTTTGACTGCCCTCTGTGAAAGAGTGCACTTGCATAACCATTCGATAGGCGAAAATTTAGAGAACGCACCAGTAATGATTAATTTCATAATGAAAAAAATGGCCTTTGCGTTAGAAAACTAGTTTCAACTTTTAACTCACTAGCGAATTTCATTGACATTTTGACTGCCCTCTGTGAAAGAGTGCACTTGCATAACCATTCGATAGGCGAAAATTTAGAGAACGCACCAGTAATGATTAATTTCATAATGAAAAAGCAATGGCCTTTGCGTTAGAAAACTAGTTTCAACTTTTAACTCACTAGCGAATTTCATTGACATTTTGACTGCCCTCTGTGAAAGAGTGCACTTGCATAACCATTCGATAGGCGAAAATTTAGAGAACGCACCAGTAATGATTAATTTCATAATGAAAAAGCAATGGCCTTTGCGTTAGAAAACTAGTTTCAACTTTTAACTCACTAGCGAATTTCATTGACATTTTGACTGCCCTCTGTGAAAGAGTGCACTTGCATAACCATTCGATAGGCGAAAATTTAGAGAACGCACCAGTAATGATTAATTTCATAATGAAAAAGCAATGGCCTTTGCGTTAGAAAACTAGTTTCAACTTTTAACTCACTAGCGAATTTCATTGACATTTTGACTGCCCTCTGTGAAAGAGTGCACTTGCATAACCATTCGATAGGCGAAAATTTAGAGAACGCACCAGTAATGATTAATTTCATAATGAAAAAGCAATGGCCTTTGCGTTAGAAAACTAGTTTCAACTTTTAACTCACTAGCGAATTTCATTGACATTTTGACTGCCCTCTGTGAAAGAGTGCACTTGCATAACCATTCGATAGGCGAAAATTTAGAGAACGCACCAGTAATGATTAATTTCATAATGAAAAAGCAATGGCCTTTGCGTTAGAAAACTAGTTTCAACTTTTAACTCACTAGCGAATTTCATTGACATTTTGACTGCCCTCTGTGAAAGAGTGCACTTGCATAACCATTCGATAGGCGAAAATTTAGAGAACGCACCAGTAATGATTAATTTCATAATGAAAAAGCAATGGCCTTTGCGTTAGAAAACTAGTTTCAACTTTTAACTCACTAGCGAATTTCATTGACATTTTGACTGCCCTCTGTGAAAGAGTGCACTTGCATAACCATTCGATAGGCGAAAATTTAGAGAACGCACCAGTAATGATTAATTTCATAAAAAAGCAATGGCCTTTGCGTTAGAAAATAGTTTCAACTTTTAACTCACTAGCGAATTTCATTGACATTTTGACTGCCCTCTGTGAAAGAGTGCACTTGCATAACCATTCGATAGGCGAAAATTTAGAGAACGCACCAGTAATGATTAATTTCATAATGAAAAAGCAATGGCCTTTGCGTGAGAAAACTAGGTTCAACTTTTCTCACTAGCGAACTTCATTGACATTTTGACTGCCCTCTGTGAAAGAGTGCACTTGCATAACCATTCGATAGGCGAAAATTTAGAGAACGCACCAGTAATGATTAATTTCATAATGAAAAAGCAATGGCCTTTGCGTGAGAAAACTAGTTTCAACTTTTAACTCACTAGCGAATTTCATTGACATTTTGACTGCCCTCTGTGAAAGAGTGCACTTGCATAACCATTCGATAGGCGAAAATTTAGAGAACGCACCAGTAATGATTAATTTCATAATGAAAAAGCAATGGCCTTTGCGTTAGAAACTAGTTTCAACTTTTACTCACTAGCGAATTTCATTGACATTTTGACTGCCCTCTGTGAAAGAGTGCACTTGCATAACCATTCGATAGGCGAAAATTTAGAGAACGCACCAGTAATGATTAATTTCATAATGAAAAAGCAATGGCCTTTGCGTTAGAAACTAGTTTCAACTTTTAACTCACTAGCGAATTTCATTGACATTTTGACTGCCCTCTGTGAAAGAGTGCACTTGCATAACCATTCGATAGGCGAAAATTTAGAGAACGCACCAGTAATGATTAATTTCATAATGAAAAAGCAATGGCCTTTGCGTTAGAAAACTAGTTTCAACTTTTAACTCACTAGCGAATTTCATTGACATTTTGACTGCCCTCTGTGAAAGAGTGCACTTGCATAACCATTCGATAGGCGAAAATTTAGAGAACGCACCAGTAATGATTAATTTCATAATGAAAAAGCAATGGCCTTTGCGTTAGAAAACTAGTTTCAACTTTTAACTCACTAGCGAATTTCATTGACATTTTGACTGCCCTCTGTGAAAGAGTGCACTTGCATAACCATTCGATAGGCGAAAATTTAGAGAACGCACCAGTAATGATTAATTTCATAATGAAAAAGCAATGGCCTTTGCGTTAGAAAACTAGTTTCAACTTTTAACTCACTAGCGAATTTCATTGACATTTTGACTGCCCTCTGTGAAAGAGTGCACTTGCATAACCATTCGATAGGCGAAAATTTAGAGAACGCACCAGTAATGATTAATTTCATAATGAAAAAGCAATGGCCTTTGCGTTAGAAAACTAGTTTCAACTTTTAACTCACTAGCGAATTTCATTGACATTTTGACTGCCCTCTGTGAAGAGTGCACTTGCATAACCATTCGATAGGCGAAAATTTAGAGAACGCACCAGTAATGATTAATTTCATAATGAAAAAGCAATGGCCTTTGCGTTAGAAAACTAGGTTCAACTTTTAACTCACTAGCGAATTTCATTGACATTTTGACTGCCCTCTGTGAAAGAGTGCACTTGCATAACCATTCGATAGGCGAAAATTTAGAGAACGCACCAGTAATGATTAATTTCATAATGAAAAGCAATGGCCTTTGCGTGAGAAAACTAGGTTCAACTTTTCTCACTAGCGAATTTCATTGACATTTTGACTGCCCTCTGTGAAAGAGTGCACTTGCATAACCATTCGATAGGCGAAAATTTAGAGAACGCACCAGTAATGATTAATTTCATAATGAAAAAGCAATGGCCTTTGCGTTAGAAAACTAGGTTCAACTTTTGTCTCACTAGCGAACTTCATTGACATTTTGACTGCCCTCTGTGAAAGAGTGCACTTGCATAACCATTCGATAGGCGAAAATTTAGAGAACGCACCAGTAATGATTAATTTCATAATGAAAAAGCAATGGCCTTTGCGTGAGAAAACTAGTTCAACTTTTGTCTCACTAGCGAACTTCATTGACATTTTGACTGCCCTCTGTGAAGAGTGCACTTGCATAACCATTCGATAGGCGAAAATTTAGAGAACGCACCAGTAATGATTAATTTCATAATGAAAAGCAATGGCCTTTGCGTTAGAAAACTAGTTCAACTTTTTCTCACTAGCGAATTCATTGACATTTTGACTGCCCTCTGTGAAAGAGTGCACTTGCATAACCATTCGATAGGCGAAAATTTAGAGAACGCACCAGTAATGATTAATTTCATAATGAAAAAGCAATGGCCTTTGCGTGAGAAAACTAGTTTCAACTTTTCTCACTAGCGAATTTCATTGACATTTTGACTGCCCTCTGTGAAAGAGTGCACTTGCATAACCATTCGATAGGCGAAAATTTAGAGAACGCACCAGTAATGATTAATTTCATAATGAAAAAGCAATGGCCTTTGCGTTAGAAAACTAGTTTCAACTTTTAACTCACTAGCGAATTTCATTGACATTTTGACTGCCCTCTGTGAAAGAGTGCACTTGCATACCATTCGATAGGCGAAAATTTAGAGAACGCACCAGTATGATTAATTTCATAATGAAAAAGCAATGGCCTTTGCGTGAGAAAACTAGTTCAACTTTTAACTCACTAGCGAATTTCATTGACATTTTGACTGCCCTCTGTGAAAGAGTGCACTTGCATAACCATTCGATAGGCGAAAATTTAGAGAACGCACCAGTAATGATTAATTTCATAATGAAAAAGCAATGGCCTTTGCGTTAGAAAACTAGTTTCAACTTTTAACTCACTAGCGAATTTCATTGACATTTTGACTGCCCTCTGTGAAAGAGTGCACTTGCATAACCATTCGATAGGCGAAAATTTAGAGAACGCACCAGTAATGATTAATTTCATAATGAAAAAGCAATGGCCTTTGCGTTAGAAAACTAGTTTCAACTTTTAACTCACTAGCGAATTTCATTGACATTTTGACTGCCCTCTGTGAAAGAGTGCACTTGCATAACCATTCGATAGGCGAAAATTTAGAGAACGCACCAGTAATGATTAATTTCATAATGAAAAAGCAATGGCCTTTGCGTTAGAAAAACTAGTTTCAACTTTTAACTCACTAGCGAATTTCATTGACATTTTGACTGCCCTCTGTGAAAGAGTGCACTTGCATAACCATTCGATAGGCGAAAATTTAGAGAACGCACCAGTAATGATTAATTTCATAATGAAAAAGCAATGGCCTTTGCGTTAGAAAACTAGTTTCAACTTTTAACTCACTAGCGAATTTCATTGACATTTTGACTGCCCTCTGTGAAAGAGTGCACTTGCATAACCATTCGATAGGCGAAATTTAGAGAACGCACCAGTAATGATTAATTTCATAATGAAAAGCAATGGCCTTTGCGTTAGAAAACTAGTTCAACTTTTAACTCACTAGCGAATTTCATTGACATTTTGACTGCCCTCTGTGAAAGAGTGCACTTGCATAACCATTCGATAGGCGAAAATTTAGAGAACGCACCAGTAATGATTAATTTCATAATGAAAAGCAATGGCCTTTGCGTTAGAAAATAGTTTCAACTTTTAACTCACTAGCGAATTTCATTGACATTTTGAGCCCTCTGTGAAAGAGTGCACTTGCATAACCATTCGATAGGCGAAAATTTAGAGAACGCACCAGTAATGATTAATTTCATATGAAAAAGCAATGGCCTTTGCGTTAGAAAAGTTTCAACTTTTAACTCACTAGCGAATTTCATTGACATTTTGACTGCCCTCTGTGAAAGAGTGCACTTGCATAACCATTCGATAGGCGAAAATTTAGAGAACGCACCAGTAATGATTAATTTCATAATGAAAAAGCAATGGCCTTTGCGTTAGAAAATAGTTCAACTTTTAACTCACTAGCGAATTTCATTGACATTTTGACTGCCCTCTGTGAAAGAGTGCACTTGCATAACCATTCGATAGGCGAAAATTTAGAGACGCACCAGTAATGATTAATTTCATAATGAAAAGCAATGGCCTTTGCGTGAGAAAACTAGTTCAACTTTTAACTCACTAGCGAATTTCATTGACATTTTGACTGCCCTCTGTGAAAGAGTGCACTTGCATAACCATTCGATAGGCGAAAATTTAGAGAACGCACCAGTAATGATTAATTTCATAATGAAAAAGCAATGGCCTTTGCGTTAGAAAACTAGTTTCAACTTTTAACTCACTAGCGAATTTCATTGACATTTTGACTGCCCTCTGTGAAGAGTGCACTTGCATAACCATTCGATAGGCGAAAATTTAGAGAACGCACCAGTAATGATTAATTTCATAATGAAAAAGCAATGGCCTTTGCGTTAGAAAACTAGTTTCAACTTTTAACTCACTAGCGAATTTCATTGACATTTTGACTGCCCTCTGTGAAAGAGTGCACTTGCATAACCATTCGATAGGCGAAAATTTAGAGAACGCACCAGTAATGATTAATTTCATAATGAAAAAGCAATGGCCTTTGCGTGAGAAAACTAGTTTCAACTTTTAACTCACTAGCGAATTTCATTGACATTTTGACTGCCCTCTGTGAAAGAGTGCACTTGCATAACCATTCGATAGGCGAAAATTTAGAGAACGCACCAGTAATGATTAATTTCATAATGAAAAAGCAATGGCCTTTGCGTGAGAAAACTAGTTTCAACTTTTAACTCACTAGCGAATTTCATTGACATTTTGACTGCCCTCTGTGAAAGAGTGCACTTGCATAACCATTCGATAGGCGAAAATTTAGAGAACGCACCAGTAATGATTAATTTCATAATGAAAAAGCAATGGCCTTTGCGTTAGAAAACTAGTTTCAACTTTTAACTCACTAGCGAATTTCATTGACATTTTGACTGCCCTCTGTGAAAGAGTGCACTTGCATAACCATTCGATAGGCGAAAATTTAGAGAACGCACCAGTAATGATTAATTTCATAATGAAAAAGCAATGGCCTTTGCGTTAGAAAACTAGTTTCAACTTTTAACTCACTAGCGAATTTCATTGACATTTTGACTGCCCTCTGTGAAAGAGTGCACTTGCATAACCATTCGATAGGCGAAAATTTAGAGAACGCACCAGTAATGATTAATTTCATAATGAAAAAGCAATGGCCTTTGCGTTAGAAAACTAGTTTCAACTTTTAACTCACTAGCGAATTTCATTGACATTTTGACTGCCCTCTGTGAAAGAGTGCACTTGCATAACCATTCGATAGGCGAAAATTTAGAGAACGCACCAGTAATGATTAATTTCATAATGAAAAGCAATGGCCTTTGCGTTAGAAAACTAGTTTCAACTTTTAACTCACTAGCGAATTTCATTGACATTTTGACTGCCCTCTGTGAAAGAGTGCACTTGCATAACCATTCGATAGGCGAAAATTTAGAGAACGCACCAGTAATGATTAATTTCATAATGAAAAAGCAATGGCCTTTGCGTTAGAAAACTAGTTTCAACTTTTAACTCACTAGCGAATTTCATTGACATTTTGACTGCCCTCTGTGAAAGAGTGCACTTGCATAACCATTCGATAGGCGAAAATTTAGAGAACGCACCAGTAATGATTAATTTCATAATGAAAAAGCAATGGCCTTGCGTTAGAAAACTAGTTTCAACTTTTAACTCACTAGCGAATTTCATTGACATTTTGACTGCCCTCTGTGAAAGAGTGCACTTGCATAACCATTCGATAGGCGAAAATTTAGAGAACGCACCAGTAATGATTAATTTCATAATGAAAAAGCAATGGCCTTTGCGTTAGAAAACTAGTTTCAACTTTTAACTCACTAGCGAATTTCATTGACATTTTGACTGCCCTCTGTGAAAGAGTGCACTTGCATAACCATTCGATAGGCGAAAATTTAGAGAACGCACCAGTAATGATTAATTTCATAATGAAAAAGCAATGGCCTTTGCGTTAGAAAACTAGTTTCAACTTTTAACTCACTAGCGAATTTCATTGACATTTTGACTGCCCTCTGTGAAAGAGTGCACTTGCATAACCATTCGATAGGCGAAAATTTAGAGAACGCACCAGTAATGATTAATTTCATAATGAAAAAGCAATGCCTTTGCGTTAGAAAACTAGTTTCAACTTTTAACTCACTAGCGAATTTCATTGACATTTTGACTGCCCTCTGTGAAAGAGTGCACTTGCATAACCATTCGATAGGCGAAAATTTAGAGAACGCACCAGTAATGATTAATTTCATAATGAAAAAGCAATGGCCTTTGCGTTAGAAAACTAGTTTCAACTTTTAACTCACTAGCGAATTTCATTGACATTTTGACTGCCCTCTGTGAAAGAGTGCACTTGCATAACCATTCGATAGGCGAAAATTTAGAGAACGCACCAGTAATGATTAATTTCATAATGAAAAGCAATGGCCTTTGCGTTAGAAAACTAGTTTCAACTTTTAACTCACTAGCGAATTTCATTGACATTTTGACTGCCCTCTGTGAAAGAGTGCACTTGCATAACCATTCGATAGGCGAAAATTTAGAGAACGCACCAGTAATGATTAATTTCATAATGAAAAGCATGGCCTTTGC
Organism: Pristionchus exspectatus; assembly: GCA_911812115.1. Classification (NCBI taxonomy): domain Eukaryota; kingdom Metazoa; phylum Nematoda; class Chromadorea; order Rhabditida; family Neodiplogasteridae; genus Pristionchus; species Pristionchus exspectatus. Next base: position 32,489,567 of record OU461582.1, on the reverse strand, counting down.
GTTAGAAAACTAGTTTCAACTTTTAACTCACTAGCGAATTTCATTGACATTTTGACTGCCCTCTGTGAAAGAGTGCACTTGCATAACCATTCGATAGGCGAAAATTTAGAGAACGCACCAGTAATGATTAATTTCATAATGAAAAAGCAATGGCCTTTGCGTTAGAAAACTAGTTTCAACTTTTAACTCACTAGCGAATTTCATTGACATTTTGACTGCCCTCTGTGAAAGAGTGCACTTGCATAACCATTCGATAGGCGAAAATTTAGAGAACGCACCAGTAATGATTAATTTCATAATGAAAAAGCAATGGCCTTTGCGTGAGAAAACTAGTTCAACTTTTGTCTCACTAGCGAACTTCATTGACATTTTGACTGCCCTCTGTGAAAGAGTGCACTTGCATAACCATTCGATAGGCGAAAATTTAGAGAACGCACCAGTAATGATTAATTTCATAATGAAAAAGCAATGGCCTTTGCGTGAGAAAACTAGGTTTCAACTTTTGTCTCACTAGCGAATTTCATTGACATTTTGACTGCCCTCTGTGAAAGAGTGCACTTGCATAACCATTCGATAGGCGAAAATTTAGAGAACGCACCAGTAATGATTAATTTCAATGAAAAAGCAATGGCCTTTGCGTGAAAACTAGTTCAACTTTTAACTCACTAGCGAATTTCATTGACATTTTGACTGCCCTCTGTGAAAGAGTGCACTTGCATAACCATTCGATAGGCGAAAATTTAGAGAACGCACCAGTAATGATTAATTTCATAATGAAAAAGCAATGGCCTTTGCGTTAGAAAACTAGTTTCAACTTTTAACTCACTAGCGAATTTCATTGACATTTTGACTGCCCTCTGTGAAAGAGTGCACTTGCATAACCATTCGATAGGCGAAAATTTAGAGAACGCACCAGTAATGATTAATTTCATAATGAAAAAGCAATGGCCTTTGCGTTAGAAAACTAGTTTCAACTTTTAACTCACTAGCGAATTTCATTGACATTTTGACTGCCCTCTGTGAAGAGTGCACTTGCATAACCATTCGATAGGCGAAATTTAGAGAACGCACCAGTAATGATTAATTTCATAATGAAAAAGCAATGGCCTTTGCGTTAGAAAACTAGTTTCAACTTTTAACTCACTAGCGAATTTCATTGACATTTTGACTGCCCTCTGTGAAAGAGTGCACTTGCATAACCATTCGATAGGCGAAAATTTAGAGAACGCACCAGTAATGATTAATTTCATAATGAAAAAGCAATGGCCTTTGCGTTAGAAAACTAGTTTCAACTTTTAACTCACTAGCGAATTTCATTGACATTTTGACTGCCCTCTGTGAAAGAGTGCACTTGCATAACCATTCGATAGGCGAAATTTAGAGAACGCACCAGTAATGATTAATTTCATAATGAAAAGCAATGGCCTTTGCGTTAGAAAACTAGTTTCAACTTTTAACTCACTAGCGAATTTCATTGACATTTTGACTGCCCTCTGTGAAAGAGTGCACTTGCATAACCATTCGATAGGCGAAAATTTAGAGAACGCACCAGTAATGATTAATTTCATAATGAAAAAGCAATGGCCTTTGCGTTAGAAAACTAGTTTCAACTTTTAACTCACTAGCGAATTTCATTGACATTTTGACTGCCCTCTGTGAAAGAGTGCACTTGCATAACCATTCGATAGGCGAAAATTTAGAGAACGCACCAGTAATGATTAATTTCATAATGAAAAGCAATGGCCTTTGCGTTAGAAAACTAGTTTCAACTTTTAACTCACTAGCGAATTTCATTGACATTTTGACTGCCCTCTGTGAAAGAGTGCACTTGCATAACCATTCGATAGGCGAAAATTTAGAGAACGCACCAGTAATGATTAATTTCATAATGAAAAAGCAATGGCCTTTGCGTTAGAAAACTAGTTTCAACTTTTAACTCACTAGCGAATTTCATTGACATTTTGACTGCCCTCTGTGAAAGAGTGCACTTGCATAACCATTCGATAGGCGAAAATTTAGAGAACGCACCAGTAATGATTAATTTCATAATGAAAAAGCAATGGCCTTTGCGTTAGAAAAATAGTTTCAACTTTTAACTCACTAGCGAATTTCATTGACATTTTGACTGCCCTCTGTGAAAGAGTGCACTTGCATAACCATTCGATAGGCGAAAATTTAGAGAACGCACCAGTAATGATTAATTTCATAATGAAAAAGCAATGGCCTTTGCGTTAGAAAACTAGGTTCAACTTTTAACTCACTAGCGAATTTCATTGACATTTTGACTGCCCTCTGTGAAAGAGTGCACTTGCATAACCATTCGATAGGCGAAAATTTAGAGAACGCACCAGTAATGATTAATTTCATAATGAAAAGCAATGGCCTTTGCGTTAGAAAACTAGTTTCAACTTTTAACTCACTAGCGAATTTCATTGACATTTTGACTGCCCTCTGTGAAAGAGTGCACTTGCATAACCATTCGATAGGCGAAAATTTAGAGAACGCACCAGTAATGATTAATTTCATAATGAAAAAGCAATGGCCTTTGCGTTAGAAAACTAGTTTCAACTTTTAACTCACTAGCGAATTTCATTGACATTTTGACTGCCCTCTGTGAAAGAGTGCACTTGCATAACCATTCGATAGGCGAAAATTTAGAGAACGCACCAGTAATGATTAATTTCATAATGAAAAAGCAATGGCCTTTGCGTTAGAAAATAGTTTCAACTTTTAACTCACTAGCGAATTTCATTGACATTTTGACTGCCCTCTGTGAAAGAGTGCACTTGCATAACCATTCGATAGGCGAAAATTTAGAGAACGCACCAGTAATGATTAATTTCATAATGAAAAAGCAATGGCCTTTGCGTGAGAAAACTAGTTCAACTTTTGTCTCACTAGCGAACTTCATTGACATTTTGACTGCCTCTGTGAAAGAGTGCACTTGCATAACCATTCGATAGGCGAAAATTTAGAGAACGCACCAGTAATGATTAATTTCATAATGAAAAAGCAATGGCCTTTGCGTGAGAAAACTAGGTTCAACTTTTCTCACTAGCGAATTTCATTGACATTTTGACTGCCCTCTGTGAAAGAGTGCACTTGCATAACCATTCGATAGGCGAAAATTTAGAGAACGCACCAGTAATGATTAATTTCATAATGAAAAAGCAATGGCCTTTGCGTTAGAAAACTAGTTTCAACTTTCTCACTAGCGAATTTCATTGACATTTTGACTGCCCTCTGTGAAAGAGTGCACTTGCATAACCATTCGATAGGCGAAAATTTAGAGAACGCACCAGTAATGATTAATTTCATAATGAAAAAGCAATGGCCTTTGCGTTAGAAAACTAGTTCAACTTTTAACTCACTAGCGAATTTCATTGACATTTTGACTGCCCTCTGTGAAAGAGTGCACTTGCATAACCATTCGATAGGCGAAAATTTAGAGAACGCACCAGTAATGATTAATTTCATAATGAAAAAGCAATGGCCTTTGCGTTAGAAAACTAGTTTCAACTTTTAACTCACTAGCGAATTTCATTGACATTTTGACTGCCCTCTGTGAAAGAGTGCACTTGCATAACCATTCGATAGGCGAAAATTTAGAGAACGCACCAGTAATGATTAATTTCATAATGAAAAAGCAATGGCCTTTGCGTTAGAAAACTAGTTTCAACTTTTAACTCACTAGCGAATTTCATTGACATTTTGACTGCCCTCTGTGAAAGAGTGCACTTGCATAACCATTCGATAGGCGAAAATTTAGAGAACGCACCAGTAATGATTAATTTCATAATGAAAAAGCAATGGCCTTTGCGTTAGAAAACTAGTTTCAACTTTTAACTCACTAGCGAATTTCATTGACATTTTGACTGCCCTCTGTGAAAGAGTGCACTTGCATAACCATTCGATAGGCGAAAATTTAGAGAACGCACCAGTAATGATTAATTTCATAATGAAAAAGCAATGGCCTTTGCGTTAGAAAACTAGTTTCAACTTTTAACTCACTAGCGAATTTCATTGACATTTTGACTGCCCTCTGTGAAAGAGTGCACTTGCATAACCATTCGATAGGCGAAAATTTAGAGAACGCACCAGTAATGATTAATTTCATAATGAAAAAGCAATGGCCTTTGCGTGAGAAAACTAGGTTTCAACTTTTAACTCACTAGCGAATTTCATTGACATTTTGACTGCCCTCTGTGAAAGAGTGCACTTGCATAACCATTCGATAGGCGAAAATTTAGAGAACGCACCAGTAATTTAATTTCATAATGAAAAAGCAATGGCCTTTGCGTTAGAAAACTAGTTTCAACTTTTAACTCACTAGCGAATTTCATTGACATTTTGACTGCCCTCTGTGAAAGAGTGCACTTGCATAACCATTCGATAGGCGAAAATTTAGAGAACGCACCAGTAATGATTAATTTCATAATGAAAAAGCAATGGCCTTTGCGTTAGAAAACTAGTTTCAACTTTTAACTCACTAGCGAATTTCATTGACATTTTGACTGCCCTCTGTGAAAGTGCACTTGCATAACCATTCGATAGGCGAAAATTTAGAGAACGCACCAGTAATGATTAATTTCATAATGAAAAAGCAATGGCCTTTGCGTTAGAAACTAGTTTCAACTTTTAACTCACTAGCGAATTTCATTGACATTTTGACTGCCCTCTGTGAAAGAGTGCACTTGCATAACCATTCGATAGGCGAAAATTTAGAGAACGCACCAGTAATGATTAATTTCATAATGAAAAGCAATGGCCTTTGCGTTAGAAAACTAGTTTCAACTTTTAACTCACTAGCGAATTTCATTGACATTTTGACTGCCCTCTGTGAAAGAGTGCACTTGCATAACCATTCGATAGGCGAAAATTTAGAGAACGCACCAGTAATGATTAATTTCATAATGAAAAAGCAATGGCCTTTGCGTTAGAAAACTAGTTTTCAACTTTTAACTCACTAGCGAATTTCATTGACATTTTGACTGCCCTCTGTGAAAGAGTGCACTTGCATAACCATTCGATAGGCGAAAATTTAGAGAACGCACCAGTAATGATTAATTTCATAATGAAAAAGCAATGGCCTTTGCGTTAGAAAACTAGTTTCAACTTTTAACTCACTAGCGAATTTCATTGACATTTTGACTGCCCTCTGTGAAAGAGTGCACTTGCATAACCATTCGATAGGCGAAAATTTAGAGAACGCACCAGTAATGATTAATTTCATAATGAAAAAGCAATGGCCTTTGCGTGAGAAAACTAGTTCAACTTTTGTCTCACTAGCGAATTCATTGACATTTTTGACTGCCCTCTGTGAAAGAGTGCACTTGCATAACCATTCGATAGGCGAAAATTTAGAGAACGCACCAGTAATGATTAATTTCATAATGAAAAAGCAATGGCCTTTGCGTTAGAAAACTAGTTTCAACTTTTAACTCACTAGCGAATTTCATTGACATTTTGACTGCCCTCTGTGAAAGAGTGCACTTGCATAACCATTCGATAGGCGAAAATTTAGAGAACGCACCAGTAATGATTAATTTCATAATGAAAAGCAATGGCCTTTGCGTTAGAAAACTAGTTCAACTTTTAACTCACTAGCGAATTTCATTGACATTTTGACTGCCCTCTGTGAAAGAGTGCACTTGCATAACCATTCGATAGGCGAAAATTTAGAGAACGCACCAGTAATGATTAATTTCATAATGAAAAAGCAATGGCCTTTGCGTTAGAAAACTAGTTTCAACTTTTACTCACTAGCGAATTTCATTGACATTTTGACTGCCCTCTGTGAAAGAGTGCACTTGCATAACCATTCGATAGGCGAAAATTTAGAGAACGCACCAGTAATGATTAATTTCATAATGAAAAAGCATGGCCTTTGCGTTAGAAAACTAGTTCAACTTTTAACTCACTAGCGAATTCATTGACATTTTGACTGCCCTCTGTGAAAGAGTGCACTTGCATAACCATTCGATAGGCGAAAATTTAGAGAACGCACCAGTAATGATTAATTTCATAATGAAAAAGCAATGGCCTTTGCGTGAGAAAACTAGTTCAACTTTTACTCACTAGCGAATTCATTGACATTTTGACTGCCCTCTGTGAAAGAGTGCACTTGCATAACCATTCGATAGGCGAAAATTTAGAGAACGCACCAGTAATGATTAATTTCATAATGAAAAAGCAATGGCCTTTGCGTTAGAAAACTAGTTTCAACTTTTAACTCACTAGCGAATTTCATTGACATTTTGACTGCCCTCTGTGAAAGAGTGCACTTGCATAACCATTCGATAGGCGAAAATTTAGAGAACGCACCAGTAATGATTAATTTCATAATGAAAAAGCAATGGCCTTTGCGTGAAAAACTAGTTCAACTTTTAACTCACTAGCGAATTTCATTGACATTTTGACTGCCCTCTGTGAAAGAGTGCACTTGCATAACCATTCGATAGGCGAAAATTTAGAGAACGCACCAGTAATGATTAATTTCATAATGAAAAAGCAATGGCCTTTGCGTTAGAAAACTAGTTTCAACTTTTAACTCACTAGCGAATTTCATTGACATTTTGACTGCCCTCTGTGAAAGAGTGCACTTGCATAACCATTCGATAGGCGAAAATTTAGAGAACGCACCAGTAATGATTAATTTCATAATGAAAAAGCAATGGCCTTTGCGTTAGAAAACTAGTTTCAACTTTTAACTCACTAGCGAATTTCATTGACATTTTGACTGCCCTCTGTGAAGAGTGCACTTGCATAACCATTCGATAGGCGAAAATTTAGAGAACGCACCAGTAATGATTAATTTCATAATGAAAAAGCATGGCCTTTGCGTTAGAAAACTAGTTTCAACTTTTAACTCACTAGCGAATTTCATTGACATTTTGACTGCCCTCTGTGAAAGAGTGCACTTGCATAACCATTCGATAGGCGAAATTTAGAGAACGCACCAGTAATGATTAATTTCATAATGAAAAAGCAATGGCCTTTGCGTTAGAAAATAGTTTCAACTTTTAACTCACTAGCGAATTTCATTGACATTTTGACTGCCCTCTGTGAAAGAGTGCACTTGCATAACCATTCGATAGGCGAAAATTTAGAGAACGCACCAGTAATGATTAATTTCATAATGAAACATGGCCTTTGCGTGAGAAAACTAGTTCAACTTTTGTCTCACTAGCGAACTTCATTGACATTTTGACTGCCCTCTGTGAAAGAGTGCACTTGCATAACCATTCGATAGGCGAAAATTTAGAGAACGCACCAGTAATGATTAATTTCATAATGAAAAAGCAATGGCCTTTGCGTGAGAAAACTAGTTCAACTTTTCTCACTAGCGAATTTCATTGACATTTTGACTGCCCTCTGTGAAAGAGTGCACTTGCATAACCATTCGATAGGCGAAAATTTAGAGAACGCACCAGTAATGATTAATTTCATATGAAAAAGCAATGGCCTTTGCGTTAGAAAACTAGTTTCAACTTTTAACTCACTAGCGAATTTCATTGACATTTTGACTGCCCTCTGTGAAAGAGTGCACTTGCATAACCATTCGATAGGCGAAAATTTAGAGAACGCACCAGTAATGATTAATTTCATAATGAAAAAGCAATGGCCTTTGCGTGAGAAAACTAGTTCAACTTTTAACTCACTAGCGAATTTCATTGACATTTTGACTGCCCTCTGTGAAAAGTGCACTTGCATAACCATTCGATAGGCGAAAATTTAGAGAACGCACCAGTAATGATTAATTTCATAATGAAAAAGCAATGGCCTTTGCGTTAGAAAACTAGTTTCAACTTTTAACTCACTAGCGAATTTCATTGACATTTTGACTGCCCTCTGTGAAAGAGTGCACTTGCATAACCATTCGATAGGCGAAAATTTAGAGAACGCACCAGTAATGATTAATTTCATAATGAAAAAGCAATGGCCTTTGCGTTAGAAAACTAGTTCAACTTTTAACTCACTAGCGAATTTCATTGACATTTTGACTGCCCTCTGTGAAAGAGTGCACTTGCATAACCATTCGATAGGCGAAAATTTAGAGAACGCACCAGTAATGATTAATTTCATAATGAAAAAGCAATGGCCTTTGCGTTAGAAAACTAGTTTCAACTTTTAACTCCTAGCGAATTTCATTGACATTTTGACTGCCCTCTGTGAAAGAGTGCACTTGCATAACCATTCGATAGGCGAAAATTTAGAGAACGCACCAGTAATGATTAATTTCATAATGAAAAAGCAATGGCCTTTGCGTTAGAAAACTAGTTCAACTTTTAACTCACTAGCGAATTTCATTGACATTTTGACTGCCCTCTGTGAAAGAGTGCACTTGCATAACCATTCGATAGGCGAAAATTTAGAGAACGCACCAGTAATGATTAATTTCATAATGAAAAAGCAATGGCCTTTGCGTTAGAAAACTAGTTTCAACTTTTAACTCACTAGCGAATTTCATTGACATTTTGACTGCCCTCTGTGAAAGAGTGCACTTGCATAACCATTCGATAGGCGAAAATTTAGAGAACGCACCAGTAATGATTAATTTCATAATGAAAAAGCAATGGCCTTTGCGTTAGAAAATAGTTTCAACTTTTAACTCACTAGCGAATTTCATTGACATTTTGACTGCCCTCTGTGAAAGAGTGCACTTGCATAACCATTCGATAGGCGAAAATTTAGAGAACGCACCAGTAATGATTAATTTCATAATGAAAAAGCAATGGCCTTTGCGTTAGAAATAGTTTCAACTTTTAACTCACTAGCGAATTTCATTGACATTTTGACTGCCCTCTGTGAAAGAGTGCACTTGCATAACCATTCGATAGGCGAAAATTTAGAGAACGCACCAGTAATGATTAATTTCATAATGAAAAAGCAATGGCCTTTGCGTGAGAAAACTAGGTTCAACTTTTGTCTCACTAGCGAACTTCATTGACATTTTGACTGCCTCTGTGAAAGAGTGCACTTGCATAACCATTCGATAGGCGAAAATTTAGAGAACGCACCAGTAATGATTAATTTCATAATGAAAAGCAATGGCCTTTGCGTTAGAAAACTAGGTTCAACTTTTAACTCACTAGCGAATTCATTGACATTTTGACTGCCCTCTGTGAAAGAGTGCACTTGCATAACCATTCGATAGGCGAAAATTTAGAGAACGCACCAGTAATGATTAATTTCATAATGAAAAGCATGGCCTTTGCGTTAGAAAACTAGTTTCAACTTTTAACTCACTAGCGAATTTCATTGACATTTTGACTGCCCTCTGTGAAAGAGTGCACTTGCATACCATTCGATAGGCGAAAATTTAGAGAACGCACCAGTAATGATTAATTTCATAATGAAAAAGCATGGCCTTTGCGTTAGAAAACTAGTTCAACTTTAACTCACTAGCGAATTTCATTGACATTTTGACTGCCCTCTGTGAAAGAGTGCACTTGCATAACCATTCGATAGGCGAAATTTAGAGAACGCACCAGTAATGATTAATTTCATAATGAAAAAGCAATGGCCTTTGCGTAGAAAACTAGGTTCAACTTTTACTCACTAGCGAATTTCATTGACATTTTGACTGCCCTC